>JBCNJP010000008.1:18001549-18100615 GCA_039602395.1 Deinandra increscens subsp. villosa
CTAAGCAAAATCTGCGGGAAAACACCCTCCAAGCGTATCGCTTGGAGGTCTGAAAGTGGCAGGCGATACGCCTATGGACCACTAGGCGACAAATTAGTCGAATTAAGCCGACTTTGACTTTTCTTGACCAGCCTTTCCTCGCGTATCGCCTAGAAACCATCCAGTCCCATGCGATACGCCTGGGACATCTTGTTCAGCACTTATCCTCTTGTTTCTTGTTAACTTCTTTCTCTCTTACCGTGGCCTCGGGAATTGACTAACACCTACAAAACTCATAAGAAAACGTAAACAAGACCCAAAGACTCAAACTTTAATAAAAACAATTAAAACATAAAGAAGACCGACACAAATTAGACCAATATAAATATATAAAAGACACTAAAAATAGGATGTGTTTGCAACACATCATAGGACATGATAAATTCCGCACACTATACATCGTGGAAACAATCTACTCCATCAAACTCATCTCAAAGGCTGGCCGATAAGGTACGGATTTGAAACAGTTCTGAATTTGAGTTGATCTGGAAGATTCTAGTTCATCTGGATGAACATGCGTCTCTAGTTATAGGTTATCCGGATAGTTAGAGTTCATCCGGATAGTTAAAGTTCCTCAGGATAAGTAAGGTTCATCAGGATAGTAAAAAGTTCATCAGGATAGTTAGAGTTCATCGGGATAGTTAGAGTTGATCCGGAAGATTCTAGTTCATCTGGATGAACATGCGTCTCTAGTTATAGTTCACCGTGTTGGTTATAGTTCATCCGGATAGTTAAAGTTCACCAGTATAGGTAAAGTTCATCAGGATAGTTAAAGTTCATCAGGATAGTTAGAGTTGTTCCGGATTATAATTAATAGTTAATTGTTCCGGCTATGATAAGTTTGTACTTCATCCGAATGGTTATCTGGATAGTTAACTAATGTTTAGCCGGTTATGATCGATATGATTTTATTAATTAATTGAACCGTAGGTCTGTTCTGCGACTCTATCACAACATACTCCTACATCTACAACAGCGTCGCAAAAGGAAAGGGTAACTATTTTAATTTACACAGTTGTGTACTTCCCTTATAACTAATTGCTATATGATCATTTAATTAAATGTTGATGCTGTCTTAATTAGGGGAAAAGAGAAAAATAACAAAAGCAGCAGTGTTGCAGCCAGTACTACTAGGGCATCAGAGCAGGAAGTGGTATATATATATAATTAAGGATTTGACAAATCGCTTTGACGTTATTGTTAATTAATATATATGTTACTAATCAGTTAATTACATGGTGTCAATTTAGGGAAAGAATAAGAGACATGCAAAACAAGTAAAACCTACAGCTCGTAAAGTACCTCCAAAAAAGAGTGATCGGTTGGAAAAACCAAATAATTATGATGCCATTGCAGATCCTATCGATCAGCCAGTAATCCAAGAGGTATATAGATTAGTATATACCACAATTTTTTTCATTGGACCCCCTTTACATTTTTCTTAACTCCGTTTGGGATTTTACTCAAAAATTTCCAAAGGGGGTCTAATGAAATCCAACACCTTACTAATTGGGATTAATGTGGGCCATTTTTGAAATTGGGATTAATATTGGCCAATTTGTAATAACTTGGATTAATAAATTCCAATAACCCTTAATAATAATAATATTATTATTACGTCACTTCTGATCAGCGGTGCGAAACTGCAATGTTGCACATGGAGGGGGATCCAATGAATGTCGTGGGAATGGCTGAATTATTACCAAAACAAAAACATGAGAAGATTCATGGAAGTCCATTACCTCCTGGTTGCCGTAGAATTAAAGTTTATCAGGTCAATAAGGGTGCAACACTTTACCAATCCCAGTAGATGGTAAAACAACGCTTTCTGAGGTTGAACATAAATATATTATTGCATGGCCGATGAAACGTATGATCCTTCATTCTAATAACAAGTCAGATAAATCACAGCCGGTTGATCATTCTACGGTTCAAAAAGTATTGGAACAACCGCAGGAAATTACTACATTAGTTAATCGTATCCGTTATAATTAATTAACTATATATATATATATATATATATATATATATATATATATATATATATATGATCGGTTTTATTTGTCATTTTCCAGGTAAATAATGATCGGAAAAAGATGCCGAAAGTGTACTTAAAACCAAACCAGCTGACTCAAGATCTGATAAATAGAAAACTTATTACAAGGAACCAGCAGAAGCAGCTGATGAGCACGGACAAGAAATTATAATTAATTATTATAAAAATTAACATTTGATTAGTGTATGTTATATTTTGAACGGCATTTGATTAGTATATGTACATTAATTTTTAATTATAATATGATTTTTAAGGTTTCTCTATATTAATTAATATGCAGTTTAATTAATTGTAATTAAGAAAATATATAATACCAAAGGCCACACTTTTGATATTTTAACGTGGCCATTGCCACCCTTTGGCCACGCGTATTGGGACAAAATATCTTTTTTCAACTACCCTTTGGCCACTTTCTTTTTCCAAATATAAGTGGTTAAACACAAATATACGTGACCATATAATACCAAAGGCCACACTTTTTATATTTAAACGTGCTCGTTGCCACCATTTGGCCACGCGTATTGGGACAAATTATCTGATTTCAACTACCCTTTGGCCACTTTTTTTTTTCAAATATATGTGGCTAAAACACAAATATACGTGACCATATAATACCAAAGGTCACGCTTTTTATATTTTAACGTGGCCGTTGCCACCATGTGGCCACGCGTATTGGGACAAAATATCTGATTTCAACTACCCTTTGGCCACTTTTTTTTCCAAATATATGTGGCTAAAACACAAATATACATGACCATATAATAGCAAAGGCCACGCTTTTTATATATTAATGTGGCCGTTGCCACCCTTTGGCCACGCGTATTGGGATAAAATGTATGATTTCAGCAACCCATTTGGCCACGTTTTTTCATGTCATATGTGGCTAAAATACAAATATACGTGCCCATATATTACCAAAGGCCACGCTATTCATATTTTAACGTGGCGGTTGCGACCCTTTGGCCACGCGTATTGGGACAAAAATTATAATTTCAGCAACCCATTTGGCCACGTTTTTATAACATATGTGGCTCAAACACAAATATACGTGACCATATAATACCAAAGGCCACGCTTTTGATATTTTAACGTGGCCGTTGCCACCCTTTGGCCACGCGTATTGTGACAAAATGTATGATTTCAGCAACCCTTTGGCCACGTATTTTTATAATGTATGTGGCTAAAACACAAATATATGTGACCATATAATACCAAAGGCCACGTTAAACAAACACATGTGGCCGTTGGGACCCTTTGGCCACGCTTTCCAGTAGAATTGTTTGATTACAACAATAAATATTGGTACCCTTTAGCCACGCTTATAGGCGGCATCAGCCACTGATATTGTAACGTGGCCGTAGGGTACATAAGGTGACGGGACCTTTGGTGTCGATTGGAATGAAAAAAAAAACGTGACCAAACACCTTTGGTCACGGTTTTTTTCCGTGGCCAAAGGTGAATTTTGACGTAGTGCAAATAACAGAAGTTACGGTTTTTCATGTAATTTTGGTATTCAACCGGAAGTATCATTATTTCCAATATCACTTTATGATGTCCCAAGTAGGGGTGTTCAAAACCGGATATCCGAAAATTCGGATATCCGAATTTCGGATATCCGAAATTTCGGATAGTTGATTTTCACTATCCGAATCCGTATCCGAAATTTCGGATATCCGAATTTCGGATATCCGAAATTTCGGATACGGATTCAGATAGTAAATTAGATATCCGAATTTTCAAAACAAAAAAAAAAGTAAAAAAAAAATACATTCAATCTCTAAAATTACTAGTGATAAACATCCAAATGAGCAAATAGTCTAATACAAATACATTAAATAGTCAAATACCAACAAAAAGATATAAAATGTCTCGATTTTGAAGCTCGAATCCGTGTGCAACAAGCTCGATGGGAAACTACAAATCGGCAGTGTAAGACAATGAGCCAGTGAGGGTCGAGATTTGGAGGACGACGGGATCCAAAGAGGCAAAAAGAGTGAACATCGAAGTTTAAAACTTTAGATTTAGGGTTTCTTAAGTTAAAGTATGTTAAATTAAATAATAGGAAAATTGGACTTAAATAATCCCAACTTTTGCCTATTGGCAAACAATAATCCCACCTTTAAAAATAATTTCCACTGGTCCCAATTTTCAACTTTATTTTTTTTGTTGGACCCGCCGTTAAGTTTCTTTAACTCCGTTAAAAAGCTGATGATGTGGCAAAAAATCTGCTGATGTGGCAAAGATGACATGGAATACTCTTTTATATTTTTTTGATTCTCACATGTGAGGGACTATTATTGTATTTTAACAAACTGTAGGGGCTAGCTAGCATGTTACCGATTGTAAATTAATAAAACCATTTGCCCAGTTATCCTCCCCCTACCGCCACCACTGACAAATAACCTTTGCCGGAACTCCGGCGAGCTTCCTTCCATAATCAACCGGAACTCCGACGAGCTTCTCCCTCCTGTCGGAGCTTCGTTCAAATAACTTTCACTTCACCGTTACTATTCGCCCCTCTCTCATTCACTGGCTACAAATCGTCCGTCTCTATTGTCCGTTCATATGAAGACGATTCAGATGAATTCGATATGAAAATTTGGTAAACACGAGGTGCTATTTGTTGCCGAATCATTTGGATTTGATTCATTTTGTTGAGAAACAAGCGAATCAAATGTTATACAGTGCATCGATCTTCAACGACTTCGAGATTTCAAGTAAGATGTTTCTATTTGTAAGTTTTTGTTTCGTTTTTAGGTCGTGTATCTATTTGATTTGTAGGATCTACGACGATCCAAATGATCAGTATTGTAGGATGCATTGTAGATCTTGCTTTTGATGCATATTTGGATATGTAAATTATTTGATTGAAATTTAAATCGATTTTGGTCAAACAACAGCTTCTTTTGGGTTTTGTATTCTACGATTCAGGTGTGATGCCGACTAGATGATCCAGGTGGCATTCTCTGCTATATGATTATTATGTTAAAAAAGGATATTTGGTTCAGAGGGATGGAGACCAACTGTAAATATCGTTGAAACAATAACGACGGAGAAGAGGTTGAGTCAACAACCATTTCTGTCGAGATACCGCCGCCGATTGAGAAAGTGTGTTTGCTGAAGGGGCGGCGACGGAGAGTGGTGTTGACGTGGAGGTTGAGGTTGAGGATACGAAGCTCCGACAGGAAAGAGCATAAGCTCGCCGGAGTTTCGGTGGATCATGGAGGGAAGCTCGCCGGAGTTCCGGCAAGGGTTTTTTTGTCGGTGGTGGCTGGTGGGGGGAGGATAACTGGGAAGATGGGTTTATTAAACTATAATCGGTAACATGCTAGCTAGCCCCTGCAGTTTGTTAAAATACAATAATAGTCCCTCACATGTGGGGATTAAAAAAAAATAAAAGAGTATTCCATGTCATCCTTGCCACATCAACATATTTTTTGCCACATCATCAGTTTTTTAACGGAGTTAAAGAAACTTAACGGCGGGTCCAACAAAAAAAATAAAGTTGAAAGTTGGGACCAGTGAAAATGATTTTTAAAGGTGGGATTATTGTTTGCCAATAGGCAAAAGTTAGGATTATTTAAGTCCAATTTTCCTAAATAATATATATAATTCAATATTTAAAAAAAATATTTATTTCGGATATTTTTCGGATATCCGAATATCCGAAAATGTTCAAAATCAATATCCGAATCCGAATCCAAAAATTCGGATATCCGAAAATTCGGATATCCGAATTTTCGGATATTTTGACTTCGGATATTTCGGATATTTCAGATTCGGATTCGGATATTTTTGAACACCCCTGGTCCCAAGATCACTTTTCAAAACTAAGAAAGTTATTTTATTGGACACATCGGTGTTTGACCGGTTTAAAACAAAAATAAATCAGTTCATAATTTTTACGTAATTTCAGTATTTGATTTATCGTTTACCGAGAATCTCGGGTTCTTATTTCAAAAATATATTTTAGAAATTTTCATGATTATTTTATAAAGTCAATAAATTAATTTGAGTGTTTGCATAGGTGTTGAATTCATTTGACAAGAAGAAGAAAAAAGGGAAAAAAATAAAAAGATATTATTTATGACAGGCATCCTCGTGTGTCATGAAGTTATGTCATATTTTGTTTTCATGACACGCATTCTGGACCTGATGATATTTCTTTTTACTTTAGCCTATCCAAAACTCAAATTTACTCAAATTAAATCATGTTTTTCGACCTTTATCATCTAGGATCGATTAGGTACCCTCTAGAATATCTTATCACCTTCTAAATCGATTATGATTGATCCAATTGATTCAAAATAATCATTTAATTAATTAGTCAAGCTATGTTTATCTTAATCTTCATCAATTCGACCTCCACACGAATTCTCTATTATAAATGCCTTCTTAAAACTTCTTTGGAACTCTTATTCTTCGATTTCCAACTCTCACTTTCGTGGTTAATGTTTTGGCTAAAAATTATAAGACTCAATTTAGTAATCAAATTAGTTTGTGAGGTATGGTGCCCTAAATGTTAAGTTTATAAAATCAAATTTGCTAGTTAAAATCCAAGGTTTGAATAGAATAAATGGAAACACAAGTAACAACTTCCCTGAATGCAACTAAGAACACCGAGATTTTTTAGAAGAAAAAGCCCTTAACCCTTGGATGTCTCTAAGAGCCGCCGGCATAAAAAACCCCTTGGCAACGATAACACACGTTACCCGTTTATTCCACTGAAAATAATTCGGTTACAAGTGTTTGCGATAATAGCTAAGTGAGTGAGTGAGAGTACATGGGATCGTAAGTGTTAAAAAGTCAAATCCTACACCGCGTATAAATACAAATAGCACCTAACTAACTATCCATTATTCTTGGGATCTTCCCCGCAACGACTTGATACCGTTGTTTGACCGAGTTCGGCGGCGATTCTTCATCTCCACACGTGCTCTGGCTTTTGACTAGGTCTATTTGACCGTTATCCATTCTCTCGTACCTAGCTTGATCACACAGAGTCAAATAAAAGATTAGTATCTTTGCCCTAGCATGCTTGGTATCTGCGCATCCTGGGACCAGGTAGATTAAACAGATAAACCTTGAATGTATTACATCGTGGGATACTAATTAAATAAAAGGTACTATGAACATAAATAAAAATCCAGGGTACCGATAAACTGGGTGCGCAGTCCCTGGATGTTCTACATTCAGGGGTCTAAACCTGTCAAAGAACATTAGTAAAACTAGCCGTGTGCCCGCGCGTTGCGGCGGCGAAAATGTATAGCGTGTTATTCGTCATTTTTTGGTGCGTTATGGTGGCACGAAAATTTACAATGTGATATTCGCTACTGTTAAGGCGATGCGGCGTGACGAAAATTTATATGGAGGGACATGCGCATTCGGCCAATAACCAACGCATTACACACCCCACATAATTTTTTAAGCATCACCAATCTGAATATTTTCCAAGCAGCAACGCCAATTTATAACGCTTTATTTCCTTTTGTCTGCACGTTCAGCGGCGACGATAATTTACAACTCTATATTCGTTTTTATTAGCGCAATGCGGTGCGGCAACAATTTATATTACGGTACATGGGATTTAATTGTCTACTTGGTAGAGGTTTTGTCATTTTAGTTAAAGGGTCAGGATGGGTCAGTTTAAACTTAAAATTTATAAGATGTGGGTCTGCTAGACATATACACAGCAATAAAGTTGCAATGAGAAATCCAAAGTTCTATAAGAAAACAGACATCCATGAAAACATCATAACGGATAGGTCAAAACCTTCACCTCCCTTTTTAATTTGTTCTTTGATCCAAAATATGTTATTGTCAATCCATCCTGCACCCATTCGTAACTATATAATCTTTTTTAACGGCCCAGTTTATTTATAGAAAGCTTGCAAAGGAGCTAGCATGGGAATACAAAAAACTTGCGTCAACACAAAGAAAGAAAACAAACAGAAAGAGCACCAAACCAAAGCACGTTAAAACGAAAAAAATTAAATAAATAAAAACAAGACATAGGATTGGTCCAATTTTAAGATGTAATCTCTTGTTCCTTTGGGCCGCTAGCGTCTTGCTAGTGTGCTCGTTGTTTTCTTAATAAAGTTGCCGTTCAAAAAAAAAAAAACATAGAAGCCTCTTGCACCAAAATAGAAGATCCTTTGCTGCTGACCATCAAAATTCATAATCCTTCCTGCTGTGCATTGCACCCAACTACATCTCTACCCCCACGCACCACAAATCCACTTTGTCTTCCAACCAAACGACACAAAACCCCATCAAGACCCATTTTGTTTTATTTAATTTTTTTTTCATATCCATGAAGCAAACCATTCTGATCATCATTTTTGTCCAACCCTTGAAGATCCAAACCTTTCTGATCAACAATACAACATGAGTCCCCCAGCTCAATACTCTTAACCCCTATTATCTTTTGCTTTTCTTTGCTTCTCTAGGCCGCATCACCAAGTCATCACGTATCATTTATGCATCCCAGTTCCGAATAATCATAACCGAAACTACCAGCAGAAATCTACAAATATAAACAATAAAAAATAACAATTACAGGTGCATATCAATTACAATTGTGTGAAAATTTCGGAACTTAAACTTCTTAACCATTTACATAGCTATGCAAATTAGTTAGTTCGATTGTGTACCTATTTATGAATAGAAACTTCCTCAAAACAAAATTTCGGCAAATAATGTTACAACAGTTGACATAGTAAACATGGTGTGAAGCAATTTTAACATAGTAAACAACAATTAACTTCATATGTAAACTAACCTGGTATGAAGTCAAACATGGATTGAAAAATTAACTTCAGTTTTATCAAGGAACAACTAACTTCATATGCATACAGGTCTTCACAATATAGGACTTAGATAGAGGCGAACACCTTAATCTCTTGGATTCCACCCCATCCAGGATGCCACCTCGTGCAGTTTTATAAAACAAGTGCTCGTTAGCTACAATAATATGAAACTTATAAAGAGAACCTGCCAATTAAATCCACAAGAAATGTAAACAGCAACCAAAAAAGAAACACAAACAACTAAAAATCACCTAAAAACAAAAACATGGAGACACTTAAACTTAACAAAAACCATTAAACTAAACTTCAAAGTCAGAATCTCAGGTCTATTAGTATCAACAATGACAATGACTCCACTATTACCACTGAACCCATCCATCTTTGTAGGCAGCTGATTCAGTGTTTGCTCTCTCTCTCATGATTTATACTTTTTTTGACAAATTTATACATGTTAGATTAACATAATCTTTCTATCCAAAATCTTTTAGAGATATTAGGACCAGTTTCTAAAAGTTGAAAAGATACAGTCAATAAAAATAAACAAACTTTCCTTCTTCAAATATTTTAGCTATAAAAAATTAGAATTAGGGAGTGTGTCACTGTTCTAAAAAATCAAATAGGATTTACCTCAGGAATGAAATCAATAAATCCTTTGGGTATGAGTATCACACCATAACTCTAACCAAGATTTGCTCGCTTACAAATTACATCTGCTATATATGTACTGGTAACCTTATTCAAATTTAGGAGGCCCTTTAATAGTTTAATATAAGAAGTGTTATGAGTTTCATATAACCACGTAGGAAAACAAAGTTTACACATATTTCAGTTCATGATGAGTAAGGAATCATAGATAAACATTACAAAAACCTCTGCTTTTTCTAGGTTTCCAAAATGAACATGGCATATTACTGCTTTAAGCGACAATTCAACTGGTAAGTCTTTAACAGCAGAATTACTGTGCTCTGCATACTGGATATGGTGAAGTGCTTTTTCATGTGCATTTTCAGACATAAGAAATGAAGCCATTAAAAGAACCACACTCATATCTACATTTATCAGGATCTTTTTCAAATAATCTTCAAGAATGTTGATACAACGTTCATGTTGACCACATTTTTGGTAAACTAAAAATAACCAAAAGGTTAAAAAAATCATTTCTGCTGACTCAACATTTAAATATTACATGATTAACCAAGACAAATGCATACAAAGACAAATGCATGTTAGGTAATAACAACAATTTGCATATTGTTGTTATTTTATACAAAAACTAAAGATTATGCATAATGACTGATTGATAGGCCTTTAAGTAATAATAACTAAAGTAAGAAACCTTATAATATATTTGCCCATATAATAGTTCTTACAAAAGATTTGATTTATGCTTTATACAAAACATTCATATGCACAACCTTATGTATGTCTAAACAGCCCCAAGGCCAAGGCTACTGACTATTAGCATGGTCATCATTAATATCATGAATTGTCTTAGAAGATGCCAACAAAAAAAGTTGTCTAAGACTAATGATATTTATAAAGGCAGTGGTTAGAGTAAACAACACATATTAGCAGAGAAATGATAAGACATGCTCATTTAATATTTTATTTTATAACTCTTTGTGTCCAGCAATTGGCTATATTTTGAACATACACAAAAAGAAGGAAAAAAACAGTTATGCACCTTCTCATTACTATGCAATTAAATAAATGCATTCTAACTAACTTTCAAATGGAAACAGCCAATGATTAACAATGTAGATCTAAAACCAATATTAGTATCTGTAACAAAAATTGAAAATAGACCAAACCTGCTGATATGTAATATATGGTTATTTATAAATTCACACTCGTTATGAGTTAATTTATTTTGTGGCAGCTATTGAAGCTCATGTATCATGCCTCTGTTACCCCTGGTTACCATCAAAGCATGTGTTCTAAAATTGGGAGGGTGGTTAATCCACTTATCAACCAATATGCTCCATTTCTTAACTCCCCCATCTCTGCCATAAAGTTCGGTGGTGATTGTAACCTACGCAAAAAAAGCCAAAATCTCAAATAACAAAGAAATTTGAAAGCTAATAGCCTTCAAGATAGCTCAAGGTTGTTCCATATAGGGACAACTCAAAATAAATAAAATAAACCACATAAGGGTGCAAAATAGCTTTCAAGATTTTGTCATACCAATATTTAGCAAGAAGAAACTATTATAACTACAAAGATAAAGACCCAGGTTGTTACAAAAATTTCTTGAAGGTAAATTCATTACTCACTCGAGAAACTATTATAATGATAGTTTTTACATAAAAATGAATGTCACAAATTAGAGTAATTAACCAACCTGTCATATAAAATCTACTACAAATCAGTCCATTAAAAATACAAAAAAAAAAGCCAAAATACCTGTGCCACTGATCTGTCCCAGAGAAGGCTAAAACATAATAAAGAAATGGCAAGATAATCAATACAGAGATGAGGAGGGGTGAAAGGAATTAGAAAGCTTACATATTAATAATAGCAATGCAGCAGTGCGAATTAAACATGAAAGATTTAAAAGAACTGGAAGTTTGTTTCACACCCAATCATCATGAATAATAACAATCCACTACATTCTTGAGGGTAAATAAGTAAATATATGAAGTTGTAAACATTATTTAAACAAACACTTTCAAAATCAATAGAACACCAAAAAATCTTCCTTTTAACAGATTTAACCAAACAAACCAGCCTAACCTTTCCCCAACCCTATTGACACGCAAAAAAAACAGTAATGGATATCAAATTGTGACACAAAACAGCCTGGAACACAAATTTTGCCAATCTGTGATCTGTTCACCGCAATTGATAGCAAAATTGTAACATACCAAAGTAAGAGAACCAACAAACGCAGTAAATCCCTGCAACACACAGGAATTTCAATGAAGCAAACTACAAATCATCACAATGAAACATAGAATTGAGGAAGAGGCATAGTATATGCAGGCATATAATGTATTCTGAATTTCAGATAGAAAGATACGGAACCTGATTGAGCTTGCTAAGATGGATAAAACCTTCGTGAAATCAATTTCAATCCACACCAAATAATTTAGCATTTTGACACTAAATACAAACCAAAAATGGAAAACCCCTAACCCCATGTTCTTAGAAATCACAATGAAAATATTGAAGCCCTAAACCAACCATTTAGGATGGCCTTACGGAACAGAAAATTTGGAGATGATGACACTGCTGCTACTCCATAATATTCTTAAGAGCCCGAAAGTCCTTCGAGTAGAAACACAGAAGTTGTTAATCGCACAAATGAAAGAAAATAGCAAGGGTTCCAGTGTTAGAAACCAACCAGAACAGAAATTAGCAAAGCATAAATTAGAAATCACATTCAAATTGGAATTTGGAAATCATGTAACAAAGACTATAGAAACTTTACCTGAACTCGACTTTGGAATGGATTGGTGAAACAAAAAGGAGAATAAATTGTCCAATTTATAGAGGGCTGAAATCGGTATGGTCGCCTTCAATTTGAATCCCAATTCCAATCGTGGCCTTACAATCAACCATCATTGAAATCTCACGGCTGTCCATATCAAATATGAGAAACAATGAAAGTTTGCCAATCGAAGGAGAGAGAGGGTGGAGAGGCGGGGATAACGAAGGCGGCGCTGGTTGCTGGTTGTTCGATCGATGGAGGCGTGGATAACGGGAATAACGATGGCCAATAAAAGCAAGAAGCTGCAAATCAGATAGGTTAATTCCTATTATAACCTCCACTTTTGAACGGTATTAGCTTTTTAAGACTGTTGGCTTTAATTTTAATGCTTCAAACACTTGTACATATTGCATAATTATTTGTACGCGTCTTAAAATTAAGGAATTTAATGACCAAACTACCCGTTATACCAATATGTATTATATAGTAGTATAGATATAAATCTTATATGGTTTTAAACGGATAACCGAATAAACCAAATAAACCGAATAAAAGCAAAACTTAAAACCATAACCGAACCATAAACCGAATTCACAATTCGGATACGGTTGAAAACCGAACCGTAAACCGAATTCATAATTCGATTTGGTTTAGTTGGATACGGATACAGTTCGGTTTTTCGGTTTATTCAGATTTTGGTTATTTCTGCACACCCCTACTTGGGAGGCCGAGATGACCAAGATCGTATCCGATTGAAAAGCCAAAATGAATACATTCTACTAAAATTTGGAAAGTACAAGGTTTCAAAAAAGGAAATAAAATACAAGAATTAAATTCTAAGATATTCTAAGGCGGAATCCAAGTGTCTTCTAAGGTTGTCTTCATGCGCGCGCGAGCGGATCTATGGTTGATCTTCTAATTCCAAGTCTTCCAAAGCTAGGCACCTGATATATACTCAAAAAGAATTTGTGTCAACTAGAAAGTGAGTGAGTTCACAAGGTTAGTCAAAAGTAATCGTCGTACGTAAATGAGTTTCTCTTTGGATTATGTCAAAAAGCATGATTATGGTTTTTTATTATCAAAAATGAGTATTTAAATTGAGCAAAACATAGTTATCGTTGTGTATGCCAAAAATGTTGATTTCATATTAAGAAAAATGTAGTTATTTTTTCTTTTAACCAAAATTATAATTTTTATCGTCCATATGTCAAAAGTAAGTTTTTATTGTACGTCGTTACAATAGTAAACAATTAGATGGCCGTCGACAATGGGATGTTATGGCGTCAAAATGAATATAGTTCCCTAATCAACCATCTTCTATCCGTCGTGGTCCATACCCGATAGTTCTGCGTGCGACCACTCGCCAATAGATAGTGACCCATCCATGGGGTTGCGACGTGTCAAAAGCCAAAATGCTTTCCCTTTTGAGGGCGTCCAGAAATACATGGGCACAAGGACGTGGGAGAATTATCCCTAAATAACGCTATCCATTTTACCCGCGGTCCTATACCAACGACTAAGATTGTGTACATTTGAGACTATCCGGGGTAAGTATCATTAGTCTGACATTTGCGTTATCGTGTATCGAGCATCCAATATACAATCAAGTACGATGATTTAAATAAAAGAGAGTACGATAAATGAAATAAGTAAATATTGAGTCAAACGGAATATGTATCACCCCAAATAATAAAAAGGAAAAAAGGGGAAAGGATCTGAAAACTCACCTAAGCAATAGCATGTCCAAAATAGCTTGGGTTTCCGTGACTTCCAATACTTTGCACCTAAAGTAATGATGTCGACTAATTAAGTTATAGGTTCGGATGGTTAACCCATCGTTTGTGTTCTAATGATCGATTGAGATTCTTAGTTAGGTTTCTGATCAAGTGATTGTGTTAATTAGTGATGTGCGTTGTGTAAATGGTATTGACCAAAATATAAGGTGACAACGTAGTATATATGTAAGTAGGGTTTTGGACTTTTAATTTATTTGTGGATCGTGATCGATTTGGGTTATATTTGGTTTTGGGCCGTAGGCCCCATAGATTTTGAGTTGTTTTATTCTAATCCTTATAAATGGTTTATATCATGAAAATCTCGTATAGTTATCGTGATTATTTGTCATAAAGGAAATCAAGTTAATTCCAAGTATTGTAATCGCTTGACCGACTAAAAATAGGTGTGAACTTTTGGTTTAGGACTTAAAATAAACATGTTAATATAAAAATATCGGTCGATGATTACATAAATTTTAATAATAGGTGTTGTTATAAAATATGGGCATGATCAATGTGAGATTTTATAATCACTGGTTATTATGTGATTATTTAAAAATATTGATGCGTAATAAATGTCATTTAGATTATTTAAAACTAAGTTGATTAGTTGTCAGGTTTTACCCGAATGTGTATTTGGATCTTTACCCAAATCAGTTATTGGGTTTTACCCAAATACCTGATTGTCCAACAGTGTGGCCTGAGCCTGTCCCAAACTTGTGGCCCAACTGTTTACGACTTGGGCTTCCATCGCAAGAACCACTGGCCTAACTAAATAAGATAGTGGGCTTGGCCCAATCATTTAGCTAACTGAGAGCGTATATGGGCCCAGTTTCCTTACTCGATGGGCTGAGCCAATAGCTTGCGGGTTACCCGGTTACTACCGGTTCGTGGTTTTGACCCGACCTTGTGGACTTGACCCGACCCTGCCCACATGTTTTAACCCATATTGGGTTAACCTAATCCGATGTTTGCCGGGTTTTTAATTCGGTCCAGTGGGCCTATTGAGCTTGTGGTTTTCAATATATGCATGCATATAATTCTTCCCAGTTCGTGACCCGACCCAGTTCCATTGTTAAGATGTTTCGGTTTCGTTTTATCAAGAAGGGTTTCATTAGTATTTTGAAGATAGTGTTTGTGGGTTTTGGGCCGATGGCCCATTTAGTGTATTTAATCTGGTTTGTGTTATCAAAATGGTTCCATGGTTTGCACGAGTTTAAGCATTATGTTTTAAGTGTCATAGTGTATATAAGATTATTTGAATGGCAAAAGAGATTTATAAACAAGTTTTAGTGGCATCTATTTATGGTGGGTAGGAGTTTGTGAGTTGTGTTTATATTGAGATCCTGTGTGTTAGAGCATATTCCTATGCTATGAGTGTCTCGTGTATTGTATCTATGTGAGCGAGTCTTAGAATGAATTGTAGTGACTATTTGATTATGGGCGTACCACATGGTCCGCCGGATCATGTGATCCGGCGTATCAGTTTGATACGCTGGGTGTTATGTCACTTACTATAAATACGTGTGTGTTAGAATGTTACCTTAACTAGTTCAGCCATTCTACACCTTTCTATGTGTTTCTAGAGAGAGAAACTAGAGAGAACTTCATTGTATCTTCAAGTGATCAATAAGATTTCTCTTATTTACATTCATTGTCGCTATGATTGATTGATACACGCAGTAGTAAGATCGTTTCTCGATTCTACAAGTGGTATCAGAGCTTTTGGTTGCTCTACTGCTGTGTTTTTGATCAATTTTCGGAGTTTTAGAGAGAGAAAGCTTGGGTTTGGTAAGTTTTTCTTCAATTTTTTCCGATTCTGAGTGATTCCAAGGACAAAAATGATTTCTGTATGCTCCTGGAGTATTTTCGCATCATATTGATCTAGTTTTCAGCTTCAATTGTCAAAAATTGTGAAAATCAGTCGATTTTTACGTTTTCTGCGACTGGTCCGCCCGAAAAACAGTCTGGTCCGCCGTTTGATCCGCTAGACAATCTTCATCAGTCTGATCCGCAGCAGTTACAGCGTATCAGTGTCATCCGCTGGTGTATTTGGTCCGCCGTACCAAATTTGATCCGCTGAAGATTTCTGGTCCGCTAGTTCATCTGATCCGGAATCTGGTCCGCTAGTTCAATTCTGATCCGCTAGTTCATTTCTGGTCCGCTGAATATCATCTAATCCGCTGGGATTTATCTGGTCCGTAGTTTAACATTGATCCGGAGCTTGATCCGCTGGAATTGTTGATCCGCTGGCAGAAAACATATCTTCACTAAAACTGACGTAACTTGCAAACCGTTTGGAGTTACGGAACCTAATACCAGCCAAAACGTTCGTCTTTTCAAGATCTAGGACTTGTACCGGCCTACGGCCAGTACCGAGCAGTTTTGACCCCAAAAATCCGCTTGGAAGACCTTCATTTTTGAGTTTGAAGTTTTTGAAGTATTATTTTCATTGAAAGATGTCGGATTTTCATGCATTTGCGGCTATGCAAACCACGATGCAAGCTATGATTAACTTTGATAATGAAATAGGAACAAGTCAGAAAGTTCCCAAGTTGTTAAAATTGGAAGATTATCAATATTGGAAGCAACATTTTTCTGCATACATCAGCACAAATGATATTGATTTGTGGATTCCGATTCGAACGCTGTATGTGCGTCCAACTGACAATGGATAATATAAAGAGATTCAAGATTTTGATAAGGATGAACGAAGAAGTTATGAACTTGAACAAAAAATTTATGGTTATCTTACCATGGCTTTACCTACTGAGCTGTTACATCAATTCAGTACTTGCAAGAAGGCTAAACAGTTATGGGATGCTTTATCTGCTCGATGTGAAGGCAATGATCAGTATAAGAAGAGTCGAAGGAAAGTGTTGAACAAAGAATTTGAAAATTTTCAACAATACGACAAAGAAAATATTTCTGCTCTTGTTTCAAGATTTTCACATCTAATTAGTGAGATGAAAGTAGTCAAGATTGAAAAGACCGAGGAAGAATTGAAAGAGAAATTGATGGAGGCATTACCAGAGAAATGGGAAAATTATGTGTTGTTGCTTACTCATGACAAAGACTATTCCACATTATCATTTCATGATTTGACTGGAAAGCTTCATGCTCGAGAAATGGAAATGATGAATTCAAACAAGTCCACTGCTCAATTACAAAATCCTGAGTTATATCATGGACAAAATTCTGCGAGTATCAATGCAAAGTCTAAATCTTCTGGTTATGATACATCAAATCCACCTCAAACAGCATTTGTTGCTGATCATGGATCAGGAAAGTATGAAAGTTCATCAAGGAGGTGCAGTTTCACTACTCCTGATAGATCATCTGCTAGTTCGATTAATGGAAAGTCAGCTGAAGATTTAGTTGCGTTGTTATCTGGATTCATATCATCTTCTTCTGGCGATATATTTAGTCAAATTGGTAACTCTTGTCTATATAGAGAGGATTTAGATCATATGGATGAAGATCAGTTGAACAAATTAGATTTGAAGTGGCAGTTTGCTATGCTAACTGAAAGAGGTAGAAGATTTATTAAGAAACATGGAACGACATCTATTTTTCAAGGAGACAAACTTGGTTTGAATAAGTCACAGATCAAATGTTTCAAATGTTCCAAATATGGTCATTTTGCTCGTGAGTGTCCTGCAAAAGAAAAGGTGGTTCAGACAGCTGATAAAACTGCTTCACCTCAAATTGCTTTGACTGCTATTTCTTCTGCATCAAAAGAACAAACATCGAATGAAGGTTATGATTGGGCTGCTGATTTTCCTGATGAGTCTTGTTTTGTTGCTCAGATTGTTCACAGTGATGACGAAGAAGAGATAACAGATTCTGATTCAGATGTTAGTAGTTATGGAAATAGTGGTTATGAATCTGTCTGTGAGTTTTGTTCTCAAAAAGATAAAATGATTCAAGGTTTAGTTAAGGAAAAAGAAGATTTGGTTGCTGATAGAGAAAAGTTGGAAGGTATGATTCAAGAGTTAGAATCTCAAAAAGAAAAGTTTTCAGTTTTTCAGACAGAGTTAATTGAAAAAGAGTTGCAGCTTCAAGGTGTTGAGCAGGAATTTGAAAAGAAATTTACAAAATTGTCTGAAGAAAAGGCTGACTTAGTCAAGGAAGTTGCGAAATGGAAGGCAGAAGCTGAGGATGCTGCCAATGATT
The DNA here is from genome assembly GCA_039602395.1 of Deinandra increscens subsp. villosa. Classification (NCBI taxonomy): domain Eukaryota; kingdom Viridiplantae; phylum Streptophyta; class Magnoliopsida; order Asterales; family Asteraceae; genus Deinandra; species Deinandra increscens. The sequence goes on from JBCNJP010000008.1 coordinate 18,019,835, forward strand.
TTAATAATTTGTTTGAAAAGTCCAAGATTAAACTTGATTTACTTACCAAGGCTTCTGATGATTCGGTTGCTAAAATTGAAGCATATCAGCTTGATATGGAGAAGTTGTTAGATGAGAAGCGAGAACTGGCAAGAGTAAACAAGTTGCAAAATGCAAATTTGGATATTCAGAAAAGAAACGAAGATAAACTCGAGAAGGAATTGTTGGCCGCTCTAGATGAGTTGAGATTGCAAAAGTATGAAACTAATAAAGTGGCAAAGAAGCTAATTGCATCAGAAAAGGAGTTGGCTGAAGCTCATCAAAGAATTTCTGAATTAAAGATTGAAGTCATTGATTCAAAACGTCTTTTGAACAATGTTACTAACTCACAATCTTTTACAAGTTTTCTGGCCAAGGATGATAATTTTGAGAAGATGTTCAACAAAACTGTGTCACCACCAGGAAGTCTTAAAGAAGGCGTTCATGATTTGAAAGAAAAGGCTGAGATTGGTGATTATTCTGAGTTTGTTGGTTCCAAATCTGCTGAAGAAAAGCAAAAGGAAAAAGGCAAAAGTATTGAAGCTTCTGAAGCTCAAAAGGTTGTGTCTGGGTCTTCATCTTCAAAAGCTGACATTGATGCAACAATTATCAATGCTCCAAAAGATATCAAGAAAGTTAAAGCTGAATTTTCTCGTCTTGCAAAGACCGGGCATAAATCATCTGATTCAGAAGAGAAAGTTTCTGGAAAATATACAGGTTTGGGATTTCAAAAGAAACAGGTTGATGTGAATGTTTCAAAGGTTCAACAGCAACAGAATTTGAAGAAAGTTAATCTGAAGCAAGTAAAGAAAGAAGTTTTTAAAGCTGACAAAGTTCAACCCGAGAGGTTCTACAAACTCAAGGGTTCGGAACAAATATTTTCTGATAAAGAATTCCCGCTACATTGCGTAGATGCTAGGAAAGTTGCTGAAGTTTTTGTGAGTGCTAAATATTCTTCTGGAGGATCCAATTCTACTCCAAAGAGCCCGACATCCAAATGGGTTCATGATCATCGATTTCAGGTATATGATAATTTTTATGATCATTTTGGAGATGAATATGTTTGTGAAGCTATGCAGGTTCCAAAACGAAGAAATGTACACAATCGCTTGTGTTACAATTGCCGACAAAAAGGGCATCTGGCACAAGATTGTCCGGTTTCTGCTGCGTCTAGTTCAAGGAAAGGAAAGGTTCCATTTGTTGGTAAAGCTGCCAAACACCGATTCATTGATGAAAATGGCAGAGTATTTGATGAATACCCACAACCTACATTTTTCAAAACTCAAGGAAGATTTATTCCATGTTTTCAAAATGTTCCATATGTAAGTTGTTCGTCACAATCAACTGTGACAGGTTCATCAGATATCGATTTACCAAAACAACAAATCTGGAAACCTAAAGTGGTTTCGAAAGGAAATCAAGATACTGGTCGACCAGAAGCAATTCGCTTCGGGTCATTTATAAACTGATGTGTTTGACCAGTGTGCAGGTACCTCTAGAAGACTTATCGGTGATTGAAAAGTTGCTGATGGAGAAGTATTCTGCTGATTTAACTTAAATTACATGTTATATCAAATTTCAAAACTGAAATTTTTCTGAAAGCTACACTTGAAAGGTATCCATGTCGAAAGGTCAATTTTCTTTCTTTTACATTTCGTATGTAGTTTAGGGGGAGAAAATTGAAAACCAAAAATAGTGTCTTTGTGTTTTTGTTTGTGTTACAATGAAAATCCAAAAATAGAGTTTTCATTTTAAGGGGGAGAAAAATAGAAAAATACAAAAACATTGAAAAATGAGAAATTGTATCCAACATGATTGGGAAATGATGGTACATTGGCTTACGTGTCTGACTCATGGATAAACTAGATGAAAAAGCCATAAGATCATTGCTCGATGTGCTTGGTAGGCTCGGCATTAAATCAGAAAGTATTCAGATGTGATAAACACATTAAATTCTAATGCTTGACCAAGTGGACAACATCTTGATGCATGTCTCATGATATCAGGGAAAAGATATGTGAAAAAGAAAATGAGAAGTCATTGTGTATACATGTGTTCATTTTGCAAAGATTTAAACTTGTTTGATTTTCTTTATTTTGTCAAACGATCGGACTTTCTTTGCGTATCGAAAGATCGACCTGATTGTTGTTCGTTTGACGTTCTGCTTTATTTTCTTTGGTGATTAGTATAACTCATCGGACTTTCTTTGCGTGTACGGAAGTACCGACCTGATTGTTGTTGGGTTATACAATTTCAACTTGTTTTATTTTCTTATTTTGTTAAATCCGAGGCCTTATCTGCGTATCGAAAGATCGACCTTAAGGTAAACGATTTAACGTTCTTATTTCTTTTTGCATGGAACACAGTTGACTAAATCATGAATACACTCATTATGTGATTAAATCACAAATGAAATCACAAAGTGTGATATAAAAGCAAAATCATATCTAAGTATGTCTGATAGTGTGGGGTACACTGGTCAAAGCAAACTTAATCAATTCAATAACATATCCAGATGTTATGAGTATGATTGTGCCTGAGTTTAAGATGGACAAATTATACCAGTAATCAACATGACTTATGTGCTAAAGTAATTGAAATTGAAATGTAGTTCAGCATGTTATGTTCAATATGATCCCAAGTTGTGATCTTTCTCGCAAAAGACAAAATTAGTGTCTGATTCAGTATTGCATTTATGTTTCATATCTGAAAAGTTCAAAAAGATTTTCGGTGTGTTTTGATGTAAAGTTTCAAAAAGCCAAAAAGATTTTGTTTCTTATTTGTTTTCGACCGATCGATATGTGATACGAAATCAAAATTTGAAAATCTATCTTGGATTCTCGAAGAGAAGTTTTGCACCAAGATTAAATTAATTTTCAAAAGAAAAGGAAACCGCGTTTCTGTCTTCTGAAATTGCAGGTTATGTGTTTCAAAGACTCAAGCATGGTGAAAGGGGGAGTATGTAATATTTTTCACAAGTGGATTTTGAAGTTCATAGTTGATTCAAGAGTGATCCAGCCATGCAAGCTCTATTTCTGACAAGATTTCATATCAAAGATCGGATGCAGCAATGTTGAAGATTGAAGACTGAAGTTTAGTTAGAAAATAGATACACTACACGTTAAGGGGGAGTTTGTTAGAGCATATTCCTATGCTATGAGTGTCTCGTGTATTGTATCTATGTGAGCGAGTCTTAGAATGAATTGTAGTGACTATTTGATTATGGGCGTACCACATGGTCCGCCGGATCATGTGATCCGGCGTATCAGTTTGATACGCTGGGTGTTATGTCACTTACTATAAATACGTGTGTGTTAGAATGTTAGCTTAACCAGTTCAGCCATTCTACACCTTTCTGTGTGTGTTTCTAGAGAGAGAAACTAGAGAGAACTTCATTGTATCTTCAAGTGATCAATAAGATTTCTCTTATTTACATTCGTTGTCGCTATGATTGATTGATACACGCAGTAGTAAGATCGTTTCTCGATTCTACACTGTGCATGCATGTGTGATTTATATTCATGTTTTAAGCTAGATCTCAACCGAATGGTGAAAACCTAACTTATGGGTGTTTGTATATATTGTATAGAAATAAAAATGTAAGTTTGTAACTCTAGTGAATGTTGCATGGATTCGATGCCCAAGTGTACGTTGTTGGGTTCTTGTGTTGTCTCAGCGTGACACCTTGACAGCATGGGATGTGGTGGGGTATAGTAGCTGTGATACTGGGATTAGATGGAGACTTAAGGAATATGTGAAATGGAGAAACTTACGAGTAAAGTTGCTAAGGTGATGGTTGGGTGAACCATGCTCTTCTTGGTGTTTGCATGCATGGTGTCGGTTGGTCTCAAGATAGTGATTATAGGGTATTGATGATCGTGGGGTGTTGAGTTCATTGTTATGGGTGGATTGTGCTTGCGTGCATGGAGAGGTGGGTGTCGATTTGTTACATGTATGGGTTGATGGATGAGAGTCGATGTAGATGGTTGATGGTGGATGGTGATCCGTAGGTGGTAATGTGGTGGTATGCGATGGTGATGTGGTATCCGTAGGGTGGCATTCGGTGGTACATAAGGTGGTAGTAGGGTGGTAAGACGGTGGTTGGAGCCGAGAGGGGGAGAGTTAGGGTGTGTTTTGTGAGCAAAGTGAAGGGGTCCGATGGTGGTTATAAAACTGATTTGGGAGCCGTTGGAGAGGGTTGTGGGGTTTTGTGAAGGATGTGACTTGTGTCCAATGGGGTTGGAGGTTAATTCTTGTCTTTGTATTGTGTGAGAGTTTGATTATGGAGGAATTACAAGCTACCTCATGGATTGGGAACCTCACATGCATGGTTATCCATTGGTTATTGTGGGTGGCAATGTTATAGTTTAGGTCCTTCTAGAATGCCCTATGTACAACCTGTTGTCTCGAAGGGATCCTATGCTCAATTCGTTCCCTAATGGTACCCAAATACCCGACCCAAGCTTCGTGGCTATTAGGCCTTCATTTACCGGCTACGGCCCTGTCTGAACACCATAATAGGTTCGTCCAGCTGTCGTGTTTTGTGGCCTAATGTGTTGTGAGGTTGGCCCAATTAAACATGTTCCTAAATTATGGCCCGAATTGTTAGTCCAAATGACCGGTTACTAGCCCATAGCCCAAATCCAAATCTAATAGGCCTAGGGTGATCCGTAAGCTCTAAATAGGCTCATTGGGCTTGTCAAAGGCTTATTGGGCCTACTAGATACTTAATGGTTTTACTAGATGCCTAATGGGCTTGTTAGGTGCTTAATGGGCTTAATTATATCAGCGTGAAAGATGGAATGTACGGGATGGTTCGAATGATGATAGGAATTGGAATTGATGATGAGTTGGATATGGTTGAGATACTAGATTGGTTATATATATACATATATATATATATATATATATATATATATATATATATATATATATATATAGGTAAGGATCATTTAAAAACCACATCTCTTTGCGAAAACCTAAAAACTAATACTAAAACACTTATAACTTTTTTATATGTTCATATTTTTTAAACAAATTTGCACCAAGAACCTTAGAATTATGAGTTATTTAATTCTGGAATTGTTTTTTAAAAACTTGATCGTCTCGTCGTTTTTTTATTAGTGCACACGTACACTAATAATAAAACTCATACATATAGTACGCGTTAATATTTTTTTTTTAGAATAATCACACCAAATACATTATAATTTTGTTAGCTTTTTGTGATTTTTATTAGTGCACATTTGCACTAATAAAAAAAAACACTTTGTACGTGTCAAATACATTAATATTTTAAAAAAGAAATTGCACCATAAATCTTATAATTGTGTTATCTTTAACTATGAAAATAGATTTAACGTTTTAAAATTTTTTAAATTTTATGCTACACATGTGCACTATAACAAATAGTTATAGTGCATATATAGAATTATCATTAGTTCTATAAATATTTTAGTGTTTTTAAATATTTTTAATTTAAACAATATTTTTTCGTAAGACAATTTTCTTTTTGTAGTACTAATGAAAATGGTGCACATGTGCACTAATATTTTTTTTTTGAAATATCATTTTCTTTTCCAGAATCAAAGACAATGGAATTTTAAGATTTTTGGTGCAAGTTTTATAGAAAAATATTAACGTATGTAAAAGTTATGAAGGTTTTAGTGTTAGTTTTTAGGTTTTCGCAAAAAAAAAGTTTTCGCAGGATCCTTACCCTATATATATATATGTAAAACCACGGAGGGATCTTACTACTGCATGATTTGATAATACGAGAATGCACACGATGTAAATAAAGCTTTGCTTTATTAAATTCACTTAGAGAATACACAAAGTCTAGAGAGAGAAAGAACACACTCAGTTACACACACTTAAGAGTAGGAAATGATTGATCTGATTCTAACTCTCTCTAACACGAACTATTTATAGGCACTTACATACTGGCCGGCGTACCACCTGGCGGACCAGTTGGTACGCCCGTACCAACTGGTACGACGGACCATGTGGTACGACCATCTTGGTATGTTGACTATATGACTCACAGAGACGCTCTAGTCTAGATACAATACACGAGACACAATGTAGCATAGGAATATGCTCTAACAAACTCCCCCTTAACGTGTAGTGTATCTAGCTATCTATCTTTTTAACAAAACTTCAGTCTTCAATCTTCAGCATCGTTGCATCCGATCCTCAACTTGAACTCTTGTCAGAAATAGAGCTTGCATGGCTGGATCAATCTTGAACATTCTTTGAACATCAAGATCCACTTGTGAAAGATAATACATACTCCCCCTTTCACCATGCTTGAGTCTTGTCACACAGATAACCTACAATTTCAGAAGACAGAAACGCGGCTTTCTTTTTCTTTTGAAAATTAATTTAATCTTGGAGCAAAAATTCTCTTTGAGGATCCAAGATATAGATTTGAAATTTTAATTTTGTATCGTGTATAGATTGGTCGAAAAAAAATTCGAAACAAAATCTTTTTCGCTTTTTTAAACTTTATATCAAAACACACCGAAAATCTTTTTGATTTTTCTATGTTTATGCTAAAACACACCTAAAATCCTTTTGGATTTTTTAGATATGAAACATAAATGCAATACAGAAATGAAATACTGAATCACACACTATTTTTGTCTTTTGCGAGAAAGATCACAACATGGGATCATATTAGTCATGACATGCTGAACTGCATTTCAATTTCAATTACTTTAGTACACAAGTCATGTCGATTACTGGTATACTTTGTCCATCTTAAAATCATGCACAATCATACTCATAACATCTGGATATGTTATTGTATTGATTAGATTTGCTTTGACCAGTATACCCACACTATCAGACATACTCAGATATGCATTTGCTTATCACATTTTGTGATTTCACTTGAGATTTGATCACAAATGAATGTATTCATGATTCAGTCAACTGTGTTCCATGCAAAAAGAAATAAGAACATTAAATTGTCTACCTTAAGGTCGATCTTTCGATACGCAGATAAGGCCTCAGATTTAACAAAATAAGAAAATAAAACAAGTTGAAATTATATAACCTAACAACAATCAGGTCGGTACTCCCGTACACGCAGACAAAGTCCGATGAGTTATACGAAACACCAAAGAAAATAAAGCAGAATGTTAAACGAACAACAATCAGGTCGGTCTTGTGGACACGCAGAGAAAGTCCGATCGTTTGACAAAATAAAGAAAATCAAACAAGTTTAAATTTTTGCAAAATGAACACATGTATACACAGTGACTTCTCGTTTTCCTTTTTCACATATCTTTCTCTTGATATCTTGAGATATGCATCAAGATGTTGTCCACTAGGTCAAGCATTTGTATTTAATGTGTTTATCACACCTGAATACTTTCTGACTTAATGCCGAGCCTACCAAGCACATCGAGCAATGATCTTATGGCTTTTTCATCTATTTTATCCATAAGACAGACACGTAAGCCAATGTACCATCATTTTCTAAATATGTTGGATACAATTTCTCATTTTTCAATGTTTTTGTATTTTCTTTTTTCAATGTTTTTGTATTTTTCCATTTTCTCCCCCTTAAAATGAAAACTCTATTTTTGGATTTTTATTTTAACAAAAACAAAAAGACACTACTTTTGGCTTTTCAATTTTCTCCCCCTAAACTACATACAAAAGTAAAAGAAAGAAAGCTGACCAATCGATACTGATACCTTTCAGTTTTTAGCTTTCAGAAAAACCTTTCAGTTAAGCATTCAATTTAAGTTAAGCATGAGACTCCACTATCAGTAATGCTTGAAGCTTGAACTTCACAATCACTATAGGTCTTCTTGAAGTAACCTGCACACTGGTTTTAAATGATTAGTATTTAAATGACCCGAAGCACACAGCTTCTGGTCGACCAGTGTCTTCCACAAAATCAGTTGCAGCCTTGCTGACCACTTTAGGTCGCCACTGCATTTTTACTTTTTCATTTTAACAGAGTCACCATCATGTGATGAACCATCAACACTTGAATCAAATTTAAAAAATTGTTTCGTTTTAGATTTTGATTTAAATGGTGTAGACTCAGTAAAAATCCTGCCTAATTCACAAATAAATGTGGCAGATTTGTTTGAAATTGAACTTCTTACAGTTTCAGGACAATCCCGTGCCATATGTCCCTTTCGGCGACATTGATAGCACAAACGATAGGATCGTTGAGATTGTAATTTGTCCTGAAATAAAGGACATCTATCAATAAACCCAGAATCATCAAACATATCATCAAAAACTTGAAATCGGTTAGAATGTACCCATTTAGATGTAGGACTTTGAGGTGTGGAATTAGATCCAGATGATGAAGAATCCTTAACTTTTTGAGCATCTCTAGAAGAACTTGCAGACGAAGCCTTCTTCTGAATCTTTCCTCCAAATCCTTTTTCCATTGTAGACATGAACACTTTAGCCAAATGATAGATTTGATCCAAGCTTGTATCTTTCTTTTCTTTTAGAGCTTTCTTGGGCATATTCTTCTTATTCTACTTCTCAACTTTCTGATTCTTGTATCTTAACCTAGAACGTTTGGAACCAGATTTAGACGATTCAGCTTGAGAACCAGAAACACCATCATTAGCCATTTGAGAAAATACAGCTTTGATATCCTTCAACTGGTTGGCTTCAACCAACTTAGCAGCAACACTTTCTTCATTCAACTGTTTTTCATCCTTTTCCACTTGTTTGCCAACAGAACCAACTCCCTCTTCTGAAATCAATCCACCGGAAACAAACTTTGTTGTGGATTTATCAACCAAACTCTCCTCTTTTTCCACTTTCTCCTTTGACTTCTTTGATTTCTTCAAATCAGACTTCTTAGTAGCAAACTCAGAATAATCACCAGTTACTTCAGAAGATGTGACATCAGCCAGAGGATCAGTTTGAACCAATGGAGGTGGTAATTGATTGAATTCTTCACCGCCAAACACTCTTTTGAAATTTTCGTCGTTGCATAAATAACTTGTGAACGAGTGTGAATTTTTCAAATTATTTAGCTAACGATTCAAATCCAAAATTTGAACATTTAAGTCTGATATCTTTTTCTGAGCTTCACCCAAAGCCTTTTCTGATTCTATCAGCTGTTCTGAAACTCTGTTAGACAAAGACTTTTCTCTCCTCACCTTATCATGGGCATCAAACATTTCATGTGTAACCTTTTCCACCTTTCCTTGATAAATCTCTACATTTCTTGTCAACAATTTGTTTTCTTTTGTCAGATCGGTGACTTTGTCTTGTAATTTTGACTGGAGGACTTGATTATCATTATTCGAACCCATAATTTCATCATAAGCTTTCTGAAGTTCATAATTGGTAATCAGAAATGATTCCACTCTTGCTTTTGATTTCTTATACAATGCATCGAAATCTCCAACAACATCCTTTGCTTCGAACTCCCATTTTATAACCTTTGAAACTAACTCAGCATTTTCATTTCGTAACTTTATGATCTGTTCTTTATTGTCACTTAACATCTCATCTAATCTTGCTTTTAGCTCAAAAATTTTTTCTATTAACACCTTCTTTTCTTTTTCTAACATCGTGTTAGCTTTGAAAATCTCATCAGAAGCTTCACACTTTCGTTTGTAACCTTCTATCTCGTCTTCTTTCTCTTTCTTTTCACTAACTAAACTATCTTTATCAGAAATCAATTCTCTAATCTGTCTTTCTTTTTTAGCATAAAATTCACATGTTGACTCATACCCACTAACCTCAGAATCACTTGTTTCAGATGCACTTGTTTGAGATTCAGACTCACTTGATTCATCTTGCATAGTAGCCATCAATGCATAATTTTCTAGAGAATTAACTAAGAATGCAGATTCATCCGGAAACTCTGCAGCCCAATCATAACCTTCCTCGGCTACTATAGCTTTGGCATCTTTATTGTTACCATGATTATCTGAAGTACTTGGTTTAGAAGAAGATTGTTTGCATTCTTGAGCAAAATGTCCAAATTTGGAACATTTGAAACATTTAAGCTTTGTCTTATCTAAACCAAACTTTTCTCCTTGAAAAAGAGATGTCTTTCCATGTTTCTTCATAAACCTTTTTCCTTTTTGAGTAAGCATAGCAAATTGCCATTCCAAATCTAACTTATTCAGCTGATCATCGTCCCTCTGACTTAAATCCTCTGGAAACATGCAAGAATTACCAATTAGACTAAAAATTGATCCAGATGAAGATGATAGGAAAGCAGATAACAAAGCAGCTAGGTCTTCGGTTGCTTGATTAGAAGTAGACTTGCTTGATGATCTATCAGGAATAGTATAACTGCAACCCGAAGAATAACCAGTATTCTCAGACTTCCTAGAAATAAATGTTGTTATCGGTGGATTACTGCTTGAAATAGAATGTGATTTTGTTTGTGATTTTGTTTTAGCATGCACAGTAGCAGAATTCTCTCCAAAATGTATTTCAGGATTCTAAACAGATGGAGTTGCTGACTTTTTCACAAGTAATTTCATTTCCCGAGCTTGTAATTTTCTTATCAGCTTATTGAATGTCCAACTTGAGTAGTTTGGATCATTAGATAACATTATCACAAAATTCTCCCACTTTTCTGGTAGAGCTTCCAGAAATTTCTTCTTTAATTTGTCATTTTCTTTCTTGACACCTACAATTTCAAGTTCATTGATCAAATGTGAAAACCTTGCAATCAAATCTGTGATCTTCTCATTCTCACAAAGTCCGAAATTGTCAAACTCTTTCTTCAAAACTTTCTTTCGAGTATTCATGTACTGATCATTACCTCACATCTTTCCTTAATAGCATCCCATAATTGTTTCGAAGTTGGAAAATTCCTTAATAGCATCCCATAATTTTCTCTTGCAAATACCTTCTTTTCTTCATACTCAAAATCACTTATCGATTTTGGTAGAGTATTCTCAATCAACGGATACTCATATTGTTTTTCAATCGGAATCCAATAATCGACATCTTGTGAGTATATGTAAGATTCAAATCTTTTCTTCCAATTATAATAATCTTCCAATTAAATTAATTTAGAAACTTTATGGGTTGTTCCGATTTCATTATCATAGTTCATCATGGCTTGCATCGAGGTTTGCATAGCTGAAAACGCTTGAAAATCGCTCATCTTGAATTTAAAAATCGAATGTCAAAACTTCGAACTGAAAAACGGAGATCTTCCAAGCGGATTTTGGGGGTCAAACCGGAGGGTACTAGCCGTCAGGCGAGTGAAAGTATAGATCTTATCGAGACGAATGTTTTGGCTGGTATTAGCTCCCGTAACTCTTAACGGTTCTCAAGTTACGTTAGTTTTAGTGAGTGTCACTTTTCTGCCAACGTACCAAGCTGCGCATCAAGAAAACCAGCGTACCAAATACCCAAAGCGGACCAAAAACGTACCAGATCTTCAACGTACCACCCTACGGATCAAATCAAATCAGCAGACCAGAAAACTCAGCGTACCAGTTTGAGCAGCATACCAGTTTGAGCAGCGTACCATTTGGTACGGCGTAACTGCCAGCGTACCAGAAAGTAACTGTCACTGAACAAACTTGAAGATTGTCTTCCGGACCAGATTTCAGCGTACCAGAAACTGATGAATATTGCCTTGCGTACCAGAAGCGTACCAAAGGCGTACCAGCTGTTCTTCGAGCGTACCAACAACGTACAAAACTGAGATCGACGAATTTTTCAAATTTTCGACTTTTGGGACTGGAATTTGATTCAGTGAGGTGTGAAAACTCACTAGTTACACTCACAAATCATTTTTGACCTTAGAATCACTCAGAATTGAGAAAAAATAGATGAAAAACAAAGAAAACTTAAACTTTGTCTCTCTAAAATTTCAAAAATTGACCAAATCGTAGCAGTAGAGCAACCAAATGCTCTGATACCACTTGTAAAACCACGATGGATCTTACTACTGCATGATTCGGTAATAAGAGAATGCACACGATGTAAATAAAGCTTTGATTTATTGATTTCACTTAGAGAATACACAAAGTCTAGAGAGAGAGAGAACACACTCAGTTACACACACTTAAGAGTAGCAAATGACAGAACTGGTTCTAACTCTCTCTAACACAAACTATTTATAGGAACTTACATACTGGCCGGCGTACCACATGGCGGACCAGTTGGTACGCCCGTACCAACTCGTACGGCGGACCATGTGGTACGACCATCTTGGTATGTTGACTATATGACTCACAAAGACGCTCTAGTCTAGATACAATACATGAGACACAAGGTAGCATATGAATATGCTGTAACAATATATATATATATATATATATATATATATATATATATAGACACACACACATATTTATATTTGATTGCTAGTGTAAAGGTGACCATGCATCAAGTGTTATCTACGTTCATGTATTGTACCGGGTAATTATTTGTAAAGATGGCGCGAAAAATTTAATGTGAAATTTGTATAATATAGGGTTTTGTTGGTGTGGGTGTTACACCTTACAACTTCAAAGAACCATGACTAGAACTCTTGTTAATGCAAGTTTCTGGTGTGGTTGTTACTATTGAAACAGACAGACAGAGTGCACACCAAATGAAGAGGCTGAAGGCTCATTAGGTAATGGCGAATGACCACCTAATGAGTGTCATCAACTGAGTTCCGAATGACTTCATTCAGCGAATAAACTCATTCAGTGGCAAGGCTCATTCCGCGAATCAGCTTTAGTATAAACACTTGTTCATTTCCTTCATTTGTCAAGTTCGTTCATTCTGAGAAGAGTGGTTCATTCGGTGACTCTGTTCTGTTGTAAACTCCTTCGGTATTATAATCATTTGACACTAATAATAATACCGACAAGATTTCATCTTATAATATGTTGTGTATTTGACCCGAAAACAATCCGAAACACGGTTTTACAACTGGTATTAGAGCCATTGGTTCAATTCTGGCTCATTGTCTGATTATAGACAATAAATATAAGAGATTGGTGCAAGAAAGTTGTCAAAACAACAAATTTGGACAAAGTTATGCACGTTTATATCTCACTCGGTGTGCCACCAAATGAACATCTGGCCATCGAATGAGAAACCTGGTCATTCGGCCTTGTATCTTCATAGGGCCGGATGAGAATTATTTTCATTCAGAAGGGAATCTTTATCTGGCAGTATGAAGAGGATACTCATTCGACAGACAATCTTCATACACTTATTCGTTGAAAAACATATGTTCCAGCTAATGCGGCTTTCATTGGCCAAGTCAACTGTAGAAGCATATTCCTATGCTAACGTTGTGTCTCGTGTATTGTATCTAGACAAGAGCATCTGTGTGAGTCAGTTAGTCATCTGGCCGGACCACATAGTCCGCAGGACCAGTTGGTACAGCGTACCAGATGGTCCGCTCGTGGTCCGCTGGTCTGTTGACTAAGTGACTATAAATAGTCCGTGTTAGAGAGAGTTGACCAGTTCTGTCATTTGCAACATCTTAACTGTGTGTTTAAACGAGTGTGTTTCTCTCTCTACATTGTAACTCTTTGTGAATCAATAAAGCAAAGCTTTATTTACCTTCTCGTTGCTATTCAATTACCGAATCAAGCAGTAGTAAGATCGTATCGTGGTTCTACAAGTGGTATCAGAGCATTCCAGGTTGCTCTACTGCTGTGATTTGGTAAGTTTTTTGGATTCTAGAGAGAAAAAGTTTGGGTTTTCTACATTTTTCATCAATTTTTCATAATTCTGAGTGATTCCGAGGATAAAAATGATTTCTGGATGTTCCTGGAGTGTTTTCGCATCATACTGATCCAGTTTCTAGCTTCAATTGTCGAAATCTGTGAAAATCAGCCAATTTCAGCTTCATTTGCATTTGGTCCGTGGGTTGAACATTTGGTCCGCCGTTTGGTCCGCCCCGGCAATCTTCATCAGCTGGTCCATGGCAGTTACTTTCTGGTCCGCGGCAGTTTCAGCGTACCACATCTGGTTCGCCGTACCACATCTGATCCGCTAGTTCATCTGATTCGAAATCGGGTCCGCTAGTACAAGTCTGATCCGCCTGGTTAATTTGATCCGGAACTGGTCCGCTGGTAATATTTTGATCCGTCGATTTATTTTGATCCGCTGGCAGAATAGTGACTTTCACTAAAACTGACGTAACTTGAGAACCGTTTGGAGTTACGGAACCCAATACCAGCCAAAACGTTCGTCTTTCTGAGATCTAGACGTGTACTCACCTGAAAGGTCTGCACCCCCCAGTTTGACCCCCAAAATCCGCTTGGAAGACGCCCGTTTTTCAGTTTTAAGTTTTTGCGTTCGATATTGAAATTTCAAAATGAGCGATTTTTACGCTTTTTCAACTGTTCAATCATCAATGCAAGCCATATTGAACTATGATAACGAGATAGGAACAACTCAGAAATTTCCTAAGTTACTTCGATTGGAGGATTATGAGAATTGGAAGCAACGATTTGAATCATTTGTCAATGCTCTTGACATTGATTTGTGGATTTCTATTGAACAAGATTATACATATCCTAAGAAAAATGGAGAACCAATTCCACGAAGTGATCTTGATGAAGATCAAAGGAAAGTTTACGCCAGAGAAAAGAAAACTTATGCAAATCTCACAATGGCATTACCAAGAGAACTCTTGCATCAATTCAAAAATTGCATAACATCAAAAACCTTATGGGATACATTGAAGGATAGATGTGCAGGAAACGAGCAATATAAGAGAAGTCGAAAGAAAGTTTTGTTAAAGGAATTTGATAACTTTCAGCATTGTGAAAAAGAGATAACTTTCATCTGATTAATGAACTTGATGTTGTAGGAGTCCATAAAGAAAAAGATGACTTGAAGGAAAAATTTCTGGAAGCTTTACCGGAAACATGGGAGAATTTTGTTATGATGCTTGCTAATGATCCAAATTATTCAAGTTGGACTTTCAATCAATTATTAAGCAAGTTACAAGCTCGAGAAATGGAATTACTTGTAAAGAAGTCAGCAATTCCATCAGTTCAGAATCCTGCAGTTTATTTCGGAGAGAATTCTGCTACTGTTCATGCTAAAGCTAAATCAAATTCTATCTCAAGCACTAATCCACCAGTAACAGCATTTCTTGCTGGAAAGTCAGAGAATGCTGGTTATTCTTCAGGCTGCAGTTTTACTATTCCTGATAAATCTTCAAGCAAGTCAACTTCTAATCAAGCAACCGAAGATCTAGCTGCTTTGCTATCTGCTTTTATATCTTCTTCGTCTAGAGCTATATTTAATCATATTGGTCAGTCTTTTTTGTATGGCGAGGATTTAAATCATCTGGATGACGATCAATTGAATAAACTCGATTTGGAATGGCAATTTGCTATGGTCGTGGAAAAAGGAAAGAGATTTATGAAGAAACATGGTAAGACATCTATTTTTCAAGGACAAACACTTGGCTTGGATAGAAAAACGATTAAATGTTTTAAATGTGCCAAACATGGACATTTTGCTCGCGATTGTCCTACCAAGTCATCTGACAAGGATATTTCCAATAAGAATGGTCAAGATAAAGATGTTAAAGCTATGATATCTCAAACTGATGATGGTTATGATTGGTCTAAAGATTTTCCAGATGAATCTGCATTCGTAGTTCATTCTCAAGATAGTTATGCATTGATGGCAAATATTGAGGTTGAATCGAGTGGGTATATATCTGAGACCAGTAAATCTGATTCAAGTCATTCTGATTCCGAAATGAGTGGTTACGAATCCGTGTGTGAATTTTGTTCACAAAAGGATAGTCGAATTAAAGGTTTGATAAAGGAAATAGAATGTCAATCTGTTGAAATCAAACGAAAGGATGAAGAGTTGGAGAGTTTCATCAAGAAGTGTCAGGAATTTTATGAAGTTTGCAAAACAAATGCAGAGTTACTCAAAGAAAAGAGTGTGTTAGTGACAGAATTAGCAAATGTTCAGACACAATTGTCAGAAAGCTGTATTCAGAATGATCAACAAAAGTTACAACTTCAACACAAGAATGATGAGTTCATGTCAAGGATTATCAAGCTTACTTCTATCAATGAAAAGCTGGTCAAGGAGGTTGAAGAATATAAGTCTCAAGCTAAAGATGTTAGTGAAGATTTTGATCAGTTATTTCAAAAATCTGTCAAGAAGGTTGAAGTACTTCAAACATCGAATGATGCACTTCAGAAGGCATTGGATGAAGTTACTGCTGATAGAACTCAATATCAGATTGTTCAGTCTGAATTGCAGGACACAATCACTTCTTTGAAGAAAGACAACACTTTATTAACAAGGAATATTGAGATATATAAGGAAAGAGTGGATAAAATTACCAAAGAGGTGCATGTTGCTCATGATGGTTTGAGAAGAGAAAAATCATTAGTTAACCACACATCTGAGAAATTGATACGTTCAGAGAAAGTTGTTGCAGAATCTCACAAAACCATAGCTGATTTGAATGTTGAAATTCTGGATCTCAATCGTCAATTGCATAACTTGAAGAATTCTCATTCTTTTACAAGTTATTTGTGTCAAGACGACAACTTCAAGAAGGTATTTGGAGGTGATGATTTTAATCAAATTCCTCATCCAGTGATTCAAACAGAGTCTGTTGTGGATTTGAGCACTCCAGTGGTAAACCAAGATTATTCTAAATTTGTATCTGAGAAACTGGAGGCAAAGAATTCCACAATTTGCAACAAAAAGGTAACCTCTGCAACATCTGATACACCTATGTTTGTTAAATTTGTTACAAGTGAAGGTGGTGTTTTTGGCAAAGAAATGTCTGATGGCGAAAAAGTTGAGAAGAATGAAAAGAAGTTGAATGAAGCAGAAGTGGATGCTAAGTTGGTTGAAGAAAACAATTTGAAAGGCATTAAAGCTAAATTTACAAAGGCTGCTAAATCTGGTTCTTCAGGGTCTACAATAGATGTATCCAAATTACCTAGTTACAAACAATCTGGGTTGGGTAGTCAAGGAAAGAATGTTCCAAAGCAGCAGAACATGCCAAAGAAGGTTCAGAAGGAAAAGAAGGATACAAACTTGGAGCAAATATATCATCTAGCTCAAGTATTCATTTCAACAATGGAGAAAGGATTTGGAGGGAAGCAAAATAAGAAAGTTTCATCTGCAAGTTCACCGAACGAATCTTCTTCATCTGGTTCTAAAGCTACACCTTAGAGTCCTACTTCGAAATGGGTACATTCTAACCGGTTTCAGGTTTTTGATGATATTTCTGATGAATCTGAATTTTCTGATAAATGTCATCCAGTTCAGGACAAGTCACAATTTAAACGATCATATCGTTTGTGCTATCAATGTCGCCAAAAGGGACATATAGCACAGGATTGTCCTGTCACTGTTAAACGAAAATTTTTTGGAAAAACTGCCACGATAATTGATGAATCCGGTAGAATTTTTACTGACTCACCAACATCACATTTTAAATCAAAAAGTAATTCATATTTCAAAAGTGAGTCTAGTGTTGGTGATTCATCACAAGGTGATGTTTCTGTAAAAACTGCACCTGCAAAGATGCAGTGGCGACCTAAGGTGGTCAACCGAGCTGTAACTGATTTTACGGAAGACACTGGTCGACCAGAAGCTGTGCGCTTCGGGTCTTTTGAGTACTAATCCTTTAAACCAGTGTGCAGGTATTCCTAGAAGACTCGTTGGTGATTGCAAAGTTGCTGATGGAGGAGTATTATGCGTTTGTTAACTTAAATTACATGTGATATCATCTCTCAAACTGAATTTTCTGAAAGCTAAACCTGCCAGGTATCAGTATCGATTGGTCAATTTTCTTTCTTTAATGCATTTTGTTTGTAGTTTAGGGGGAGAAAATTGAAACACCAAAAATAGTGTCTTTGTGTTTTTGTTTTTGTTAAAATGAAAATCCAAAAATAGAGTTTACATTTTAAGGGGGAGAAAATAGAAAAATACAAAAACATTGAAAATGGAAAAATATAAAAACATTGAAAAATGAGAAATTATATCCGACATGATTGGGAAATGATGGTACATTGGCTTACGTGTCTGGCTCATGGATAAAATAGATGAAAAAGCCATAAGATCATTGTTCGATGTACTTGGTAGGCTCGGCATTTAATCAGAAAGTATTCTGATGTGATAAACACTAAATATTAATGCTTGACCAAGTGGACAACATCTTGATGCATATCTCATGATATCAAAGAAAAGATATGTGAAAAAGAAAATGAGAAGTCACTGTGTATACATGTGTTCATTTTGCAAAGATTTAAACTTGTTTGATTTTCTTTATTTTGTCAAACGATCGGACTTTCTTTGCGTATCGAAAGATCGACCTGATTGTTGTTCGTTTGACGTTCTGCTTTATTTTCTTTGGTGTTTCGTATAACTCATCGGACTTTCTCTGCGTGTACGGGAGTACCGACCTGATTGTTGTTGAGTTATACAATTTCAACTTGTTTTATTTTCTTATTTTGTTAAATCCGAGGCCTTATCTGCGTATCGAAAGATCGACCTTAAGGTAGACGATTTAACGTTCTTATTTCTTTTTGCATGGAACACAGTTGACTGAATCATGAATACAATCATTATGTGATTAAATCACAAATGAAATCACAAAGTGTGATATAAAAAGCAAAAACATATCTAAGTATGTCTGATAGTGTGGGGTACACTGGTCAAAGCAAACTTAATCAATTCAATAACATATCCAGATGTTATGAGTATGATTGTGCCTGAGTTTAAGATGGACAAATTATACCGGTAATCGACATGACTTGTGTGCTGAAATAATTGAAATTGAAGTGTAGTTCAGCATGTCATGACCAATATGATCCCAAGTTGTGATCTTTCTCGCAAAATACAAAAATAGTGTGTGATTCAGTATTTCATTTCTGTATTGCATTTATGTTTCACATCTGAAAAATTCAAAAAGATTTTCGGTGTGTTTTGATATAAAGTTTCAAAAAGCCAAAAAGATTTTATTTTTTATTTGTTTTCGACCGATCGATACAAGATACGAAATCAAAAATTTCAAAACTAAATCTTGGATTCTCGAAGAGAAGTTTTGCGCCAAGATTAAATTATTTTTCAAAAGAAAAGGAAAGCCGCGTTTCTGTCTTCTGAATTTGCAGGTTTTCTGTGTGGTAAGACTCAAGCATGATGAAAGGGGGAGTATGTTATATCTTTCACAAGTGGATCTTGAAGTTCAAAGTTTGTTCGAGACTGATCCAGCCATGCAAGCTCTCTTTCTGACAAGATTTCAAGTTAAAGATCGGATGCAGCAATGTTGAAGATTGAAGATTGAAGTTTAGTTAGATAGCTAGATACACTACACGTTAAGGGGGAGTCTGTAGAAGCATATTCCTATGCTAACGTTGTGTCTCGTGTATTGTATCTAGACAAGAGCATCTGTGTGAGTCAGTTAGTCATCTGGCCGGACCACATAGTCCGCCGGAAAAGTTGGTACAGCGTACTAGATGGTCCGCTGGTGGTCCGCTGGTCTGTTGACTAAGTGACTATAAATAGTCCGTGTTAGAGAGAGTTGACCAGTTCTGTCATTTGCAACATCTTAACTGTGTGTAAACTGAGTGTGTTTCTCTCTCTACATTGTAACTCTTTGTGAATCAATAAAGCAAAGCTTTATTTACCTTCTCGTTGCTATTCAATTACCGAATCATGCAGTAGTAAGATCGTATCGTGGTTTTACATCAACTCATTTGGTGATTGTTTCATTCGCTAATTCAATGTTTCACCCAATGAGTTCATTCGGTGAAACTCATTCTCTGCTCATTGGTTGGACGGTTCTCTCATTTGGTGGTTGATTCGCATCAACATGAATTGTTTAATTCAGGGTGTTGATTACTACTCAGATGGGATGATTTGTGATTTTCAAGAACTGAAATCAGTGATTGGGTTTTTCCTTGATTCTCTAATAGTGGGCAGTGTCACGGATATGTTCCAAAGATTAAAGAAAGATTATTGTGGGGTGATCATGGTTTTTGATGAGGAGCATTGATTCAAAAATTGTATTGTGATTACAGAGGATGCATGTTCCACCACAATTTAAGTGTGATTCCTTGATGATTCTGCTATCAATTGAATTAATTTCAGATTTTGGATGCTCGGTTTAATGTATTGGAGGCATACAAGACAGTGAATTCTCCAAATTCTGTTGCTAGTGAAATAGATCAAGAAGATTAAATAGTTCACTTGTTTAGGGGGAAATGAGGGCCCAAAAACTTCAAAGTTTCATTTTTGAAAAAGTGAATATTCAATGGAAAGCAATCAATTCAAGGATTATAGTAATTTGTGATCTTCATGGAAATGTGGTGTATTCTAATGTTCGTGCGAACCGATAAGTTAAAAGTTTTTAGTTATGGATTGGATCTCTTTGTCATATGCCCAATACTTTCTTAAGTTGTGAACACTCGATGTGCTTCAGTCCGCCACGAGATGTGCTTTATCCGGAAAAATACTTTGGGATGGAATTCATTATGAGGGGAAATTTATGTGATTGAAGATTCTGGTCATGTTGGTTTTCATAAAGATCAAAATATGTTACAATTTCAGGAAGATTGGAATTTTTTTTCCATGTTGTGATGTTTGCAAATATCTTTACGATTACAGGACGACTGATAAAAGTGAACCCGTATCATACGCCAGTCAGAGGTACATAGATGTGCTTGAAGTTAGGGGGAACTTTATTGATTATAGTGATTCTACAAGATTGCGAACGGTGTCCTGCATGCCTGAAGTTCAGTTCAAGGGAATTCTGCTGAAGATAGAGGTGTCTAAAGTATATTGATTGAAGATTGCTATATGACTTTCAACAGTAACATCCAAGGGGGAATTTCTTAATGCAAGTTTCTGGTGTGGATGTTTCTGTTGAAACAAACAGACAGAGTGCACAGCAAATGAGGTGGATGAAGGCTCATTAGGTGATGGTGTATGACCACCTAATGAGTGTCGAATGAGTTCATTCAGCGAATGAACTCATTTAATGGCAACGCTCATTTGGTGAATCAGCTTTAGTATAATACTTGTTCATTTCCTTCATTTATCAAGTTTGTTTATTTTGAGAGGAGTGTTTCATTCGATGAGATTTATTCTGTCTATGATCTTAGAGAGGAGAGGTCATGCTCGACATCTCCCAGAGCTTAACGATGTAAACTCCTTCAGTATTGTAAGCATTTGACACTAATAATAATACCGACAAGCTTTCGTGTATAATATGTTGTGTATTTGACCCGGAGACGATCCGAAATAGGTTTTACAACTCTCTAAAATACTCATTCCTTTCCACATAGGAGGCTCATCTATTTATACTAACATATGACCTACTGTGAAACCCGGTTTTCATAAGCATGCTATGATTGAGGTTCGGGATGGTTTGTGAATGGATGAGTGGAGGGGAAAGAACGGGACGTTCGAAACGGATCATGGATTTGAAAATGGGAGATTTCTAAGTTTCTGAGGGGATACGACTGTATCCAGTAAAGTGGATACGCCCATATCGTGTGGATCAGATCCGGATCGACAAGCCCGCGAGCCGAGATACTGCCGTGTTGGGTTATGTCAACATGACCGTATTGGTCTAGAGGTATAAAAATGTACATTTGACCAATTTTGGTCATTTTTCACAAAATTCTCTGGATATCTTGAGATTGTAAGCTGCTATGGAGTTCCAGAGAGTTTGTTGAACGGATTAGGAAGCCAGATTATAACTAGAATCGAAGAGGTAAGTGATTTCACGTTTAAATTCATGAGTTTGAAAGTTTAGAAGACTCAATCATGAAATCTATGATTTTTGTTCAGTTTGAGGATTGTGTTGATGATCCGTGAATGCTAGGGTACTTCTAATCATCAAGAGGAAGGCGGATTCAAGGTTAGTTTGTACATGCATGCATAATTTCTATAATTGGAAATTTAGGGTTTGCATGCAAAGATCAAGGGCCAATATCTTTATTTCCAGTGGTTTGTTGAAAGAGTCATATGTTTATTTAGGTTAGGGATGATTCTGGTAGCAAGAATCGGATAAATGACCACTGGAAATGGCCTAAATTGCAGATTTTGGGTTCTGATGGGTTGAATACGCCCGTATTAGGCTTGTGTGATACGGCCGTATTCATGTAAAAAGATGAATACGCCCCTATTGAGTAATGTTGATATGACCATATTCATGGGTGGTCATATCAGAAAGAGTATTGGGGGCCGTATTGCATCTAGGGGAACATGCAAGTCAGTATATCAATCAACCCGTGATACGGTCATATTAGGAGAATGTAAACGGCCGTATCCATTATGGTACCCTTCAGGGAGTCTTAGAGAAGAAATTGGAATATTTGGGTGCACAGTTGATTAGCAAGGGATTAAGCGGTCAGTTTAGAAAGCTAGCTAAGGTGAGTTATAAGAGCCCACTTTTTAAAAGTTTTGAATGTTTTGAGCTGATATGCATATGTGTTAGCTTTAATACCCGAACTATTTGTAGAATTGTGAATACCTATTTTGAAATTTGGTAGTGCGTGAGCGGTGGATCATCTACTCGATCTAGCTATTTTGTATATGAGATGTAACTAAACGAGTGTTTTATTGATCAAGAAGAACAATAATACAATTTGGAAACACAAAGACACTTCAGAGAGAAACACAGAAGACTCCTCACAGTAACACACTCAGATTCACACACTGGGACTTCTCCCTAGATTACAACTCACAGAGCATTTATACTATGTATGTTGTCCACGAGCTGAGGTCCAACAAACTGCCAGTTCGTTGGTCACGAACTGTGAGTTCGTACCCCAGTTCGTATCAGTGTAATCTCATTCTTCGATATCCTCTGATACATCACGCGTTGAACCGTTTCATGCTTTAACAAACTCCCCATAAACATGTGCTGTATCAATTCTCCTACATCAGTCATCAGTATCTTCAATCCAACTGCCCCTCAGCTTGATAGATAGTCTGATCTTGAATACTTGAAAATGCAGAGCATATTGTGTCTTAATGACCAACTTCAGAAGACTTGAAATTGTGATGTTTTCCCTTCACTTTAGTACCTAGCCAACATAAATAATCTTGGCGCAAAACATCTCCTTGAGATCCCAAGATATTTAAATATTTTCAGATTTTTTTTATATCTTGTATCTCATGTCGATGAAATCGAAAATAAAGCAGAAACAAAATATTTTTGACTTTTCTAAATTTATATTAAGACACACCTATAATCTCTTAGGTATTTTCATAAATGAAATAAAATCAACAAAATAGAACAAAACTCTATTTTTATAAGAAAGATCCAGACGAGAGATCATATCAAACATAACGCATACAGGACATTTCAATTCCAACTTCATCAGCATGCAGATCAAGATATATCCATATCAATTCCTTTTCAGCATCTGACAAATCAATTTCTATATCTTCGTAATACATTTATGGTGTATTAATCAAACACTGATAATATGGTCCTCACAACTCATAATTTTTGAATTTTATTTTACTCAATGATGAAATTATCCATTGTGTGTCATGCAAAAAGAAAGCAGAACCCTAAACAAACAACATTCAGTTCGGCTAGTAAGCACGCAGAGAAAGTCCGTTTGTTTAGGAAAATAAGAAATAGCAAATAACGCAAAAATTGTATAACCCAACAACAATCAGGTCGGTACTCCCGTACACGTAGAGAAATTTCGATGAGTTATACGAAACACCAAGAAAATAAAGCAGAACCATAAGGGAATTTCTTAATGCAAGTTTCTGGTGTGGATGTTACTGTATGAATGCATGCATACACAAGGACATCTTCATTCTATTTTGTAGATTTGTCACACAACATTCATCAAGATGATAAACCACAATTACCATGCAGACGTTATCTTGATATCATACTTGCATATATCAAATTTGTCAAGCATTTTCTCATTTTTAGCAATAACCTACAGACTTTACATCTACTTTATCCATGGCAGTTAACGTATATGCTGATGTACCATCATTTCTCACTTTCTGTCGGATCAATTTCTCTTATTGAATTTTTAATTTTTATATTTTCCAAAAATCTCCCCGTAAAATTCAAACAAACACTATTTTTAAAATTTTCAAATTTTCTCTCCCTAAACTAATGAAAGAAAATAAAACGAAAAACAAAATAAAAATTGACCAATCAACATTTGACACGATATTTGGAAAACATCAGCTATGACAATCAGGTTTCAAAAGATTTGTCAATTAGTTTAAATTAACATGCAAGCAACCACAGTTAGTGACAAATAATATCACCAACTTGTCTTCTTGATCACCTGCATTCACCGGAAAAAATTTAGATCTTTTTGGACCGACCTAAATCAACAGCCTTGGGTCTCCCGGTGTCTTCCACATAGTCATCGTTGGCCTTGACCTTTAGAGGTCTCCAACTTTTTTATAAAATATTTTTGATAACTGTTGAAAAAGATGTAGCTTTTTTGGTTTAAAAGATCAAAGTCTCATCAATCCGTGGAGGTGAAACAGTAGACTTTGTTGGTTTTGTGGTTTAGAAAATTTTTACCTTTGGCATCAACATATTTAATATTCTTTTCACGAAGAAATTGTTTAACATCAGGTTTGTAGTTTGTAGCCGATGGACTATCTCCAGCAAAGTGCCCATATTGTTGGCATACATAAACAATCTGTGTTGTTTCTTGAAATCAACAATGTATTCACTACCCAGTCGCGCATTATGCGATCTCTTCGGTTTATGAAGATGTCGCACTAATGGCGAATCATGAAAACCATATGAACGATCAAAATGAACTGGATAATGAAAATTATCAAAGAAAGTGTCACGATGAAACCTGTTTGATGAACGGCCAGAAACACCAAAAGAAAATCATGGAGTTCCACATGACGATCATCCAGAAGTCGAACCAGCAGAATATGAAGAATAGGAACAGAAGTGCTGCTTGTTTGTATCCTTTGAAACATTTGCAGGTATCCTTCTTCACAGATTTCTTTGACTTTCGTGCGTTCTTTTCGTTTACTTTCTTAGGAGCCTCCTTAGCCTGAGATTCCAAATCAGACTTTTAAGCAGTAGAATCGTTCTTTTCAACTTGTTTCTCCCTTTTCTTACCCTTTGACTTATTTTATTTCTTGCCATTTTCATTCTTCATAAACTGAGAATAATCAAACTCGGGTTCTGCTGACTGATCATTGGTTGTGGAATTAGTGATACTCAGAGGAGCAGGAACTGAATGAAATCCAGACTCAGAATTTGAAGTAGACTTGTAAAGATAATTTGTGAAAGCTTCAGAAAACTTGTTGTTCTCAACTTCCTCTTTTAAAGCAGCAAGAGCAACATCTTTCTCTGAAAGTTTAGATTAAGCAACAACTAACTTCTTTTTGTAAAGTTGAATAGATTCATATTTTTGTACTACCATTTTGTTACACTAGCCAACAATTTCTTTTCACATTTCTCAAACTTTTCTTTGTAAATCTTTAGATTACCTTCAGTATC
Organism: Deinandra increscens subsp. villosa; assembly: GCA_039602395.1. NCBI lineage: Eukaryota > Viridiplantae > Streptophyta > Magnoliopsida > Asterales > Asteraceae > Deinandra > Deinandra increscens. Next base: position 18,045,300 of record JBCNJP010000008.1, read on the forward strand.
ACTGAATCTTTTCCTCAACATCTCATTTTCTTCTAAAAGCTGACTATTAACTGTAGTCGTAGTCTAACAATGTTTACACATTGAGGGAGCAGCATTTGATATTTGTGTCACGATATCAGTTAACTTTCCCATTTCACAAAGTTCTTGAACAACTTTCCAAAGACTATGAGTGGAAGTGTAGGAGCTTAGTTGATTATAAATTGGACGTGATAATGCACTCTTTACAAACTGAATGCCTTAGTTTCCATCTCCAATCTTATTTTGGCATCCGATGAGAATTTTCTAACGGAGTACCAAGAGTATCTGTAGGCGAATAAAACTCTTTCTCTCGAATTCTGAGAAAATCAGCAAAATGATCATGTACATAAGCCTCAAATTCTGGTTTCCAGAACAAGTAATCTTCACATTATAGCAAGCTTAGGCACAACCTCAATCATCTCACTTTAGGAGCAAATGTATCTGATAATAATCTAAGTGAAAGCATTGCATGATTATCACATGTAAGCACTAAATTACCTTTGTAACTTGTAGAATCATCACAATCAGATTCAGATTCTGCCAAATATTCAATGACTTGCTGTGGTGGAGAAGATATATGAGCATATTTATCATAATATTCGACAAATTTCCCCAATCATAACCCTTCTCTTTATCATTCAAAGTAGAAAATAATGCCTTAGATTCTTTGGATTTTACATCCTTTTTATCTCCATCTTTCATACATTCTCTAGCAAAATGTCCATAGGGTTTACACTTAAAACATTACACCAGACTCTTATCCAATCAAAGTTATTCTGCCCAAATTGAACATTTCTCTGCTCCGTCTTCTTAATGTAGTTCATGACTCGCCGTGTCAACATAACAAACTGCCAAATTGAAATCCATATATTCTAGATTATCAACATTGAATTGATCAAAAAAATTTCATTGGTCAGTTCAACATTTCCATCACTACCAGTCAAAACCCCATATCCAAAGGTAATTAAGGTAGAAACCAAAGCCACATATTGATCATGTGTATCAGCAGACAAACCAAATTGATTTGGAGTAACCGAAACATGCACATCACATCCACTAGAATATCCCAGAATCAATTCTAGCTACAAACGCAATAGGTAGTGTAGTAGAAGGAATCAGATTTGGTTTCTTTGCACTAATTGATGAAGAATTTTTTCCATGATAAACTGCTGGATTTTGAACTGAACCAGTCATAGATTTATGAATTAAGTTTCAAGATCTTGAGCTTGTAATTACTCAACCAGACAGTTGAAAGTCATATTTGGATAATCCTTATCCCTTGTAAGAATCCAAACAAAATTTTCCCATTTTTCAGGTATGGCCTCCGACAACTTTTCCTTTTTATCAACAACATCTTTTGTAACAGTAACTAATGCTAGCTCACTAAGATGTGAAAATCAAGTAATCAAGTCGGAAACACTCTCATTTGGATAATGACGAAAGTTTCAAACTCTTTCTTGAGAACTTTTTGCTTGCTTTTCTTGTATTGCTCATTTCCCTCGCAACATTTAACCAAGGCATCCCATAACTCTTTTTTAGAATAACAATCACTGAATTAATGTAAGAGTTCTTTTGGTAATGCCATTGTTATAATCCTGTAAGCCTTTTGATCTACTTGATATTTAGTCTTTTCCTCAGCTATAAGACTATGATGAAGCTTCGGTTGACCATTGCCCTGTAACGGATATGTATACCCTTCTTCGATTGGAATCCAGATATCCACATCATTTGTACCAACATATGGCTCAAACCATGTACGCCATGAATAAAAGTCTTCAAGCTTCACAACTTAGGAAATTTTTGACTTATTCCGATTTCGTTGTCAAAGTTAAGTAAAGCTTGTATTTACAATTGAATGGCGGCCATTGCAGAATAATCAACCATTTTTGGAAAAACTGAATGCTATTAACAAACTTAGAGTCACGAAGTGGTAATGGACTGATTTAAGAAGTACTCACTAACTCAGTAACAAACTAAGTGTCAAGACTGATTTTCACATCAAGAATCTCGATGTTGAGCAAGAACGAGGTTCGAATTCGAAAACCCGAGACGATGATGATGAACGAGAGGAATCTAGGAGATCATAACACAAGAAAGATGATGAACAAGTCGAATGATTTCATTAGTCGAATGATTACAACAACGAAATATTGACAAACGCTCTCTAATCGAAATCCATGACTCTCTCTCTCTCTCTCTAGAATGGAAATCTCACACACTCTACAAGAAAATCATAATCTCTACATTTCAGAGACTTCTTTACTTGTAATGGGCACCCTCACTATATATAGTGAGGGTGACTAACAACAGAAAACATAAATAAATGAACAAAATTACAAGTAAAGAAAATAACATAAATAGTAATTAAATCAAAGTTGATTTAATTAATCCGAAGCTTGACTCGCTCGAACCGATCATCCGTTGACTTTTACGTTGACCGTTGACCCGGACGGTTGACTTTTCCAGAAAACGGTCTTCGGTCCAATCTCGCAAGCTTCGATCATCACAACCCAGTCTCTAAATCAATTAACATGGATTCTTCGGTCGAATGTTTCGGTAAACAGATTTGATGGCGTCAGTCACATAAATTTTTGTTCCAAAATATTCCCCCTTGACTGATGCTTTCAAATCAGTTCAACTGCTGAAGAACCGCTCTGTCGTACATCTTCAATGAATAACTGATAATCTAGAGACAATCTATCGTAGAAATTCCACCTCTAAATAAGCTTCTTCTGTTCTCGTTTCTCCAGTCGAAATCCAAGTGTTCCTCTCACTCGGTTCACACGGTTGGGTACAATACTGAGAAAATGCTGAACATCAAAGTCATAACCGCAACAAACTGAATCAGATTAACCAATCAATCATCGAACATGCTCTAACTCCAGACAATCGACCCGATAATCTAGTTCCATAATAATTCCTCCTATTTCTCTAAATCTCTCCAAAAACATCAAGTCGGAAGCGTAAAATAAGATGCGGAGAGTCAAACCATCGCGATCGGTTGCCTAGAGAAATCAGATAAAAAATCCTGAAATCAGACAATCTTGCGAAAAACCGGAAGCCGGATGCTGACAGTTGTGAATGATCCACATGACTGAGGTTGGATGTGAAAATAAAGTGCCAAATCGGAGAAAAATTAAGATCCTGAGCGTAAAATAATCATAACCGGAGTCTTCGTAATTTTAGGCGACGAAAATCGAGCTCGGAAAAATAATTCGTGAGGATTTTCTGAGTCAAACGGTGCAATCTGGAATAAATCTGAGCAAAACCGTCAATTTTCTTCAGGAAACAGCTTCTCGAGAGATTTAAACGGACAATTCCAACATTTAACTGAGATTCAGTTAATCCGGTAAAATGACATCCGCACTACATCCGCTAAAAATAAAACCGTGAGACATAACGAGAAAGCTGCATAATTAACCGGCTAAAGTAGCTAACCCGTCAGTGGTTGATAGCAAACGTGCGCGTGACGTCAATAAACGAGAACCCAGTAAATAAACCCTTGACCAATAAAAATTTTCCTGAATTCCGTTTGTGACGTTATCTCGTTCGTCTCGTAAAAGACTAATAGAAAAATCCCATGTTTTAACGAAAAATCTGAAAATTAAATTAGTAAAAAAAAAATTCTCAAGAAGCACAATCCTTGTGAAAAGGAATGGACCAATCATGTTTGAGCTTTAAATTGATCCAACGGCTGGAAATAAAGAAATCTGATGGCTCTAGAGAGCTGATCCTCGTGAATCGCGGCTGCCCAATAAGAAATCAGCTGGGAAAACACACATCACAGATCCAACAGTTGAGATTTGAACAATCCAACGGTGAAGGAGTAGGATCCAGGTGAGAGGGGCTACAACCAATCAGAGAGTGGCAGCACACCAGCCTTTAACGGCTCTTTGGCTCAGAGGGGACCCACGTTGCTTTTCTGCACCCAATTAGAATTCGACAACCAAAAGGGAATGTTGGGTTTGACCGACATCAAGAGAGAGAAATAATTCTCTGTGGACCAACCAGCGTCCGCCACATCATCAGACGTCATCATCTCCCTCATATACGACCACCGCCCCTGTAAAGCCTAATAGTAACCAAAAATACGCATGAGGTCACCGGAAAAGCGTGAACAACGCATATCTAGGCCAATACTGGACGAAACTCGACGAAGTTTATACCTCTGAACTCGTAGAATCATCCTCTATAACTCTAGACGATCAAAATCCTCTAAAAATGCCTTAAACTAAGACCTAGTAAGCAAGTCCGCTAACCTCGAATCGAGTCCGCTAAGACGATTTGAAGTCCGCTAAGCTTACAGAGAAGTTCGCTAAGCATTGAAGTTCGCTAAGCATGAAACAAGTCCGCTAAAGCAAACCTCAAGTCCGCTAACACGACAACAAGTTCGCTAAGAACACTGGAAGTCCGCTAAGGCAATCTTCAAACCTTCAAACACTTAGAAAAATCTAGAAAACACGATGAACATGAAGAATACAGCCACTTGAACATCTTCCTGATGCGATTTCGATGTTCCAGAATGAGTATACATTACATATTCGTGACGAATTTGAGAAGATAAACCATTCATGTGATAGTCCTGGCCACAAACGATCTATAAACAGCAGCAACTTCGATCAAAACAGCCCCAAATCTGAAAATCTCTTAAGAACATGAAGAACACCGCGAAAAATGCACTAGTGTGTTTTTTCTAGATCTGCCCAAACGGTTGAGATTCAGACAAAACGGATGCTTCCAATGGATCTGGAACGTGTTTTCCACTAAGAATCATGCTTTGTTTCATCCAAATCCACGAAGAATAGCCCAGAAAACTCGGAATCAAACTCTAAAATCTTCAAAAAAAAACCCAAAAAACGGGAAAACCCCAAAAGTTACGAAAAAACAGCTTCAGGATAGACTCCATGAACAATAACCTAACATCTAACAACATCAGATCTGTCCAGATTCCATCAATAATGAAGAAAAAATAGAAAAAAGTCTCCAAAATGAGTTTTCTCATATTCACTCTATTCAAGCTCAAAATCCAGATTCATCGTGAGATGAAATCTGATCAGTACCTTGCTCTGATACCATTTGTCAGGACCGATTTCACATCAAGAATCCCGATCGTGAGCAAGAACGAGGGTCGGATTCAAAAACCCGAGACGATGATGATAGAGATGAATCTAGGAAATCATAAACAAGAAGAAAGATGATGACCAAAGTCGAATGATTTCATTGAACCGAATGATTAGTTACAAGAAATCATGACAAACACACAATCTCTCTAGAAATCCATGACTCACTCTACAAAAAAATCATCATCTCCACATTCAGAGACTCCTTTACTTGTAATAGGCACCCTCACTATATATAGTGAGGGTGACTGACAACAGAAAAAATATCAAAATGAACAAAATTACAAGTAAAGAAAATAACATAAATATTAATTAAATCAAAGTTGATTTAATTAATCCGAAGCTTGACTCGCTCGAACCGATCTACCGTTGACTTTTACATTGATCGTTGACCCGAACGGTTGACTTTTCCAGATAATGGTCTTCGGTCCAATCTCGCAAGCCTCGAGCATCACAACCCAGTCTCTGAATCAATTCACATGGATTCTTCAGTCGAATGCTTTGGTAAACAGATTTAATGGCGTCAGTCATATAGATTTTAGTTCCAACATATTCCCCCTTGACTGATGCTTTTAAATCTGTTTAACTGCTGAAGAACCGCTCTGTCATACATCTTCAATGAATAACTTATAAACCCGAAGCAATTTGTCGTAGAGATTCCCCCTCTGAATAAGCTTCTTCTGTTCTTGTTTCTCCAGTCGAGATCCAAGTGTTCCGCTCACTTGGTTCACACGGTCGGGTACAATAGTGAGATAATGCTGAACATCGGAGTCAAAACCGCAACAAACTGAATCAGATAAACCAGTCAATCATTGAACATACTCCAACTTCTGATAATCGACTCGATAATCCAGTTCCATAATAATTCCTCCTATTTCTCTAAATCTCTCCAAAAATATCCATTTGGAATCGTAAAATTAGATGCGGAGAGTCGAACCGTCGCGATCGGTTTCCTAGAGAAACCAGTTAAACATTCTTGAAATTGGACAATCTTGCGAAAAACCAAAAGTCGGATGCTGACAGTTGTGAATAATCCGCGTGACTGAGGTTAAATGCGAAAATAAAGATAAGTGTCAAATCTGTGAAAATCAGAGATCCCAAGTGAAAAATAATCATAACCGGAGTCTTCATAATTTTGGTTGAAGAAAAACGAGCTCGGAATAATATTTCGTGAAGATTTCTGAGTTAAACAGTGCAAACAGCGCGATCTGAAAAAATTCCGTCAATTTTCGTCAAGTAACAACTTCTCGAGAGATTTAACGGATAATTCCAATAATTAACTGAGATTCCAGTTAATCCGGTTAGCTGACATCAGGGCTGCATCAATTAAAAATAAAACCGTGAGACATAACGAGAAAGCTGCATAATTAACCGGCTATAGAAGCTAACCCGTCAGTGGTCGATAGCCAACGTGCGCGTGATGTCATTAAACGAGAACCCAATAAATAATTAGAATAATTCCTTGACCAACAAAAATATTCCATACTTCCGTTGCGGCGTTATCTAGTTCGTCTCATGAAAGACTAATAAAAATACCCCGCATTTAACGAAAAAATGTTAAAATATCATTACTCTTTATAAAAATCCTCAGAGGAAACACAATCCTTGTGCCATGGAGTGAAACCAATCAGATTAAGGGATTTCATTTTGATCAATGGCCAGCATTTAATCAAGATTTACGGCTAGGATGAAGATCCACGTGAGATAGAATTGAACCAATGAGATTTCGACAGCTCTAATCCATGAACGGCTCTTTAAGCCATTCTGGGACCCACACGAATTTCTCCAGCCAATAAATAAAAAAGAATCAGGTGCAAAAAGGAGGTTTTAACGGCTATGTTCATCACAGCTGGGGCCCACGCCTTTTCTCTTGGCCAATCACCATTCGACAAGGAGAGAGCATGTCACGGTCAAACCGACATGGGAGAGATAAGGAATTTCCCCTCCAGCCGTTCGGCGAATGACACGTCATCGCTGTCACCTTCTTCAACCTCCGAAACCCTAACAGATCGGAAAAAGCAACCAGTTGACGGAAAATCGATAACCCTCGCCGGAAAAGCGTGTTTCGGCCATAACTCCCTCAAAACTTGACGAAAATCTTCGAATTTTATATCCACGAACTTGTATGATCATTCTTTATAAACCTGGACGTTCAAAAACTTCTGAAACGACCTCGAGCAGAAACCCAGGAATCAATTTTGCTAATTAAGTATGAAGTCCGCTAAGAGGAGTAACAAGTCCGCTAAGAGTTGTTCTTTGCGGACATGAACAAGTCCGCTAGGCACAAAAGAAGTTCGCTAAGCTCCCAAGAAGTTCGCTAAAGCAAACAAGTTCGCTAAGAATCGAAACAAGTTCGCTAAGAAGAGGAGAAGTTCGCTAAGAACTCAACAAGTTCTCTAAGAACATCTTCATACCTTCAAGAACTAAGAACAAATCTGGAAAATGATGAACAAGGAAAACCCTTACTTGGTGAACTTAATTCTGCTCAGAAACGATAGGAAACCACGATATGATGCACGATATGTGAAGCTAAACCATCCACGATAATGTTGTGGCCACCAACACTCAATAAACAGTAGCAAATCGGATAAAAAACAGCCCCAAAATTCTGGAACTCTTCAAGAACACGAAGAACACCATAAAACACACACTAGTGTGTGTTTTTCCAGATCTGCCCAAACTCTTGAGATTCAGACGAAACAGATGCTTCCAATGGATCCGGAATGCGTTTTCTATCAAGATTCATGCTTCATTTCATCCAAATCCATCAAGTATAACCCAGAAAATGCAGAATCAAACTCTAAAATTTTCAAAAACCCCAAAAACGGGAAAACTCTAACAGATTCGAAAAACAGCTCGGATCTTCAATTTTCTTACTATTTGAACATATAGAAGATAAAAAATCATCATGATAGACTCCATGAACAATAACCTAACATCTAACAACATCAGATCAGTCCAGAATCCATCAATAATGAAGAAAATATAGAAAAAGTCTCCAAAATGGGTTTTCATCATCTTCACCCATTTAAGCTCAAAATCCAGATTCGAGTGACCAGATTTATCGTGAGATGAAATATGATCGGTACCTTGCTCTGATACCATTTGTAAGGACCGATTTTCACTACAAGAATCTCGATCGTGAGCTCGAACGATGGTCGGATTCGAAAACCCAAGACGATGATGATGGAGAGGCATCTAGGATAATCAAACACAAGAAAGGTGATGAACTAGTCGAATGATTTCCTTGAACCTAATGATTACAAGAACAAGAAATCATGATAACACTCAATCTCTCTCTAGAAATCCATGACTCACTCTCTCTCTCTAGAACGGAAATCTCACACACTCTACAAGAAAATCATCATCTCCACATTCAGAGACTTCTTTACTTGTAATAGGCACCCTCACTATATATAGTGAGGGTGACTAACAACAGAAAACATAAATAAATGAACAAAATTACAAGTAAAGCAAATAACATAAATATTAATTAAATCAAAGTTGATTTAATTAATCCAAAGCTTGACTCGCTCGAACCGATCATCCGTTGACTTTTACGTTGACCGTTGACCCGGACATTTGACTTTTCCAGAAAACGGTCTTCGGTCCAATCTCGCAAGCTTCGATCATCACAACCCAGTCTCTAAATCAATTCACATGGATTCTTCGGTCGAATGTTTCGGTAAACAGATTTGATGGCGTCAATCACATAGATTTTTGTTCCAACACTAAGTCATACTCTTTAATGAACTGAATCAATCTTGGTAATGAATGGTTACGAACTCAATCACGAACTTACACACGAAGTGAATTACGAATTAAGTAATGAACCCAAAGTACACACGAAATCTAGAACGAACTACTGGACAAACCATGTAACGAACTGGAGAACGAACTGGGTTGTGAACTGGACTGCGAACTGATACTTCGCAAGAATGAACTGAATACATAGTATGATAAATAGTTAATGGGGCTTGAATGCACTATAATTATGTAACTGTGCTGGTACATGCATTTATTTAATTATTAGGCATTCAAACTCCATAAACTTATTATCATATGAATTGTGAATGTTACTCATTCTCAATGGAGGTTCAGGATATGGATAGAGGTGGGCGTACTGGGAGACGCACACGTGCAACCCCTGGACCAGAAGATAACGCGGGAGCTAACGCATTCAGTGATGAGCAGAGAGCAACTATTGCTGCAGTAGTAACTCAGGCGTTGCAGGCTGCATTGCCAGGATTAGTAGCACAGCTCCAAGGAGCTACTGGCGGGGCCGGTGCTGGAGGAGCTGCTAGTAGGGGAGCTGGTGGGGCTAGTGGGAGATGAGACGCTGGTGGAGGCGCCGGAGGGGATCGTACAGGGGAAGCTGGTGGTGCAGATGGAAATGGAGGAGAAGGTGTTGGGGGCGAACATGGGGGATATGGTTGTTCCTTCAAGTCATTCAGTGGGTGCAAGCCTCCAACATTTGAAGGAAAGAGGGATGCAGTTTCCACTGTCAGGTAGATAAAGGAAATGGAAGCTGTGATAGAATCTGTGAATGTCGAGAGGACCAGGTAGTAAAGTATGCAACTCATTTGTTTATAGGGGTAGCACTGTTCTGGTGGGACTCTGCGCTGAAATTTCGAGGGGAAGAAGCCATCACTGCTATGCGATGGAATGATTTGAAAAAATTGGTTATGGGAAAATTTTGCCCAAGGCAAGAGCTAGAAGGAATTGAATTGAACTTCCTAAGGTTTGAAGCGGGCAATATGACTCATCATGAGTTTACCAGCAAATTTGATGAGATGGCTAGATTGGTACCCATGCTGGTGACACCCGAGGAAGATAAAGTAAAGAGATTTGTCCAAGCCCTTCCTGCAGCAATGAGAAAGATTGTGTGTCATACCTTGACCAACGACAGAATATGTTAGGGCGCGATGATTGTCCAGATGCACACAACACTAATTAATGTTGCGATATTCTTAATTAGCCCATTTCTTATAAATTAAACAACATATAACAATTCAAACATTGAAAATTAATGAGGTATAATAAAATTGATTATAGGTCACACTAGGTCCGCATGCAATCCTATAGTGTCATTACATCAAGATTCAAGCTTCTCATCTATTCCTTTGAAGATCCAGGTCCTATTTCATCCTAGTTGCATCATAGATCATCGGTTGGTGATTAACTGAAAGCTGCTATGCATTGTGAATTGCGTGAAAACTCACATGTGAATTTAATCGTGTGATCGTAAATTAGTATATGGCTTGCTGATACTTGATTTTATTGGATTTGATGTGATTAAAATGATGGTAAACTAAACATGGGAGAAAACGTAGAAAACCGTGACCAAAAATGCGAAAAATGGACAAAACGGAATGCAGTCAACAAAAGTCAAAAGTGGCTGCCAGACGAAGGATCTAGGCGTGTTGCCTGGAGCAATCTAACACCCCAAGGGATACGCTTGATTTGCATTTTCCAGCAAAACCCTAAGGCTCCACTATTTAAGCACCATAAGCCCTCAATACCTCATTTTATTAGCCCCAGAGGAGCCCATATGTGCTCTAAGTCGGTTTTTAAGATATTTCGTTAAGTATCAAGCTCCTCATTTATTTCCTTTAAAAATCCAAGTCCTATTTCATTTTATTTGCATCATAGATCATTGGTATGTGTTTCTTACTTGATTTCTTGTGAAAAAGTTCCAAGCTTTAACCTTTATATTTGAACTAGATAATCATCATCAACAGCAAAACCTGCAACATGTATAAAATAAAGGTCAACTACGAATAGTTGGTGAGTAATCATAGGTTTAACATGCTACATAGAATAAAGCTTTGCGATTCAATGAGTCAAGTGTTCAATCCAAATCATGATCAATAAGTCCTATAAGTGATGTGCACCAAGCCTAGACAGTAAGGGAGCAATCACCTGGCGCCCAAGCCAAGGCAGGCCAGGTGGGTCGTCAGCCATTAGATCTATCATTGTTACCACGGCTCAATGGTTAATAGTACACATGAGTTTAGCGATTAGCGATTAGAGACTAACAAATATCTACACGTAGAATCCAACAAGTATCACACAATAGAATATCACACATAGACCACATATAATCCCATAGAATTTTGCATAATAAAGAGTTTAGGGTTTTGAATACTAATACATGTTGCAACCCAAAACATTGAAATAAAAGAGGGGCTATGAATACTCACATGATATAGAGACAAAATAGAAAGAATGACACTATGACACGAGACGAATAACCCGGAGGCGAACTTGACAGCTAAACCAGATGGGGGAACAACTGAATAAATAAATAAATAAATAAATAGATGAATAAATAAGGAAATAAATAAATAAATGAATGAATTCTCACGACACAATCAACTCGACAACTCGTTGGTGATGTAATCATGGTGATAATGTACGATTAAGGTCATGAGATAAGTCATTCCTAAGACTAATCATGGATGACAAGAATAGTTTATAGAACTATTATTTTTACGACGCCTCGAAATATATTTTGTGTTTTTGAGTTCGGGGTATGTTTCGGTCCAATTTTCGGTGTACAAATCACTAGATCGGGACGAATCGGTTTTTAAAGTGGTATCAGAGCTTTCTGGTGCTGCTTAGTGTAAAACCACAGATGGATCTTACTACTGCTAGATTCGGTAAATCGAGAACGAACACGATGTAAATAAAGCTTTGCTTTATTGATTCACAAAGAGATGTTCACAAAGTCTAGAGAGTTACACACAGTTAAGAGAATAGGAATGACATAACTAATGAACTCTCTCTAACACGAACTATTTATAGTTAGTAACTTACCAGCGTACCAACTGGCATACCATTTGGTACGGACGTACCAATTGGTACAGCGTACCATTTGGTACGGCACCTTGGTATGTTGCAACTATGACTCATTCAAACTCTCTAAACTAGATACAATACACGAGACAAAACGTAGCATAGGAATATGCTCAAACAAATACCACAGATGGATATTACTACTGCTAGATTCGATAAATCGAGAACGAACACGATGTAAATAAAGCTTTGCTTTATTGATTCACAAAGAGATGTTCACAAAGTTTAGAGAGAGAGAGAGTTACACACAGTTAAGAGAATAGGAATGACAGAACTAATGAACTCTCTCTAACACGAACTATTTGTAGTTGGCAACTTACCAGCGTACCAACTGACATACCATTTGGTACGGAAGTACCAATTGGTACGGCGTACCATTTGGTAAGGCACCTTGGTATGTTGCAACTATGACTCATTCAAACTCTCTAAATTAGATACAATACATGAGACACAACGTAGCATAGGAATATGCTCTAACAAACTCCCCCTTAACGTGTATTGTAGCTAGCTATCTATCTATCTAACAAAACTCCAGTATTTAATCTTTAGCAACGTTGCATCCGATCCTTAACTTGAACTGTTGTCAGATATAGAGCTTGCATGGCTGGATCAATCTTGGAAAATATTTGAACTGCAAGATCCACTTGTGAAAGATATAACAAACTTCCCCTTTCACCATGCTTGAGTCTTGTCACACAAAATAACCTGCAATTTCAGAAGACAGCAACACGGCTTTCTTTTTCATTTAAAAATTAATTTAATATTAACGCAAAACTTCTCTTCGAGAATCCAAGATATAGTTTTGAAATCATAATTTTGTATCTTGTATCGATTGGTCGAAAACAAATAAGAAACAAAATCTTTTTGGCTTTTTGTAACTTTATATCAAAACACACCTAAAATCTTTTTGATTTTTCCAAATTTATGTTAAAACACACCTAAAATCTTTTTGGAATTTTCGAATATGAAATATAAATGCAATACAGAAATGAATACTGAATCACACACTATTTTTATCTTTTGCGAGAAAGATCACAACTTGGGATCATATTGGTCATAACATGCTGAACTACACATCAATTTTAATTACTTCAGCATACAAGTCATGCCGATTGCAGGTATAATTTGTCCATCTTAAACTCAGGCACAATCATACTCATAACATCTGGATATGTTATTGTATTGATTAGATTGCTTTGACCAGTGTACCCCACACTATCAAATATTCTCAGATATGTATTTGCTTATCACACTTTGAGATTTCATTTGTGATTTAACCACATAATGATTGTATTTATGATATAGTCAACTGTGTTCCATGCAAAAGGAAATAAAAACGTTAAATCGTCTACCTTAAGGTCGATCTTTCGATACGCAGATAAGGCCTCGGATTTAACAAAATAAGAAAATAAAACAAGTTGAAATTGTATAACCCAACAACAATCAGGTTGGTACTCCCGTACACGCAGAGAAAGCCCGATGAGTTATACGAAACACCAAATAAAATAAAGCAGAACGTCAAACGAACAACAATCAGGTCGGTCTTGTGGACACACAGAGAAAGTCCGATCGTTTGACAAAATAAAGAAAATCAAACAAGTTTAAATCTTTGCAAAAAGAACACATGTATACACAGTGACTTCTCATTTTCTTTTTCATATATCTTTTGATATATCTTGAGGCACGCTTCAAGATGTTGTCCACTTGGTCAAGCATTAGTATTTAATGAATATCACATTTGAATACTTTCTGATTTAATGTCGAGCCTACCAAGCACATCGAGCAATGATCTTATGGCTTTTTTTATCTATTTTATCCACGAGTTAGACACGTAAGCCAGTGTACCATCATTTCCCAATTATGTCAGATCAATTTCTCATTTTTCAATGTTTTTGTATTTTTCTGTTTTTGAATGTTTTTGTATTTTTCCTTTTTCTCCCCCTTAAAATGAAAACTCTATTTTTGGATTTTCATTTTAACAAAAACACAAAGACACTATTTTTGGTTTTTCAATTTTCTCCCCCTAAACTACATACGGAATGTAAAAGAAAGAAAATTAACCAATCGATACGGATACCTTTCAGTTTAAGCTTTTAGAAAAACTTTCAGTTTTGAAATATGAAGCATTCAATTTAAGTTAAACAGGAGACTCCACTATCAGCAACTGCTTGAAGCTTGAACTTCACAATCACCGACATGTCTTCTTGAAGTACCCTGCACACTGGTTTAAATGATTAGTATTCAAATGACCCGAAGCACACAGCTTCTGTTCGACCAGTATCTTCCACAAAATCAGTTGCAGATTTGCTGACCACCTTAGGTCGCCACTGCATTTTTTCCTTTTCAGTTTTTACTGAATCATCATCATGTGATGACTCACCAACACTAGAATCAAATTTGAAAAATTGTTTCATTTTAGACTTTGTTTTTGATGATGGTGTCTCAGTAAAAATTCTGTCTGATTCATCAATTATCGTGGCAATTTTGTTTGAAAATCTTCTGTTGGCAATTTCGGGACAATCCTGTGCCATATGTCCCTTCGGCGACATTGATAGCACAAACGATATGATCGTTTAGATTGTGGTTTGCCTAGAAATGGATAACATTTATCATTAGATTCATATTTATCAGAATAATCATCAAAAACCTGAAACCAGTTTGCATGCACCCACTTGGAAGTAGGACTTCGAGGAGTAGAATTTGATCCAGACGAGGAAAATCTTTTGGAGAACTTTCAGATGAATCCTTCTGCTGTTGCTTTCTCTCGAATCCCTTTTCCATGGTAGAAATAAAGACTTGAGCCAGGTGATAGATTTGATCCAAACTGGTGTCTTTCTTTTCTTTCTTAATGTTCTTTGACACATTTATCTAATTTTTCTTCTCAAACTTCTTGTCTTCACTACCCAAACCAGAACGTTTGTAACCCGGTAGCTTAGTTAAATCGACTTGAGAACTTAAAGGACCAAATTTAGTAGCTTGATTGAATGAAGCTTTAATATCTTGTAACCTGTTAGCTTCAATCAACTTTGAAGCAAATTGTGCTTCATTCAACTCTTTTCATCTTTTTCAATCTTCTTGTCATGAGAAACAATTTTATCAACTACACCAGTTCCACCAGAAACAAATTTAACAAATGTGGGTGCACCATATGTTGAAGAGTCCACTTTCTTGTTTGAATGCTTTGGTTTCTTCTTTTCAGATTTCTCAGACACAAATTCCGAATAATCTCCAGTTATATCAGAAGAATGAATATCAACTAGAGCATCAGATTGAATAACTGGATGTGGAATTTGTTATGCTATTCGCTTCCAAAAACCTTCTTGAAATTCTCATCTTTGCACAAAGAGAAGTTTGCTTTTATGGCAACCAACATAAATGAACATGATGATTATGATGAGATCTTACTTTTGAAGAAGGAGTTAAAAGTTTTAACAAAAGAAAAGGAGGTTTTAATAAAAGAATGTGAAACTGCAAAAGCTGAAGTGCAAGACGCTACAAATGACTTTGAAGCTCTGTTTCAAAAGAGTTATCCACTCCAGTAGAAATACAAGAAAGCTCATAAGTCTGTGTTAGATGCAAGTGATAAATTCTGGCCTTGCAAGAATAAATGAAGAAGTTGTTTGACGAGAACAACAGTCTCAAGCTAGAGAATGGAACATTGAAGAGAAATAATCTTATAGAATCTGTTGTTGCGTTGATGGCTGATACTACGAAGGTATCTTCTTCCATTTCTTGTGATAATTGTGATTCATTTTCTAAGGTTAAAGGTGATCTCCTAGACGAAAAAACCAAGTTGTTAGATCAGCTTACTGTGACCAAGGCTGATATGGAAATTTACAAAACTAGATGGGAGAGTACCACAAAGGAACTGTTGTCGATTCACGATCAATTACGCATACAAAAGTATGAGTTTACTCAGCAATCTGAGATGCTCGTGGCAACACAAAAAGATTTGGCAAACCATCAAAAGACTGTTTCTGATCTAAAAATTGAAAATTTTGAATTGACAAATAAGATTTATACGTTTAAAATTCCTTTGTCATTCACTAATTTTCTTTACAATTCTGAAAATGTAAATGGATCGGATAATCACAAACAAGTTCCTGCTCCCGTACCAACAACCCATCATGTGTTTCCATTGGTGAAAATTGTGATTATACTTCTTACAAAAAGGAAGTATCTGTTACATCACAATCACCCACCACAACTGATAAGCAATTAACCAATAAAACTGCTCTTGATTTTGAGGTTGAGGATTTCTTTTATAATGTGTCGGATTATGATAAGGTCGATGATTTAGTTTCTGAAACCGAGCCTGAGTCGGTCAAAACAGTTTCCAAACCTAGTCATGAAGAGCTTATTTTGAAATACAAATTTGGAGACATTATATCTGAGCTTCCAAAATTAAGCACATATGAGCAGAAAAGGATTGCGCGTGAAAAATTGGTTGTTGGTAAAAAGCCAAAGAATCGTGGTGTGGGCTTTGATTCAAAAGCTAAGATATTTGAACAGGGTTCTAGTTCAAAAACACCACAAGGTCAATCCGAGAAAATCGTTATAAAAAACAAGTATGATGTTTTTGATAAAAATGCTAAATGGACCACCTATCGCTTGAGGGATTCAGACAAGATGTACAGCGATAATGATTTTCCATTAGATATGGGTAATCCGAATCTAATTGATAATATTTTCACGGGTGGGTATGATTCTAAGTTTGATCTGAAAGCTCCTAGTGTGCCAATTAGGAGGGGAGATGGTAAGATTATCATCCCAAGTGACACACTAGATTCGGATCAATCAAAAAAGTCTGATCATAATTCTGATGGGTTGATAAAAAGAGTGCAAAAATATGTGAAAAAGTCACCAACTGTTTTCCAAACACCAATAGTTCAGAAACAAATGTTTCATGAGCATGTCAAACCAAATTTCTGAAAACCAAATTCGTCTTTTAAGAGGTCTCAATTTTATCATGATGATGGTTTTTATGACAACTTTGGATATGGTCCGAATCAACCAGTCTACGGAAGGGGTCCAAGATGGTTTGATGATGGATTTAGAAATGATGTTGGTGCATCAGGTTTTGGTGGTAGGAGGAGAAGACATCAGAATTTTGATGATCGTTACTATGCTGGAAATTCACAATTTTATGATGGTTATTTTTGTGGTGATCATTTTCCAGATAGTATGAATGGTTATGACTCTGGGTTTTATGATGACTTCAGTGATCATCATGCTTCTAAACAAAAATTTTCAAAATCAAAGAAGCAAAAACCAGTCATTGAAACCATTATGGATGACAACACGGTTGAAGAGGTTGTCATTGACAAACGCAATTGTTTTAAGTGCAAAAACAGTGGTCATTCATATAAAGTTTCTCCTTTTAAGAAGAACAAATCTGAAAATACTAGTTTTGTGTCAGATGGATATACTTCTGATAAACCAGTATCTGCTAACTCGAATAAACATGTCAAGTTTTTTGATCCTAAGGGTTTTGTGCATAATGATCTCAAACCACCTGTGTCTGAAAAATATGATAAGACATTTGATGGTAAACATATAAAAGTTAAATCAATTTCGAAAACTCCTGATGGGTCAACAAGTCAGTAAAGTGACAAGTGGAAACCAAAAGGTTGTTTCAATGCTGGCACTTATTTTGTCGAAGATGTCGGTCGACCCAAAGCTCCAAGCTTGGGTTCTTCCCGACCTAATTGTTTCTGGGTGCAGGGTGCTTCACGACAACCCGTGAACAATTTGTGGGTTGATAGTAGTGGAGCGTCCAGGCATATGACGGGTGATATTTCTCTACTTCACGATATTAAACCATTCAACGGAGGAAGTGTCACCTTTGCCGGAAACAAACGTGGTAAAGTAACGGGTATCGCTAAGTTAAGCAATCGTGCAGTTACCTTAGACCGAGTGGAATATGTATTAGAACTTGAATACAATCTTCTCAGCGTCTCCCAGATATGTGATATGCAATACACAACCGCTTTCATAGGGAGTGATTGTTTAATTATGAAGCCGGGGTACAAGATTCCAGATGATTGCATTATCATGAGAGCACCTCGTTTATCCAACTTATATGTTCTAGATATGAATTCCGCGAAGGCGAATGTTGTGGGTCAATGTTTCTTGTCAAAGGCATCCAAGAGAGAATCTATTTTGTGGCATCGATGTATGGATCATATTCACTACCGATAGATGAATGAGTTGGTGAGGAAGAATCTTGTAGAAGGGGTTTTGAAGCATCGGTTCACATTTAATGATGCCTGCGTCAGCTGCAAGAAAGGAAAACATAAACGAAAATCTCATCCATTGCAGAAGTACCATTCCATTGATGTCCCTTTGGAATTGCTTCACATGGACTTATTTGGTCCTGTGAATCGCAGAAGTATTTCGGGACATTGGTA
The DNA here is from genome assembly GCA_039602395.1 of Deinandra increscens subsp. villosa. Classification (NCBI taxonomy): domain Eukaryota; kingdom Viridiplantae; phylum Streptophyta; class Magnoliopsida; order Asterales; family Asteraceae; genus Deinandra; species Deinandra increscens. The sequence goes on from JBCNJP010000008.1 coordinate 18,063,706, forward strand.
CTGTCTTGTTGTCACTGATGAATTTTCTAGATTTTCGTGGGTAGATTTTCTTGTCTCAAAGGATGAAACACCAAGAGTCCTTATCAACCTAATCAATACACATGAATCATTTTACAAGTTGAAGGTTCGAAGGATTCGGAGTGAAAATGGCACGGTGTTTAAAAACAATGCCATGAGGATGTTTTGTTTGGATAAGGTAATAGTACATGAAATTAGTACTCCATACACACCTCAGCAAAATGGCGTTGCGGAGAGGAAGAATAGAACAATTACTGAGATAGCACGAACGATGTTGGCCGTGTTGGGTTTTAAGAACATTATCAAAGCCATTTTAACTCCTTAAAATGTAAAACGCAGCGGAAAATCAAAACCATAGTTTGATTAGTTGATGTATATTTTGATTAGTTGTTGTTAAAACCGATTTTAACACTTGATTATAAAACCCAAAACCAAGGATCCAAACATGTATGCATGTTATCAAAACTAAAACAACCATAGGGTGTTTAGATTTATACCTTCTTCCAAGCAAGGGATTGAGAAGAAGATGATGACGAACTCGAATAGCAAGTCTCGAAGAAGAGACCTCAAGTTAGTGATACCCACGAGCCACGGACATCAACACCTTGTTGCTAGGATTTCTTGAAGATTGACTTCTTCCTTCTTTCTCCTTGAACCGATTCGTGAGAGAGAGAGAGATAGAGTAGAGAGGAAGTCTTGCACTTGAGTAAATGCTTGTGTGTTGTACACCCAAAATAGAGAGAGTATGTAGATATATATAGAGTCCTTTATTGTACTACATGTAGTACATATTGTAGTACAAGTACTATAAGAAGTGCAAGTAGTACAAGTGTAGTACATATTGTAGTACAAGTGTAGTACATATTGTAGTACAAGTACTACAAAAGGATATATATCATATTATTTTATATAAAAGTAATTTTACTTTAAATATAAAATCTCTACTAAATCATTTAACCCATTTAAATAATTTCATACTCTCTAATTTAAATCATCCGTATGATTTAATTACAAGTGCAACTATTTAGAAACCCATTTCTAAATGTCTTCGTGTTATAATATTTATTTATTTGATCACATCTAAAATAAATATCTTTGGTGCGTTATCTAGCTCGTTATTGGGTATGACCCGTCTTGGATCATAACGTACTAGCCACATCAATTTACTATGTGTCTTGGGCATATAGAGTCCAACAATCTCCCACTTGCACAAGATTCATAGAAGATTGATGCAAGTAGCAAATACCGCCTAACAACGGTTTGTTACCCCTAATACGTATGACTTAGTGCCATTCAATAACATCATCTCCTTCAAGTCGCCACTTGAAATGTTTTAGGTGAAACAATCATTTATCCTTTTGTCTCAAATGTCATGTTAAATCCTAGAGACATGGAGTGATCACTCTCCATTGATTTAACTTGATTCAGGCCTTAGACATTTAACTCTCAACGAATAAGAGGGACAAATTCCATCTTGACTACATACGTCTCTCACAATCACCTAGTATCATGCTTGAGCTTAGCCTTATGTACTGCCATGTTTCAGAACAGCGAAGAACTAAGTCAAAGCATAATGCTTGGTGAATATCAAGACCCAATATGTATCTCAGGTCAGAGGATACAAATGATATTCTCCTTTACTCAAGCTTACTTATGATCAATCAATTAAGATTCCATGGGGTAAGTCTTGAGAGCGGGTCGTCCAATATTTGTCTCCCACAAATATCTATGAACCTTGGTAGCAACCCATTGCTCCATATTCATACCTTATGAATATCCACCAATCCAAGTTCATAATAGTCTTACCTTCATATTCGTTCCCACAAATATGATCGACTACGGACATTTAGAATAAGTAACTTATTCACGGATTTAAACATGCAAAAATGGAACACTACACAATTTAAATGAAATCCCACATTCATATAAAAGTGTCAAAATAAACATTGTTCCGATATCCAAATACAAAATATAAATCATATCCAATCACTAGAATGTCGAAGTCCCATAGCACAAACATGACCCTCATGCTTTGGGCGTTCTAGGAGCTTCGTGAGTGGATCAGCGACATTGTCGTTGGTGTGAACTTTGCGAATACATATCTTTCCCTTTGCAACTTCATCCCTTATGTAGTTGAATCTCCGCTCGATGTGCCTTACCTTTTGATGATCACGAGGTTCCTTGATTTGAGCAATCGCTCCCTCGTTATCACAAAGGATCTCTAGGGGTCCTTGAATGGTAGGAACAACCCCTAGTTCGGCAATAAATTTCTTCAACCATGCGGCTTCTTGCGCGGCCAAAGATGCGGCGATGTATTCTGATTCCGTAGTGGACAATGCAACCACATCTTGCTTTGAGCTCTTCCAAGAGACCGCCCCTCCATTCATAATGAAGATATACCCCGATTGTGACCGAGAATCATCTCGATCAGTTTGGAAACTCGCATCCGTGTAACCCCTTACAACGAGTTCCTTCTCATCGGATCCGTATATTAAGAACATATCCTTAGACCTTCTAAGATATTTCAATATACTTTTGACAGCCATCCAATGACTATTTCCTGGATTTTGTTGGTATCTACTTGTCATGCTTAACGCGCATGACACGTCCGGTCTAGTGCATAACATAGCATACATAATCGATCCAATAGCAGATGCATATGGGATTCCTTTCATTTTGTCTTGCTCATCCTTTGAGCTTGGACATTGAGTCGTACTCAATATAGTCCCTCTTTGAATAGGTACCAAACCTTTCTTAGAGTTCTCCATCTTGAACCTTTTCAAGACTTTGTCAATGTATGCACTTTGATTCAAACCTATCAAGCGCCTTGATCTATCTCTATAGATTTTTATTCCCAAAATATAGGTGGCTTCACCGAGATCCTTGATGGAAAAACAACTTCCAAGCCAGGCTTTTACACCTTCCAAGGTTGGAATGTGATTTCCAAATAGTAGTATGTCGTCTACATACAATACTAGAAAAGTTATTATACTCCCACTAGCCTTCTTATACACACAAGCCTCATCCTCGTTCTTGATGAAGCCAAATTTCTTTATCTCTTCATCAAAACGGTGATTCCAACTCCTTGATGCTTGTTTCAATCCATAGATTGATTTCTTTAACTTGCATACTTTATTAGGATGTTTTGGATCGACAAAACCCTCGGGCTGAGCCATATAGACATCTTCCTCAAGATATCCATTTAGGAAAGCCGTTTTGACATCCATTTGCCATATCTCATAATCATAGTAGGCGGCTATGGCAAATAATATCCTTATCGACTTTAGCATTGCCACCGGCGAGAAAGTTTCATCGTAATCAACCCCTTGAGTTTGAGTGAAACCTTTTGCTACAAGTCGAGCTTTGAAAGTATCTAAGTTTCCATGCATGTCGGTTTTCTTCTTGAAAACCCACTTACTTCCAACTACTTTGGAATTAGGAGGTCGTTCTACCAAGTCCCATACTTGGTTATCATGCATGGATTGCATCTCAACGTTCATGGCTTCCAACCATTTTTCCGATTCGGAATCGGACATTGCATCACGGTAAGTGGTTGGTTCATCCGAATCTACCACATAGCATCCCTCCATGAAAAATCCATATCTTTCGGGTGGACGACTAGTTCTACCGGATCTACGAACGTTGTTTGTGTTTTGATCAACCATTTGATCATCTTCAACAATTTCTTGTTGAGGGCTAGTTTCAACCAAACGTGTATCGGCTTGTGGTTCTTGATCCTCCTCAAGTTCCACCGTTCTTGCACTAGTTCCTTCCATAAGGAACTTAGTTTCCAAGAACTCGGCCTTTCTAGCAATAAATACCTTTTGCTCTGTTGGATTGTAGAAGTAATATCCTATAGAATCTCTAGGATATCCTACAAATATACACTTAGTGGACCGGGGATCTAGCTTGTTTGAAGCATCATGCTTTACATAAGCTTCACAACCCCACACCTTTAGATAAGATAAGGATGGAACCCTTCCATGCCATAACTCAAAAGGTGTCCTTTCCACTTTCTTGGTTGGGGCCATATTTAAAATACGGGCCGCTGAGAGTAGGGCATAACCCCAAAATGATAGAGGTAATGAACTTCTACACATCATAGATCGAACCATATCCAATATGGTTCGATTCCTCCACTCTGATACCATTGTTGGGTTTTAAGAACATTATCAAAGCCATTTTAACTCCTTAAAATGTAAAACGCAGCGGAAAATCAAAACCATAGTTTGATTAGTTGATGTATATTTTGATTAGTTGATGTTAAAACCGATTTTAACACTTGATTATAAAACCCAAAACCAAGGATCCAAACATGTATGCATGTTATCAAAACTAAAACAACCATAGGGTGTTTAGATTTATACCTTCTTCCAAGCAAGGGATTGAGAAGAAGATGATGACGAACTCGAATAACAAGTCTCGAAGAAGAGACCTCAAGTTAGTGATACCCACGAGCCACGGACATCAACACCTTGTTGCTAGGATTTCTTGAAGATTGACTTCTTCCTTCTTTCTCCTTGAACCGATTCGTGAGAGAGAGAGAGATAGAGTAGAGAGGGAGTCTTGCACTTGAGTAAATGCTTGTGTGTTGTACACCCAAAATAGAGAGAGTATGTAGATATATATAGAGTCCTTTATTGTACTACATGTAGTACATATTGTAGTACAAGTACTATAAGAAGTGCAAGTAGTACAAGTGTAGTACATATTGTAGTACAAGTGTAGTACATATTGTAGTACAAGTACTACAAGTAGTGCAAGTAGTACAAGTGTAGTACAACTAGTAGTACAAGTACTACAAAAGGATATATATCATATTATTTTATATAAAAGTAATTTTACTTTAAATATAAAATCTCTACTAAATCATTTAACCCATTTAAATAATTTCATACTCTCTAATTTAAATCATCCGTATGATTTAATTACAAGTGCAACTATTTAGAAACCCATTTCTAAATGTCTTCGTGTTATAATATTTATTTATTTGATCACATCTAAAATAAATGTCTTTGGTGCGTTATCTAGCTCGTTATTTGGTATGCCCGTCTTGGATCATAACGTACTAGCCACATCAATTTACTATGTGTCTTGGGCATATAGAGTCCAACAGGCCGATGCACAACTGCCAGTGAAATTTCTAGACAGAAGCTGTCAACACGGCATGTCATGTGCTGAACCGAGTGCTTATGGTAAAACGGCTTGGGAAGACATGTTACAAATTACTAAAAAATTATAAGCCGAATCTCAGTTACTTGGAACCATATGGGTGTCCCTGCATGGTGTGAAAGTCTGCTAGTAAATTTGACGACAAGATCTTCGAAGGATTATTTGTCGCTCATTCGAGTCAAAAGAAAAAAGTGTTTAACAAACAGACTAGTGCAGTGGAAGAACATTTGCATGTTGATTTTCAATCTTACACGTTGCCACCCAAAGGTGTTGGACCGGATTGGATGTTTGATTACAAGAATATTTTTGATTCATTTGAATCAAATCCTGATACATCCGATGATCATCTTACTCAAGTGTGTATCAATTTGCAAGATGATGTTCCGGTCATGCATATTGAGACTACGTCTACTCCGAATGTGCCTGTTACTGATGATTATGTGACTGAAAAAACAAACGACTCCATAATTGTTGATGATATTTTGTCTTCTGATGATGATCGTGAGTTCCATGAAGCTGTTTCTGATCAGGTTGAAATTCCTGTCCAACAAGTTGAACCATAAAATGAAGCTACTATAAGTGCTACTGGTGAGATTGAGGTGGATAATGTCCAACCAGTAATACAATATGACACCAATTCATCTAATAATGTGGTATTGGAGGAAGATCATGCTCCTGTTTTTGAAGAAACAATCATTGTTCCTATTAATCAGAAACTTCAGATAAACACCTATCCCCACAAGAAAATATAATAGTTGATTTAGATGATGGAGTGAGAACTCGAAGACAAGTTGAAAGTAATGCTCTTTTAGCAATCAGGGAATCTGGTATACAGGATGAAGTCTTTCATTCATGCTTTTTATCTTAGTTTGAGCCAACAGATATAAAGCAAGCTTTACAATATGGTTCATGGATAGAAGCAATGCAAGAAGAGTTATTACAATTCCAGAAACTCAGGGTATGGCATTTAGTGGATTTTCCCGAAGGAAGCAAAGAGCCATGCGGTACTCGATGGGTATATAAATGTAAAAGGGATGACGAAGGAGTTATTGTACGCAACAAGGCTCGTTTGGTTGCTTTGATACCACTTGAAAAGTCGTGAGTGTTAGATCGTCTACTCAATCTAGCTATTCAGAATACAATACGAGTAATTAAGGGTTGTTTTATTGATCAAAGAAAAATTACAACTGTGGACACTTAGAACTGAGACACAGAGATTTACACCACAGAAACACACACTTAAGATTCGCTCAGCTGAACACTTATGCAAAACTCGTACCCAAAACATTGAACAAGCTCACTATATATAGCTGCTGGCTGAACCCTGTCCGGACTCCAGGTTTGGCACGTCCGAACTCCTGGTTCGGACCAGGTTCGGCAGGCAGTGAACCTTGCCTTGAACTTGGGTCTTGAACCTTGGTTGAATACTTCACACGACGCACTTATCAGGTATCAACAAACTCCCCCTCGTCGTGTACAGTATCCCTTTAACATCTTCAACTCTTTATCTTCAATCAGGCTCCCCCTCAACTGTAGAATCCGTTCGTCCAATGAAATAAATCTTCGAACAAACTCTTCCTCAACTTGATTGTAGCTTGATCTTGAATACTTAACGATGTCTAGTGTATCTTTGGTCTTTTATCAACATCTTCAAAAGACTTGAAGTTGTGATTTTTGTCAGGACCGAAATTCACATCAAGAATCTCGACATTGAGCAAGAACGAAGGTGAGATTGGGAGACGGGATGAAGAGAGAATCAAAGATAGTAAATGACAAGAAAATAATAAATCAAACGATTCATTGATTATTGCTGAATGATTACAACGAACCGAATGATTACAAACTCGTCATAGGAAATCCATGGTCACATTGGGTTGAGCTCAAACCAAATGTGTGACTCTCTCTCTAGAAATGATAGCTCACATCACTCATTATTCATCCTCTTCTAATGGAGCTATCCCTTCCTATTTATAGAGAGCCCATGTGCTCACTAGCCCACTAACTAGCAAAACACAAACAAAATGAGCTTATTACAAATAAACAACTAAAATAAATTATTAATTAAATCAAAGATGATTTAATTAATATGAAGCTTGACTCGCTCGAACCGATCTTCTGTTGACTTTTAAGTTGACCGTTGACTCGAACAGTTGACTTTTCAAGAAAACGTCTTCGGTTCAAACTTGCAAGCCTCGAGCATCACAACCCGCGTCTCTGAATCAAATCACAATGGATTCTTCAACTGAATTATTCGAGAATAGATTTGATGGCGTCAGTCACACTTATTAAAAGTTCCAACAATTCCCCCTTGACTGACGCTGTCAAATCTGTCATACTGGTGAAGAACCGCTCTGTCGTGCATCTTCGAAGAATAACTGATAAACCTGGAATCTTTATGTTGTAAAGGTTCCCCCTTTGAATACGCTTCTTCTGTTCTTGTTGCTCCAGTTGAGATCCAAGTGCTGCAGTTCACTCGGTTCACACAGTCGGGTACAATACTAAGAATGCTGAACATTGGAGAGAAAATCGCAACAAATCGAATCAGATAAACCAATCAAACACTGAAAATGCTCCAACTTCATATAATCGACCCGATAATCCAAATCCATAAAAGTTCCCCCTTTTCTCTAGATCCCCCTGAAATCATCCGATGCGGAAGCGGAAAATCAGATGCAGAGAGTGGAACCGTTCCGCTCAGTTCCGAAGAGAAAACGGTACAGAAATCCTGAAATCGGACAATCTTGCGAAAAACCGGAAGCCGGGTGCTGACAGTTGTGAAAGATCCATAAATACTGAACTTGTTCTGCGTGACTGGGTTGGATGCGAAAATAATGTCAAATCGGTGAAAAACTGAGATCCCGAGCGTAAACGCGAAATTTATTCCTAACCGGAGTCTTCGATAGAATCTGAGAAGACCGTAAATTTTATTCAAGTAACGGTCTTCCGATAGAGATTTAACGGAATATTCCAATATTTAACTGAGATTCCAGTTGATTCGGTTAGATGACATCAGCGCTGCATCAGCTAAACAACTTGGAGTGAGACATAACGAAAAAGCCACGTATTTAACCGAAAACAGTAGTTAATCCGTCAGTGGTCGTTAGCTAACGTGGTTTTGACGTCAACAAAATCTAGAAACCCGGTCGAAATATGACGGAATAAATCCATGACCACTAAAATATTTTCACAAATCCGTTGCGACGTTATCCCGTTAGTCTCGTAAAAGACTGATGAGAAATACCCCGTATTTAACGAAATAATGCAGAAAAATTAATTAGTGGAAATTAAATCTAAAAAAAAATTCCATGATCCTTGTCAATTAAATTAGACCAATCAGAATTAGTCTTTATATTTGATCCATCGGCCAGAAAAAATTTGATCCAACAGCCATTATTTGCGATCCGTGTGAGAAGAAAGGGACCAATCACAGTCCAGCAGCCAAGAGGATCCAGCGGTTCAAATCAGTAAAGATCCTACGGTGCCCAGCTGATGATCCGTGTGATGTCCTCAAGCACCAATCAGAGGATGGCAGCGCAAGCCTTCTAACGTCTCTTTATGAGCATTCTGGGTCCCACGTGCTTTATTCTTTGCCAATCAGCATGCGACAACAGCAAAATGGCTCCAACGGTTCTTTATTTTGGCTGGGACCCATATATTTTGTCACACCCCCAAAATACCACTAACGGAGTTTATACCGTTAAGGGGCGCGACTAGACCAGGATCCACAACCATAGTTACAAATACTAAACGAATCAGAGTTAGTTCAAACACAAGTTATAAATAAAGTTTCAAATACAACGCAGCGGAATTAAATACTATCTTAGCACTAACCACGTGCTTTACATAAACATTGTTTTAAATCCCCAATTTAGTTTAAATAAAAGTAAACATCTTCTCGTGCCATGCCAACCTCCAATGGATACTCCTTAGCGATCTGCAAAAGTTTATACCACGCAAGTGTCAACCTAACGGTTGGTGAGTTCACAGTGGGCTTGTCATGCATTGGCCCGGTCTCATAATCATAATTCGTGTCAAGGTATACTTACAAGTTATTTGTTTGTGAAAAGCAATGCTCGTAATTAAATCTCAGTTTATAAATGTTTTGTCCGTGACCTACGTCATCGGGTATGTACTAGTTCCGTAAAGTTAAAGGACTTAACCGATATCGCGGGTAGCTAATCCGTTGTTCCATGCTCTAAGGAAGTTTGTACCAAAGCTGACTTATTTTGTGGGGGCCGAGCCATCCCGTACGGTGCGGACATACGTCATCGCGGTTTTGCCTCCCCCGTGTCCTCTCGGGACCACGGTCAAATAGGCTGATATTGTTCCTCCGTGCACTTCCCGTGCCACGGGGCGGAGTTTGTCAAACTCCAGTAGATCTACCCAACATCCCCTCACTTTCACAAATTAATGGCACAATTTAAGTTGAGGACTTTTAAGTTATAAGGCATCCTTAGAAAACATGTGATATCATATGGTTTAGACTTTAACCTACACTAGCCATATTAAAACGTTTTCGGTTTTGTTTCAAAAATAGTTTGTTCAGAGTTCGCAAGTGTTTCCCATAAAACACTTCAGTTCATCAAGTGGGTGCCGAGCATCCCGTGTTCTCAAGTTTATCAGGGAGGTGCCTAGCACTCTCGAGTTTATCAGCATTGTTTTTCGTTAAGTCATTCGGTGTGGCCCAAACAGGCTCACGGTAAACAGGTTAGTGACACTCACCTTGGGTTGCACTGCTACACTTGCTAAGTATCCAAGTATAGTTGTTTAACGAAGACCTAGAACACGTTTAGGTCTTAAGTATTAGTTTCGTGTCTATTCTTTACTTAACGTCACTATGGCCCATAACATAGCACGTTGCAACTATGACTCGACATATCGACACACGACACCAATGGTTGATCGTGAATAAGGGTTCATATGAATCAGATATCAAACATATTTCATCATGGCATAATCATGCAAGTCATGGCATAACACTTAAGCAAATTTCACAAGTGTGGTTTTTAGGTCAGGTCTTAGTTTCGCTAGCATAGTTTCGCTAGGCAGTTTCGCTAGGCACACGGGCAGCACTTTCGCTAGGCAATGCCCGGTGACACAGTTTCGCTAGGCTAGTTTCGCCCGAAACTGCTGACGCAGTTTCGCTAGCCTAGTTTCGCAGAGAAACTGGTTTGAACTTTCGTTCAGGTATTTCGCTCGATAGTTTCGCTTGAGCAGGTCTGGTCAGGTTACCCGGCGACACTATAGTTTCGCTGGTCAGTGTCGCTGGAAGGAGATATAATTTCGCTACTTAGTTTCGCCCAGAGAACACACAGTTTCGCTGGTCGCGAAAAACATACGGATTTGCCTAAAAATCAACCTAACAGCTTCTGATCATACATGCAATTCATTATCTAGCATCCATAGGCATTTACCAACATAAATCAAGCAGCTTTAACACGTTTAACATGCATTTTAATCATCAAATCTCTAAAAACACTTCTAAACCCTAAAATGGCCAAAATTGCATAAATCATCATCATGGTTTGTTTATAAACGTAAAGTTGCTGACTTTATGGTAGATCTAGCATCCCTAAGCATTATCTCAGAAGCATACAAGTTTTCATGAAGGTTTGAGCATACTTTATAAAGAAACACATAGAAAACACATAAGTAAAGGTTTTTGGGACTCACGTTTGGTTCAAGAATCGATAGACGAGATGAGATGGTGGTCTAGAGGCTAAGATCTTGGTCTCTTGATGGTATTCTCGGCTGACCAGGTTCCAGAGAAGTGTATGTGTGTGTTGGTTGTGAAATGAGGCAAATGAGGCTACTAGGGTTCATTAAGTTTATTTATATCAGAGGCTAGTTTCGCTGGCAGTTTCGCTGGCCAGGCGAAACTAGCTCCGGTCACGAGTTAACGGGCAGTTTAGCTGGCTACCGGGCGACACTATAGTTTCGCCCGTTAGTTTCGCTGACTACCAAAACAGGTCAATTTTTCACATAATCAAGTATTTACAATTAATCATGCTATTCACAATAATAAGTCATGTATTTAAATTACATTGCACATAAAGACAATCAATGATGAACACATAACACATATGGACGGGTTCGGTGATCAACCAAAGGTCGTGGACGTATTCGGCCTAGTTATGCATTAGCTACTAAGTTAACACTTATAACGTAACTAACGGGTTTGTCTAACGGAAGTTAACCTTGAATTTCTCGGGTGTCACATCATTCCCCTGAAATTGGAATTTTCGTCCCGAAAATTATTCTTGTATCGTAGCGTTCGCAGCATCAGCTGTCGTCGTTGCTATCGTCGCTGGGGAAAGAAAGCAAAAAATTTTAGGGTTGTCACATCCTCCTCCCGTTAAGGAATTTTGGTCCCCAAAATTAAATCATACCTTGAGTTTCTGTGGACGTTTGCTCAAACAAGTGAGGATACTTTTTCTTCATCTGATCCTCACGTTACCAAGTATATTCAGGTCCACGTCTTGAGTTCCATCGCACCTTGACGATCGGAATCTTGCTACGTTTGAGGGCTTTCTCCTCGCGTCCCATGATTTCTACCGGTTGCTCGATAAATCTCAAATGTTCGTCGATTTCCAATTCCTCCAGAGGAATTACTTCGATGTCTTCAGCCAGACATTTCTTTAGATTGGAAACGTGAAACACGTTGTGAATTCCATCGAGTTCAGCAGGGAGTTGCAATCGATAGGCCACCGGGCCTACTTCCCCAATAATTTCAAACGGACCGATGTAGCGAGGATTTAACTTTCCACGCTTCCCGAAGCGTATCACTCCCTTCCAGGGAGATACCTTCAACAATACTTTGTCACCCACCTCGAACTTTAGAGGTTTTCGGCGTTTGTCGGCATAACTCTTCTGTCGATCACGTGCTGCAGCTAGCCGTTGCCTAATTTGAATAATTCGCTCGGTCATATCATGGATGACTTCCGGTCCAGTAAGTCCTTTCTCACCCGTTTCAGCCCAACACACGGGCGATCTACATTTTCTGCCATAAAGTGCTTCAAAAGGTGCAGCACTGATACTTGAATGATAACTATTGTTGTAAGAGAACTCCACCAGTGGAAGGTGAGTCTCCCAATCTTTTCCAAAGTCAAGGACGCAAGCTCGGAGCATATCTTCTAAGGTTTGAATCGTTCGTTCCGTCTGACCGTCAGTCTGCGGGTGATAGGCTGTACTCATGTCTAGTCGGGTTCCCAATGCTTCCTGCATTGATTGCCATAACCGGGAAGTAAATCGAGGATCTCGATCAGAAATGATAGTCTTAGGCACACCGTGAAGCTTCACAATTTTGTCGATGTACAGCTTTGTTAATTTATCCATATTATCACTTTCCTTCATCGGAATGAAATGGGCCGATTTGGTTAATCGATCGATGACAACCCAAATCGCATCCGGTTGATTTGATCGATGAGGTAATCCCGTTACAAAATCCATGGAGATGTCCTCCCATTTCCATTCTGGGATCTTTGGTTGTTGTAGTAAACCAGAAGGCTTTTGGTATTCAATCTTGACCCTTGAACATATTAAACACTTAGCCACATATCGAGCAATGTCGGCTTTCATATTCGGCCACCAATAAAGGTTCTTCAAGTCCTGATACATTTTATCTGATCCAGGGTGCACCAAATATCTTGACTTGTGAGCCTCGTCCATCACGAGCTCACGGAGATTTCCAAACAATGGAACCCAGATTCTGTCATTATAGTACGTGAGTCCATCGGACTTAACTTCAGAATGGCCATCTACGCCACGCAGTGCTTCAGCTGCGAAGTTTTCTGCTTTCAAAGCTTCTCGTTGGCAGTCACGGATCCGATCCGGTAATCCTGAATGTATTGTAAGTTGAAGCGCTCGTACCCGACGAGGCTTTTCGTACTCTTTTCTGCTTAGGGCATCTGCCACCACATTTGCTTTTCCCGGATGATATTTAATGGCCAAATCATAGTCATTTAGTAACTCGACCCACCGTCGTTGTCGCATGTTGAGGTCTTTCTGATCAAAGATATGCTGTAAACTTTTATGATCGGTGAATATTGTGCACTTTGTTCCATATAGGTAATGTCTCCAAATCTTGAGTGCATGAACAACGGCTCCCATTTCCAAATCATGCGTTGTATAATTCTTTTCAGTATCCTTTAGTTGCCTGGACCCGTAGGCAATTACCTTGTCTCGTTGCATCAACACACAACCAAGTCCTTGGATTGATGCGTCGCAGTAAACCACAAAATCGTCAATTCCATCGGGTAACGCAAGAATTGGAGCCGAACATAACATATCTTTAAGCGTTTGGAACGCGCGCTCTTCTTTTTCACCCCATTTGTATTGCACTCCTTTGTGCGTTAAGGCTGTTAAGGGTTGAGCCAATTGAGAGAAACCCTTAATAAACCTTCGATAATATCCGGCAAGTCCTAAAAATTGTCGGATTTCTGTTGGCGCTCTTGGGGTAGACCAGTTCTTTATTGCTTCCACTTTGGCTGGATCGACATGAATTCCTTCCTTATTAACAATGTGTCCAAGAAACTGGACTTCGCGGATCCAAAAGTCGCACTTTGAAAACTTGGCGTAGAGCTGTTCCTTGCGAAGCAATTCCAAAATAAGACGCAGATGTTCCTCGTGTTCTTCCTTTGTCTTAGAGTAGATCAAAATGTCGTCGATGAAAACTATCACAAACTTATCGAGGTACGACTTGCACACTCGATTCATCAGATCCATAAATACAGCAGGTGCATTGGTTAGCCCAAACGGCATAACCAGGAACTCGTAGTGACCATATCGAGTTCTGAAAGCAGTCTTAGGAACATCCTCTTCACGAACACGAAGTTGGTGATAACCAGACCGTAGATCGATCTTTGAGTAGTAGCTTGAACCTTGCAGTTGATCGAAGAGATCGTCGATTCGAGGAAGTGGATACCGATTCTTGATCGTAACTTTGTTAAGCTCTCGGTAGTCAATGCACATGCGGAACGTTCCATCCTTCTTCTTAACAAACAGTACCGGAGCTCCCCATGGAGACGAACTTGGACGAATAAACCCCTTGTCGAGTAGCTCTTGCAGTTGTGAGGAGAGTTCGTTGAGTTCACTTACAGCCAATCGGTAAGGTGCGCGTGCGATCGGAGCGGCACCTGGAGCTAAATCAATCCCAAACTCAACTTGTCGAAATGGAGGCAAACCAGGCAGATCTTCAGGAAATACGTGTTGGAAGTCGCGAACTATCGGGTAATCATCAATTTTGCGCTCGGGATGTGTCGTGTCAGTGACGTTCGCAAGAATCGCGAAGTGACCCTTACGGAGGCATTTCTGAGCTTTAAGGAATGAAATAATGCCGGTGACTGTTCCACCTTTTTCGCCTTGGACCGTTAACACTTTGCCGTCTTCGAGTGGAATACGAACCACTTTTTCCTTACATAAAATTTCAGCTCGGTTTTCGGATAGCCAATCCATTCCTACTATGACGTCGAAACTACCAATCGGGAAAGGCATAAGGTCAATTCCTAGGGTATGGCCTGCTAGTTCTAGCTTACAATCCTTAACTATCTGGGTCGTATCATGAAGTTTTCCATTTGCTAGTTCTACCACATATTTAGCATCTAAGTCGATCGGTTTAGCGTTAATCATTTTAGCAAATTTAGTGGAAATAAAACTTTTCTCAGCACCAGAATCAAATAAGACAGTAGCAAAGAAACCGTTCAAAATAAATTTACCATTAATCACGTTGGCGTCATTGCGAGCTTCACCCTGGCCCATGACGAAAGCTTGACCTCTACCCTTTCCACCATTTCCGTTTCCACCATTACCATTACCTCCGCCGTTACCATTCCCACCGTTATTTCCCTGATTGCCATTACCTTGTCTTCTTAGCTGAGGGCAGTCTCTTTTAATGTGGCCTGGAGCACCACATTCATAACAATTCCCGTTACCGTTTCCCCTGGGAGCTTCATTGTTGCGGTTCTGACCATTGTTTCCATTGCCCCGATTGTTCCCATAGTTGTTGTTTCTTCTGGGGCGGTTTTGTTGTTCAGGCAAAGTTGCCCAACAGTCTTTTGCTTCGTGGCCCCCCTTGCCACACCTTTCGCAGCTCATATTCTTCCTACAACTACCAGCATGATGCTTTCCACACCTGTTGCACAAGGGCAGGTTACCCTTGTAGTTGCTCTGACCATTTCCGCCCTGGCGGTAGTTGCCACTGTTATTCCCGGACCTCTTGCTTTGACCTTGGGAGTTATAAGACCTCCCAGTGCTGTTTCCAACACTCTGAACATTCATCGAGTTTTCAGGAGCTTCATCATCAGCCTTCCTCTTGCCACTCAAGGCAGTCTTCTCGGTGGCTTTCGCAGGTAGAGTACCTTTCTCGACCTCTTGATCAGTGAGTTTGTGAGCCAAACGAATGGCTTGCTGTACGGTCGCAGGGTTGCTGGCAGTCACCAATCCTTTGATTTGAGGTGCGAGGCCTTCCAGATAACGCTCAATGCGTTTAAACTCAGCGTCGACCATTGTGGGACATAGGACCTCATATTCATGATACCGTGCAGTGTACTGTTCGATTTCAGACCCAGACATCTTCAAATTCAGGAATTCACCCTCAAGCTTCTTGACTTGGTCACGTGGACAGTATTCTTCCATAATCAGATCCTTAAATGCTGCCCACTGCATGTTGTTAGCCGCGTCTAGCCCAACCATCTGAATTTCAGCGTTCCACCAGGAGAGTGCGGCTCCTTCGAAGGTACCAGTAGCAAACTTCACCTTGCTTTCAGCTGGGCAGTTACACATGGAGAAAACCTTTTCGGACTTCTCAATCCACCTAAGGAGTCCTACAGCTCCTTCTTCGCCGGAAAATGTCATCGGCTTACAGTCCATGAAGGACTTGAACGTGCAGTGGTGTTGGTTTCCCTGTGCGGCATATGCAGCTTGGACGGCTGCCACCGCGGCTTGCACATGTTCAGTAATCATCGCTTGCAGCTGTGCAGGCGTCATGTTTATGCCGCCTCTTCCGTTTCCTCTTCCAGACATCTTTCTGAACAGTTAAAGTAGCCAGTGTTCAGTCACAGTTATATTTTATGCACATCCCATAATATGTATATTAGCCAGTTCCCGTTATCCCTCTATTAGTCCAGAAAAATTTTCGTGCGAAATCGAGGCGTCGTCGAGGAACGTCGTGAGTGCTATCGTCGAAGGTCGGCTTCCCATAAAGTCACCGTCGGCGTAGTCGTCGTAGTAGAAATCAGGACGTAGCGTGTAGCATCGTTTCGTTGTCGCTTTCCCCAGAGTAGTGTGCGTATTTGTGGTCGCATTTCGTATTCGTGTGTGAAAATTTCCTAGGGTCTTCCGTTAGACTACTTAGACACGGTTTATACATATATATTTATATATATATATATATACATACGTATTAAGCCTTTACTTACACAGCAGAGCGAGTATCCCAGGTTGGCACGTAAAAATTTTTGTCTTTGGGAATTTGTTTGTTCGTTTTGTAACCGAGGTTTTCAAGTTGCAGTTTCCAAATCGTTTTCAAAAATGATTCCAGTTCTCTGCAACTTATGGCTCTGATACCAATCTGTCACACCCCCAAAATACCACTAACGGAGTTTATACCGTTAAGGGGCGCGACTAGACCAGGATCCACAACCATAGTTACAAATACTAAACGAATCAGAGTTAGTTCAAACACAAGTTATAAATAAAGTTTCAAATACAACGCAGCGGAATTAAATACTATCTTAGCACTAACCACGTGCTTTACATAAACATTGTTTTAAATCCCCAATTTAGTTTAAATAAAAGTAAACATCTTCTCGTGCCATGCCAACCTCCAATGGATACTCCTTAGCGATCTGCAAAAGTTTATACCACGCAAGTGTCAACCTAACGGTTGGTGAGTTCACAGTGGGCTTGTCATGCATTGGCCCGGTCTCATAATCATAATTCGTGTCAAGGTATACTTACAAGTTATTTGTTTGTGAAAAGCAATGCTCGTAATTAAATCTCAGTTTATAAATGTTTTGTCCGTGACCTACGTCATCGGGTATGTACTAGTTCCGTAAAGTTAAAGGACTCAACCGATATCGCGGGTAGCTAATCCGTTGTTCCATGCTCTAAGGAAGTTTGTACCAAAGCTGACTTAATTTGTGGGGGCCGAGCCATCCCGTACGGTGCGGACATACGTCATCGCGGTTTTGCCTCCCCCGTGTCCTCTCGGGACCACGGTCAAATAGGCTGATATTGTTCCTCCGTGCACTTCCCGTGCCACGGGGCGGAGTTTGTCAAACTCCAGTAGATCTACCCAACATCCCCTCGCTTTCACAAAGTAATGGCACAATTTAAGTTGAGGACTTTTAAGTTATAAGGCATCCTTAGAAAACATGTGATATCATATGGTTTAGACTTTAACCTACACTAGCCATATTAAAACGTTTTCGGTTTTGTTTCAAAAATAGTTTGTTCAGAGTTCGCAAGTGTTTCCCATAAAACACTTCAGTTCATCAAGTGGGTGCCGAGCATCCCGTGTTCTTAAGTTTATCAGGGAGGTGCCTAGCACTCTCGAGTTTATCAGCATTGTTTTTCGTTAAGTCATTCGGTGTGGCCCAAACAGGCTCACGGTAAACAGGTTAGTGACACTCACCTTGGGTTGCACTGCTACACTTGCTAAGTATCCAAGTATAGTTGTTTAACGAAGACCTAGAACACGTTTAGGTCTTAAGTATTAGTTTCGTGTCTATTCTTTACTTAACGTCACTATGGCACATAACATAGCACGTTGCAACTATGACTCGACATATCGACACACGACACCAATGGTTGATCGTGAATAAGGGTTCATATGAATCAGATATCAAACATATTTCATCATGGCATAATCATGCAAGTCATGGCATAACACTTAAGCAAATTTCACAAGTGTGGTTTTTAGGTCAGGTCTTAGTTTCGCTAGCATAGTTTCGCTAGGCAGTTTCGCTAGGCACACGGGCAGCACTTTCGCTAGGCAATGCCCGGTGACACAGTTTCGCTAGGCTAGTTTCGCCCGAAACTGCTGACGCAGTTTCGCTAGCCTAGTTTCGCAGAGAAACTGGTTTGAACATTCGTTCAGGTATTTCGCTCGATAGTTTCGCTTGAGCAGGTCTGGTCAGGTTACCCGGCGACACTATAGTTTCGCTGGTCAGTGTCGCTGGAAGGAGATATAATTTCGCTACTTAGTTTCGCCCAGAGAACACACAGTTTCGCTGGTCGCGAAAAACATACGGATTTGCCTAAAAATCAACCTAACAGCTTCTGATCATACATGCAATTCATTATCTAGCATCCATAGGCATTTACCAACATAAATCAAGCAGCTTTAACACGTTTAACATGCATTTTAATCATCAAATCTCTAAAAACACTTCTAAACCCTAAAATGGCCAAAATTGCATAAATCATCATCATGGTTTGTTTATAAACGTAAAGTTGCTGACTTTATGGTAGATCTAGCATCCCTAAGCATTATCTCAGAAGCATACAAGTTTTCATGAAGGTTTGAGCATACTTTATAAAGAAACACATAGAAAACACATAAGTAAAGGTTTTTGGGACTCACGTTTGGTTCAAGAATCGATAGACGAGATGAGATGGTGGTCTAGAGGCTAAGATCTTGGTCTCTTGATGGTATTCTCGGCTGACCAGGTTCCAGAGAAGTGTATGTGTGTGTTGGTTGTGAAATGAGGCAAATGAGGGTACTAGGGTTCATTAAGTTTATTTATATCACAGGCTAGTTTCGCTGGCAGTTTCGCTGGCCAGGCGAAACTAGCTCCGGTCACGAGTTAACGGGCAGTTTAGCTGGCTACCGGGCGACACTATAGTTTCGCCCGTTAGTTTCGCTGACTACCAAAACAGGTCAATTTTTCACATAATCAAGTATTTACAATTAATCATGCTATTCACAATAATAAGTCATGTATTTAAATTACATTGCACATAAAGACAATCAATGATGAACACATAACACATATGGACGGGTTCGGTGATCAACCAAAGGTCGTGGACGTATTCGGCCTAGTTATGCATTAGCTACTAAGTTAACACTTATAACGTAACTAACGGGTTTGTCTAACGGAAGTTAACCTTGAATTTCTCGGGTGTCACATGTTTTATTTTCAGCCAATGAAATGGCGACAACCTTCAGCTGTCATCGGATTCTTTGCAGCAAGAGGGGCCCACGCTGATTCCTTTTGACCAATTAAAATTCGACAAAGCATTTAGGGTTTTAATATTTCTTTTGTCAACCGCATGGGGCCCACGAGAATATGTTTCCAGCCAATAAAAAATCGACAACCTATTAAGGTTGACTCTGGAATTCGAGAAGGGAGAGAGACAATTCCCTCTGCGCCTATCAGTGGTTGACAGCTCATCGTCATCTCAAGAATTCATTGAGCTCCACCGTAACCCTAATTTCATTACCGGAAAACTCGAGAACCCGCCGGAAAAGCGTGAAATGACCATATCTCAGTCGAAACTCAACGAAATTCGACGAAATTTATGTCATTGAACCCGTTATTCGATGCTTTATCATCCTGGACGAATAAAATCATCTGAAAAAGATCCGAACAAAAACCCAGATGACGAGATCGCCAAACTTATTGAAGTCCCCAAGGTCTATACGAGGTCGCCAAGCACAGTTCGCCAAGATTATTCACCAGATCGCCATTGTTTATTGAAATCGCCAAGAACTAAGTATGAAATCGCCAAGACAAGCTCGAAATCGCTAAGAACCAGTCGAGATCGCCAAGAACAACTTCAAAAGCAGTGAGATCGCCAAGGCAATCTTCATAAAAAATGAAGAACACCAAGAACACCGTGAAACACACACTACTGTGTGTTTCTCCAGATCTGCCCAAACCGTTGCGTTTTAGACAAAACTGATGCTCCCAATGGATCCGGAATGTGTTTTCCTTCAAGATTCATACTTTATTTCATCCAAAAACACTGATTAAAACCCCAAAAACTCAGAATCAAAGCTCAAAAAATCTTCAAAACCCCAAAAACGGGAAAACTCTAACAGTTTCGTTTTTCTTGCTCAGATCTCGTATTTCTTCACAGATTTGAACATATGGAGCATGAAATCATCTCTAAATGAACCTAATAACAAGAATCTATCATCAGATTCATCCAGAAATCATCAATCAGCTCCAAAAAATAAGAAAAAGTAGAAAAAGTCTCCAAAGTGGGTTTTTCCAATCAGCACCTCATTCAAGCTCAAAATCACGATCCGAGTGACCAGATTCGTCGTGAGACGAGATCTGATCGGTACCCGCTCTGATACCATTTGTCAGGACCGAAATTCACATCAAGAATCTCGACATTGAGCAAGAACGAAGGTGAGATTGGGAGACGGGATGAAGAGAGAATCAAAGATAGTAAATGACAAGAAAATAATAAATCAAACGATTCATTGATTATTGCTGAATGATTACAACGAACCGAATGATTACAAACTCGTCATAGGAAATCCATGGTCACATTGGGTTGAGCTCAAACCCAATGTGTGACTCTCTCTCTAGAAATGATAGCTCACATCACTCATTATTCATCTATTATTCATCCTCTTCTAATGGAGCTATCCCTTCCTATTTATAGAGAGCCCATGTGCTCACTAGCCCACTAACTAGCAAAACACAAACAAAATGAGCTTATTACAAATAAACAACTAAAATAAATTATTAATTAAATCAAAGATGATTTAATTAATATGAAGCTTGACTCGCTCGAACCGATCTTTTGTTGACTTTTAAGTTGACCGTTGACTCGAATAGTTGACTTTTCAAGAAAACGTCTTCGGTCCAAACTTGCAAGCCTCGAGCATCACAACCCGCGTCTCTGAATCAAATCACAATGGATTCTTCAACTGAATTATTCGAGAATAGATTTGATGGCGTCAGTCACACTTATTAAAAGTTCCAACAATTTTCTTCACCTTAGCAACCTGCTCAAAATTTAAATAATCTTGGCGCAAAATGTCTCTTCGAGACTCCAAGATATGATTTTGAAACCTTGATTTTGTATCACGTGTTGATCAGATTGAAAATAAAACAGAAACAAAATCTTTTTTACTTTTAGAAAATTTATATAAAAACAAACCTAAAATCTTTTTGATTTTTCAAACTTATGCTAAAACACACCAAAATTCTTTTTGTACTTTTCTGAAATGAAATGAAATTGCAATACAGAATCAAACTCTATTTTTTTGTATGAGAAAGATCACTATCTGGGATCATATTAGACTTAACGCACTGAACTACACTTCAATTTCAATTAATTTGTCAGGACCGAATTTCACATCAAGAATCCCGATCTTGAGCAAGAACGAAGGTGAGATGGAAGGAGACGGGATGAAGAGAGAATCAAAGATAATAAATGACAAGAAATGATAAAATCAAACGATTCATTGATTATTGCTGAAAGATTACAACGAACCGAATGATTACAAAACTCGTCATAGGAAATCCATGGTCACATTGGGTTGAGCTCAAACCCAATGTGTGACTCTCTCTCTAGAAAATGATAGCTCACCTCACTCATTATTCATCTATTATTCATCATCTATCTAATGAGGCTATCCCTTCCTATTTATAGAGAGTCCATGTGCTCACTAGCCCACTAACTAGCTAACACAAATAAAATGAGCTAAATACAAATAAAACAAATGACATAATTATTATTAATTAAATCAAAGATGATTTAATTAATATGAAGCTTGACTCGCTCGAACCGATCTTCCGTTGACTTTTACGTTGACCGTTGACCCGAACAGTTGACTTTTCAAGAAAACGTCTTCGGTCCAAACTTGCAAGCCTCGAGCATCACAACCCGCGTCTCTGAATCAAATCACAATGGATTCTTCAACCGAATTATTCGAGAATAGATTTGATGGCGTCAGTCATACTTATTAAAAGTTCCAACAATTCCCCCTTGACTGACGCTTTCAAATCTGTCATACTGGTGAAGAACCGCTCTGTCGTGCATCTTCAAAGAATAACTGATAAACCTGAATCTTTCTGTTGTAAAGGTTCCCCCTTTGAATAAGCTTTTTCTGTTCTTGTTGCTCCAGTTGAGATCCAAGTGCTGCAGTTCACTCGGTTCACACGGTCGGGTACAATACTGAGAATGCTGAACATCGGAGTCAAAATCGCAACAAACCGAATCAGATAAACCAATCAATCACTGAAAATGCTCCAACTTCAGATAATCGACCCGATAATCCAAATCCATAGAAGTTCCCCCTTTTCTTTAGATCCCTCTGAAAACATCCGATGCGGAAGCGGAAAATCAGATGCAGAGAGTGGAACCGTTCCGCTCAGTTCCGAAGAGAAAACGGTACAGAAATCCTGAAATCGGACAATCTTACGAAAAACCGGAAGCCGGGTGCTAACAGTTGTGAATGATCCATGAATACTGAACTTGTTCCGCGTGACTGGGTTGGATGCAAAAATAATGTCAAATCGGTGAAAAACTGAGATCCCGAGCGTAAACGCAAAATTTATTCATAACCGGAGTCTTCATAATTTTGGGCGAAGAAAATCGAGCTCGGAAAAAATATTCCGTGAAGAATTCTGAGTCAAACGGTGCGATCTGGAATGAATCTGAGAAAACCGTCAATTTTATTCAAGTAACGGCCTTCCGTTAGAGATTTAACGGAATATTCCAATATTTAACTGAGATTCCAGTTAATTCGGTTAGATGACATCAGCGCTGCATCAGCTAAGCAACTTGGAGTGAGACATAACGAAACAGTCACAAACTTAACCGAGAAGCGAAACCAATCCGTCAGTGGTCGTTAGCAAACGTGGTCTTGACGTCAACAAAAACTAGAAACCCGGTCAATAAATGAAATAAATCCATGACCAATATAATATTTTCAAATTTTCGTTGCGGCGTTATCTCGTTAGTCTCGTAAAAGACTGATAAGAAATACCCCGTATTTAACGAAAAATGCAGAAAAATACCATTAGATTTAATTAAATCTCTAAATAAAACCATGATCCATGAGATTATTTATAGGCCAATCAGAATTGAGCTGAAAAAGCACACAATCCGTGTGAGGGCCATCCAACCAATCAGATTAGAGTATTTAGGGATGATCAACGGCTGAGAAAAAGAGGATCAAGGGCTGGAAAGTGATGATCCACGTGAAGGGGGGATGCGCCAATCATGGGCCGCCAGCAAAATGGATTTCAACGGATAAATTTGGAGTTGGGGCCCACGTGTCTTTCCTTCCAGCCAATAGGAGATCAACAAAAATGTGAGTTAACGTCTTTCTTCACCAGCCGGGTCCCACGCGTTATTGCTTCCAGCCAATGAGCTGGCGATAGGCATCTCTCCTCAACGGATACAATTGACCAGCGGGACCCACGTTGCTTTATGATCAGCCAATAGGATCACGACAACAGCTTCAATTGACCGATAATGAGGAAAGAGAAATTCCCTCTCAGCGAATACATGAACGCCACGTCATCGGTCTTCTTCCTCAACCTGCAAAACCCTAATCCGGTCGGGAGAGTTCACCGGAAATACGGGACCTCACCGGAAAAACGTATTTTGGCCATATCTCCCTCAATACTCGATGAAACTTGATGATTTTTAGCTCCCTGAGCTCGTATAATCATCCTCTACAACTCCCTACGATCAGAATCGTCTGAAGCTTATTCGAACGAAAACCCAATTGCTGAGATTCAGTCGAGATCGCCAAGGATACGAGGTCGCCAACACTTATTCGAGGTCGCCAAGGTTATTGGCGAGATCGCCAAGTCCAGATCGCCATGAACAAACTTGAAATCGCCAATATATGACTCGAGATCGCTAAGGACAAACCGAAATCGCCACGGACAGATTCAAGTTCACCTGAGATCGCCAAGTACATCTTCAAGCTCTCTCGAGGTCGCCAAGAACATCTTCATCAGCTATGAGATCGCCAAGGCAATCTTCATAAAAATGAAGAACACCAAGAACACACACTACTGTGTGTTTCTCCAGATCTGCCCAAACCGTTGCGTTTCAGACAAAGCCGATGCTCCCAATGGATCCGGAACGCGTTTTCCATCAAGATTCATACTTTATTTCATCCAAAAACACTGATTAAAACACCAAAAACTCAGAATCAAAGCTCAAAAATTCTTCAAAACCCCAAAAACGGGAAAACTCTAACAGTTTCGTTTTTCAGCCTCAGATCTCGTATTTCTTCACAGATTATGACATATGGAGCATGAAATCATCTCTAAATGAACCCAATAACAAGAATCTATCATCAGATTCATCCAGAAACCATCAATCAGCTCCAAAAATAAGAAAAAGTAGAAAAAAGTCTCCAAAGTGGGTATACCAATCAGCACCTCATGCAAGCTCAAAATCAAGATCCGAGTGACCAGATTCGTCGTGAGACGAGATCTGATCGGTACCCGCTCTGATACCATTTGTCTGGACCGAATTTCACATCAAGAATCCCGATCTTGAGCAAGAACGAAGGTGAGATGGAAGGAGACGGGATGAAGAGAGAATCAAAGATAATAAATGACAAGAAATGATAAAATCAAACGATTCATTGATTATTGCTGAAAGATTACAACGAACCGAATGATTACAAAACTCGTCATAGGAAATCCATGGTCACATTGGGTTGAGCTCAAACCCAATGTGTGACTCTCTCTCTAGAAAATGATAGCTCACCTCACTCATTATTCATCTATTATTCATCATCTATCTAATGAGGCTATCCCTTCCTATTTATAGAGAGCCCATGTGCTCATTAGCCCACTAACTAGCTAACACAAATAAAATGAGCTAAATACAAATAAAACAAATGACATAATTATTATTAATTAAATCAAAGATGATTTAATTAATATGAAGCTTGACTCGCTCGAACCGATCTTCCGTTGACTTTTACGTTGACCGTTGACCCGAACAGTTGACTTTTCAAGAAAACGTCTTCGGTCCAAACTTGCAAGCCTCGAGCATCACAACCCGCGTCTCTGAATCAAATCACAATGGATTCTTCAACCGAATTATTCGAGAATAGATTTGATGGCGTCAGTCATACTTATTAAAAGTTCCAACATAATTGAAGCACATAAGTCATGCTGATTGCCGGTATAATTTTTCCATCTTAAACTCAGGCAGAATCATACTCATAACATCTGGATACGTTAAGATATTGAATAGATTTGCTTTGACCAGTGTATTCCGCACTATCAGACATTTTCTTTTTCTTTTTCTTTTTCTTTTGCTTTTTCATGTGTGATTACACCTATGAATTTTCACAAAGCATAAAATTTTCATGATATCGTCAACTGTGTTCCATGCAAAAAGAAATAAGAACGTTAAATCGTCTACCTTAAGGTCGATCTTTCGATACGCAGATAAGGCCTCGGATCTAAAAAAAAAAACAAGTTGAAATTGTATAACCCAACAACAATCAGGTCGATACTCTTGTACACGAAGAGAAAGTCCGATGAGTTATACGAAACACCAAAGAAAATAAAGCAGAACGTCAAACGAACAACGATCGGTTCGGTCTTGTGGGCACGCAGAGAAAGTCCGATCGTTTGACAAAATAAAGAAAATCAAACAAGTTTAAATCTTTGCAAAATGAACACATGTATACACAGTGACTTCTCATTTTAACTTTCACACTTATTTTTCTTTTTGTCATGAAATACGCATCAAGATGTTATCCACATGGTCAAGCAATAGTATTTAGTGTATATCACATCTGAATACTTTCTGATTAGCCGAGCCTATCAAACATATCAAACAATGATCTTATGGCCCCTTCATCTACTCTATCCATGAGTCAGATACGTAAGCCAATGTATCATCATTTCCCAATGATCAATTTCTCAAAATTTTATATATTTTTACATGTATTCACCTTCCACCTTCCTTATATATTGTGCATGTATTCACCTTCCTTATATATTTGGCATGTATTCACCTTTTCCCCATAACATGCATTTTCACAATTTCTCTCCCTTACATGCATTTCTCCCCCTTAAAATGAACACTCTATTTTTAGATTTTTCATTTTACAAAAACATGACGCTATTTTTGGTTTTTATCAAAAAACAATGCATAAAGAAAGAAAAACTTGATCAATCAACACGGATATTTTGTAGTTTTTAGAATTTCATTAAATTTTGCAAGTTAGAAAAATATATGGCAAGTAATTTAAGTTAAGCATAACACTCCTCCATCAATGACTTGGCAATCATCGATATGTCTTCTAGAAGTACCTACACAATGGTCAAACTGATTAGTTAATAAATGACCCGAAGCGAATTGTTTCTGATCGACCAGTGTCCTGATTTTGTTCGAAACCACCTTTGGTTTCCAGTATTGTGATTGTTTTGGTAAATCAGTTTTTGATGAATCAATCACAGGTGACTGTGATGAAGAACCTACATTTTGTACCTTTTGACACATAGGAACAAAACGTTTATGTTTTAGAAAGAATGTAGGTTCACATTCATCAAAAACTCTGCCTTGTTCATCAAAGAACTTTTGTTTGGCAGATTTACCAAAAACTGGTTTCTGTTGAAACTTTTGATTTGATTCAGCAGAAAGTGGACAATCTTTTGCCATATGCCCTTTTTGGCGGCAAACATAACATACACGTTCATATTTGTCCCACCGTTTAGGTGCCTGCACAGAATCATACACATTGATATCTCGAACATGATCAAAAGAAGTATGATATACCTGATGCCGGTGATCATGAACCCATTTAGATGTTGGGCTTCGAGAATGAGAACCATTAGAAGAACATTTGGCATTTTGATTCTTCAAGGTTCTTGAAGCATCCTTCTTCTTAAAAACTTCGGAAATCTTCCGAGCATCGAAACAATGAAGAGGAAACTCTTTTTCGAAGAATATCTGTTCCGAACCCTTAAGTTTGTAAAAATGCTCAGGTTGAACCTTCTCAGTTTTAAAAACATCCTTCTTCACTTGCTTCATTTTGAGCTTCTTCAACTCTTGTGATGTTGATGATGCGGAACTTCCTCAGCTTTCACATTTTGTGCTTTAAATCCCAAACCAACATGTTTTCTAAAAACTTTTTCCTCGGACTTTGAATTCTGCTGTCCACCCTTTGCTAACTTTGAAAACTCAGCTTTGATATCTTAAAGATTTTTCTGTTCAAAGAAGATCGTCTCATTAAATTCATGTTGAGAACGAATCTTGTCACTTGAAGTAGCTAATTTCTCACTATTAGCAAAAGATGAACCAGAAACAAACGTAGGACCTGGAAGAACTTCAGATTTCTTGCTCTTTTTCTTCTTACTCTTCTTATTTTTCTTTTTCTTCATAATCGTCTCTTCCTCAGAATTAGATGATGAAAACTCTGAGTAATAAACCTCTTCAACCTTTTCCTTCACTTCTTTGAAAGCTTCTTTGATATGAGCAGGAGGTGAAGCTGTTTTGTCAAACATCTTTTCAAAATTTTCATCTTTAGCCAGAAAGCTTGTGAACACTTGAGAATTAGAGACATTGTTCAGCAAGCTATTTGCATCGATGACTTGAATCTTGAGATCAGAAATTTGTTGTTGTGCGCTAGCTAAATCCTTCTCAGTTGCTATCAACCGCTTTGTAACATTGTGTGTTTCAAATTTTTGCATGCGAAGATTTTCCATGCCTTCAAACAATTCTTTCTTCAATTTATCTTCATTCCGCTTCTGGATCTCCAAATTTGCTGTTTGAACCTTATTAACACTAACCAATTCTCGCTTCTCATCCAAATATTTTTCCATAACCACTTGATAACTTGCAATATTAGCAGCAGATTCTTCAGCATCCTTCGTCAGCAGATAAAGCTTAATTTTGGACTTTTCAAACATATTCTAAAAATCATTAACAACATCCTCTGCTTCATCCTTCCACTTCTTAACTTATTGAACCAACTCATCCCTTTCTTCACAAATCTTTGCATTTGTAGCTTCAACATCCTTTTTATCTTGTTTTGAAATCTCTAAGACTTCATTTAACAATCTGATCTCTATGATCAAACATTCATTCTTCAAAAATAGTTCTTTCTCATGTTCCCTAGACACCTCCAAATCTTCTTTCACCAACTTGAATTACTTAGAAAGCTTTTGAATTTTCCTATATAGCGAAGCATTTTCTTTCAACAAACATTCCAAGTTTTCAGCAGATTCATAAGAACTTGGTGCTGAACTTGTGTCTGAACCTGTCTTTGAACTTGTATCTGAATTATAATCTTCTTGATGATCATGGGTGACGATCAAAGCAGATGAGTCAAAATGTCTACCTAAATCATAAACACCAGCATCCTGACTTGTTAAAGCCGTCTGATTTGCATTACTTGACGATAGTTGAGTAAAACCGTGTTTGCTTCCATGAGCTTGTTGACATTCTTTAGCAAAATGTCCAAGCTTTGAGCATTTGTAAGACTTCAACTTTGATTTATCAAATACCAGTTTTCTATTGAAATCAGATGAACGTTTGCCATGTTTCTTGAAAAATCTTTTTGATCTTTGACCTAGCATAGCATATTGCCAAGCTAAATCTAATTCGTTCAACTGATCATCATCAAGTTCATCAAGATCATCTCTTGTAATCTTTGCATCAGCAACATTCTTGATAACCAACCCAAAAGATGATGTGATTAAAGAAGAAATCATGTTTGTTTAATCATCGGTTATTTCAGCAGACAAAGCATTCTGATTTGTGAAATTAGGAATGGTGAAACTGCAGCCTTTTGAAGAATCAGAATTACAAGAAACTCCAGCCATGAAAGCCACACCTGGTGCAGAACTCAGATTTGGCTTTGCTTTAGCATTCATGCTAGCAGTATTCTCACCATGACATAACTCAGGATTTTGTAAAGTAGCAGTTGACTTCTTTGAACTTAACATTTCCATTTCCCGAGCATGAAGTTTTCTAGTAAGCTCGTGAAATGTCAACGTAGAGTATTCTTTATCATGAGTAAGTAGCAAAACATAGTAAGCTCGTGAAATGTCAACTTCAACCACCTTTAATTCACTAATCAGATGTGAAAACCATGAACGAACTCTAAATGAACCCCTCCGAACCACGCCCGAACTAGGACTTCGGGGCAGCTGATCCAAACCTCACCAGTAACGGCCGAACTTCACCATAATTTTCTCAAAATGCTCGATTTTTTACTGATTTTGACAATATTTGCAGCAGCTGATCAGAAAATGTGATGAAAAATGATTTAGGAGCAAAATTTTCACAAAAGGCTCGATCGACGTGATAAAAAATTTGTAAAAACACTCAAAAATCACCAATAACTACTCATTTCGTTTCAGAAACTCCAAAAATAGCAACCACAGATTAGTAGAATGAACCAGAAGGCTCTGATACCACTTAAAAGGTCATGAGCGTTGGATCGTCTACTTAATCTAGCTATTCGGAATACGAAAAAAGTAATTAATCGATTGTTTTATTGATCTAGAAACAATTACAATCAGTAACACTCATTTAACAACAGAGAATCACACCTTACAGAACACACACTTAAGATTCGCTTAGCTGAACACTTATGCAAAACTCGTACCCAAAACATTGAACAAGCTCACTATATATAGCTACTGACCGAACCCTGTTCGAACTCCAGGTTCGGCAGGTCCGAACTCCTGGTTTGGACCAGGTTCAGCAGGCAGTGAACCTTGCCTTGAACTTGGGTCTTGAACCTTGGTTGGATACTACACACGACGAGGGGGAGTTTGTTGATACCACTTGAACTTGAACCTTGTTCAGGGTTTTTCTCTAGAAGAGTCGTTTGAACCTTGTCGACTTTTCAAGTGGAATCGACTTTAATGATGTGTACGCACCGGTTGCCAGAATCGAAGCGATACGTATTTTCTTGGCATATGCGGCACATCGTGGATTCAAAGTCTTCCAAATAGACGTAGAGAGTGCATATTTATACGAAAAAGTCAAAGAGGAAGTCTACGTCAAGCAACCTTTGGGATTCTACGATCCTGATTATCCGGAGAAGGTTTATAAGCTAGACAAAGCTTTATATGGTCTACATCAAGCTCCTCGAGCTTGGTACGAGACCTTGTCCACTTATCTACTGGAGAATGGGTTTAAGTGTGGGTTGGTGGATTGTACTCTATTCTGTAAGAAAACGGGGGGAGAATTGCTTCTGGTACAAATCTATGTTGATGATATCATACTTGGAAGCTCAAACGAAAAACTCTCGAAGGATTTTGAGAAGTTAATGCAAACGAAGTTTGAGATGAGTTCCATTGGAGAGATGTCATTCTTCTTAGGATTGCAAGTAAATCAGTCTTCGAAGGGTATTTTTATCCATCAGAAGAAGTACGTGCATGATGTGCTAAACCGTTTCAAGATTGATGACGTTCGTGTACCAGGGACTCCGATTCAACTGTCACATGGTCTATGTCCAGATGAAGATGGTGAAGCAATTGATGCCACACCTTAGCGTGCGATGATAGGATCGTTAATGTATTTAACTGCTAGTAGACCTAACATTATGTTTGCGATTTGTTTGTAGGCAAGGTACCAAGCATCTTCGAGGAATTCTCATTTAAATGTGGTGAAGCGAATTCTAGCTTATCTGAAGGGTAACACAGATCTCGAGCTCTGGTATCCTCATGATTATAAGGTTGACCTTTCAGCCTACTTGGATTCTGACTACGGTGGATGCAAGATCAACTTCAAATCCACAACCGTTGGGTGTCAATTCTTAGGCGATCGGCTTGTGTCTTGGCAGTGTAAAAAGCAAATGTCTATGGCTACATCCACTGCAGAATCTGAATACATTACGGCTGCTGGCTGTTGTTCTCAGGTTTTATGGATTCAGCAAAAAATGTGCGATTACGGTTTGTAGTTTCTTATTACTCCAATACATATAGATAATTCGGCTGCCATTTTCATAACCAAAAACCCTGTTCAGCACTCCAAAACGAAGCATATCGATATTAGATATCATTTTATTCGTGAATTCTTCGAGAAAAACCTGATTGATTTGCAAAAGATTCACATAGATTTTCAAAGAACGGACCTTTTTCTAAGGCTTTTGATAAAACCCGCTTCCAATTTCTTTTGCAACTTGCTGAGTAATTGTCGGTTGATCAATTTTTGCTTTTGGTTTATTTTTCTTTTTTTATTTCAAAAATCCAAAAATAGAGTTTTGTATTTTGGGGGAGAAATTCAGAAAATGAACAAAAACAAAAAAAAATTGAAAATGCCAAAATTAAAAAAAAATTGAAAAATCAAAAATTGAGAAATTGATATCCGACCTAGCGGGAAATGATATTACATCAGCATATATGTTATCAACCATGAATAGAGTAAGAATAAAGGCTGTAGGTTCTTGCTTGGTTAGTTGAATGCGTTAAGGTGAATCTGATATATGCTAGTATGATATCAACTTAAAATTCTAGCTTGATAGTTGTGATATTACATCATGAAGAATTTTGTGTAATATTTGCAATAAAAATGAAAATAACAAAAAAAGAATAAAAAGAGATGTTTTGGTGTATGCATGTTTTCATTTTGCAAAGATTTAAACTTGTTTGATTTTCTTTATTTTGTCAAACGATCAAACTTTCTCTACGTATCAAAAGATCGACCTGATTGTTGTTCGTTTGACATTCTGCTTTATTTTCTTTGGTGTTTCGTATAATCCATCGACTTTAATGATGTGTACGCACCGGTTGCCAGAATCGAAGCGATACGTATTTTCTTGGCATATGCGGCACATCGTGGATTCAAAGTCTTCCAAATAGACGTAAAGAGTGCATTTTTATACGAAAAAGTCAAAGAGGAAGTCTACGTCAAGCAACCTCTGGGATTCTACGATCCTGATTATCCGGAGAAGGTTTATAAGCTAGACAAAGCTTTATATGGTCTACATCAAGCTCCTCGAGCTTGGTACGAGACCTTGTCCACTTATCTACTGGAGAATGGGTTTAAGTGTGGGTTGGTGGATTGTACTCTATTCTATAAGAAAACGGGGGGAGAATTGCTTCTGGTACAAATCTATGTTGATGATATCATACTTGGAAGCTCAAACGAAAAACTCTCGAAGGATTTTGAGAAGTTAATGCAAACGAAGTTTGAGATGAGTTCCATTGGAGAGATGTCATTCTTCTTAGGATTGCAAGTAAATCAGTCTTCGAAGGGTATTTTTATACATCAGAAGAAGTACGTGCATGATGTGCTAAACCGTTTCAAGATTGATGACGTTCGTGTACCAGGGACTCCGATTCAACTGTCACATGGTCTATGTCCAGATGAAGATGGTGAAGCAATTGATGCCACACCTTATCGTGCGATGATAGGATCGTTAATGTATTTAACTGCTAGTAGACCTAACATTATGTTTGCGATTTTTTTGTAGGCAAGGTACCAAACATCTTCGAGGAATTCTCATTTAAATGTGGTGAAGCGAATTCTAGCTTATCTGAAGGGTAACACAGATCTCGAGCTCTGGTATCCTCATGATTATAAGTTTGACCTTTCAGCCTACTCGGATTCTGACTACGGTGGATGCAAGATCAACTTCAAATCCACAACCGTTGGGTGTCAATTCTTAGGCGATCGGCTTGTGTCTTGGCAGTGTAAGAAGCAAACGTCTGTGGCTACATCCACTGCAAAATCTGAATACATTACGGCTGCTGGCTGCTGTTCTCAGGTTTTATGGATTCAGCAAAAAATGTGCGATTACGGTTTGCAGTTTCTTACTACTCAAATACATATAGATAATTCGGCTGCCATTTTCATAACCAAAAACCCTGTTCAGCACTCCAAAACGAAGCATATCGATATTAGATATCATTTTATTCGTGAATTCTTCGAGAAAAACCTGATTGATTTGCAAAAGATTCACATAGATTTTCAAAGAGCGGACCTTTTTCTAAGGCTTTTGATAAAACCCGCTTCCAATTTCTTTTGCAACTTGCTGAGTAATTGTCGGTTGATCAATTTTTGCTTTTGGTATATTTTTCTTTTTTTAGTTCAAAAATCCAAAAATAGAGTTTTGTATTTTGGGGGAGAAATTCAGAAAATTAACAAAAACAAAAAAAAATTGAAAATGCCAAAATTAAAAAAAAAATTGAAAAATCAAAAATTGAGAAATTGATATCCTACCTAGCGGGAAATGATATTACATCAGCATATATGTTATCAACCATGAATAGAGTACGAATAAAGGCTGTAGGTTCTTGCTTGGTTAATTAAATGCGTTAAGGTGAATCTGATATATGCTAGTATGATATCAACTTAAAATTCTAGCTTGATAGTTGTGATATTACATCATGAAGAATTTTGTGTAATATTTGCAATAAAAATGAAAATAACAAAAAAAGAATAAAAAGAGATGTTTTGGTGTATGCATGTTTTCA
Organism: Deinandra increscens subsp. villosa; assembly: GCA_039602395.1. NCBI lineage: Eukaryota > Viridiplantae > Streptophyta > Magnoliopsida > Asterales > Asteraceae > Deinandra > Deinandra increscens. Next base: position 18,097,284 of record JBCNJP010000008.1, read on the forward strand.
TTTTGCAAAGATTTAAACTTGTTAGATTTTCTTTATTTTGTCAAACGATCAAACTTTCTCTACGTATCAAAAGATCGACCTGATTATTGTTCGTTTGACATTCTGCTTTATTTTCTTTGGTGTTTCGTATAATCCATCGGACTTTCTCTGCGTGTGCGTGAGCACCGACCTGATTGTTGTTGGGTTATATAATTTCTGCTTTATTTTCTATTTCTTATTTTCCTAAACAATCGGACTTTCTCTGCGTGCTCACAAGCCGACCTGATTGTTGTTTGTTTAGGGTTCTGCTTTATTTTTGCATGAATTATCATGAATGGTAAATCTCTGTCGAAAATCAAAATTGTGTCAAAATTACAAAAATAGAATAAGTCATATTGACAGTATTCCGGATTGTGTAGATTTTCATACTATCTATGCTTGCTAAATCATACCTGTTAAATATATCAGAAAGCTATAGAAATTGATTTGCCTAAACTGAAACAAACTACAAAGTTGTATTCTCTGCCTGCTTGGCTTGCATGCTGATTAATTATGAAATTGAAATGTGTCTGATGCATTATGTCTGATATGATCTCGCGTCTGGATCTTTCTCACAAAAAGATGTAACTTATATGAATTTCAAGTTTGTTTGGTTTATTGCTTATTGAAAAATTTAAAAAGATTATAGGAGTGTTTTAGCATTATCTTGTGAAAAAATCAAAAAGATTTTCGGTGTGTTTGAAAATTTTATAAAAGTCAAAAAGATTTTGATTCTATTTTATTTTCGATCAACCGGTGGTGAAAAGTGTCAATTTTATGCCGAAAACAACCAAACAGTTTGAAATCAAGTGACTCATCAATGAATTGATCAAAGATTTGGATCAAATGATAAGATTTGTAATCTTTGTATTCAAAATTAAGATTCTTCAAAAATCAGGGTTAAATTTGAAAAATTTTGAAAATTCAACAAACAGAAGTTCGGACATCCGAACATCAAGTTCGGATGATCCGAAGTCTAAGTTCGGACACAATTCGGATAGGGTTTGGAGATTCCGAAACTAAAGTTTGGATAGGTTTCGGAAGGCCGAACACAGAGTTCGGATAGCCAAACTCTGTTGGCTATAAAAGGCCAAACCGAGAGTTCGGCTGAGTACTGTTACTCATTCTCACAACTTGAGCCGAACCTCTGCCCAAATTTCTAACTTTCGATTTACAACTTATTTTGTGTTCTGAGACCAGATTTGCATAGGTAATGAGATTACGAATACGATGGTGTGTTTAATTGTCGTTTTTGGTTGTTAAATGTGGACGTTTTTTGTTTAAATAGTGTCGCAGATTTTTGAGTTCCTAGATCTAAAAAATAATCATACTTAGAGTTGGTTTAAGATGATAAAAAGTGGTTCTGTGGATTCGTCATCAAAAACCACACAAAGGGTTCAAATCTTGTGGTCTAATTCGGTCTGATAAAAAATTTTGAGAGATTGAATCTCTCGGTGTTCGCACAGTGCCGAACCTAAAATTCATCAGCCGAACCTGAAGTTCGGACCATGTTCGTCTGCGGTTCGGACGTTGACTGAAGTCAACATTGACCTTTGACCAAGTCAAGTTCGGAGGCCAATTTCAGTTTGGACTGAGTTCGGATGAAGTTCGTCCAACATGAATTTTTTAATAAAAAGTTAATCGTTTACGCGACTGATAATTAATTGATGAAATTGGTGAACATTTTTGAAAACCACATTGAATTTAACAAACTTTTCATTTTATGTGTTTTCATAAAAGACAGATGATTTAAAGATTGGAGATAAACATAACATCTGTGCACATCTCGGTGTTGCTCGTACAAAGCATGTTAAATTTGGTGGACCGGGTATATTTGATTTCCTACAAAGGTCAAGAATACATTATGCCATTACACATTCGTTTGATGTGTATCGGGATATTGTTGTTGAGTTCTGGTCTACAGCAAGAACCATTACTAATGATCCCATCAAGATATCTACAACCGTGCAAAATAGAACCATGGAATTTACTGAAGCAGATGTATAAAGAATCCTGCAACTGAATGATGATACAACAACTGCTCCACTTGAATTTTCTCATGTTGATAATGTGGCGTTGTTGAAACGGACATGGTATACTGATGAGCGTTCCTTACAAATTCTTGGTGCATGTCTTGTTACATTGCTTAGGAAACAGGATTTCAGGACATGATGAGATTGGTCCTAAGATGTTATCACTTATGAATGCCTTGATTCTAAACCGTCCATACAATTGTACCAGATCGATTTTTCTTTACATGAGAGACAATCTGATTGATAGGCACAAGAATGCAGTATTGTATCCAAGGTTCACTCAAATCATCTTGAACGATCTTTATCCAACGTTAGTAAAAGTTGAAGATTAGAAGATGGATTTAAAGCACATGACTGAGAATAGTGTTGGTACATTGGCTTCTTATCAGAAAAAGTCACTAGCTGATCAACCAAAGTTGAAGAGATTGATTGGCCATTTAGCAAATGTCAATTATATGGCACCAACATAGGGTGCACCTCGTCATGTCCAAGATAGTGATTCTGAAGAATTAGATTACAGTTTGATTGAAGAACAAAATCGACAATAACAAGTGAAAGTGAAATGACCAAAGCGACAAATTCAGACACCACCCATTGTACAACAACCAGTGATTCAAGAACCGGTAGTTCAAGAACCAGTTGTATCTCAACCTTCTGTTTCAGAACCAGTTGTCTCAGCACAAGAAGTCCATTCGACTGTCACAGTGACTGAGACTCCAGCTGTTAATATCCTGATTGATGAAGAAGAATCTGATAATGATGAGATTACTTATGTGGGAACTAACTCTGAAGATGTTTCTGACACAAACAATCCGTTTGTATACATCAAGGCTAATTCCAAATTTACTGTACCGAACAAGTCTGAAGAAAAACAACGATCGATACAAGGATCATGTTTATGCTGACATTGCTCCATCAGAATCTGATGAAGATTACAATTTCGAAGCTGATGCTGTTCATGGAAAGGGTAAGCAGGCGATAACTGCTACATCTTCAGTGACTCCATCAAAACGGATGATGAAGTCAGTTTCTGCCGGTGGGAGAGGGAAGAAGCATAAATGTCAAAAGTATACACTAAAACCTCGTCCTGGTGTATCTTCATCTGCAAGCCCAGATATGTCTTTGCCTGAGATGACTACGACTACCACAACCACAGTTTCTATAGCACAAGCTGATATTCTTCAAGGGTTGAGTCAATCAGAGTTTCTGAAAGATTTATGAATGTGTAGGTCCTCACTGATCTTAATCAGTGCTAATGAAGGTGTTTTGAGAAGAAAACCA
>JBCNJP010000008.1:18101115-18141450 GCA_039602395.1 Deinandra increscens subsp. villosa
TTTCGAAGAAGTGATGGAAGACTTTTGGGTTCATGCTAGGGTTACCGAAGGCGAAAACGGTAGTGAGAAAATTTTGTCAACTGTTCAAGGGAAAGATGTGGAGATAGACAAAGCAAAGGTAAGGAATTGGTTGAAGTTAAGGGATGAAGGTGGATACGAAGAGGTTGATCACAAGAAATATCTCCGCTTGTTCAGAGATATTGGATATGGTGGTTCCCTGACAAGCAAAACCATCAAGAAAGGGCAATTACCATACAAATGGAGATTCTTGGCACATACAATTCTGGTATGCTTGTCTCCAAAGAAAGGCGGATTTGACGAGCTTGCAATCGAACAAGCCTCTGCCTTCTATGCTGTGGTAAAAGGTGAAAATTTTAATTTTTCAAAACTCATTTTTCAGGCCCTAAAATCAAATGTCCAACCTGAATATATTTACGTATATCCCAGATTCCTAACTTACATTCTCAAAGAAGAGTACCCCCGAATAGTTTGGCTTGGTACAATTTTGCATCAAAAACTTCTGAATGAGAAAACTTTTTCCAATCTTGCTTTAAACAAGTCTGCATTTCTTGGAAGGGACACTGACTATCCCTTACCAACTCCAAGGCAGTTTCCTGATGAACCTGCTACTACAGAGGTTCAACCGGAAACTGTAGCAGCAACTGAGCTCCAAGCTCATGATGACAGAGCTGTAATCCCAACAGCTTCTGATCCCACATCTATCCCAGCTTCCTCTTCTCTCAAGGTCTTTCAATCCAAAAAGAGGAAAGCTTCCACAAACACTACCACTGCCACTTCCTCATCCAACTCACCTCCTGTCATATTTAAAAGACAGAGAAATGTGGTGACTAGGTCTCCTCCACCTAGTACCACTAACCAACCCAAAGCTTCTAACCCCGCCCAAGGCAAAAAGTCTAAGCGGAAACTGGTAAAATTGGGATTCTCTCTTAGGGATGAATGTCACACCCCCAAATTAACCACTAACGGAGTTTATACCGTTAAGGGGTGCGAGCAAACCAGGACCACAACCATTAGTTACAAATACTAAACGAATCAGAGTGTAATTCAAACATTCATCATAAAACAGTTTCAAAAGTTACGCAGCGGAATAAAACATCAGTAGCTTAGCACTAACCACGTGCTTTACAAAATCATTGTTTAGAAATCCCAGTTTAGTTTTAAATGAAAAAAAGAACATCTTCATGTGCCATGCCAACCTCCAGCGGATACTCCTCAATGATCTGCAAAAGTGAAAACCACACAAGTGTCAACCTAACGGTTGGTGAGTTCACGGTGGGCATGTCATGCATTGGCCCGGTCTCATAAGCGTATGTATCAACATATAATAAGTATTAGTTTTGCAAACATTTCCAAGTGTTGAATTATCGAATATGCACTAGTTGAGTAAAAGTTAAAGCGGTCAACCGATATCGCGGGTAGCTAATCCGGTTTCCATGCACTAAGGAAGTTCGTACCAAAGCTGACGTAACAGAGTTCGGCATTTGCCGATGGTTTGTGCCTCCAGTTGTGTTCCTCGTGGGACCCACAACTAAAATAGGCTGATATTGTACTCCGTTCGGCCTCCAACCGGTTGGCTACACATTTGTGTACCGCGGAGCAGGGTTGTCAACCCTCAGTAGATCTACCCAACATCCCCTCGCTTCACAGATTAATGGTACTAAGTTGTTGAGGACTTTTAGTTTCAAGGCATCCTTAGAAATCATGTGATATCATTTGGTTTAGACTTTAACCTACACTAGCCATATTAAAATTGTTTATTCTGGATTTCATTTGAAATCCTAAAAAGAGTTTAAGTGTCAAAAATGGTTGTTCCGGATTTCCTTTGAAATCCCAAGTGTTATCGAATGGTTGGTTGCGGATTTCATTTGAAATCCCAAGGATGGACAGTTGCAAATGCTTCCCATAAAACACTCCAACTTCCGTAACAGATATCCCATTTGGCGATACCTCAAAATGTCAGCGTTGTTTTCCGTTTAGTATATTCGTTGTGACCCAAACGGGCTCACAATTAAAGGGTTTGTGAAACTCACCTTAGGTTGCTCAGCTACACTTGCTAATTAGTCCAATTATTGCTTGACCTATGAACACGTTTAGGTCTTAAGTATTAGTTTTGTGTCTAATCATTAACTTATCGTCACTATGGCCCATAACATAGCACGTTGGAACTACGACACGACATAACGACACACGACACCGATGGTTGATCATAAACAAGGGTTCACATAAATCAGAAATTAAACATGTTTCATCATAGCATAATCATGTAAGTTATGGCATAACATTCAAATAAGTTGCACAAGTTTGGGTTTAGGTCTGGTCACAGTTTCGCTAGTATAGATTCGCTAGGCAGTTTCGCTGTGTGCACAGGTAGCACTTTCGCTAGGCAATACCCGATGACACAGTTTCGCTAGGCTAGTTTCGCTCGAAACTGTTGGCACAGTTTCGCTAGCCTAGTTTCGCCCGAAACTGGTTTGAACTTTCGTTCAGGGAATTTCGCTCGGTAGTTTCGTTCACTGGCGACACTACAGTTTCGCTGTATAGTGTCGCCTGAAGGAGATGTACATAATTTCGCTATACAATTTCGCCCAGAGAACACACAGTGACGCTGGTCGCGAAAAACTCACAAATCAGCCTAAAAATCAACCTAACAGCTTCCATACTTCATGTAATTCAATATCTAGCATGCATAATCATTTACCAACATCAAACAACAAGTTTAAACACCTTAAACATGGATTTTTATCATCAAATCACCAAAAATGCATTTTAAACCTAAAATGACCTAAATAGCATAAATCTTCATTATGGATGGTTTTCAAACGTTAAGTTGCAGACTTTATAACAGATCTAGCATCCCTAAACATTATCTCAGAAGCATACACGATTTCATGAAGGTTTGGTCATGCTTTAAAGTAAAACACATAGAAAACACATAGAAATGGTTTATGGGACTCACGGTTTGATCAAGGATCGATGGATGATCTTCACCAACAGAAGTGATGGCTGATCTTGGTGTGTCTTGGGGCTGGTGCAGAGATTTCAGGAGAGTGTGGGTGTTTTTGGAGAAAAGGTGCAAGAAATGGGGCTTCTAGGGTTTTATGTCCTTATATAACAGGGGCTAGTTTCGCTGGCAGTTTCGCTGGCCCAGCGAAACTGGCTCTGTAAGTCCATGGTTTGGCTACCGGGCGACACTATAGTTTCGCCCGTAGTTTCGCTGGAAACCAAAAGTGACCAGTTTACATTTTAAGCAAGATAAGCACGGTTCATGAATTGTCATGCTATTCATAATACTAAATCATGTATTTAAATCACATTGCACATAATAACTATAAATAAATGAACACATAACACATATGGGCGGGTTCGGTGATCAACCAAAGGTCGTGGACGTATTCGGCCTAGTTAAGCATTAGTTACTAAGTTAACACTTATAACGTAACTAACGGAATTGTCTAACGGAAGTTAACCTTGGAATTCTCGGATGTCACAATGAACCTTCAGTTAGGGGGAGTCATTAGAAGCAGATGCACCATCCTCATCTGAACATCCTGATTACATGAGAACATCCTGATAAGCCAGGACCCTGTAGCACTGCAACCCCAGTCCTCACCGGAGGTGAATCTCAGGAGTCATGAAGAGATTCATGCAAAAAGGGCTGCTGCTGCCCAAGGATCCCTACTGTATCTTGGTGTCAGTAGTAACATCAATAAGACCCAATTTGCGGCAATCTTCTCTGAATCAGCACCTGGAAGTCCTTTATTGGAACCAAGGGCTGCTGAAACAGATGAGGAGAATCCTTGGTGCCAAGAAGCCATGGGTACCAATGCTGATCAATCTCGGATTGATAGTTTGGTTTTGTCCAAGGATACTGGCAAAAGCCAGTTGAGGACAGCTATACACTACCTGAATTGACGAAACTGTACCTTTCTCTGCAAGCACAGGTTGAAACTCTCAACACAACTGTTGCTAAATTAGTTCAAGCTGATCCTGTTCAAACTGAAGCAGGTCCTTCAAGCCCTATCAGAGACGCTGATGAAGTTATTGCAACTAATGAAGCTGATACTGTCAAATTGGGGGAGAAGCTACCCTCAAGACCTGTTATCACAGAAATTGAAGAAGTTCAAAGGATACCGGCTGAAGTCAAAGCCACAGCTTGCCAAAGAATTGGTGTGAATCCCTTCTTAGTTGAAGATTGTTGGGTAAACATGAGAAGAAGTCAACTGATTGCCATTTCTCCTTTTGAGGACCCCAATCTTGCTGAACTAGTACAGTCATCCATGCTGGTTGCTGGTGCTCTCCCTGAGCACATTAACATGATCACGACACTCCTCAAGGATGTCATTTTTCCGGCTGAAAAAGCCAGTGATCAAGTGGTAGGAAATATTGCCTCCACCAGCAAGGAAGCACATGATATTGAAGAAAGCACTGCAACAATCGCAGTCGCTACAATGACTGAAGGGGAAGACGAAAATTTGATCGGTGAAGAAGAAGGAACTGAGGTGCTGGAAATAGTCGACAAAGAACCGGAAGTCACCAAACCTCAGGTGGTGACTGAAGGGCAAATTCATGTTCAACCGGAAGTTCAACCGGAACTTCAACCGGTAGTTCAACCGGAAGAACACAGGAGTGAAGGAGCAGAAGATATAGCCGAAACTCTGATAGCGTTAAGGAGCTCAAAACCAGTTCAAGCGGAAACACCTGTTCAAACTGATACTCCAAAAACCATTCAACAGGTGGTTCAGACTCCTGAAGCTGAGGCTATAGTAAAAATGGTGGAAAATGCCAAAAGGATTGCAGAGGATGAAAGGCTAGCAAAAGAACTTCAGGAGGAATATGATCTGTATCTGCAAGATGGGGTGTTTGAAAACCTACTTGAAGAGGCCAAGACTAGGTCTTTCAACTGGAGATTGAAGAATTATAATTTGGATGCAGTGTCTGATGCTGATAGGCAGAGGTTAATCTCTATTGCTTCTCAACTGCCTACCAAGCTGGTAAAGAATGATGAGAATTACCTACTGCTGAAAAGGGTAAAAAGGGCACTTGTGGTTAGAAATTTGAAGAAAGAGGAAGAGGTAGCTCAGATGCGAGTTAGGGGACTTTGCAGCTTGATTGATGAAATATTTTATGAACTGAAAGGAGAAAATGTTGCTGTCAATCCTAATTTGGTGATGCCTTCACCTTCAGAGCTAATCTCAGGTACAACAACTGCTGATGTTAAACCTGAATCTATTGATTTTGCAGATGTACCACCTCCACCTTCATTTATTTACAACCCAAACCCAATGCCTACAACAGTTCCATCTGTCTTACAGTCACTAGCCATCATACCCTACAAACCACCCTCCATCTCCAAGAAAGTAGCCACCAAGCTTTCCAACCCCAAGTACAGAACAGACAACTTTACACCCATCATTCCCTTCAAGAAGAAGCCTTCACCTACCATGAACTTTTCTGATATTTTCCCACCTACTCCACCTTCTAGCCCAACTCCTGAAGCCAGTAAACCACCATCACAAACCTCCCTTCCTCCACTCACCATCAATGAACCCTCCACCACCATCACCAAACCTACTGAAGCTCAAGCTGGCCCTTCTTCATCTGACAAAGGCAAGAGACCTGTTGTGCCAGAATCTATAGTTGATTCTGATGAAGAAGATTGGTCAGAAGAAGGAAACTGATGCATGCCAAGAACAAAAGAAATCAAAGGCAAAAGAGAAAAGCTCCACCCAGTAAAAGACAAATTGTGGGTTGGACAGTGGATGAAGCCACATTTGATTTCACCTTTACAATGGCAAGTGGCATAACTCAAGTTGTAAACGTTCACAAGGCCACTTCACAACTTACTCTGCTGCAGATGACAGACATCATTCTAAAACTTAGAGAAATTTTGAATCCTTCAAGAGCTGAGCACATGTTAAGGCTTGTCATTGAGCCAACTGTGTTGGAGTGTGGAATGCTCTACAGAAGTAGTCTAGATGGTGACTCAGCAGAAGAAGAAGATGAAGTGCCTACCAGTGAAATAAAGTTTATCTTTTGGGAAGAGGAGGAGAAGCTCTTTTATGTTCACAGAGCTTATGGCACCTTCACAATTCATGAGTCCAATTCTGTTCAAGAAGAATGGAGCGAAATGGACTGGGATTCAATTAAACATGTGAAGGTGACCAAAACAAACACCAAAGAGCTGTCTCGGAACCTTGATGCCAACATCAGAACCACAGACAAGTAAGACAAGGTGAAGAAGATTTTTGGGTACAAGTCAATTTTAAAGATAAACATTGAAATTTGACAGCATCAGCTTAGGGGGAGATTGTAAGGAATATTGCGCTTGGAAGATTTCCGGTTGAATGTCAGTTTTACTATGTTCCGGCTGAAGTTGAAGTTGAAGCGGAATTCTCACTTCAAGCGGAACTGGCAATTCAAGCGGAAAGAAGCAGTTTTGTCTTTTAGCGAATATGCCGGGTGAACTCGATTATCCACCAGATAATGAGTTCAACCGGACTTTTCCTGAGATGTCTTTTCAGCAAGTCCAATCCTGTAAAAGCTTCTCGTATGCTTCTACATCTGATTCAAGCCGCTCTCCTAAAGTAGTATGTTGCTGTAAACACGCAAGATATTCCAATTGCCGATGTTTATTCTTTTGGTAGTTTGTATTTGACTTTTTAGTTTACGGTCTAGATTAGATCGCATGAGATCAATGGCTGTCATTGATCTCATCTGCACTATATATAGCATAGCTAGCTCTTAGTTTACACACGGTTGTCATCTTTGTTGTTATCAGTTCTTGAACAACTTGTAATAGTGTAGCTTCGAGTTAATGCAAATAGTGCCGAGTATTTGATACTTTGTTGTTACTATATTTCTGCAAATCAAGCTTTTACATTATACACAAGAACTCAACAATTGCTTAAGTAAAGTGGAATATAACTTTAATTCCGCAGGGTTATATTTGCAAGTAAAGGGCTTTGTTTAAGTTTAACTCTAACTTTTAACGATCCTACAAGAACTTGCTAGCAAACCTGTTAGCGAACTTTTCTATGTTTAGAGAACTTGTTAGTAGACTTTTTTGTACTTAGCGAACTTGTTAGAGAACTTGTTAGTGCTTAGCGGACTTGTTAGCGAACTTGTTTACTCCTAGCGAACTTGTTTACTGCTTAGCGAACTTGTCTGTGCTGATGGAATATTTTGCTAAATTCTAGGTAATGATTGTGTGTGTCAAACATTCCTTTGGTCCTATGCTCTCTTGTAGTATATATATAGTTAAGAAAACCCTATTGAGGGACGGCACTCCTGGATTAATCTTCAAGAGAGCATTTGTGTGTGTGTTCTTGGTGTTAGTGTGTGTTCTTGAGCTTTAGGAATCATCAATGGGTGAGCATTGATGCAAATTCAACCAGAATCGACCATCACACATGATTTCTGCACTTGAGTGATGAATCATATGAGAACATGTTGCTCAAATTTGGTCCTAACAAGAAGTCACTGTGTATACATGTTTTCATTTTGCAAAGATTTAAACTTGTTTGATTTTCTTTATTTTATCAAACGATCGGACTTTCTCTGCGTGTCCACAAGACCGACCTGACTGTTGTTCGTTTGACGTTTTGCTTTATTTTCTTTGGTGTTTCGTATAACTCATCGGACTTTCTCTGCGTGTACGGAAGTACCGACCTGATTGTTGTTGAGTTATACAATTTCAACTTGTTTTATTTTCTTATTTTGTTAAATCCGAGGCCTTATCCGCGTATCAAAAGATCGACCTCAAGGTAGAAGATTTAACGTTCTTATTTTTTTTTGCATGGAACACACTTGACGTTATCATGAATACAAGCACTATGTGTTAAATCACAAGTGAAATCACAAAGTGTGATAAGCAAATACATATCTGAGAATGTCTGATAGTGTGGGGTACACTGGTCAATGCAATCTAATCAATACAATAACATATCCAGATGTTATGAGTATGATTGTGCCTGAATTTAAGATGGACAAATTATACCAGCAATCGACATGACTTGTGTGCTGAATTAATTGAAATTGAAGTGTAGTTCAGCATGTCATGACCAATATGATCCCAAGTTGTGATCTTTCTCGCAAAAGACAAAAATAGTATGTGATTCAGTATTTCATTTCTGTATTGCATTAATGTTTCATATCTGCTAAAATTCCAAAAAGATTTTAGGTGTGTTTTAGCATAAACTTAGAAAAATCAAAAAGGTTTTTGGTGTGTTTTGATGTAACGATTCAAAAAGCCAAAAAAATTTTGTTTCTTATTCGTTTTTGACCGAGCGATACAAGATACAAAATTTCTGATTTCAAAACTATATCTTGGATTCTCGAATAGATGTTTTGCGCCAAGATTAAACTATTTTATCAAAAGAAAAAGGAAAGTCGTGTTTCTGTCTTCTGAAATTGCAGGTTCTGCGTGACAAGACTCAAGCATGGTGAAAGGGGGAGTATGTAATATCTTTCACAATTGGATTTTGAAGTTAAAAGATTGTTCAAGATTGATCTAGCCATGCAAGCTCTATTTCTGAAAAGATTTAAAGTTGAAGATCGGATGCAGCGATGCTGAAGATTGAAGACTGAAGTATAGTTAGATAGATAGATAGCTAGATACACTACACGTTAAGGGGGAGTTTGTTATAGCATATTCCTATGCTACTTTGTGTCTCGTGTATTATATCTAGACTAGAGCGTCTTTGTGAATCATATAGTCAACATATCAAGATGGCCGTAACATATGGTCCGCCGTACCAGTTGGTACGGGCGTACCAACTGGTCCGCCACGTGGTACGCCGGACAGTATGTAAGTGACTATAAATAGTTCATGTTACAGAGAGCTTAGAAGTTCTGAGAGTTTCATCTTCTTAAGTGTGTGTAAACTGTAACTCTTAGTGAATCAATAAAGGTAAGCTTTATTTACATCCGTGTTCATTGATTAACCGAACCATGCAGTAGTAAGATCCGTTTTCGTGGTTTTACAGTCCCTCGTCTTAAAACAATCCTTGATTAAACCTTTCAATTTTCGTGACTAATTATTTAACGTATTAAATCTTTTGTCGCTTGCCGAGACTTACCGAATATTAGTCAAATGACTGATTATTAATTGTCGTCTAAGACGTAAATAATATTTAACGTCTCTGTCGCCAAATTAATCATAACAATTAATTAGAAATAATTAATTAATATATTTTTAAACTAGTTAATAAATAACTATATAACTCTTCTACGATTTTTCCGGTTAATCAGATAAGCGGACTTTAAAACCCGCTGCCTTCGGTGTAACTCTTACGGGTCTTGACCGGGTCGGGTTCTTGATATAGTCGGGTCTAGACACCTTCAGCAATCTCCCACTTGAACTGAACGTGACTACAATCTAAGAAATAGTCAGAGGTGCTCTAGCTACACGTGGCTGTCCCAACCAATCATGACACTTCAAGTCAAATAACCAAGGCATATCTAGAAACTCGTGTTATAGTTTGGACTTCAAGTCATTATATTCATCGTTCTATACGTTCGATGTGATCCAATCGAACACACGGTAATTTGGGTAAGGCCTTATATTTAAAACTTTGAACTAACGAGAGGGCCCACGATGTCAAGTTGTCGCATTATCAATGCAAGATTACAGAATTTTGTATTGACTACATACGGCTCCCACTAAGCTTTAGAACCATTCCCAAAAGTAACAGTTATGGCTGGCAGTTACGCTACAATTAAAGAATGTCCCTCAGCAGACGGGAGGTCGCTTATGTATCTCAGGTTGAAGGATACTTTTGATTATACCATTAATCAAGAATGAAATTGTTCGCTTTCGTAGGCGTGATACGAAACTTGAACGTTTACATCCAGATGTTATGTTTAAAGTCATTTAAGAGTTTGATAGCATAGAGATGCTTTCATCTTAATGGTTTGGAAGTGTCTCGTGATGATCGGGATGATGATCTATTTAATTGGATTATCGAGTCTGATGTTAGAGGACATTATCCTATTCAAGTAAGATTAATATTCAAACTCTAACTAGAATATCAACATGTTTCATTAAGCAACAATCTTTTGTTAGAGAAATAATGTTTGTCTGGTTCGTCTCGTATAAGTACGAGAGTTGTTTTACATTGTTCAGTGATTTGTAAGAATCACGTATCTTTAGATATTTAAAGATCTAACTATGGACATGTAATTACCAAATCCTTATCTGAACAGAATTTAGTTATTCAAGTGATATGTGAAGGGGCGATTTGGTTATAAGATACTAAGGGTGATTATTGTGACAAGTCTAGTCTTGTGTTTGCCAGTTTCAAGAATGAAACTGTTATTCCTTACATTAAACACTCAGTTTATTGTAGGATTCAAACATACGCGATTACAACGAGTGTAGTCAAAACACTTTCAAGGTATATACATGCATGCACATATATAACTAATGGTACAAGGCACCATAAATGGTGTAACCATTTTACAATGTCATAATCAGCAAGTGATTACTTTGTAGTAATTTAGCTGGGAATTCGAACTTGATTGAACAAACATCTGCTTTAAGTAAAGGATTGATTTGTTCACATGGTTAAGATTGTAATGGCGATATTTAATCAGTTCACTTAATTTAATATTCTTGACGTCGGTGGTTCTAAATTTATAAGACTTTATGAACTACCGTTATGTCATGCGTTGTATCGTAACGAGTACGATAAACACTCAAGGCTTTATAGCTTTGATGGGTCACAAAAACAAATGTTTTTCATGTCGCATTCAAGGTAGCCTTGATCAAATCAAGTGCACTAGATACATGTTATGTTGTATGTTCTTTTAGGATTTTGAGTTTAATCTAATAAACGATTGAATAAAATTCAAAACGTAGATTAAAAACAGCCATGCATGTTTCGAAAATCAGAGATAGTCAAAAGCATGTCACAATCAAAATTCATAGAAAGCAATTGTTCATCCTGGAAAACAGCCAGGGAAACCAAAACAAACAAATTGTTTCAAAACACAAAGAATTGTTTTAAACTGAAAATGTCAAACATGAGCTTTATTAGGGTGCGAATCTCGCACGGTGGCTCCATGTCGTCTTGATCTGCTTTCTTCAGCTTCATGCTCCTACAAAATGTAAAGTATGTCAAGCATATATTTTGCAGGAATTAGTGAAGCATCATACAACATAAACTTATGTGTATACTTGAGGGATTGCCTTGAGGGTTTTCCCATTCTTCACCTTGGCAAGATACTCTGGGCAGTTTCTTCTCCAGTGCCCCATCTTATTGCATTCAAAATATTGGCTTTGTTCTAGCGACAGTGCCTTTGCCGCTTTCGACTTGCCCTTCTGGGAGCTTCCAGACGCTCTGGGAATAGCTGCCTTGCCCTTCTTCTTATTTTCACGCCTTCCTTTCTTCGCCTCAGGCTTCTTGACACCTCCTGATCGGATTGCGAGTACATTGGGTGCCTTGCGGTTAACAAAGTTAACCTCGGCAGTCTTGAGCATGCCGTGAAGCTCAGTCACTGTCTTCACCATGTTGTTCATGTTGAAGTTCATCCTGAAAGGGGTGAAGGCGCTGGACAGTGAGTGCAGAATTAGGTCCGTTGCCATTTCGGCGGGGATTACATAATTTAGTTTTGCTAGGCGGTCGATATAACCCTTCATCTTTAGGACATGGGCACTAACGCGAGAGCCCTCAGCCATGCGACAGTTAATAAGTGTCACAACGGTGTCATAGCGCTCCTCTTGGGCCTGGGTTTCAAACATGGCCCTCAGATCACCGATCATCTGAAAATCCGTCCTGGCGACCATGTTCTTCTGAATCTCAGAAGTCATGGTGGCTAGCATAAGGCATGCGATAGATTTAGCATTCTGTCGCAATGTGTTATGGGCATTACGCGCAGGAGCAGTTTCGGCTTCAGGTTTTCTCGGGAACCTCAGATTCCTTTCCCAATCAAGGAAGTTGGCGTCATCAAGCTTCTCTTCCTCAAGAAGAGTCTTGAGATGGAAAATCTCTTGGTTTGCGTTAACCATCTGAAACAATAGGCAAATTTAGTGTTTTGATGTTTGATTCGTAATCAAGGATGGCAAGCTAATCTTGAATAGGAAATGGGAACTCAGTTAGTTAGGAAATTTGTAAAACCACTGTACGATCTTACTACTGCATGATTTGATAATCAAATAAGCAACAAGAAGTAAATAAAGCTTCGCTTTATTGATTCACAAAGAGGATTACACAAAGTCTAGAGAGAGAGATAGAGTTACACACTCAGTTACACACTCAGTTACACACACTTAAGAGATGTAGAAATGACAGAACTAACTCTAAGCTCTCTCTAACATAACCTATTTATAGTGCACATATACTGAACGAGCGGACAATCCGACGGACCATTTGGTCCGCCCGGACCAAATAACCAGAGGACCATTTGGTCTGGCCACCTCAGCATATAGCCATTATAACTCACACAGATGCTCTAACCTAGATACAATACACGAGACACACATTAGCATAGGAATATGCTCTAACAAACTCCCCCTTAACGTGTAGTGTATCTATCTATCTATCTAACAACACTTCAGTCTTCAATCTTTAGCATTGCTGCATCCGATCTTCAACTTGAAATCTTGCCAGAAATAGAGCTTGCATGGCTGGATCAATCTTGAACAACCTTTGAACTTCAAGATCCACTTGTGAAAGATATAACATACTCCCCCTATCACCATGCTTAAGTCATCTCACATAGAAACCTGCAATTTCAGAAGACAGAAACGCGGCTTTCTTTTCCTTTTGAAAATTAATTTAATCTTGGTGCAAAACTTCTCTTCGAGAATCCAAGATGTAAATTTGAATTTTGAATTTTGTATCATTGTATCGATCGGTCGAAAACAAAAAAGAAACAAAATATTTTTGGCTTTTTGAAACTTTATGCTAAAACACACCTAAAATCTTTTTGGATTTTTCAGATATGAAACATAAATGCAATATAGAAATGAAATACTGAATCACACACTATTTTTGTATTTTGCGAGAAAGATCACAACTTGGGATCATATTGGTCATAACATGCTGAACTACACTTCAATTTCAATTACTTCAGCACACAAGTCATGTCGATTACTGGTATAAGTTGTCCATCTTAAACTCAGGCACAATCATACTCATAACATCTGGATATGTTATTGAATTGATTAGGTTTGCTTTGACCAGTGTACCCCACACTATCAGACATACTCAAATATGATTTTGCTTTTATATCACGCTTTGTGATTTCATTTGTGATCTAATCACATAATGATTTTATTCATGAATCAGTCAACTGTGTTCCATGCAAAAAGAAATAAGAACGTTAAATCGTCTACCTTAAGGTCGATCTTTCGATACGCAGATAAGGCCTCGGATTTAACAAAATAAGAAAATAAAAACAAGTTGAAAATGTATAACCCAACAACAATCAGGTCGGTACTCCCGTACACGCAGAGAAAGTCCGATGAGTTATACGAAACACCAAAGAAAATAAAGCAGAACGTCAAACGAACAACAATCAGGTCGATCTTTCGATACACAAAGAAAGTCCGATCGTTTGACAAAATAAAGAAAATCAAACAAGTTTAAATCTTTGCAAAATGAACACATGTATACACAGTGACTTCTCATTTTCTCTTTCACATACTTGTTTCTTGATATCATGAGATATGCATCAAGATGTTGTCCACTTGGTCAAGCATTAGTATTTTAATGTTTATCACATCTAAATACTTTCTGAATTAATGTTGAGCCTACCAAGTACATCGAACAATGATCTTATGGCTTTTTCATCTATTTTATCCATGAGCCAGACACGTAAGCCAATGTACCATCATTTCCCAAACATGTCGGATCAATTTCTCATTTTTCAATGTTTTTGTATTTTTCCATTTTTCGATGTTTTTGTATTTTTCATTTTCTCCCCCTTAAAATGAAAACTCTATTTTTGGATTTTCATTTTAACAAAAAAACACAAAGACACTATTTTTGGTTTTTCAATTTTCTCCCCCTAAACTACAAACAAAATACATTAAAGAAAGAAAATTTACCAATCGATACTGATACCTGTTCAGTTTAAGCGTTCAGAAAAACTTTCAGTTTTGAAAAATGACGCATTCAATTTAAGTTAAACAGGAAACTCCACTATCAGTAACTGCTTGAAGCTTGAACTTCACAATCACCAATAGGTCTTCTTGAAGAAACCTGCACACTGGTGTAAATGATTAGTATTCAAATGACCCGAAGCACACAGCTTCTGGTCGACCAGTGTCTTCCACAAAATCATTTGCAGCTTTGGTAACCAACTTAGGTCGCCACTGCATGTTTGGTTTTTCTGTTTTTAATGAGTCACTTCCAGTGGATGAACTATCCATGCATGAATCATATTTACAAAATTGTTTCTTTGAAGATTTAAAAGATGTGGATGTGGACTCAATAAAAACTTTGCCTGATTCATCAATGAATGTGGCAGATTTATCAGAAAAAGTTCTTTTTGTAGTTTCAGGACAATTGTGTGCCATGTGGCCTGGTCGGCGACATTGATAGCACAAACGATAAGATCGTTTCGGTGTTCGTTTGTCATGAAGTGTATGGCACATATCATCAGAATCAAATGAATCATAAAAATCATCAAATGGTTGAAACCGATTCTTGTGTACCCATTTGGATGTTGGACTTTGAGGAGTAGGATTTGAACCTGAAGAAGACTAACCAGGATGTTTGTGACCAGCTTGAGACGGATTTGAGAAAATCTTCTTCTTCAAATCCTTCTTTGAATGTTGACTCCCGAATCCTTTCTCCATTGTTGATATGAAAACCTGAGCCAAATGATAAATTTGATCAAGATTTGTATCGTTCTTTTCTTTTGGAGTTTTCTTGGGCATGTTCTTCTTGTTTTTCTTCTCAAATTTCTTGTTCCCACTACCCAAACCAGACTGTTTGTAACCTGGTAGCTTTGTCAGATCAACTTGAGAACTTGAAGAACCAGCTTTAGCTGCTTGATTAAATGAAGCTTTTATATCTTTCAGTTTGTTAGCTTCAACCAACTTTGCAGCAACAGCTTCTTCATGCAATTTCTTTTCATCTTTCTCAATCTTTTCACCAGTAGAAATAACACCCTCTTCTGACATAAATCCACGAGAAACAAACGATGGTGGTGTTTTATCAACCAAACATTCCTATTTTTCCACTACCTTCTTCTATCTCTTGGATGCCTTCAAATCAGATTTGTCTGTGGCAAATTCAGAATAATCTTGCTTTGTATTCGAAGTGCTCAAATAAATAATAGCTTCCGTTTGAATCACTGGATGTGGTATTAGATTAAAATCATCTCCTCCAAACACCTTTTTGAAATTATCATCATCACACAAATAACTTGCAAAAGAATGAGAATTCTTCAAATTATGCAATTGACGATTTAGATCCAAGATTTCAATTGTGAAATCTGCTATTGTCTTTTGAGCTTCAGCAACAACTTTTTCTGACTGAATCAATTTCTCAGATGTATTGTTAACTAAAGACTTTTCTCTTCGCATACCATCATGAGCAGCATGCACTTCTTTTGTAATTTTCTCCACTCTTTCTTTATAGATCTCAACATTTCTTATCAACAACTTGTTGTCATGTGTCAAGGTTGTGACTTTATCGAGTAATTTTGAATGTTCCCATTGGCAATCATTTTCCTTAGCAGTAACTTTCTCAAACTCTTTCTGAAGATCATTATACAATTGCTGAAGCGAATCCAATCTAGCTTTGGACTTGCTAAACAAAGCATCAAAATCGCCAATGGCATCTTTTGCTTCGTGCTCCCATTTTTCAGCATTTCTAACCAACTCAGCATTTTCAGTTTGAAGCTTCAAGAGTCATTTGTTATCTTCAACAACTTCTTTTGATATCTTTTCATTCTTAATCAGCAACTTGGCAATTGTTTTGTTTAAATTCTCAATTTCACTTTGAAACTGTAATTCTTTCTTAGTAACTTTAGCTTCACAACATTTCTTTTCTTTCTGTTGACTTTCATCACGTAAGAAATTATGATCTGTAAGCAAATTTTGAATCTTTTTATCTTTGTCTGAAATTTCTTCAAATTTATTAAACAGGCGAGAGAACTTGGAAGTTAAAATAGATTCTACCTGCAATACTTCCTTTTGAATCTGCTGATATTTTTCAAACTCTTCATGTTGTTCTCTAATAGCTTCCCACAAAGTATTAGAGGTAAAATAAGATTGAAATTGATTCAACATTTCTTCTGACAATGCCATTTTCAGAAAATTATATGTTTTCTTTTCTCTAGCATAAGCTTCTCTTTCTTCATAAGACAAATCACTAAGCATTTTCGGATATGTAGCACTTTGCATTGGATATACAAACAAATTCTGGATCGGAAACCACAAATCTTTATCCATACTATCAAGATATGTTTTAAATTTTGTTACCCAACTCGGATAATCATCAAACTTCATCAATTTTGGCACAGACTGACGATGACCTGCAACGAATGCATCAATTTCTTTCATTTTGAAAATTGTGAAATTGGACGTCAAAACTTGAAACTCAAAAACGAAGGTCTTCCAAGCGGATTTTGGGGGTCAAACTAGAAGGTACAGACCTTTCAGGTGAGTACAAGTCTAGATCTCGGAAAGAAGAACGTTTGGCTGGTATTAGCTCCCGTAACTCTTTACGGTTCTCAAGTTACGTCAGTTTTAGTGAAGATCACTTTTCTGCCAGCGGACCAAACCAAATTCAGCGGACCAAATTTGCATTCAACGGACTAGTTCCGGATCAATTTAACTAGCGGACCAGATTTGTACCTGCGGACCACTTCCGGATCAAATTCACCAGCGGACCAGATGCGGACCAAATATCCTCAGCGGATCAAATTTGGTACGGCGGACCAAATGCAGATTAAATGTGGTACGGCGGACCAATAAACCAGCGGACCAGATGTGGTACGCCAAAACCGCCATGGACCAGTTCGTTGAAGCTTGCCTGCCGGACCAGTCAGCGGACCAGTTGTTCTACCAGCGGACCAGATGCAGATTAAGCTGAAATCGACTGATTTTCACAAATTTTGACAATTGAAGCTAGAAACTGGATCAGTATGATGCGGAAACACTCTAGAAACACTCAGAAATCATTTTCCATCGTTGAAACACTCGGAATTACGGAAATTTGATGAAAAACGAAGAAAACCCAAACTTTCTCACTCTAGAATTCGAAAAATTTACCAAAATCACAGCAGTAGAGCAACCAATTGCTCTGATACCACTTGTAAAACCACTGTACGATCTTACTACTGCATGATTTGATAATCGAATAAGCAACAAGAAGTAAATAAAGCTTTGCTTTGTTGATTCACAAAGAGGATTACACAAAGTCTAGAGAGAGAGAGTTACACACTCTGTTACACACACTTAAGAGATGTAGAAATGACAGAACTAACTCTAAGCTCTCTCTAACATAACCTATTTATTGTGCACATATACTGAACGAGCGGACCATCCGACGGGCCATTTGGTCCGCCCGGACCAAATAACCAGAGGACCATTTGGTCCGGCCACCTTAGCATATAGCCACTATAACTCACACAGATTCTCTAACCTAGATACAATACACGAGACACACATTAGCATAGGAATATGCTCTAACAAAATTTCTCCAGACAACATAAAGTGCTTTCAAAATTTCTAAGTAACCAAATGGACAGCGAGTGTCACTTATGAAAGAACTGTCACAACTCTTGTTATGTGGCTTTTGCAAACGGAACAACGAAATACGTTTAGCCACATCTATGCCCATTTTGTCTACAGGCCGACCAGAGGTATGGTGTTGAAATACTCCAATACCAAAGGTGTGTGTAAAGAATATGGTAGTTGCCCTAAGTGATCTGTGTGCGTACGGTGTTGAAATACTCCAATACGCTCACCTTGGAAGATACCTGAAAACCACGTGCGGTGTTGAAATACTCCAACACAGATGGATCGGTAAATATATTCCAAGTTAGACTTGACTTAGGATGGCATAGACTACCGGTACTAGGCTTACCACATAGGATTATTAAGTCAAATTTTAATAATTAGTGTTTTGACAAAATTATAAACCCTATCTCACTCGGGATGATCATTTAAAAATCCTAAGTATTAATGATCTACGTGTCGCGAGGCGATAACCAATAATTTACTAAGTTCGATTCATTTATCAAAAAATCAGAATATAATGTCGAATTAAATAGGTTATCAAATTTTATGAAGTCGTAATTAAAATTAGGACTTGTTAAATAATTGATCAAAAAGTTAGTTTTATACAGGTAAAACTAAGTTTGGATTTTAGTTGGTGCATTAATCAGAATTAAGACAAGCAACCAAAAGACAAGCAAAACACACATGCACATATTCAGCCATACAGAGGTTTTGATATTGTCAGAGCCCATGACAATATCAAGGAAGGTCGAGGGACATAAAAGTAAACCAACCACAAGATAGAGAAACTCCTTGATCGATTTAGTCGCTTCTATTTTCTTCAACAAGGTCCTGCGTGTCATGAGGAATCTCGGTCTTGTTTCGGGTCCTCGCCATTTTCGAAAATCCCAAAAAGGGGTAATCTCCAAACGAGGCTGTCGCATCTAGCTCGTCTCCTACGTCCAGGTAAAGGTGATTAATAAAATAAAAACCTAATCTATTTTAAAATTAAATACAACTTTGAACCCAATCAAAGTGGGCCAATCCGAAACAAACAAATGGGCCTAATGGGCCAAACCACAATGACATTCATGACAAACCAAAAATAGGGTCGGGCCGAATACGTGCGAAATATAATTCAGTCAATTTTATTGAATCGAATGATGTTTAGTGGATCTAAATCGACTAAACATATCTAAACGGCGATTCAATTTATGTCGCGACTTTTGGGTTTTAAACCCCAGTTCGCGAAATGCACCAGCTAAAATCGACCAGTTAGGGTTTGTGTGTGGTGATCAAGGCTCTAATACCATTGTTGGGTTACGAAAGTGGTATTCGGGTCCCCGGTAACGACAAAAGTTTTCGATCTAATTAATTATTTAGGTTAAATAATTAATAAATCATTAACCTAGCAAATTAGTAAATTAAAATTACATTAATTAAATTAACTAGTAATTTAATACGCAAAGGAAAAAAGTTTAATTTACAAAACTCGATTACCAGTATATTAACGTAAACCTAGAAACAACAGGATTCGATAATCACCAAACGCACAAACACCAATCGCGTTAAAACCAAAACGCAATATATACAAAATTAAATAAATCAAACAAATCCGAACTAACATCGAGTTTAGATATACCTGAGCGGTGATTCAAAGAAGCGCTTGAGACATAGGAGGTCAACGGGTGACGCTAGGATTTCGCAGGTTTGACTCGACGAGCGAATCTGATGATCATCGCAACTTGCAAGATTCACGACGCGGCGAATCGGGCATCGAGAAAATCTCGCACGTCGGATACGGCGCGATTAGAGTTTCGTGGATGACGAGTGAACAAGCCATATAATGGTAATTTGTTATCGTGGGTGTCGGCGGATGAACCGGCGACGACGAGGGGCGGCTGGCTGGACCGCCGGCTGCGAGGGAGAGGGACGGTGGAGCTGCAACAGCAATCAGAGGCGGCGGCTTGGCAGAGGCAGCAACGACGAAGGGCGGCGGAGCGGTGGACGACGAGTGTGACGGCGGTCGGCTCGGTGGAGGCGGCACAACGACTGCGGTTCAGATTCCTTTTGCGGCGGTTCGTCGGAGTGAATAAACCACGGCAAAAATAGTGATCATGGATTAGTGTTCTCGTGAGCAAAACAAAATCACTGGAGAACAAATGGGAGGCGGCGGCGGCCAAGGGATGGCCGGCGTCGAGTTCGAGAGAGAGGGAGGAGGGTTGGCCGAAATCACAAGTTTTTGGGATTAGGGTTTTTGCCTCCTTAATCAGATATAAATATCTTATTAAGTTTCCGTTTAGTCCCTTGTCCTAAAACAATCCTTGATCAAACCTTCTAATTTTCGAGAGTAACTATTCAACATATTAAATCTTTTGTTGCTTGGCGAGACTTAGCGAATATTAGTCAAATGACTGATTCGTTAATTGTCGTCTAAGACGTAAATAATATTTAACGTCTCTGTCGTCAAATTAGTCATAACGATTAATTGTAATTAATTAGTTAATATATTTATTAAACCAGTTAGTAAATATATAATTAACTCTTCTACGAATTTTCCAGTTAATCAGATAAGCGGACTTTCAAACCCGTTGCGTTCGGTGTAACTCTTACGGGTCTTGACCGGGTTGGGTTCTTGATTTAGTTAGGTCTGGACACCTAAATCCAATAATAGACACGCCCTAGATGGTTACTATTGTTCCATAGTTAAGTACTGATAAGGTTGCGGTTTATGAAGTGTCCTAGGTTGGGTCCCGAAAAATCGGTGACTCAACTAACAACTTGTCAAAGCATTGGGGTATGTATGGTCCTAACAGACCTAGAGTTATGAGGCGGTTATGATTGGGTTGATAGGTTGGCCTACCATGCCCTAGACTAACAAAGCAGGAACAGACCCGACCTATCGGTGAATGTTTGACTACTTGACAATGGCAAGGATAACTACTAGCTAAGGGTGAGGTGATTTCTCACTCAAACCCTGTTAGAGCATATACCTATGCTATGATGTGTCTCGTGTATTGTATCTATGTGAGCGTGTCTTAGTATGAGTTTTAGTGATAATATCATTGGCGTCGGACCAAATGGTCTGCCGGACCAAATGGTACGCCCGTACCATTTGGTACGCAGCATGTTTAGTCACTAAGTATAAATAGGTTGTGTTAGAATGATAGCTTAACACTTCTGTCATTCTTCACCTTCTGTGTGTGTGTGCTAGAGAGAGAAACTAGAGAGCTTTCATTGTATCTTCAAGTGATTCAATACGAAATCTCTTATTTACATCTGTGTTTACTATGACTGATTGATACACGCAGTAGTAAGATCGTATCTCGGTTTTACAAGTGGTATCAGAGCATTTGGTTGCTCTACTGCTGTGTTTTTGATCAATTTTTGGATTTTTAGAGTGAGAAAGTGTGGGTTTTCTTTATTTTTCATCAAATTCTTCCAATTCCGAGTATTTTCGAGGTAAAAAAATGATTTCTGAGTGTTCCTAGTGAGTTTTCGCACCTTTCTGAAGCAAATTTAAGTCTAAATTGTCAAAATTCGCGAAAATCCATCAAAATCAGCGTGGTACGTTTCTGGTCCGCCTCAAGAACATTTGGTCCGCCGCTGGTCCGCCGTTGGTCCGCTATGCAATCTTCAATTTGGTTTGTGACAGTTATTTTTGGTCCGCCGTACCATTTTGGTCCGCCGTACCATTTTGGTCTGCCGTACCAAATTTGGTCCGCTGAAATCTGGTCCGCTAAAATCTGGTCCGCCGGCAGTTTCTTCAAAGGGTCATAACTTTTGCATTGTAAATCGCTACGAGAGCCATAAGTACTCAAATCGATCGTCTCGACGAGCTCTACATTGTTCGCTCAAAGTTGATTTACAAAATCAAATTCTAACACCTTCGTTTTTGAGTTTGAAGTTTTGAAGTATCATTTTTGGTGAATAATGTCTGATTATTAAGCGTTTACAGCTATGCAAAGCACGGTACAAGCTATGCTCAATTTTGATAATGAAATAGGAACAAGTCAGAAAGTTCCTAAACTGTTGAAGTTGGAAGATTATCAAAATTGGAAGCAACGTTTTTCTGCATACATCAGCACAAATGATATTGATTTGTGGATTCCGATTCGAACGTTGTATGTACGTCCAACTGAAGATGGAGAGTATAAAGAAATTCAAGATTTTGATAAGGATGAAAGAAAAAGTTATGAGCTTGAACAAAAAGTTTATGGTTATCTTACCATGGCTTTACCTACTGAGTTGTTGCATCAATTCAGCACTTGCAAGAAAGCTAAACAGTTGTGGGATGCTTTATCTGCTCGATGTGAAGGCAATGACCAATACAAGAAGAGTAGACGAAAAGTGTTGAACAAGGAATTTGAAAATTTTCAACAATATGACAAAGAAAATATTTCTGCTCTTGTTTCAAGGTTTTCACATCTGATTAGTGAGATGAAAGTGGTTAAAATTGAAAAGACCGAGGAGGAATTGAAGGAGAAATTGATGGAAGCATTACCAGAAAAGTGGGAAAGTTATGTGTTATTGCTTACCCATGACAAAGAATATTCTGAATTATCATTTCATGATTTAACTGGAAAGCTTCAGGCTAGAGAAATGGAAATGATGACATCAAATAAATCAACTGCTCAACTGCAGAATCCAGAATTGTATCATGGTCAAAATTCTGCAAGTATCAATGCGAAGTCTAAATTATTTGGTGTTGATTCATCAAATCCACCTCAAACAGCTTTTGTTGCTGGTCATGGTTCAGAAAACTTTGGAAATTCATCAAGAGGATGTTACTTTACTATTCCAACTCATTCAAATCAGACTTCATTTTCAGCAAAATCACCGGATGAACATTTGGCATTAATTTCAGATTGAAGAAGATTTTGATCGGATTGATCCTGATAATCTTGAGCAAATGGATATCAATTGGCAACTGGCGATGTTAGCTCAAAGGGTTAAAAGATTCAAAAAGAAGACAGGCTATCAAAGTTTAAATCTGGATGGCAAGGTTGGAATAGATGAATCAAAGGCAAAATGTTTCAAATGTTCTAATTTTGGACATTTTGCTCGTGAATGTTAAAAAACAAATGCATCTTCATCAAAGCCACCAACAGCTTTGGTATCTCAAGTCGATAAGCAATATGATTGGGGACGAACTTCTAATGGTCTAATTGCTTTAACAGCTATTACTTCGAAAGATAGTTATGATTGGGCTGCTGATGAATTTGATGATGAGTCTGCATTTCGTGCTTTGATTGCTCAAGTTGGTCATAGTGATGATGAAGAAGAAGTAACTGATTCTGAATCTGAAACAATTCTGGAAACAGTGGCTATGAATCGGTTTGTGAGTTTTGTTCTCAGAAAGACAAAAAGATTCAAGAATTGATAAAAGAAAATGGCTTGTTGGTTGATGATAATAAAAGAAAGATAGAAGAACTGGCAAGTGAACAGCAAAAGTTAGAAGATCTAATTCAAGAATTGTCTTCTCAGAAAGAACAATTCTCAGTAGGGATGAGCATGGGTACCGTACCCGTACCTGACCGGTACCGGTCCCGTTTGGTACCGGTATCGTTTTAAACGAAAAATGGGTCCCGGTCCCGGTACCTGATATACCGGTACGGGTACCTGTCGGGTACCGGACGGGTATTGAGTACCTGTTAGTACCATTCCCAGTAGTACCTTTACCCGAAAATTAGAAAAAATGAGTCCCGGTCTCGGTAGCGAAACAACGGGTACGGGTATCAGTACGGGACGGGTATCGGTACGGGTACCGGGTACCAAATGCTCATCCCTAGTTCTCAGATATTCAAGCAGAAATTGTAGAAAAAGAATCAAAATTTTAAAGTGTTGAACATGAGTTTGAACAGAAAATTACAAAATTATCTGAAGAAAATGCTGCATTAAGTCAAGAAGTGAAGAAATGGAAGGATGATGCTACAGATACAGCAAATGATTTTCAAAATCTTTTCGACAAATCCAAGTCCAGACTTGATACTCTTACTAAACTTTCTGATGACCAAGCTACTAAGATTCAATCCTATCAGCTTGATATGGAAAACTTACTTGATGAGAAGAGGGAGTTGGTTAGAGTGAACAAGTTGCAAAATGCAAATTTAGAAATTTAGAAAAGAAATGAAGATAAGCTACAGAAGGAATTGATAGATGGACTAGATGAGTTGAGATTGCAAAAGTATGAAACTCATAAAGTGGCAAAGAAGTTAATTGCAACAGAAAAAGAGTTGGCTGAAGCTCATCAAAGAATTTCTGACTTGAAGATTGAAGTCATTGATTCAAAACGTCTTTTGAACAATGTTACTAATTCACAATCTTTTACAAGTTTCTTGGCAAAGGATGAGAATTTTGAGAAGATGTTCAACAAAACCGTATCACCACCAAGAAGTCTAAAAGAAGACGTTCATGATTTGAAAGACAAGGTTGAGACTGGTGATTATTCTGAATTTGTTGTTTCTAAATCTGTTAAAGAAACGAAAGAGAACAAAGGCAAGAGTGCTGAAAATTCTGAAGCGCCAAAGGTTGTGTCTTGTTCTTCATCTGATGACAAAGAGAAATCTGCACGTTCAACTGACATTGTTCGAACTATTGTTGATGCTCCAAAGAATATTACTAAGATCAAAGCAGAGTTCTCTCGTCTTGCAAAGAATGGTCATAAACCATCTGGCTCAGACAAGAAGGTTTCTGGAAAACAGAAAGGTTTGGGGTTCCAACAGCAACAGGTTAAAGTGAATGCTTCTAAGGTTCAACAACAACAAACCTTGAAGAAAGTTAATTTGAAGCACATTCGAAAAGATGTTTTCAAGGCTGACAAAGTTCAACCAGAGAGGTTTTATAAACTCAAAGGTTCGGAACAAATATTTTCTGACAAAGAATTCCCGCTACATTGCGTGGATGCTCAGAAGATATATGAAGTTTTTGTGCAGAATGTTGATTCAAAGACCAAGAAGAAACAAGGTGCTAAATATTCTTCTGGAGGTTCAAATTCTACTCCAAAGAGCCCGACATCAAAATGGGTTCATGATCATCGATTCTAGGTATTCGATAATTTTTATGATCATTTTGTAGATGAATATGTTTGTGAAGCTTTGCAGATTCCGAAACGCCGAAATGTCAACAATCGCTTGTGTTATAATTGCCGACAAAAGGGCATCTGGCACAAGATTGTTCGGTTTCTGCTGCTTCTACATCAAAAAGAGGACAGGTTCCACATGTTGGTAAATCTGCCAAACAGAGATTCATTGATGAATACGGCATAGTATTTGATGAACATCAACCTACATTTTTCAAAACTCAAGGAAGATTTATTCCTCGTTTTCAAAATATTCCATATGTAGGTTGTTCGTCAAAATCGACTGTGACTGGTTCATCAGATACTGATTTACCAAAACACAAATTTGGAAACCTAAAGTGGTTTCGAAAGGAAATCAAGATACTAGTCGACCAGAAGCGATTCGCTTCGGGTCATTTATAAACTAACGTGTTTGATCAGTGTGCAGGTACTTTTAGAAGACCTATCGGTGATTGAAAAGTTGCTGATGGAGAAGTATTCTGCTGATTCAAGTTATTACATGTGATATCAATTTCAAAATTTGTTAGTGCAAAATATGTGTGTCGTGTGTGTATCAGTTAGTCAAGTTAGTTCCGTTAGTTGATTGAGTTAATATAGTTAATTCAAGGTTAAAGGGTAGAAAGTGTCAATCTAATAAAGTGAAGGGGCTTGATAGTGATATATTATATATCACATATATGTGATACGAGATTTTAGTTGAAGCAAGTAGATTTGAGTTCAACCGGATGATCGCCGATTGAAAACTCGAATAGCTTCGGATCTAGTGATTTGTACACCGAAATCGAACCGAAAGATTACCCGAAACGAAGAACACTAACAAGGTAAATAAACTCGGTTTATAGCTCAAATCGATCAATGTTTACATGATTTGGACTCGTTTACAGCAGCTAATCATGATCCTAACATCAATTCTCTCTGAAATTGAAGATCAAAAACTCCTCCTCTTGTAATTGAACTCGTGAAAATGGTTAATCGAGGTGTGTCTCCTTCGTCCGAACTCCAAACTCCATATATATAGGGAAACCAGTTGAGTGCCGAACTTGAAGTTCGGAGGCAGGTCATAATTGCCGAACACAAGGTTCGGCTGCTTCTCCGTTTGATAATCTGCTACCCTTCATCCACTTTATGATTAATTTGTTGGTTTTATAAACCAACCCTCAACTATTGGATAATGACAATAACTACCCAATACAAGAATTAACAATTCTAACAAACAACTAACTGTACTAACTGAAATACACACATGTCACACATATTTTGCACTAACAAACTCCCCCTTGACGTGTGCTGTATCAGATCTTCCAACTCTTCGAATTTGTTGTTAGTTGATGTAGGGTAGGCACGGCTGGAACAGGACTAAGTCAACTGAACTCTTTCTGAAAGTGATAAACTCTTTGACAACTTCATAACCATGCTTGCAATCCATTCTAAGATCTTTATCTGAAAGACTTTGATGATTTTAACCAGCAACCTTTAGAAAGCAAAAGTGCGGTTTTTCTTTTCCAAACATAACTGTAATTTTGAAAGAAAAACTCCTCCTTTGGAGAAACCAAGACATTTAGATTTGAAAATTTGTTGTATCCCGTATCGATCAGATCAAAAACAAAGTAGAAAGAAAATATTTTTGGATTTTACAAAGTTTATATCAAAACACACTGAAAATCTTTTTGATTTTTTTCATAAACTGAAACATAATGGCAATATAGAATTAAACTCTATTTTTGTTTTTGGTGAGAAAGATCACAACATGAGATCATATCAGACATAACACATCGTACACACTGCAATTTCAAAATACTAAGCATGCAAGCCAAGCTGACTGAGAATACAACCATTTGGTTTATTTCAGCTAAAGCAGGTCATTGTCTATAGCTTTCTGATATGAAATTAAGTGTATTTATCGAGCATTGATAACATAGTACCCACACAATCAGGAATACTGGCAATCCGCTTATTTCATATTTTTGAATTTTTCTTTTATTCAAGCCAAGTTACTTGCAGCAGATTTCTCATACTGATATTGTAAACTTGCTTATACAGAATCAAATGCCATAGAGATATCAAGTTCATGGTGTTTCTTGCAAAAAGAAAGCAGAACCCTAAACAAACAACAATCAGGTCGGCCGGTAGGCACGCAGAAAAAGTCCGATTGTTTAGGAAAATAAGAAATGTAAAATAAAGTAGAAATTGTATAATCCAACAACAATCAGGTCGGTACTTACGTACACGCAGAGAAAGTCCGATGGATTATACAAAACACCAAAGAAAATAAAGCAGTATGTCAAACGAACAACGATCAGGTCGATCTTTCGATACGCAGAGAAAGTCCGATCGTTTGACAAAATAAAGAAAATCAAACAAGTTGAAATCTTTCAAAATAAAGCAAGCATACACCAGAACATCTCTTTATTATGTTTTTGGTATTATCTCATTTTAATTTGCCAGATATGCACAGTACCCATCATGATTTGTAACCACAATTATCAAGCAAGCGTTATCTTTATATCATACTCGCATATATCAGACTACTCAGCACATTCAATTAAGTCAAGCAAGTACCTACAGCCTTTCTTTCTACTTTATTCATGGCAGATAACGTATGCTGATGTACCATCATTTCTCATATGGTTGGATCAATTTCTCATTTTTCATTTTTCATTTTTTCATACTTTTCATTCATTTTTTTTTATATTTGCATTTTTTTATATTTTGCATTTCTCCCCCTAAAATTCAACAAACTCTATTTTTTGAATTTTCCAAAATTTCTCCCCCTAAAGATATGAAAGAAAATAAAAGTGATCGGCCAACATGGATACCTCGGTTTTTAGATTTTGAAAAATCATTTTTCTCAAAAATGTTTGTGAAATGTCAACTCCGTGAAGCGCTAACTTAAGCAAAATACTCCACTATCAGCAACTTTGCAATCACTAATAGGTCTTCTTGAAGTACCTGCACACAACCTCAAACAATTTTTTAGTTAAATACGGGAACCCAAACCGGCTTGGGTCGTCCCGTATCTTCAATAAAATCGTTTCCCGCCGAGGTTGCCATTTTCTGTCTCCAAGAACAAAATGGTTTAGACGATTTCGCCCGATGCGAATCAGAACCATTGAAAAACTTTGATTTGTTGAAAACCATATTCAACAACTCTTCGACCAACATTTTCTCAGGTTTTGAGTGATGTTGTCGAAGCCCATAATATGAAAACTCATTTGAATAAGGCATTTCAAAATCATTATTGAAAAATTGTTTTCTTTTTGAAAAATGTTTTGGTTTTGAAAACTGTCGTGACCAATCATCATAATTTGAGGTTTTACCAACAACCGGTTTCTTATAAGCTGGTTTTCGTTGGTTTTGCTGAATTTGTCTAACAGGTATATTTCAGTTAGTACAGTTAGTTCGTTAGAATAGTTAATTCTTGTATTGGGTAGTTATTGTCATTATCCATAGTTGAGGGTTGGTTTATAAAACCAACAAATTAATCATAAAGTGGATGAAGGGTAGCAGATTATCAAACGGAGAAGCAGCCGAACCTTGTGTTCGGCAATTACGACCTGCCTCCGAACTTCAAGTTCGGCACTCAACTAGTTTCCCTATATATATGGAGTTTGGAGTTCGGACGAAGGAGACACACCTCGATTAACCATTTTCCCGAGTTCAATTACAAGAGGAGGAGTTTTTGATCTTCAATTTCAGAGAGAATTGATGTTAGGATCATGATTAGCTGCTGTAAACGAGTCCAAATCATGTAAACATTGATCGATTTGAGCTATAAACCGAGTTTATTTACCTTGTTAGTGTTCTTCGTTTCGGGTAATCTTTCGGTTCGATTTCGGTGTACAAATCACTAGATCCGAAGCTATTCGAGTTTTCGAAATTGCAAATTTTCCGAAAGCTAAAACTGCAAGGTTGTCAGGGCCGATTTTCACTACAAGAATCTCGATCTTGAGCGAGAACGGGGTTCGGATTCGAAAACCCGAAAAGATGAATGATGATGAATGGAGAAGAATCTAGGAAATCAAAACATAAGAAAGATGATAATCAAGTCGAATGATTTCATTGAACCAAATGATTACAATCAAGAAATCATGACAACACTCTCTTATGGAAATCCATGACTCACTCTTTCTCTCTAGAATGGAAATCTCACACACTCTAAAGGAAATCATTTTAACATTTGGAGACCTTTTTTTTTCTTGGAATGGGCACCCTCACTATATATATAGTGAGGGTGACTAACAAGTGAAAAACATAAAAATTGAACAAAATACAAATGAATGAAATAAACATAAAATATTAATTAAATCAAAGTTGATTTAATTAATCCGAAGCTTGACTCGCTCGAACCGATCTTCCGTTGACTTTTACGTTGACCGTTAACTCGAACGGTTGACTTTTCCAGAATATGGTCTTCGGTCCAGTCTCGCAAGCCTCGAGCATCACAACCCAGTCTCTAAATCAATTCACATGGATTCTTCAGTCAAATTCTTCCGTAAACAGATTTGATGGCGTCAGTCACATAGATTTTAGTTCCAACATATTCCCCCTTGACTGATGCTTTCAAATCTGTTCAACTGCTGAAGAATCGCTCTGTCGTACATCTTCAATGAATAACTGATAAACCCGAAGCAATTTGTCATAGAGATTCCCCCTCTGAATAAGCTTCTTCTGTTCTTGTTGCTCCAGTTGAGAGCCAAGTGCTGCTGCTCACTCGGTTCACACGGTCGGGTACAATACTGAGAAAATGCTGAACATCGGAGTCAAAACCGCAACAAACTGAATCAGATAAACCAATCAAACACTGAAAATGCTCCAAATCCGAATAATCGACCCGATATCCAAATCCATAATAATTTCTCTTATTTCTCTAAATCTCTCCAAAAACATCAAGTCGGAAGCATAAAATTAGATGCGGAGAGTCGAACCGTCGCGATCGGTTGCCTAGAGAAACCGGATAAAAAATCTTGAAATCGGACAATCTCGCGAAAAACCGGAAGCCAGATGCTTACAGTTGTGAATAATCCGCGCGACTGAGGTTGGATGCGAAAATAAAGATAAATATCAAATCTGTGAAAATTTGAGATCCCGAGCGAAAATAATCATAACTGGACTCTTCGTAATTTTGGGCGAAGAAAAACGAGCTCGGAAATAAATTCCGTGAAGATTTCTGAGAATTATCGGTGAAAGCAGCTCAATCAGAAAAATTTCATCAATTTTCATCAAGGAACGACTTCTCGAGAGATTTAACCGGATAAATTCCACTATTAACTGAGATTCCAGTTAATCCGGTTAGTTGACATGCGCGCTGCATCAGCTAAAAATAAAAACCGTGAGACATAACGGGAAAGCTGAATAATTAACCGGCTATAGAAGCTAACCCGTCAGTGGTCGATAGCTAACGTGCGCGCGACGCCAATAAACGAGAACCCCCAAAAATAAATTGGAATAAATCCGAGACTAAAAAAAATTTCCGCAATTTTGTTCGGGCGTTATCTACGTAAATCTTTTAAAAGATTGATTAGAAAAATCTTCGTATTTAACGAAAATGCAGAAAATTCCATTAGATTAATTAAATCCTACTAGATAAGCCTTAATCCTTGTAAAATTGAATTGACCAATCAGAATTCACCCTTTAAAAATGATCCAACGGCCTGGAAATGATGGATATTAATGGATCAGATCAGGATCCGTGTGCCTGGCGGCTGGCCAATAGGATTGCAGCTGAAGAAGCTACACAACACAGATCCAACGGTTGAAAGAAAATCAGATCAATATCGTGGAGGGCTAGATACGTGTGAGGGTAAGTTCAGCCAATCAGGAGAGGATATACCAGCTGCATTCAACGGCTCTCTCCACAGGAGGGGCCCACGCTGACTTTCCTTGGGCCAATCAGTATTCGACAGCCGATCTCCTCCCCAACGGTTCTTTGTAATTCCTGGGTCCCACCAGAACTTTCCAGCGAATCAGAGTTAGACAACGATCTGTTGTTGACCGACAAAAGGAAAGAGAATTTCTCCCATTCAACCAATCAACGGAGGCCACGTCATCATCTTTAACAGATGCGTCTTCTTCCTCGTAAACCCTAGCTGGCCGGAAATTTGAACCCTTCGACGGAAAACCGTGAGATGACCATATCTCCCTCAAAACTCAACGAAATTCTTCGAATTTTATAACGTTGGACTCGTGGCGTCATCCTCTATCATCCTATACGAACAGAATCCACCAAAACGATCTCGAATAAAAACCCAGAAACAAGTCCGCTAAAGAACTTCAAGTTCGCTAAGCCAAACTCAAGTACGCTAAGAGACCTGAGTAGTCCGCTAAGAACTCGAGAAGTTCGCTAAGAAACTTGTGAAGTCCGCTAAGCATACAGAGAAGTTCGCTAACCTTTGCTGAAGTTCGCTAAGCTCAGAAGTCCGCTAGAGCAAACAAGTCCGCTAAGCTTACGAGAAGTCCGCTAGGACAATCTGCATATCTTCAAAACAATTGAATAAATCTGGAAAACTGATAGAACAGTGAAGAACACCCACTTAACAGCCCTCTTCGATGCGTGATTTAACCCAGAAAAACAGTTAGGAAAACCCAGATTCATGACGAATTCGTGTAGTCTTACCATCCAAGATGATGTTCTGGCCACAAACAACCCCCGAACAGCAGCCACAATCATCGAATCTGACCCCGAAATCTGGAAAAATCCAAGAACACGAAGAACACACAGTTACACCGTCAGTGTGTGTTTTTTCAGATCCACTCAAACTGTTGAGATTTAGATGAAATGGATGCTTTCAATGGATCCGGAATGCGATTTCCACTGAGAATCATGCTTCGTTTCATCCAAATCCATGAAGAATAGCTCCAAAAACGCAGAATCAAAGCCGAAAATCTTCAAAAACCCTAAAAACGGGAAAAACTCAACAGTTACGAAAAATCTGCTCGAATCATCATTTCTCTCACTGATTTGAACATGTTGAAGATAAAAATCATCAAGATAGACTCCATGAACAATAACCTAACATTTAGCAACATCAGATCTTTCCAGAATCCATCAAAAATGAAGAAAAATGAGAAAAAGTCTCAAAAAATGAGTTTTCATCATCTTCATCCATTCAAGCTCAAAATCAGATTCGAATGACCGGATTCACGGTGAGATGAATCTGATCGGTCCCCGCTCTGATACCATTTATCAGGACCGATTTTCACTACAAGAATCTCGATCTTGAGCGAGAACGGGGTTCGGATTCGAAAACCCAAAAAGATGAATGATGATGAATGTAGAAGAATCTAGGAAATCAAAACATAAGAAAGATAATAATCAAGTCGAATGATTTCATTGAACCAAATGATTATAATCAAGAAATCATGACAACACTCTCTCATGGAAATCCATGACTCACTCTCTCTCTCTAGAATGGAAATCTCACACACTCTAAAGGAAATCATCTCAACATTTGGAGACCTTTTTTTATACCATTTTCAGGACTGATTTTCACTACAAGAATCTCGATCTTGAGCGAGAACGGGGTTCGGATTCGAAAACCCCAAAAGATGATGATCGATGGAGATGAATCTAAGGAAATCATACACAAGAATGATATGATCAAATCAAATGATTTCATTAAACCGAATGATTAGTTACAAGAAATCATGACAACACTCTCTCATAGAATCCTTGACTCACTCTCTCATATTTGGTGTCTCCTGAAAAATGAAAAATTTTATTCCAATGTAGACAAAACTCATGGAGTTGGATCCTTTGCATTGAGGGTTGATTCATTTGAAACAACTTTGGGCTCAACCGATGGTGTTTTGGGAACCCAAACTTGTTTGCACTTCTTTCTTTTAGAATGAGTCATCCTTTGAGCATTTATTAAATTGGTTTGTGCTTGCTCAAATGAAGATGGTTCAGGGGCAGTTTCCTTCAAATATGGTGTCCTCACTCCAGATGGCCACAGATTGAAAAATCCATAACCACTATCATAGTGATCATAACCATACAAAGGATTATGAGTGAAATTCCATCCCATGTGTTGACCGAATGTTGGTTGGTGATAGTACTGGTAGTAGGGATTGTAGCCGCAAACCCAACCAGTATGATCAAGTTGCCCACAAAAATGACAACCAACGGGTCCAAAATGATTTGAAAAACCATAAAATTGATCATGAGTTTGGTTTTCAAATATGGCTGAAGTAGAGGCAACTCGATGCATTTCTGATCTGGCTTCCTCATTTTGCACATTCAGCTCCTTCACTTGCATGTCAGCATCTTCAACACTAAGTCTGTTTAGATCTTCAATCAGGTGATGATCATCAGATTGCTGAGTCTCTAGGTTGTTTGATCCGTCAGACTCTACATTCTGGTTCACTTGAGATTTCTTTGAGACTTTCTTCTTGCGTTTTGAAGGTTTGACTTTAGTGGGAACATTGAATTTGCCGTTTACATCCTCTTTAACTTGCAGATTGGAAGTTTCCTTCATATCTGCTTCACCTTGACCGGGGTTGACAAAGTGTTTATGTAAACCACGTGGATCAGGCACAATCTCTCTGTCATCAGACTTTGAAGAGGAGTGTTTATTCTTATTTTTCTTTTTCCTTTTGACTTTGCTAGCATTGGCATTGAATGAGATTCCCGGTTTCTCACCTTCTATTGTAGCTAGCAAGTCGGCTTTATTTTGCATGTTCTGCTCAGAATTCCTATCAATAGAAACACTAGTAGACTTGCACAAGGCATTAGTAACAGGTGTATCATTTAACTGGTTATCACAAGCAGATACAAGATGTGGTATGGCAGCACTTGGTATGTTTTTCTTAATGATACCTGGGACTGAGTCACGATTGTGATTTAAGGGAGATGCAGGATTACTTGAGTTGTTAAACATGCTACTAAAGTAATTCTTGGTCCATCTCAACCTATCAATCTCAGTCTTAACTTGGTTGTAATCATTTCTAACATTGGTCAACGCTTGTTTAGCATCAGTCAACGCCTGTTCTAGATCAGTAACTCAATTTTTAAAAAAATCTTTCATTTTCAAAACATTTCTGATTCATCTCCTCTAGTGACTTGATTTGAGTTAATAAGCCATCTTCCTTTTGGTCATTAGCAATAACTTTATCAGCTAAAACTTGATTATATTGTCTATAACTCTTGACAAGTTCAAGACAATCATCGATACAAGCTTGAGTTTTCACATGAGGTGGTAATTCAGGAACTTGAGCTATTTGATCAAAAACATATCTAGCAATGATTACATGAGGATCATTCATGGTCCAATCGATGATTTCCCCAACCTTAATCAACTCATGGCCAATATTCTGATCATTAGAATAAAAAATGGAGTGATTTAGGCTTAGCAACACTTGAACAATCCATGAAAAGTGAGTAAACTTCAAACTTTTAGCAAATTAGTAAATTTGATATAAAAAAAATGGAGTTTGATTGTATCAAAAGCTTTAGAATGTATCTAGAATCAATTCACAAACCTAAAACACACTCAAACAATGCACAAATTCATTCAAATAGGCAAAAAAAATGAAAATTTTGAAAATCACAGCTTGTTCTTCAATGGAGAATTTTGGTGAAAATCAAAGTTGTTTAAAATGATGGAATGAAAGCTCCAATAGATTAGGAATATGATCTCGATCAATAGTGAAAACTACACCAACATCCAAATCTGAGCCTAACACATCCAATTCGATCAAATAGTGATTATGAGAAAAGTTTAAAAAAAAATCACTAAATTTGCTAACATGGATTCAAAACTTGATGAAAATGAGATTGGATTTCTTCAATGATTTTAGTTTTAGGTTGCTAACACACGAAAATCATCAATTTTACCAAAAACAATCTAAAAAAAAGAATCAATTTTCGTGTTCAGACCTTCGAACAAGAAGATGATGAACAACCAATTTTCTCCAAATGATGATTTGAATGCACCAATAGCTTCGTGTGATGATGTAGATCAATACTCAAAACTATGACAACTTTCAAATCTCAGCAAATCATCTCCATAAATGAAGTACAGTGACTTTATGTTCTTGAAGTGTTCTTCCCGTTTTTGAACAAAAACAGCCCAAAAACTGATGAAAATGATCTCTGATGATGAATCTGAGGATGAAATCAGCTTCCAAATGATGTTTCCACTCAAGAAGCAACCTTCGATCTTCAAAAACTTCACTAAAACGAGCTAAATCTTGCAAAATCCTCAAGAACAAAAAGGGTTTTGTTCATACCATCGTCAAATCTTAACCAAAATTGACGAATCTTATATCGTTGGAATCGTAGCTCAATTCTCTATCATCCTGTACGATCCGAATTCCACGAAACACTCTCGAACAAAAACCCAAAAACAAGTCCGCTAACCCCAGAAATTCGCTAAAGCCTTCCAGAAGTCCGCTAAGGGTCTGAGAAGTTCGCTAAGACCCTTTCTCAAGTCTGCTAAGGACTCAAGTTCGCTAAGGCAGAACAAGTTCGCTAAGAATCGGAACAAGTTCGCTAAGAATCAGAACAAGTTCGCTAAGAAGAGGAGAAGTTCGCTAAGAACTCAAGAATTCCGCTAAGGCCATCTTCAAAGCTTCAAACACATGAACATATCATGTGCCTGGAACAATCACTTATCAAAAACAAAGAAAATTTTAGTGATAGGCCTCCTTGACTGTTCCTGCACACAGTGAGAGATCAGTTAGCCAATGGTACCCAGGCCATTGTTGTTCTGGGTAGTCCCGAGGAGTCAATAAATGATACTTCTTTTAAGCACATGCCTTTAATGAGATCAGGGACTTGTGGTGTTGCTGCCATGGTCTTTGGTTTCCAAGTTTGAGGTGATTTAACAGTTGTTTTAGTCACTTTTGGTGTTGTGACTTTAGGTATTTCAACCTTCTTCAGTTTTGGTTCATTTTTCAAAACAGTTTTAGTTACCTTGGGCGGGGTAACTTTAGGTTTTTCAAACTTTTTTTGTTTTGAAATTGGTTTCTTCACCTGTTTTTGAAAATTTTTATAACTTGAAAAGCTGTTATTTTGATTTAAAAATTTTCTTTGTTCTTTCGCAGCATCCCAATGTTGATCAGAGGGTTTAAGCTTAGGACTGACAGTCTTCATTGCCTTAGGTGGTTGCACCATCGTTGGCTTAGACTTAATAGAATCCTGAGATGAAACCCTTTGACTCTGAGGATAATAGGGCTCATAGGGGCGGTAGAGACAGTTTCGGGCAATATGACCAGGATTGCCACAATTAAAGCAAGTCCGCTTCTTTAGATAGAAATCAGACGTGTAACCATTTGTCTTCTTCGGCTGATGGGGAGCAGTATAGCCTTGTGTCTACCTCTTTGAGATGCAGGAGAGTCCAGTATTGACTCTTGACTGGTTCCTAGAAGCTTGAGGAGAGTTGGTCTTTGCAATCCTTGTGCTCCAAGTATTCTTTGATGTGGATGCACCATTTCTGCAACCGCAACTGCATGACCCACATGATGAGACAGGAGATACAGCCACTCCCTTGAGCTTTTCATCTTTAACAACACCTGCAGATGGTACACTTGGTGGCTTGATGGTGATCTTGGGTCTTTCATTTTTAGCTTCACTTGTAGATTCATCATTGGATGAACCTAAACCCTTGAATTTTGAACTAAAAGAGGGTAGCTCATATCCATACCCTTGCTCTTGATCGAACATTGACCCAGAAGTCATAAATATCTTCCCCTCAGGCCTTGTTGTCATGATCACCTTCTCCCGTTGCACTTCATCAACAACTTTGAAGTACACAGTATCTATTTTAGGATACTGCTTCAACTTCTTCTCAGTAACAGGAGCTTTCTCCTTTTCTTGTTTCATATCATTAACTCCCTTCAAACGTGAACCTATACATCCAGAATTGGAATTATGACACCTGTTGTAATTTTGGCACTCTGCATCATCTTTGGATACATCCTCAATGGTCAGTTCAGTTGCACCCCTTTTATCACTTTCAGCTTTAGTAGTGTCATTAGCTGATCCTTTTCCATAAGTCATGGTTGACTCATTGTCTAATTCTTCTTGGGTCATTGGAGTCGTCCCTACCAAGACGCTATCAGCAGGAGGAGCAGCTTCTTTATATCCAGAACCAGATCTATCAACTTGATTATCATCGATTAAAAGTCCCACTATATCTCTCAGAACTGGTGGAGGAATGATACTATTTAGAACTTCAGATTTTTCTCTCCCACATCCGGCTTTATCTCTTCCAACCTGACCAGTCACAATAGCACAAGATAATGATTTACTAGCACTCATCATACGTTTATTTCTCATCTGATTGGTGTCATATTTGACAAGCAGTTCATCATATTTATGTTGCAAATCATCTAACTGCTGTTTCAACTCAGACACTTCTATCTTGGAGCGATCATATAAGATGGTCTTTTCAGTGGCTAGGTCGTGATATTTTTGAATATATGCTTTCTGAGCCTTTACCTTCTCTTCGCTCTTAAGAAATCTACCTTTAAATGAGCTGGTGGCACATTGTGCATCAAATAATTCTCTTTCCAAATTTGTACGAATCTGTCTAAGACTAGGAATTAGACGAGCACATGTTGGATTGAAACATACTGGCGTTTTAGTCTTGTCAACTTCATCCACAATTGCATGATGCTTTTTCTGGTCATCATTCTCATTTCTTTCATATGCTTTGCATAAAGCATTCCAGAGAGCTTCAGCAGATTGGCATTTTCTAAATTCTTGAGCAATTTCTGGAGATAAGGCCATGTTGATAGTTTCATAGGCCTCTTTATCTTTGTTAATTCTTTCCCGATCATCTTCAGAAAATTCATTCTCAGTTTTAGGTGTCCATGCTTTAGGTCATGTAAAATGTAGAGGCTTGAAAGAACCGTCTATCACGGATATCCATAACCCCACATTTTTTAGATGGTTTCTGAAACTGCATTTCCAATCTTTAAGTTGTCAGCAGAGAGCAAACGAGGAGGATACGTAGGATTAGTAAATTCCGGTGATGAAGATGTATCTGAACTAATTTTTAACTGAAAATATGAAACACCTGGAAAACGTAATCCAACCGAAAACCTGCAGTCTGGCCGTAAACACCCTACACGACCAAAATCCCCTTTTTCAACCAAGAACCACTAAATGCAAACCACAAACTCGATCGAGAACTACTGATCGGAAATCACAAACTCGATCGAGAACCAACGATCGAGAATCACACGCTGAAACGAGAATTGCTGGATCGAGAAGCAGGACTCGAGAAACTTGAAATCGAGAACTTCAATCGAGAACTGGGATCGAGAACCTCCAATCGAGAATCTTGCAACCGAGAACTTAGATCGAGAACCTAGAAACTTGCGCACCAAGATGACAATCTCGACAGCTGTACAATCGAAATCCTTCCAAAAATAATCCTGTAATCGAGAACCGTCACTGCCAGTCAAGAACCAGAAACCCTAGTCGAGAACTGCAGTCGAGAACCTAGACCTCGATCGAGAACCACCTGTAAATCCACCAAAATCGATTTCTGCAAGAAAACTAAACAAGTTAGCCATGAAAAACTTTAATTATTTTCACAGAGAGCCAATCGAGAACCACTTTTCCGGAACAAAACCTGTAAAACTTCAATAAATTTGGTTAGAACACCTTGACACGATATCGTGCGAGCCACGAAACTCACGTTTCTTGGCTCTGATACCAATTGTAAGTCCCGAATCACGGTCCAAACACGATATCAATACTCGATTAAGCGTGCGGAATCCGGTTAATCGAGTGTTTCAAGATAAACAATAAAAATGTTAAAAGGATGAACACGATTAATAATAAAACGTTTAAACCTGGATTGATGCACACGATTACAATCGTCTGGTACACCTCTAGAGAATTTCGAATTCTATCTGTCTCTCTGGTCTCCCCTCTCCTCTGTCTCAAATGGCCACCCCTTACAAATGAGGCCTAAGTGTGTTTATATACTACACACCTAACCCTACAAGGCTTTCTAAGCCCAAGCCCAAAACCTACAATTAATCTATTATTTGCAGTACACCCACTAAGCCCAGCCCACATATATTTAATATTACAAGCCTCTAAATAATACCCTTACACAGTTCAGGAAAGAAAACCAAGTCAAAAACTCAGAAGAATAAACAGGTGGTTGATTATCACAGAGGGTTGAAGTTTGATGCTAAATCTACATTTCTTGAGAAAGAAAAGGTGTTTAATGGAAATCCAGGAAACATGAAAGTGCCAAAGTTCTCTCAGATTGTGATAGATGATTCGTTGATTTCTGGAAAGAATGACCTGAAAGGAATCAAGTCTGAATTTACAAACCTTGCCAAACAAGGTCATAAGATACCAAATTCTGTTCAAGATAAATTCAAGCAGAAAAATGGTGGTTTGGGATTTGAAGAAAAAGAAATGCCGACTATGGATTTCAACAAGCAGGAATTCAAAACAAAGAAGATAAAGAAGCAGAAGGTGTTTTTAGATAAGAAGCCACAATGTTGGAAGAAGAAAGTATCTTCACCAGATGAAAAGCTTTCTTTTGAAGAGTCTTCTTGTATATCTGATGCTACACCACAAGGCGGTAACAGTTCAGATTCATTTCATTCTGCTAAATCAAATAGGTTTTATCATCAAGATAAATTCTTTGGTTATGGAGATGATTCAGGTTTTTATGATTCTCAAAAATGTTTTCCAAAATGTCACAAAGCAAAGAAATCAAAACTTGTGTTTTCAAAAATTCATGATGAATGTCTGACTGATCAGTTTGGAAAACCAATTTCAGTTAATCCAACCGGTGACAGACTTTGTTATGTTTGTCGTAAGAAGGGTCATTATGCAAATAATTGTCCTACGACAACTAACAATTCATCATCAAATGCCAAACGTACAATGTATGTTGATCTTGATGGCATTATTTTTAGTGAACCAATACCCAACACTAACTTTTTCTGGAAAAAGAAGATCACTTCGGAAAAGTTGGGTAGAAGTTCTGATTGTCACTAATCAGTTGACAATGGTTCTTGATGAATGCTATGTGATGATTCTGACAAAAATAGAATAAGAGATATCCTGATGAATGCATGTTTTCATTTTGAAAGATTTAAACTTGTTAGTTTTTCTTTATTTTGTCAAAAGATCGGACTTTCTCTGCATGCTCACAAGGCCAACGTGATTGTTGTTTCGTATAATCCATCGGACTTTCTATGCGTATACGGAAGTATCGACCTGATTGTTGTTGGATTATACAACTTCAACTTGTTTTGTTTTTCTTATTTTCTCAGATACTTGGGCTTTCTCTACGTGCCCACAAGACCGACCTGATTGCTAGGTATTTGAGGTTCTACTTTATTTTTGCATGACTCATCAAGGATCATTAAATCTCTAAGAAAATTTACTTCTATATAATTAGCATGATGATTTGCCAGCATTTTTGATAGAGTGGAGGCCGAGTTATCAGTGCCTGATAATATTAACATAAGCATATCTTGTTGGGCTATATTTTATGGAAGGCATGAACATTAGTTATTTGACTAGTTTTATTTAGTTTTGGGCTTGTTTAGTGAATGTAATGGGCCATGTGGGCCG
>JBCNJP010000008.1:18141950-18173118 GCA_039602395.1 Deinandra increscens subsp. villosa
AAAATTCAAAAACCTTTTTCAAAAACTTTGAAAGATATGGAGGGGAGTTCAAAATCTTTCTAAAAAGTTTACATCTCCATTTGTTTACAAAAATAACGAGCATTGAACACACAGTTGATATATCAACCAGTGAGGTTGCATTATCTC
Organism: Deinandra increscens subsp. villosa; assembly: GCA_039602395.1. Lineage (NCBI taxonomy): Eukaryota > Viridiplantae > Streptophyta > Magnoliopsida > Asterales > Asteraceae > Deinandra > Deinandra increscens. The sequence continues at coordinate 18,142,098 of JBCNJP010000008.1, forward strand.
GACCATGGCTCTAATGCCAATTGAAAAACCGAGGTGGTGGACAAATACCTTGGTTGCGGAAGTGGATCGAGTCTTTTTGTGACTCGTTTTTGTAGAAACAAACGAACACCCGGATATGAACACGATGGTGTTTGAGATGTGATGATGATGATGAGCAAAGCTAGTATAAACATGATAGATGAAGAACAAGATAGATAGATAAACAAGGTGGAACGATAGATAACTAAAGATAATCGAAAGATTACATTTTACCTACCCCACGCATTCCCGGGTATCATGAACTTACTAGGTGAGTTCATGAACCCTCGACAAGCTTCAAAGAACCATGACTAACTCTCTCTCACTAGACATACATCATCAAGTCTGTCACATGAGAAAGACTTGCTATATATACTTCAAACTCACTATGCGCATAATAGTAAAACTACCAACTAGTGACAATATGTAAACAATAAATAATATTCACTAGAGCCGTCTTCTTTAGTTGAGTCTTGTGTCTTGAGTTGTCATGTTCTTCACCGTGTTGTCGGGACGGTAGACGTTAAGTGGCCGTTGAGTATTATCACATCTATCCAAATCATGTTGGCTCGGTATCTCGATTCCCAACAAATAGTGTTTGTTTCTGTCATTTCAGAAAATATCAAAAAGATTTTTGGTGTGTTTTAGTTTAAAATTCATAAAAGTCAAAAATATTTTATTTCTTATTTGTTTTCGATTGATCAACACAAGATACGAAAAACATTTTCAAAAATATATCTTGGATTCGCAAAAAAAAGTTTTGCGCCAAGATTATTTATGTTGGCCAGGTACTCAAAGGAAAAGAGTTAATCACAACTTCAAGTCTTCTGAAGCTGTTAGTAAGGAAGAAAGAAACTGTGCATCGTCAAGTATTCAAGATCAAGCTATCATCAAGTTGAGGGGTAGTTTGTTCGAAGAATATGTTTTAACTAGTGAACAGATACTGCACATGACGAGGGGGAGTTTGTTGATACCTAATTTGTGCGTCATGTGAAGTATCTGAACGAGGCGATGTAAAGATCAAGATACAAGTTCAAGCTGTTTGCCGAACCAGGTCCGAACCTAGAGTTCGGACCGGCCGAACCTGGAGTTCGGACAGGGTTCGGCCCAGACGTATATATATACATATAGGAACTTTTTCTTGTAATCTGTAACGGAGAGAGACGAGTTGAGAGAGACCAGATCTTAACTATGTGTTTTGAGAGTGTTTCTCTATTGAGCTGATTAGAGAGTTTGTAACTGAGTCTTTGTTGATTTCAATCAAATAAACTTTATTTACATCTCGTTTTCATCTCGTTCTTATTCTACGATCAAGCAAACCTCTAGTAAGATCCGTCTTACGGTTTTTCACCATCACTAACGATGAGTTCCATGCCGCCTTGTTCTATCTTCTTCCACTTCTCAGGCTCCTGCACAACATTAACAATGTGATAACCACATCCAGTATCAAATACTCATGTATTGGAGGAATTAAACAGTGGAAGGTTCAATAGCATGTATTGAAATACATAATGAGGAACCCTTGTCGGAGTTTCTAGTCATCCTTATCTTAGCAAGATAAATGGGCAGTTGCATTTCCAGTGGCCCATCTTGTTACATTCAAAGCATTGACGTTCCTCTGGAGGTGGTGCCAATGATTTCTTGCCTTTGGTTTCTTTGCCCTTGTTCTTGCACTTGGTGATATCTGTATCAGCAACTCTGAGCACATCCGGTGTGGTCCTGATCTTGACATTAGGAAACAATGTCACAACCTCATCTATAGTTTATGCCGAGCAATTGATCGCATGAAGGCGCTAATGCTCGAGTAAAGATCCGAGGACTACATCCAGGGCCATTCCATCAGGAATGGTGTAGCCGAGGTCATCCAGTCTGTCGTGATACCCCTTCATCATCATGACATGATTATAGGCTAAGGAACTTGACGACATAGCGCAGTTTACAAAATGTTAAAGTGCCCTACATCGCTCACCCCTCTGGCTTAACTCAAAGAGATCTTTGAGTTTCCTCATGATATCATACGCTCCCATGTCGGTGAATTTGTACCGAAAATCGGGTGTCATGCTAGATAACATCAGCTCAGTGACTTCCATAGAGTCGTCAGTGTGCTTCTGGATTTCCATCTATGATCGGTCCTTTAGCAAGTAAGACGGTAAGGTTGGATGGGTCGGTCAAGAACATACAGCTTTCTGAAAAGCCTCAAGATGTTCCTAGGGAGGGTTTGCCATAATAGGAAGTTTGTTTCAGTGAATGGGTCGAGAGTCACCATAGAACTCAGAGGAATTGTGTTTTCGTTAGCCTTCTGAAATAAGCAAAGTAATTTATTTTTAGTATTTTCGATGTAAAATATTTTTCTTAAAATAAATTGGTAAGGTTTATTTTAAATAAAATCGAGAATTCGATTAGACAACTTTACTTGAGACCACCAAATGAGCCTCATGAGCAAAATGTGTAACCGGACTGACAACGAGTGTTAATTGCGAGATTCAAGTCATAACTCTCGGTTATGAGGACGCTAAATACAGACGGGTGTATTTTGCGATACGTTTAGCCTCATCCATACCCACCTTAATCGTACACATTTATAGTGTGGTGTTTAACGATACTCCAACACTACAAACATGCAGTGAAGCGATAGTAATCCCAAATGGTCAATGTGACAGATACGGTGTTGAACGATACGCCAATGTCTCCACCTCGGAAGGTACCCTAAACACCAAGTGTGGTGTGGAACGATCTCCAACACTGATGTGTCGGTAAATACGTTCCAAGTTTGACTTGATTTTGGACGGCATGAACTATCATTTTTTTATTACCAGATAGGGATATTAATTGCTATTAATATTGTTGATCGTTAGACACGAACGATAAACCCTATCATCATTCGGGACTCGTATTTTAGATAACTTATTAAAATATCTAATTGTCGCGAATGATTAATTGTGTGTTAACGGCATTAGGTCATGGTCTTGCTAGAGCCGTATTAGCAAGACCATTAGGGACATAAAATATGTAAAAGCGGACAACCACATGGAAGGCAACTTGGTGCATTCTTGGATCTGTTCAGCTCCCACTGGCCTTCAGACTCCTTTTGGCGAGTGTCCATGCTTCAGGTCTTGATTTTTACAAAATTGACATTTACAAAACTGTAAACCTAGCTCTAGTTACAACTTTGAAACCCTAAAACGCGAGTCCACCAAAACAAGAATTATAAACAATCATTGGGCCAATTAGAGAAAAACAACACGCCATTCAATAAATATATATTTAAATCAAAGGGGTCGGCCGTAACACACAATAATATAAAATACGAATTAAACAAGTAATCGATTCGCAATCTGGAATTGAATCGAAATTTCGAACTACCGGTTACGAAAATACTGATTCTGATTTACGCGCGGTGATCGAGGCTATGGTACCGTTATTGGGTTTTACAGTGGATATCCGGGTTGCCCATTTTAATTTTATTACCGAATAATTAACGGGTTAATTATCTAAAACCAGATACGTAGCGGAAAATCTTTTACAACGCGAATAATGTAAAAACCTTAGACAGGATCTGATCATCATATACACGCAAATACAAAAAATTAAATACAATTATCTAAAGCAAGTTAGATATACCTTGGTGGAATCTGAACACACGTTCGAAACACCAGGATTCGACGAACTAGCTCTTGGTTGAAGGGTAACGCCGGACTCAAAACGTTAAGTCAGATCTTCAACAACGTGAGAAGACGGCAAATCAGGCACCGGGATCGCATTTAACAGGCGGATCGTAAGCGGTTGTGGTAACGAAATGGTGTTGAGTATCGAGACACCCAGATTCGAGATATCCGCGGTGCGCGAAACTGGAATAGTCCTGAAGACAATATCCATGGCAGCGCGTGGCGGTGGCGGAAGGGGCACGGTGGTGCCGGCTGGATATAGCAGCGTCGGCCACGTGGTCGGTTTCTCGGACACGGCGGCGATGGGGGACGAGAACATCGGTCTCGGTGGTGTCGGCAGGGCCAAGATTACCTCACGTTGATCGGCCCGCGGTGGCTCGACCGAAGCAGCGACGGTGGCAACCGCAGATGTGGTGGAGGCAACCGCTTTCTCTTCGGTGGCTCGGGCGACGATGGCGGCTGCTTTGAGGCGAGTGGTTGCTCTGGCTAGTCATGGGTCCATCGGAAGAGGGCCAGCGACGGTGGTGGTTAGCGGTCGGTGATCCAAGGGAGAGTGACGGCGAGAGTGAGAGAGAGATTAGGATTTTTGGCCTTTTCTCCTTTTACTAAATGATTTCCTAATCCCTTAAAAGGACTCCTTGGGCCTCTAACAGGTAAAAGCCCAATGAATAGCCCAACACACACAAACCCAATTAATTGTTAATCAAGTAACAATTAAATAATTTCGACTAAAACTTCGTAAACCGTTTTATGATTAAAATTTGTTTCGTAGTATTATTAAATAAGTATTTATTTATTTATTTATTTATTTCCGTTTAATTATAATTATTATAATTAGTTTATTAGATCGTTGACCACCGTGTAACTCTTACGGGTCAATACCGGGTCGATAACGTTTAATTGTGGGTCCAGGACACTTAATATCCAACATAGCCAACATAGAGTCAAAATCCCACAAAGTTTAGAATCCAAAAGACAAAACCGTAAAACGGTACAAAGATATTTTTAAAACCAAAATAGATATAATAAGGCTAAAGGGAATGGGACTCCACCTACGGGAAGTGGGGCATAAAGTTAGATGGAGACATCTGATGCGAGGCCCTTGGCATGTCATCGTACTTTGGGGAGGCCCTGCGCCCGCGTGGGGGGCTAAATGTCTCACAAAGCTCACAATTCGCTACACGAGTAAAACTCTCGTTCTGCAGGTAGCGGAGGTCAGTAATCTGCTGATCAAAATGCTGAACTAGATCCCCAAACCGATTATCCATGTGGGCATGCAGCTGTGCTATGCGAACCTGGACATTAGCAAAAGTAGGGGTGGAATATCATGCACGTTCACTGGCTCGGACTCCCTATAGTTCCACTGTTGTTGTACTGGGTGATCTAATGCTTCTAGGAGACCCTCCCAACTCATGTTCTCTCTCAGCTCATCAATGGTGAAGGCCACCGACTGACATGCCTCAGAAGCGGGGTTGTATGTGGGGCTGAGTGAATGTTGTACCTGTGCATTCTGCTGCTCCTATTCTGCTTCTTCACGTACCCTGGGTAGTGGATCCCAAACCCTCTTATCACCATCATTCAACCTATACGGTTTCACACTCAACACCATTTCCATATTCCAGCACATGGTCAAATCTACCTCTTTTACTCCTTCGGTTTTAGTACACCCTCTCTTTCGAACCTCGAACTGCTTTGTCAGATGGCTGGTTATTACATCCCTGACTAACCAACTCGACTGTCTACTACCACTGCATCGTTTGAATAGGTGAAGCAACCAATCGCGATGTTGCAATGGGTACCTGTATGCATGCAGTAAAGGAAGAACAAATCTCTGAGAGATACGGCACCACAATCATGCCTTGCAGTCATAGTTCCCGCGATCACCCGATGCAAATATGGGTAGAGAGGATCATGGATCTAGGTACTCTTTGTGTTGACAACATCGCTTGTCTTTGGTGTCAGCAGCATTGAATTGCAGGTATCAGTGAGCTTTGGCCATTGCTATAAGTAGAAAGTGAAATCAATTAAAATGAGCTAACACTATGATAACCGACTGACCGAGATCGAAAAACTATAAAACTGAGTTCAGAGGTCTCATACGGGTTAGGGAGGTGTAAAAAATTAGTTGAAACGCTCACTAGATGCTCAGAATGAAAAATTATAATTTTGGTCAGAGGGCTTTCACGGCCTGGGTCTGGCCGCGAAAGGTTGATCATGGGCTAGGTCAGACCACGCCAAGCCGTGAACAGTTGTTCACTGATCACAGGGTAGATCGCAGGCTTCACGGCCTGCAGAAGCCGTATACGGCTGCTTCACGACGTGCAGGGCGTGAAACTCATCAGGTTTGAAAAAAAACTTTCCAGATTTCTCGATTTTTACCCAAATTGAATATGGTTTGGGCCTTTATCCTCGGATTCTCACACCCTCCCCCTCCGCCCCCTGCCAGGGACGAGGAGAGCGAGTGTGCGATGGTTGCATGTATCAGTATCTCGCAGAAGCTTCAGATTAAGTCAAAGTGCTTCTAAAGGTAAACACACACAGACAACAGTCCACTAACGTACACGATAGACCACTTATTTATATATACACAAACGGTGGAATTAAGTGTTCAAATGGGTCCCAGGTTAACTCTAAGACAATGTAATAAAACACGGAGAATACAAACACGGAGTAATAACGAACTTAGGTTGTGAAGCCTATCGAACTGTCCCCAAACTACCCTTCTCAAGATCCCTTGTCCCAACCGCTAGCTAATTACCTGCAATATGAACTAAAACATGTCAACAACAAAATTTGTTAGTGAGCCGCAACTAGTGACTCCAAACGAAATTATTTAACTCATTCTCCGATATACATAGGCCTATTGTGAATCCTGGGTCCTGCCTAAGGCCAAAACTTAATCCAGACAACACAAGCGTGTGCCCCTGTATTTCCTTCATGTCTATAACATATATGGCGTTCCATCATACCATCGTAATTTAATACTAGGTATCGCGGGGGTATGAGCCAGTACCGACTCCCTATACAGTTGTAAGGATCAAATATATGCTTCACCGCCACGACTTAAGGACCCTGATGACCCAAGTAATATCCCCATGAATGAATATTACCCAACAATAACTAACCACGCAATTCACAACAAATAACTGTAAAACTAACATAGCATATTAGGAATAAATAATTTAAAAACAGTTCATATGCAGCCCTAAAACGTAAGTAAAATAGGGGAAGCTAACGGAAGTCACAGATATTAGAAATTGAGTAAAGGTCACAAACTTGTTCCTCATCATAGATGCAAATGACCTAACACATATAATTAAATCCTAAGATTCTGAAATTATAGTGTTGCATTAACAGGTTCTCAATTTAGTCCAATACTCCAATTCTTACTTTAACCGGATCATCATAACTTTCAAAGTTAAAATGATACAACTGTTAGAAACTGAACCGGGTAATAATCTGTGTAACATTGTGCCAATTACCCTCTTCAACTTACTACTGATTCTGATTAAAGATTCTGATCAGTTTGCAAACTGAGTATGAATACGAGCGTATTCAACTTAAGTGACACGGCCATATTCATATGTTATGAATATTGACTTTCTTGCTACATGCAATACGGCGTATTCTAAGCAAACTGATACGGTTAGGTTCTTGCATATGGCTGTATTACCATAACTTCATAAGGGCGTATTCAAGCTGTTCATTCTTTTAACATGAATACGGCTGAAATGACTTATATGCCATATGGGCGTATTCATGCATTTCTTCCCCTTTTCGGCCATCCGACCCGTGATACAGTCGTATTACCCTTAGAGGATACGGTAGTATTTCTTGGAACAAAATACAAACTTGGTTATTTATTTGATTTTACTTTGTTTTAGCTACTGATTTGATTACCAAAGCTCTTGTAATCATTTACCAAGTAAATTAGACTATCCATTGCATTCAGTAACATCCATTAATTTATTCTAATGACCAAGAATAGGATATGTATACATTTTCATAAATTGTATCAAACTTAGAAACTAACCTCTTATGGATGATTCTCCTGGCTCTTATTGTTCCAGTACAACCTCCAGATGATCCTAAACCCTCGAGACTGTATCTGCATGTGATAGTCATAGCTCAATTAACAAACTTTCCAAATTTGGTAATTTTGCTTATTCATGTACAATCTAGCCTCATACCTTGATTTGTCTCAACTTCTGGAACAATTGACTGGTGCTTGATGATTCTCACATCATCTCTGTAACAGATATCAATCATTCATTAGTTCTAACACTAAACATTCATCTAATTCTTGTGATGAGAGTGCTTAGAAATTTACCACAAGATTGCACCCTTTTAATCTTGTTTCCTCGCTCGCTTTAAATACTTGGAGTCCCTCTGGTTGAACTAGAGCAGAGAGAGTAGATGGTTTTCAAGAAAACAGCTACCCAAATGACCAAAATCTGGTCAATATTTGGTTATATCGCCTTGAATTGATACGGGCGTATCATCTTTATATGATACGGCCGTATCTCGTCATCGGTGTTAAAACACGTACCGGATCGTTTCCAGATCATAACAAAGATAGAAACTGAGAATCTAGTCATTAATTGTGTTGAATTGTTAGAACCGAAGAAGTATACATCAATGAAGCACTGGGAGAGGTTAGACAGACCTCTCCTCTCAACACAAGACCTAATGAATAGAAGTCTACATTGCTAAGCTAGACTCCACCTATTTATAGGTGACACTGCCCAACGTACCAGTCTACTTAGCATACCATTTGGTATACTTCTAGCGTACCAATTGGTATGCTGCATGGTACGTTGGCAACCTAGCCTAATCCACAATCTAGACTATTACATAATTCGCACAGTAACGACCACACCTGGAACATGCTCTAACAGTCGGGTAACCGAATACTGATATGACCGCGATACGATCTGCAAAAAGTTTTATAAAACCATAAAACTTCCTTGTTGTAATTCTCAGACGGATCTGATTTTATCAGTATTTCTACACGGATTGACCCCCAAAACATCCCCAAACTTGATTTTATGAAAAGGGCTCAAGAAAATGGGGTGGCAATGAAGACCTGGTTCGAAAATTGGGGTTTTTTTTGGTTGTATACATCAAAGGTTTTATCTTGATATAGTAGTCATGTGGTCTTACTCGAATGGTCATCCCCATATTCAAGATTTGTAGAAACTTTTAAAAGAATTCGGATGGGGATGGAGAAAGCGATCCAAAGAAGCAAGCATAGTTTAAGAAAACAAGAATGGAGAATGAATTAGTGTACCCTTGATGATGCGTGGATGATGAATCCTGTTGACGTAAGAAAAGAAACCGTGAACGGAGTATGTGAGCATGGGGTAGGGGAGAGCTATCGGATGGTGTATGGTTTGGGGTAATGTGGTCCAGAAAAGTTTTAAGGAGAAAGGACAAAATCTTTAGTTAAAATAAGTCACGGCCTGCAGGCCGTGAGCCTAGTTTTCATGGCTAAGACCAAGCCTTGAGGCTTCCTTGTTAGGCCCATTCTCGATGACAGCAGCAGTGCCCGGTGACCGACTCTCTTTTCCTGCGTGTGTAACTAGTGAGACGACTCTCACGGCCTAGCAAAATGTGAGAGGGTAATTTTTGAATTTTTCTTATTTATATTAATATTATACTTATATTATATAATATATATATATATATATATATATACTTCAAATATTTTAGCACCTATAACATGAAAATACGCATATATGTATATATATAATAAAATATAACATATGCTAACACAATCACGCAATCAAGAAACGCAAATGACATAAATTCTAATTAACGGGAATTTTTCTATCAATCCTAGCACATTGTCATATAAGCTCAATTATTAAAGAATAGCGTACCTGATTGCTGATCCAATTCCTACAAAAGGAAATTAACAAAACCACATAAAAATCAGAGAAAAATTAAAATGACAAATATAGAAACACGGGTTACCTCTCGTGAAGCGCTTAATTTATTTACGAGTCTTTACCTTGACTCGGCCCCTGTGAATCATTCAGGGGGTAAAAATCGTATACAGATCGATTCTATGGATCAGACGGAAGGTTTGTCATTGATTCGTGTCGAATGATTACATGACCAAAGGAGTATACAAACGTTTAAGCTCCAGGGGAGGTTGGACAGAACCTCCCCTCTCAACACAGACACTAGACAGAAACTTACACAAAATTACAAAGATAACACTATTTATACTAAACTTTCTGTCCGAACTGGGGTACCTCCGAACCTGGAGTTCGGACCACCTTAGGACACCCCCGAACTTGGAGTTCGACTAAGGTTCGAACCCCAGATCTTTTCCACTCTCAAATCTGTCTGTTCGTCAATTCGAACAGTAACGACCACACAAGGTTCATGCACTAATAGGGGGCTTCTGGAAGCTCAGATCTTCCACATAAGTTCTACTGGCGGGCCCTTCGATATATCGTTTCAGCCTGTGGCCATTTACCTTGAATGGGTGTCCATCCTCCTCCACTGTCTACACTTCCCCATACAAAAACACCTGCGTGATAGTGTATGGACCACTCCACCTAGACCGTAATTTACTTGGAAATAAATTCAGACGAGAGTTGTATAGCAACACACGATCCCCATAATTGAACTCTTTCTTCTCCTTGAGTTTCTGATCATGCATTTTTGTCATTTTCACTGTGTATCGCCAAACATTCTTGTATGATGCCTCTCTCAGCTCCTGCAACTCGTTCAGTTGCAGAAAGCGCTCCTCACTAGATTTCATCAAGTCCATGTTCACTGTGCGCATAGCCCAATACGATTTATGTTCTAGCTCCATGGGCATTTGACACGACATTCCATACACTAGCCTGAAGGGAGTTGTTCCAATTGGTGTTTTATATGCTGTACGGAAGGCCCACAGTACGTCATCAAATTTCTCGAACCAGTCTTTCCGATGAACGTTGCATGTCCTTCCTAAGTACGTTTGATCCCTCTATTTGACACCTCGAACTATCCACTAGTTTATGGATGGTAGGGTTTTACAAGTCTATGGTTAACTCCGTATCTCTTCTAGGGCTTTTCCATCTAGAAGTTGCAGAAATGAGTGCCTCGGTAAGTGATCAAGGCCTTTGGTGACCGAAGCGTGCAAACAACTTCTTCATAAATTTAGTAACAAATCGCACGTCGTTGGTTGGTTAGGCTTGGGCCTCTACCCATTTAGAAAGGTAACCGACGAAGACGAATATATACTTGTTTCCATATGATGACGGAAATGGCCCCATGAAATCAATACCCCAGACATCAAATATCTCGTAGGCCTGGGTCGGATTTTACGGCATCTCATTTCTGGATGATATGTTTCCAGCCCTCTAGCATGCGTCACATCCTCTCACAAGTTCATGGGCATCCTTGAATATTGTGGGCCAATAGAAACCGGAGTCTAGTACTTTTCTTGCCATATTGTTGGCTGCATTTTGGCCTCCGATCGGCGCGTCATGACAATGATGCAGACTTTTATGCGCTTCCTCGCCGAAAACGCAAAGGTGAATGACTTGATCAGCTCCTGTTTGATTGAGGAATGGATCCTCCCATATGTAGTATTTCACGTCCACAAAGAATTTGCGACGTTGCTAATATGTCATGCCCTTCCTGACAACACCCCGACTGGATAGATCGCGAAGTCCTCGAACCAGGGGGTTTCATCTTGTTCGACGGGGCCTTCATGAGCAGAGATGGTGAACAAGGATTTATATAGGTATTTTTCGGTAATTTTGGGTTCGTTGTTCTGGACTTCAGGGTTCTCCAGACGGGATAGGTAGTCCGTAGCGACGTTTTCAGCTCCCATCTTGTCGATTATTTCAATATCGAACTCCTGGAGCAGCAAGATCCATCTGATTAAGCGTGGCTTCGCATCTTTCTTATTAAATAGGTACTTGATCGCTGCGTGGTCAGTGAAGACTTTCGTATTTGAGAGCACGAGGTAAAAGCTGAATTTGTCAAAATCTTAGACCACAACAAGTAGCTCCTTCTTAGTAGTGGTGTAATTCCCTTGGGCATCGTCAAGGGTTTTGTTTGCGTAGTAGATTGGATGGAATCACTTGTCCTTATGCTACCTAAGGACTGCTCCGACGACATGGTCGCATGCGCCGCACATTAGCTCGAATGGAAATGACAAATCAGGTGCCATCATGATAGGATCCTTGACCAACTTTTCCTTTATTAGATCGAAGGCACGAATACAGTAAGCGGAGATATTGAATGGCACATCTTTCTCAAGCAATTGGGTCATGGGTCGAGTGATTTTTGAGAAATCTTTGATGAAGTGGCGATAAAACCCCGCATGACCCAGGAAACTACTGACAACTTTGACATTGGTGGGGTGAGGTAGCTTACTAATTTTTTTGATCTTTGTTCTGTCTACCTCAACCCTTGCTTTGCATATATTTGTGACCAAGCACGATGCCCTCTGTGACCATAAAATGGCACTTGTCCTAGTTAAGCACCAGATTTGTTTCCTCGCACCTAGCCATCATTTTGTCAAGGTTTCTCAAGCACGTCTCAAATGAGTCCCCATATACTGAAATGTCATCCATGAAATCCTCCATGGAATCCCCGATCATTTCGCTAAATATCGAGACCATACATCATTGAAAGGTCGCAGGCGCACTCCAGAGCCCAAATGGCATGCGCCTATAAGTAAAAGTTCTGACAGGGCATGTAAACATTGTCTTTTTTTAATCCTTCGGAGCGATGGGGATCTGAAAGTAGCCTGAGAACCCATCAAGAAAACAGTAATAATGCTTTCCTGACAACCTTTCCAACATCTGGTCGATGAAGGGGAGAGGAAAGTGGTCCTTGCGAGTAGCGTCGTTTAACTTTTTATAGTCAATGCATACTCACTCGCCACCTAGTCACGGTGCGGGTGGGGACGAACTCATTTTTCTCATTCGTGACCACAGTTATGCCACCCTTTTGAAGCACAACTTGCACAGTCTCACCCATTTAGAATCTGAAATTGGGTAGATGAGTCATGCGTCCAGCAGCTTAATCACCTCTTTCTTCACGACCTTCTACATATTTGGGTTCATTCTTCTTTGATCCTGGGCCACAGGTTTGACCTCTTCTTCCATCAAAATTTTGTGTGTGTAGAATGCGGGATATATCCCTTTGATGTCAGATATCTTCCAGGCTATGGCTTGCTGATGCTTCTTCGGAACCTCCAAAAGACTTTGCTTTTGATTGGCTTCAAGGTGGGAGGCTATAATCACTGGTCGCTTGCCTTGGTCATTAGCTGAATTGGAGCTTCATCAACCACTATTTCTTTATTCTCCCTTTCTCGTCCTCCTTAGTCATTAAAACTAACGGCTGTTACCATCTGCACTTCTTGATAAGTGTTGTTAAGGGTCTGGGAATCCTCTTTATCCTTACCACATATATTCTGTAGCATGCTGCCAACAGTGGCCATGATGGAATAAAGGAAATAACATGTGTCATGTTGAGTGGCTGGGCGTTTCATGGTGTTAGAGCATATTCCTATGCTACCTTGTGTCTCGTGTATTGTATCTAGATCAGAGCTGTTTGAGTGAGTCTTGGGGTGAACGTACCAAGCCCCGTACCAGTTGGTACGAAGCCAACGTACCAATGGTACGTTGGTTGGTACGTAGCACTTAATGGTAAGTATAAATAGGTCGTGTTAGAGAGAGTTCGATAGTTCTGTCATTTTGCTATCTTCTTAAGTGTGTGTTTCTCACTCTAGTCTTTGTGTAACCTCTCTTTGTGAATAAATAAAGCAAGTCTTTATTTACATCGTGTTAATTACGTTTTGACCGAAAGATGCAGTAGTAAGGTCCTTCCAGGTACTTACAAGTGGTATTAAGCAATCCAGGTTGTTCTACTGCTTTGATTTGGTTAAATTCGAATTTTCTAGTGACAGAAAGTTAGGGTTTCTTTGTTTTTCATGAATTTTCCTCAATACCGAGTGTTTCTGGTGCTAAAACTAATTTTTGAACATTACTAGAGTGTTTTCGCACATCACTGTTCCAAATTACAGCTCAAAAGGTCAAAAATCACGAAAATCAGTCGATTTCAGTTTGGTACGTCGTTGGTACGTTGGATGATGATGATGATACGCCAGATGATCTGTTAGTACGCTTAGTGGTACGCTAGGCAATCTTCATAGATTTCTGGTACACTGGTTGCTGGTACGCTAGGCAATCTTTATTGGTGGTACGCGACAGTTATTCACTGGTACGCAGGTAGTTACGCCGTACCAAGTTGGTACGTTGCTTGATCTGGTACACTGATTTTTTTGGTCCGTTTCTTGGTACGTTGGAGTTTTGGTACATTGGTGGTACGTTGACCTTTGTTGGTACGGAAGTCGATATTTTTGTACACTGAGACTAGTTTTGGTACGCTGGCATAATAGTTGTGTTTACTAAAACTGACGTAACTTGAGAACCGTTAAGAGTTACGGGAGCTAATACCAACCAAAATGACTGTCTCTACGAGATCTACACTTTTACTGCCTAACGGCCAGTACCATTCGGTTTAACCCCCAAAATCCGCTTCTAATACCTCCATTTATGAGTTTGAAGTTTTGAAGTTTGATTTTTTTTGTTTATTTTTTACTTTTATTGACTCTAGTTTGGCCAAAGACGGGAGACCTGCAGGCACAAATACCTTCCTGGTGAACTAAAACTATTTTGGATTAGGGATGAGCAATTGGTACCTAGTACCCGTACCAGTACCCATACCATACCGGTACCGTACCCGGACCGGTACCCGTACCCACATATTCGATACCGGGACCGGGACCTCATTTTGTCAATTTTCGGGACAGGTACCAACCGGGACGGTACCGGGAAAAATTTAAAAAATACCCGGTAGGGTACCGGTACTCGAAAATATATATAGGTTTTTTATTTAATAAATAAAAACACATTAAAACATATATGATAACTGAAGCATTGTGCATCGATCATCAGATCAGAGAGTTAGACACGAACGTCGATTAAGAATCGTACCAGATTTGAGGGTCATCACTAAAAAAACCATTTATATAGGAGCTTAGTTTATTAATTTGTACCAAGTTTAATTTGAGGTAGCATGTTGAACATACAAAACTTGGTAAGTCTCAGCACCTATTTGTGGAGCACAAAGAAGATTATGAGTTGTTTATTGGTACTCTAATATTAATTCAATTTCATGATGGTCTTAATATCAATTCACGAAGGGATTTGCTAACCGGGTACCAAACAAGTATAGTACCTAAATCCCGGTACCCGTACCGATATATTAGCTACCGGGATCGGTACCCACTTTTCGTTCAAAACGGGACCGGTACCAACCGAGACCGGTACCGGTCGGGTTTGGTACCCGTGCTCATCCCGTACAATCAAAAAAGGAAACACTTGACTCAAAATTAAGATCCATAATATTCTAGAATACATAAAGAAAAAATAACCAAATATTGTTGAGACTGTAATTTGCTAAAATTCAAAAACATTACAATGATTAATTAATCGGTTTTACGTAATATCATTCCAGTACAGTCAGCTCTATTTTAAACATTGTAACATGTATCTACGGGTGGCAATATATTATCGTTGTGAGGAAAAACTACTGTACTAAATTCTTCATTGCCATCGTCTTCATAATAATCTCTGTAATTTCTGGGAGGTGTCATAAAGACAATATGCAGTTTTTTATCCAGCTGGTCTTTGACGTAAAACAACTGACATGCATGTGACGCAAAAATGAATGCGTCCGTCTTGTGACCTAGTCTTTTAAGGTTGACCAAAGTGTAACCAAGACTATCTTTTTTGACCCCATGTGTATTCTAACCTAGTCGCACATAAATAGAGGGATGCTTTTAATATGGTATTCTAGTAGCCATATCTTTTTTAAAACCCCATAGTAAGGTTTTTGTCCAAAGGTTAATACCTCGTTAGAGATGTGCATGTCATTTACCTCTACACCAACCCCGTCGTTCTGGTAAACCCTACCGTCTTGAGATTTTGTACGAAATGAATAGCCATTGATGTCATATACTTCATATTTCCTCACACTTCTGTGTGGACCATGTGAAATCCACCTAACAGTCTCTTATAAAGTTTCTAGGGACTCCGCCATCTTCTTTTCAACCTAAAATTCAAAGTAGGTTCATCAGGAGAGTTCATTAGGAATAGGAATGTTATAGTTCTTCGGAAAATAAAATAAAGTTGTTCCGGACAAGTCAAGTCAGTTTTTCAGGAAAGTTACAGTTCATCCGGAATTAAAACAATAAGAAAATAGTTTCAGTTCACCAGGAAGGTTAGAGTTCATCAGGATAGAAAATAGAGTTGTTCCGGACAACTCAGGTCAGTTGTTCAGGAAAGTTACAGTTCATCCTGAATTAAAACAATAAGCAAATTTAGCTGACCTTGTTGCGTAACCATTTACCAAATGTTATGCTCTGCTTCTTAGTCAGCTCATTTAGTCTACTACCAGGATGTTCCTTTTCCAAAAATTTCATGTGTTCTCTGCAATTACATGAATTGAAGTTATCTATAAAAGTTTATTATTAATTAAGCAGATCAAAAAAGGTTAATAATCTAAATTACTTACTCGATATAATGCTCAATTTCAAGCGTATTTAGCAACACAAATAAATGCGCTTTCGATAGGAGCTCTGGAGAGACTTCAATTGATCTACCAGCTGACCCAGGATTTCTATCCACACTGCTCTGCTTTTTAGTTGGAACACCAATATTTGTGATGTTTTTTTGGTATCCGCTGAGAAACTCAATCGTTTCTTTTACAATGTTCCCCTTAGCAATGCACCCTTCTGGATAAGTTTTGTTTCTCATGTGGCCCTTAATTACCTTCATACACCTTTCAAATGGATACATCCATCGAAAGCATATTGAGCCACATAACTTTACCTACCTAGTAAGGTACACCGTCAAATGAAGCATAACATCAAAATATGATGGAGGGAAATATTTCTCAAGCAGGCATAGTGTGACACAAAGATCTGCTTGCAATTTATCTAGTTCTTCGACGTTGATCTCTTTGCTATATATTGATTTAAAAGAAACAGAGCCTAATAATAGCATATCTTGTCGGTTCAGGCATGACTGACTGAATTGCAATTGGCAGAAACTGTTGCATCAGCATATGATAGTCATGTGACTTGAGCCCCACAAGTTTCTTGTCCTTTAGACTAGCCAAACTAGAAAAGTTAGAACAATAGCCTTGTTGTTAGAGCATATCCCTATGCTATGAGTGTCTCGTGTATTGTATCTATGTGAGCGTGTCTTAGAATGTGTTGTAGTGACTATATCATAGGTGGCGTATCATATGGTCCAGCGGACCATATGGTCCGGCGTACCACGTGGTACGCTAAGTAGTTAGTCACTTAGTATAAATAGGTTTGTGTTAGATTGTGAAGGGGAACCAGTTGAACACTCTGATCATTCTACACTTTCTGTGTGTGTTTCTAGAGAGAGAAACCCGAGAGAGTTTGTGTGTGTATCTTCTAGTGATCAATACAAAATCTCTTATTAACTTCTCGTGTTCATTACATTGATCAAAGCATGTAGTAGTAAGATCGTATCTCGGTTTTACAAGTGGTATCAGAGCATTTGGTTGCTCTACTGCTGTGTTTTTGATCAATTTTCGGATTTTTAGAGAGAGAAAGTTTGGGTTTTCTTCATTTTTCATCAAATTCTTCCAATTCCGAGTGTTTCTGTGATAAAAAATAATTTCTAAGTGTTTCTGGAGTGATTTCGCACCTTACTGATCCATTTTCTAGCTCAAAACGTCAAAAATTCGAAAAATCCATCAAAATCCGCGTGAAACGCGTCTGGTCCGCTCGAAGAACGTTTGGTCCGCAACTGGTCCGCCCAGGCAATCTTCAAAGTTTGGTCCGTGGTGGTTACTTTCTGGTCCGCTGGCAGTTACGCCGTACCATTTGGTCCGCCGTACCAAATTTGATCCGCTGAGGATATCTGGTCCGCATCTGGTCCGCATCTGGTCCGCTGGTGAATTTGATCCGGAAGTGGTCCGCAGGTAAAAATTTGGTCCGCTAGTTAGATTGATCCGGAACTGGTCCGTTGAGTGCAAATTTAGTCCGCTGAATTTGGTTTGGTCCGCTGGTAGAAAAATGACATTCACTAAAACTGAAGTAACTTGAGAACCGTAAAGAGTTACGGAACCCAATACCAGCCAAAACGTTCGTCTCGACGAGATCTAGGACTTGTACCCGCCTACGGCCAGTACCGTCCAGTTTTGACCCCCAAAATCCGCTTGGAAGACCTTCGTTTTTGAGTTCGAAGTTTTTGAAGTATTATTTTTGGTGAAAAATGTCTGATTTTCAAGCGTTTGCGGCTATGCAAAGCATGGTACAAGCTATGCTCAATTTTGATAATGAAATAGGAACAAGTCAGAAAGTTCCTATGCTGTTAAAGTTGGAAGATTATCAAAATTGGAAACAACGTTTTTCTGCATACATCAGCACAAACGATATTGATTTATGGATTCCAATTTAAAAGTTGTATGTACGTCCAACTGCAGATGGCGAGTATAAGGAAATTCAAGATTTTGATAAGGATGAAAGAAAAAGTTATGAGCTTGAACAAAAAGTTTATGGTTATCTTACCATGGCTTTACCTACCGAGTTGTTGCATCAATTCAGCACTTGCAAGAAAGCTAAACAGTTATGGGATGCTTTATCTGCTCGATGTGAAGGTAATGACCAATATAAGAAGAGTAGACGAAAAGTGTTGAACAAGGAATTTGAAAATTTTCAACATTATGAAAAAGAAAATATTTATGCTCTTGTTTCAAGGTTTTCACATCTGATTAGTGAGATGAAAGTGGTTAAAATTGAAAAGACCGCGGAGGAATTGAAAGAGAAATTGATGGAAGCATTACCGGAAAAGTGGGAAAACTATGTATTATTACTTACTCATGATAAAGAATATTCTGCATTATCATTTCATGATTTGACCGGAAAGCTTCATGCTAGAGAGATGGAAATGATGACATCAAACAAGTCAACTGCTCAATTCCAAAATCCTGAAGTGTATCATGGTCAAAATTCTGCAAGTATCAATGCAAAGTCTAAATCTTTTGGTGTTAATTCATCAAATCCACCTCAAACAGCTTTTGTTGCTGGTCATGATTCAGGAAACTCTGCAAATTCATTAAGAGGGTGTAACTTCACTATTCCAAATAATTCGAGTCAGACTTCGTTTTCTGCAAAAACACCAGATGAGCATGTAGCATTAATTTCAGCTTTGTTATCTTCATATTATGGATTGCTAAATGGTGGTTTGACAACATCTAATTTGATTGGAGAAGATTTTGATCAGATTGATCCAGATAACCTTGAACAAATGGACATTAATTGGCAACTTGCAATGTTAGCCCAAAGACTTAAAAGATTCAAGAAAAAGACCGGATTTCAAAGTTTTAATCCAAATGGCAAGGTTGGCATAGACAAATCAAAGGTAAAATGTTTCAAATGTTCTAATTTTGGTCATTTTGCTCGTGAGTGTTCAAAATCAAATATTCTTCATCAAAGTCTCCAACAGCTTTGGTGTCTCAAGTAGATAAACAATATGATTGGGGACACACTTCTGATCCAATTGCTTTAACTGCTGTTGCTTCTGAGTCCAATGAAGGTTATGATTGGGATGCTGATGTACTTGAAGCATTTGAAAAAGCACGAACATCGAATAAAGACTATGATTGGGCTGCTGATGAACCTGATGAGTCTGCATTTCATGCTCTGATTGCTCAAGTTGTTCATAGTGATAATGAAGAAGAAGTAACTGATTTTGAATCTGAAACAAGTGGTTCTGGAAATAGTGGCTATGAATCGGTTTGTGAGTTCTGTTCTAAAAAAGACAAGAAGATAGAAGGATTAATAAAGGAAAATGGGTTGCTGATTCAGGAAAATAAAAGAAGGATAGAAGAATTGGCAAATGAACAACAAAAGTTAGAAGATCTAATTCAAGAATTTTCTTCTCAAAAAGCAAAGTTTTCAGATTGTCAAGCAGAGTTTGTTGAGAAAGAATCAAAATTTCAAAGTGTTAAATAGGAGTTTGAACAGAAAGTTACACAGTTATCTGAAGAAAAGGATGACTTAGTCAAGGAAGTTGCGAAATGGAAGGCAGAAGCTGAGGATGCTGCCAATGATTTTAATAATTTGTTTGAAAAGTCAAAGATTAAACTTGATTTACTTACCAAGGCTTCTGATGACTCAGTTGCTAAAATTAAAGCATATCAGCTTGATATGGAGAAGTTGTTAGATGAGAAGCAAGAACTGGCAAGAGTAAATAAGTTGCAAACTTCAAATTTGGATATTCAGAAAAGAAATGAAGATAAGCTGACGAAGGAATTGTGGGCTGGATTAGATGAGTTGAGGTTGCAAAAGTACGAAACTCATAAAGTGGCTAAGAAGTTGATTGCTACGGAAACAGAATTGGCTAAGGCTCAACAACAGATTTCTGAACTAAAGATTGAAGTCATTGATTCAAAACGTCTTTTGAACAATGTTACAAATTCTACATCTTTTACAAGTTTCTTGGCCAAAGATGGAAATTTGAGAAATTGTTTACCAAAACGGTTTCACCGCCAGGTAGTCTTAAAGAAGGTGTTAATGATCTGAAGGAAAAGGAAGAAACTGGTGATTATTCTGAATTTGTTGATAAGAAATCTGATGGGGGAAAGGTTGTGCAGTCACAGAAAGATCAGAAAGATGAAACGGTTGTGTCTGTTTCTACGTCTACTGAAGAAGAGAAATCGGCAAGTTCAACTGAGAAGACTGCTATTGATGAAAGGATTTTCTATGACCAAAAGAATGTTAAAGCAGTAAAAGCTGAGTTTTGGCGTCTTGCAAAGAACGGACATAAATCTTCTGGTTCTGATGAAAAGGTTTCGGGTAAACATGTTGGGTTGGGTTACAAGACCAAGAATGTTAAAGTTGATGGGTCTCAAGGTTCAAAACAACAAAATCTGAAGCAAGTCAAGCTGAAACAAGTCAAGAAAGATGTTTTTAAAGCTGACAAGGTTCAACCCGAGAGGTTTTACAAACTCAAGGGTTCGGAAAAAATATTTTCTGATAAAGAATTCCCACTCCATTGTGTGGATGCTCAGAAAACTGCCGAAGTTTTTGTCAAGAATGTTGATCTGAAGAGGAAGAAGCCACAGGGTGCTACATATTCTTCTGGAGGATCAAATTCTGCTCCAAAAAGCCCGACTTCGAAATGGGTTCATGATCATCGATATCAGGTATTCAATTCTTTTTATGATCATTTTGGAGATGTTGATATTTGTGAAGCTTTGCAGATTCCCAAACGGCAAAATTTAAACAATCGCTTGTGTTATAATTGCCGACAAAAGGGGCATATGGCATAAGATTGTCCGGTTTCTGCTGCTTCTCGTTCACGAAAAGGAAAGGTTCCACATGTTGGTAAAGCTGCCAAACAACGATTCATTGATGAATATGGCAGAGTATTTGATGAATACCCACAACCTACATTTTTCAAAACCCAAGGAAAATTTATTTCGCGTTTTCAAAATGTTCCATATGTAGGTTGGTCGTCACAATCGATTGTGACTGGTTCATCAAATGCTGATTTACCAAAACAACAACACTGGAAACCTAAAGTGGTTTCGAAAGGAAATCAAGATACTGGTCGACCAGAAGCGATCCGCTTCGGGTCATTTATAAACTGATGTGTTTGACCAGTGTGCAGGTACTTTTAGAAGACCTATCGGTGATTGAAAAGTTGCTGATGGAGGAATATTCTGCTGATTTAATTTAAATTACATGTGATATCAATTTCAAAACTGAAATTTTTCCTGAAAGCTAAACCTGAAAGGTATCCATGTCGAAAGGTCAATTTTCTTTCTTTTTACATTCCGTATGTCGTTTAGGGGGAGAAAATTGAAAAACCAAAAATAGCGTCTTTGTGTTTTTGTTTGTGTCAAAATGAAAATCCAAA
This sequence comes from Deinandra increscens subsp. villosa, assembly GCA_039602395.1. Lineage (NCBI taxonomy): Eukaryota > Viridiplantae > Streptophyta > Magnoliopsida > Asterales > Asteraceae > Deinandra > Deinandra increscens. The sequence continues at coordinate 18,163,768 of JBCNJP010000008.1, forward strand.
AATAGAGTTTTCATTTTAAGGGGGAGAAAAACAGAAAATACAAAAACACTGAAAAATAGAAAAATACAAAAACATTGAAAAATGAGAAATTGTATCCGACATAATTGGGAAATGATGGTACATTGGCTTACATGTCTGGCTCATGGATAAACTAGATGAAAAAGTCATAAGATCTTTGCTCGATGTGCTTGGTAGGCTCGGCATTAAATCAGAAAGTATTCAAATGTGATATACATTAAATACTAATGCTTGACCAAGTGGACAACATCTTGATGCGTATCTCATGATATATCAAGAAAAGATATGTGAAAAAGAAAATGAGAAGTCACTGTGTATACATGTGTTCATTTTGCAAAGATTTAAATTTGTTTGATTTTCTTTATTTTGTCAAACGATTGGACTTTCTCTGCGTATCGAAAGATCGACCTGATTGTTGTTCGTTTGACGTTCTGCTTTATTTTCTTTGGTGTTTCGTATAACTCATCGGACTTTCTCTACGTGTACGGAAGTACCGACCTGATTGTTGTTGGGTTATACAATTTCAACTTGTTTTATTTTCTTATTTTGTTAAATCTGAGGCCTTGTTTTGTTGTTGGGTTATACGTTAACGTTCTTGTTTCTTTTTGCATGAAACACAGTTGACTAAATCATGAATACAATCATTATGTGATTAAATCACAAATGAAATCACAAAGGGTGATATAAAAGCAAAAACATATCTGAGTATGTCTGATAGTGTGGGGTACACTGGTCAAAGCGAACTTAATCAATACAATAACATATCCAGATGTTATGAGTATGATTGTGCCTGAGTTTAAGATGGACAAATTATACCAGTATCGACATGACTTGTGTGCTGAAGTAATTGAAATTGAAGTGTAGTTCAGCATGTCATGTTCAATATGATCCCAAGTTGTGATCTTTCTCGCAAAAGACAAAAATAGTGTCTGATTCTGTATTGCATTTATGTTTCATATCTGAAAAGTTCAAAAAGATTTTAGGTGTGTTTTAGCATAAACTTAGAAAAATCAAAAAGATTTTCAGTGTGTTTTGATTTAAAGTTTCAAAAAGCTAAAAAGATTTTGCTTCTTATTTGTTTTCGACCAATCGACATGTGATACAAAATCGAATTTCAAAATCTATCTTGGATTCTCGAAGAGAAGTTTTGCGCCAAGATTAAATTAATTTTCAAAAGAAAAGGAAACCGCGTTTCTGTCTTCTGAAATTGCAGGTTATATGTGTCAAGACTCAAGCATGGTGAAAGGGGGAGTATGTTTTATCTTTCACAAGTGGATCTTGAAGTTTGAAGATGATTCAAGAGTGATCTAGCCATGCAAGCTCTATTTCTGACTAGATTTCAAGTCAAAGATCGGATGCAGCAATGTTGAAGACTGAAGTTTAGTTAGAGAATAGATACACTACACGTTAAGGGAAGTTTGTTAGAGCATATCCCTATGCTATGAGTGTCTCGTGTATTGTATCTATGTGAGCGTGTCTTAGAATGTGTTGTAGTGACTATATCATAGGTGGCATATCATATGGTCCGGCGGACCATATGGTCCGGCGTATGGGGAACCAGTTGTACACTCTGATCATTCTACACTTTCTTTGTTAGTCACTTAGAATAAATAGGTTTGTGTTAGATTGTGAAGGGGAACCAGTTGTACACTCTGATCATTCTACACTTTCTGTGTGTGTTTCTAGAGAGAGAAACCAGAGAGAGTTTGTGTGTGTATCTTCTAGTGATCAATACAAAATCTCTTATTTACTTCTCGTGTTCATTACATTGATCAAAGCATGCAGTAGTAAGATCGTATCTCGGTGTTACACTTGTGGAACCTTCAAGTTATACAACATGTCACACAACTTTTCCTTTTCATCTTCTTGTAACGTGTAACACGCTGTAGGAAGTATTGTGTTGTTCTTGTTCTGTTTAGGCTGCAACTCTGGTCTTAACTGCAAAAAGTTCAGATCATCTTTAGCATTCAGTCCATCCTTTGTTTATCTGGGAAGGTTGAGCAGAGTTCCAACAAGACTCTCAGCCACATTCTTTTCAATATGCATGAAATCAATGCAATGTTGGACACTATTATGCCTCCAATATCTAAGTCTTCGAAACCATATATTGAATTTCTTCCAATATGGTGGCTTCTCTTTGTTCTTTCTTTTTCTCTTATCAATCTTCCCCCCTCTTCCGATTGAGTTCTCTGGGATTTCTGAATCAGTACACCTTAATCCCTTTCCCCATTTGTTCCTGATATGTTAAGCTTCGTTGTATATCTGTTCCCCGGTCATAGGAACTGCAGCATGTTTCAACTCTTGTTTACCATCGAAGGCCTCTGTTTGCTTTCGGAAGGCATGCGTATGTGGTAGATATCTTCTATGACCAGCATAATATTGCTTGGCTAAGAAAGGAAGCCTAATGCATTTAGTTTGTTCCCGATATACCACACAACCATTGAATCCACTGTACGGGCAACCACAAAGTGTACCAAGTGCAGGGTAATCATTAATCGTCCATAAAACAACTTCACGCATAATAAACTGTTCTTGCGCATACGCATCATAAGTTTCCACACCTGCCTCAAATAACTGCTCTAAGTAATCAATCAATGGTTCCAAAAACATATCAATATCGTTTCCAGGTGCTCCCGATATTAATAACGAAAGCATGATGAACTTTCTTTTTATACACAACCATGGTGGAAGGTTGTAAATGACAGATAGAACCGGCCACACACTATGATTTATGTTGCCTCTATTCACGTCAACCCCATCAGTGAAATGCCAAGACAAAAACTTCTAGGATCGTTAGCGATTTCGGGATATCTGTCATCTATAGCTTTCCATGCCAGTGAATCGGATGGTGGCGTAACACACCGGGTATTTTCGAACTAGTGGCATGCCATCTTAGATCTTCCATTGTGGTTTTCACTTGAAACAGTCGTTTCAATCTTGGAATGATGGGGAAATACCACATTACCTTTGCAGGAGTATTGTCGTATAGTTTCTTAGTCCTCTTATCAACCTTCCACCTGGACTCACCACAAGTTGGACATACAGTTAGGTCCTTGTTCTCCTTCCTGTAAAGAATACAATCATTGATACACACATGTATCTTGGTATACCCTGCACCCATTGACTTCACAATCTTCTTGGCCTGATATGTATTTTTCACAATTTCATTACCTTTAGGTAGCATCTGTTTCAGCAAAGCTAAAAGTTCATTAAAAAACTTATCTGATGCTCCATGCTTAGTCTTCAAGTTCAGTAGTTGAACCAAGGCAGATAACTTTCTGAAGGTACGACTTCCTTCATACAGGGGCTTCTTAGCATCCATGAGTCGTTCTTGAAATTTCTCATGGTCCTCAGTGAAATTTTCAGTAGCTCTGATCATTTCTATTATTTCTGATGCATCGAATGGCATTCCAGAATCGAAAAATGATTCTGTGTGAAGCTCCTCTCCTTCGGGCTCATGTTTCTCTTCGTGTTTAGTCTACCTTGTATAAGTCAGATCGAATCCCTTTGAAAACAAATGATAATCTACATCTTCAACATGATAAGAGTAATGGTTTAGACATTTAACACAGGGACATGGAATTTCCGTCTTTTTTAAATTTGTAACTGCAAACTTTAAGAATGATTTAATTCCATCGGTATATGATTTCGGGTTCTACTGGTTACCATCAAAGACTTAACCATGTTGGTTTTGCTAACAGATACAACAACAAAGATTATTAAAAACGATTGTTTTGCTAATACTGAAAACCCTTTTCAATAATCTTTACTGTGAACTTGTTTATTGGAGAAGTAATATGACGGAGGGAAAATTCTGCACATGAGCAATGGAGAAATGGGGAGCAGGGAATTAGGGAAATCGAGAGTAATATGTGAAATCTTCAATTGAATTCGCTCGTTAATTTATCTCACCTCTTTTAGAATTTAGTGGGCCCAGTTAAAATCACATTTAAATAAATTATAATGAAAATTAGCTTCTAACTCAGGGTGCTGCTCAGGTGGTAGAAGCGCTTTAGATTCATATACCATAATCCGTGTTCGAATCCTTATTGCGTTACTTTTTTATCATTTATTTTTGAAATTTTAAAAACCCAAACAGGTGATGTAACTAGTAACGGCTAATTTCAATTTTCCGTTGTTTGTTTATAAATTTCAAAACCTTCAACCACGCTATATAAACAAGTTGGGACTAATGAGTCCCAATAAGGTGTGTATATAACCAATAAGTTGTGTTTAGGACCAATGATGGCCAAATAAGGTGTGTATATAACCAATAGGTTGTGTTTAGGACCAATGATGGCCAAAAAGGTGTGTTTAGGGGCAAAAAGGGTCAATTGGGACCAATGAGCCCCAATAAGGTGTGTATATAACCAATAAGTTGTGTTTAGGACCAATGATGGCCCAATAAGGTGTGTATATAATCAGTAGGTTGTGTTTAGGACCAATGATGGCTAATAAGTTGTGTTTAGGACCAATGATTGCCCAATAAGGTGTGTATATAACTAATTGGACCAAAAAGGTGTGTTTAGGGGCAGCAATGGTCTGTTGAGACCAATGAGTCCCAATAAGTTGGGTTTAAGACCAATGATGGCCTAATAAGGTGTGTATATAACCAATAGGACGAAAAAGGTCTGTATAGGGGCAACTGTTAGAGCATATTCCTATGCTACAATGTGTCTCGTGTAATGTATCTAAGTGAGCGTGTCATTGTGAGTCTAAGTGTAAACTTACCAAGGTGTACGTACCATATGGTACGCCGTACCAATTGGTACGCCCGTACCAATTGGTCTGGAACTTGGTACGCCAGTGGTAAGTTGATCACTATAAATAGGTTGACTAGGTTAGCATGTTGGAACTTGGTCATTTCATCTACACTAAGTGTGTGTTTCCAAGTGTGTATGCTAGAGAGAGAAACCAAAGCCTTGTAATTGTTTTCTTGGTGAATCAATAAAACAAAGCTTATTTACATTCTCGTACACTAGATTGACCGAATCATGCAGTAGTAAGATCGTTACTGTGTTTTACTTGGTTGCTCTACTGATGTGCTTTTGATCAATTTTCGGATTTTTAGAGAGAGAACGTTTGGGTTTCTTACGTTTTTCATCAAATTCTTCCAATTCCGAGTGTTTTCGAGGTGAAAAATGATTTCTGAGTGTTCCTGGAGTGATTTTGCACCTTACTGAATCAAATTCCAGTTCCAAAAGTCAAAATCCGCAAAGATCAGTCGAAATCAGCTTCGAAAGCTTCTGGTCCGCTCGAAGAAATTTTGGTCCGCTGGTGGTCCGCTAGGCAATCTTCAAATTTGGTCCGTGGCAGTTTCAACGTACCATTTGGTCCGCCCCGTACCATTTGGTCCGCCGTACCAAATCTGGTCCGCTGAGTACAAATTTGGTCCGCCGTACCATTTTGGTCCTCTGGGTACATTTGGTCCGCTGGCAGTTTCTTAAAAGTGTCATAACTTTTGCATCGTAAATCGCTACGAGAGCCATAAGTACTCGAATCGATCGTCTCGACGAGCTCTGCATTGTTCGTTCAAAGTTGATCTTCAAAATCAGATTCTAAGACATTCATTTTCGAGTTTGAAGTTTTATTATCCAATTTCACAATTTTCAAAATGTATACAATTGATGCATTTATTGAGAGACATAGTCAGAATGTGCCGAAGTTGATAAATCTTGAAGATTATCATGGTTGGGCAACAAATTGTAGAGCATATATTGTTGACTTGGATAAACGGTTGTGGTTACCGATTTTAAATGAATATCAGTATCCAACAACTTTTGGTGGTCAGTGTAAGATGATATGGAATTTTTCAATTGAAGAAAAGGAATCATATGATCAAAATGAAAAGGCCAAAGTACTTGTTCGGTTAGCTTTGCCTATAACTTTTAAAAATCAAGTCAGAGATTATGGAAACGCAAAGCTGATATGGGATTTTGTAAAGAAACAGTGTGAAGAACATATGTCTACAATTACTCAGAAAACGGTTGATCAAGAGTTGAAGTTTAAAGGTAAAATTGAAGAATTAGTGAAAGAGTGCTCTAAGAAAAGAATTGGAGGAATGGAAAAATAAAATTCATGATGGTTACGAAGCAAAAATTCAACAGAGTGCATCTTCCTCGTGTACAACGTGTACTGATTTTGTTAAAATTAAGGAAGATTGGTTGAAAGAAAAAGAAGTGTTAATTGAAGAATGCAATAAAGCTAAAGCTAATGAAAAGGAAGCTGTTGAAGACTTTGATGCTTTATTTGCAAAATGTTATCCTCTTCAACAGAAATATGAAAATGTTAATAAAATTGCTGTCGAAACTGCTGATAGAGTAATTTAACTTCAGGAGAAACTCACAAAGTTGCGTGATGAAAAAGGTGAGGTTCAAAGTCAAAATGACATTTTGAAACAAGATGTTGCGTATTATAAGAAACAGGTAGAGAAGGTTAGTGCAGAAGTTCTTGCTGGATGTGATAGAATGTATAGTCAAAAGCTTAAGTATAACGAGTTGTCTGAGCAATTTATTGCTTCTCAAAAGGAGTTACTTGAAGCTAATACAAAGGTTTCTGAGATAAATATTGAAATGCTTGATCTTCAACGAAAACTTGAGAATTGCAATACATCAAGTGTGTTTCAGAATTATCTGTATCATAGGAACGAGATGGCAAACCAAGTAAAGATGTTGATAATCATGAAGTTCCTGCTCAAGTGATTGATCTAAAAAAGCCATCTAATGATGATTTAAGTCAAACGTTGCAAGATTTTCCTGAAGGAGATGGTGTTAAGTCTGGAAAAGCACAAAAGTTAAAGACTAAGAAGAATAAAAAGGGGGTTGATTATTGCAAAGGATTGAAGTTTGATTCTAATTATACATTTCTTGATAAAGAAAAGATTTTTGAAGGAAATCTAGGTCATGTGAAGATTCCTGAATTTTCTGATATTGTGATTGATGAATCTTTACTAAATAAGGAAGTTGGTGTTAAAGCTATCAAAGATGAATTTTCTCGTCTAGCTTCACAAGGGCATTCTTTGAAAGAACATCCTAAGCAGAAGAATGGTGGTTTGGGATATGAAGGAAAAGAAGTTCTGATTAATGATTCCAACAAGAAGAAGTTGAAAGATGAGCAGAAAAAGAAACAGAAGGTGTTTACAGAGAAGAAGCCTCAGTTTTGGAAGAAGAAAGTATCTCCACCATGTGCAGATGAAAAGATTTCTTCTGAAGAGTCTTCTTGCATATCTGATGCTACACCACAAGGCGGTAAAAATTCAGATTCATTTGATTCTGCTAATTCTAACAGGTTTGATCATCAAGATAAATTCTTTGGTTATGGAGATGATTCTGGTTTTTATGGTTCTCTAAAATGTTTTCCAACATTTCAGAAACCAAAGAAATTTAAACCTATGATTTCAAAAGTTTATGATGAATGGTCGACTGATCAGTTTGGAAAACCAATTTCAAACACTAAAATTAATCTCCGACTGTGTTATGTTTGTTGTGAGAAAGGTCATTATGCAAATAATTGTCCTACGACAACTAACAATTCATCATCAAATGCCAAACATAAAAATATGTTGATCCTGATGGCATTATTTTTAGTGAACCAATGCCCAACACTACATTTTTCTGGAAAAAGAAACTTAACACAGACACGTTGGGTAGTAGTTCTGATTGTCACTCATCAGTTGACAATGGTTCACTAGAAATGTTAAAACCAAAACAGGAATGGAGACCAAAGGTTGTCTCAATAGCCCACACTGATTTTGTTGAAGACACTGGACGACCTATCTCCAATGTGGATGAGGGTCGGGGTTTTACAAACTTATTATTTATCCAGTGTGTGCAGGTATTTCAAGAAGACCTGTTAGTGATTGTCTAATTGCTAACAGTGGAATACTTGTGGTTGATTTAAGTTAAAATGCATCGTTCCTATCTTTGAAACACAAATTTTTACAAAAATCATTTTCAAAAATGTGTCAAGTATTGATTGATCATTTTCATGTTTGTTTTTCATTTTCTTTCGTTCATATTTTTAGGGGGAGAAAATTTGAAAATTAAAAAAAATAGTGTTTGTTTTGAATTTTAGGGGGAGAAATTGGAAAATATAAAAAAATGAAATGAAAAGTTGAGAAATTGATCCGACAAAAGCGAGAAATGATGGTACATCAGCATATACGTTATCTTCCATGGATAGATTAAGTCTAAAGGCTGTAGGTACTTGCGTAATCTGTGAATGTGCATGACTAATCTGATATCTGCAAGTAAGATATAAACATAAAGCTTGCCTGATGATCTTTGGTTATTTGCTTCTTGATGAATGCTGTGTGATGATTCCAAAAATAGAATAAAGAGATATCCTGATGAATGCATGTTTTCATTTTGAAAGATTTAAACTTGTTTGATTTTCTTTATTTTGTCAAACGATCGGACTTCCTCTACGTATCGAAAGATCGACCTGATTGTTGTTCGTTTGATGTTCTGCTTTATTTTCTTTGGTGTTTCGTATAATCCATCGGACTTTCTCTGCGTATACGGAAGTATCGACCTGATTGTTGTTGGATTATACAACTTCAACTTGTTTTGCTTTCTTATTTTCTCAAATACTTGGTCTTTCTCTACGGGTCCACAAGACCGACCTGATTGCTAGGTATTTGAGGTTCTACTTTATTTTTACATGACTCATCAAGGATGATTAAATCTCTAAGAAAGTTGGTTCTATATGATAAATATGATGATTTGCCAGTATTTCTGATTGAGTGGAGGCCGAGTTATCAGTGCATGATAAAATTACCTTAAGCATATCTGAAAACGATAAAAAATGATTGGCGCATGCTGAAATAAACATAAATGTTGTATTTGCAATTATCTTGGCTTGCATGCTGATTAAGGCCGAAATTGAAATGTGCTAGATACGTTATGTTGTAGAAACGAGATAAGATCTTACTACTGCGTGTATCAATCAATCATAGCAACAACGGATGTAAATAAGAGAATTCTTATTGATCACTTGAAGATACAATGAAGTTCTCTCTAGTTTCTCTCTCTAGAAACACACACAGAAAGTGTAGAATGACTCAGAGTGTTCCCCCCCCCCCTTCACATTCTAACACGAACCTATTTATAGTAAGTGACATAGCACCCAGCGTACCAAACTGGTACGCCGGACCATATGGTCCGCTGGACCATATGGTACGCCACCAACCAAATAGACACTACAACTCACTCTAAGACATGCTCACATAGATACAATACACGAGACACTCATAGCATAGGAATATGCTCTAACAAACTCCCCCTTAACGTGTAGTGTATCTATTCTCTAACTAAACTACAGTCTTCAATCTTC
>JBCNJP010000008.1:18173618-18189858 GCA_039602395.1 Deinandra increscens subsp. villosa
GTATGAATGGAGTTCCACATTTTGTAGTCGGTGCTTTTGCAGAAATCTCCATTATGAGTTTCCAGGTGTCGAAGTCATCAGGAGTAAATGTAGATGGTTTGTTAGTGTTGCCATTCCTTAGTTCACTCATTTTTAGAGATCAAGAATCGTAACAGTCTTATCTAAAACAAACAGAAACACCTTTAAGTAAGAAAAGTTTTAAAAAAAATATTCTTTAAAACATTGAAACACACGAGCCAAAGCTCTGATACCACTTGTTGGATTGTGATTAGAACAGGCTAATCAGTCAAGTTACTTAAAGGTATCAAACAAGAAAGGCGGAATCAGACTTGTTTGTGTTTATGTTTGAAATGCTGTTGATCGATAACATTAACTAATAAACAAGAAGTAAAGTAGTTGAGCGTAAGATATCAATTCCAAGCACTACAATATTATTACTTCTCAGATGTTTACAAAGAGTTATAAACAGATGAACAATAAAGTTAGTCGATGTGTAAACAAGAGAAATACAAGTAATATATATACTGCAAGGAGGAAATAAAAGATAATCTTTTATTTCCATTTAGCTACTAGGCTAAATAAACTAATCATATCTACTCCAAAAGTTGTTGTACTACAGGCATGGGCGCCGTGAATAGTTGAGCAACTGCTTTCTGATAGCTTTACTGCCTTGAAACTTGAACCGAGTAGATAAGTCAAACTTCCGGAGTAACTTAGGGAGAAGTTCCGGAGTAACTTCTTAGTGCAGAGGAAGTTCCGGAGTAACTTCCTTCGGAACTCTGACTTAGAGAATTTCAGTCAAACTGAACATTCCCAACACCAAAAAATAAAAATAAAGATAAAGATAAATCATTCCATTTAATCAATCAATCATATTCCTATTTTCATGCCATTATTCAAACAAACATTCAAAACAAATGAAACAAGCAATCCAAACAAATCACATAAGAAGTCTACTTAAAGATAGATAAAAATAATTCCAGAGTTTAGCTTCTTTGTAAGGAAGTATTTCTCCTGAAGAAATGATGCTGACCGGCTAAACATGTTATCTAGGAAGAATAGAAGGCCCGAGATAAGTTACTTCGGAAGAACAAACTGCCCGAGATAACTTATAGTTACCTCGGAAGGTCATTTTACCTCAGAAGCCTATTTTACCTCGGGAGCACAGTTTTATCTCGGACAGTGGATACGCCCGAGATAACTCAAGTTACCTTGGTAAGGCGAGTTATCTCGGACATCAACTTGACCTGCTCCACTTGTCTCTGACATATCTGATCCAGTTTCCCGCCATTCTCCTGACATGAAGCTAACACGATTATCTTCTAGACTAGTTTATTATTATTCTAGTTCATGTATCTTTACTTGACGGTCGGGATGATCGTTAGAGAAATCAAGGGTTCTCCTGATTTCTTAGGGCACTATATATAGACACTCGTAACTATGCTTTAAACAAGCAAAGTGTAAATCACTCTGATATGTACTTCGAAATCTACAAGTTATAATACAATGCTCAGTTTTATTCATATTAGTGTTATACTTGTCTTATATTCAATTTCATATTACTTTACCATAAACAGAACATACGAACTAACTTGTTTGCGCCTGGTTAATTCTGAAGTAAAACCTTGTAATTGGTTCAACTCTATAACCAGAATTCGATCCTACAAGTGGTATCAGAGCCTTGGCTCGTATTTTTAAAACTTGAAACTCATATAAAGTTTTAAAACTCTGTTTTACCTACATACTCTGTTTTTAGTAAAAAGTAACTCTTTCCACCTTTTCATCCTTAATCATGGGAGAATCACAAAATGGTAGTTCAAACAAACCACCATCATGCATGCCTGATGATTTTGATACTTGGAAATTACGAATGAAGGTTATCTTCATCATTCTGATTACAGAATGTGGAAATCTGTTATGTATAGATATAGTAAAGGCTGTTGTTGACTATTCCGATGATGACCACAAGTTGGTTGAGGGAGATACAAAGCTTTATGGGCATTACAAGCAGCACTTCCAAATTCTGTTCTCGTAGGTTTCAAAAACATCAAAACTGCTTTCGATTTATGGAAAGCTTTAAATGAAATGTACGAAGGAACTGATGAGGTTAAAGAAAATAAGAAAGATGTTCTAAAACAAAGATATGAAAACTTTTCTCACAAAAATGGAGAAAGTATGAATGCTCAATATCTACGTTTTGTTCAACTCCTTGATGATTTACAGTGAAATGATGTGAAGATGGAAAATGGCGATGTGATCAGAAAATTTTTGAGATCACTTCCTGATGTCTGGACAGTATATACCGTAAGCATCAAGTATAACAAGGATCTCAAAACTTTAAAGTTAAGTGAACGTCATGGAATGCTTAGTGCACATGAAATGGAAATAAATGAAAAATTTGGTACTTTGAACAAACCAGTGAACTTAACAATTCCAACATCTACTGCACTCATTACTGCTCATGAAGATAGAAGTCACTACGGTGAACAAGCTCCTTTGGTCACATATCCTACATCACCAAGAGGTAATGAAATCATGCCTCTATTTTATAACAACTTTGCTCATATTGCAAATAACAGTCAGAATGGGCTCACTAGATCAGATCTAGAATGCTTAAGTGCTGATGATCTCAAAGAGATGGACATCAACACACAACTAGCAATGATCTCCTTACGTGCACAAAGGTTCTACAAAAGAACATGCAAAAAGTTCAATGGAGATAGAAATGCTCAAATTAGGTTTGATAAAAGCAAAGCCAAATGCTACAACTGTCACCAATTAGGACATTTTGCTAGGGAATGCAAGCAGCCCAGAAGAGAAAACACAAGCCAAGATGGAGGAAACAAGTATCAGAGACCTCACAATACATACACACCAGTTACCTATCCTTCACATGACATAGGCTCAAGAACAAAACCAGCAACACCAAGTGTATCCACTGAAGGTCCTACTGCTCCCTCATCAAGCTCAAAGCCACAAAGCCATGCAACTGCTGTTGTTGCTAATCAAACAGTTGTGATGATTGGGAGGAAATCATGCAAGAATTCTCTCCAATCAATCATGCTTTAATGGCAAAAGAAATCTCCTACTCTGCTGAAAACTCCTCTACTTCATCCATGGACACCTCTTCAAACTATGAGGTAAACACTGAAATCCCAAATGAAGTTCTTTCTCTTCTTTGCAAAACTGAATGTGTGAAGCAGATATAAAATTATAGAAAACATAACCTTGAACTCATTGAGGAAATGACAAGTCCAAAAGAAATCAAAGAATACTCTAGAAAGGCTGATATTGCTTACAATAATAAGATTGAAGAGCTAATCAAAAGCATTAGTGCACTAAAACATGAAAAAATCGAATCTTATTACTCAAATCAAGGATCTGCTTTCTAAATTAGATTTTGCAAACAAGGAAAATGAGGAAATAGAATCTGAACTAAGTATCCGTGAAATAAAATTTTCTGTTGCTACTGCTGACTGTGAAAAATTACAAGCAAGTAATGAGAAACACCTAAAACTATGGCAAAGTCAGAAAACAACTAGAAATCATTTGAATAATGGAATTGGGTACAATAAGGTCACTTATCCTGATTCATACACTGAATGTGTGAAAAAAGTTAAGAATGAAGAAACTAAGGTTCAACTTACACCTGATTCCACTATTAACACTAGAGAAGAAGTTTTAAAATCCCGTGATATGTCTGAATCAGAAACTGAAAAGGTGTCATCTGTAGCTACTGTCTCAATTGAACCTCAGATTCACAGCAACCTTGTTAAAAACAAGAAAACTCTCTGGAAAATGAAAGACACCAAAGAAACTGAATCTTGCTCCGAGCAAAATTCTTCAAATGACAAAACACCTTCAGTCTCAAAACTTTCTAAAATTAAAATGATAAAGGAATGTTTGATATGTTGAAAAATCGGTCACATTGCTATCAGTTGTTTTCACAATCCTTTTTTATTTAAATTTAGTCACGCTGTCAAAAGTCAAACTGCTGAAACAGGGGGAACAAAATCTGAATTTATTTGTAAAAGTTTTGAAAAAGTCAGTTCTGAAGATACAAAAAGTCAAAATGAATATTATTCAGAATAGACAAAATCAAACAAACATATATTTGAAAAAATCAGTAGTCATGACTTTGAAAAATCCGAACAGCTTCATGTTACTAAAACTCAGAAGAAACAAGAACCTCGGAGCATTTATGCTCATGAAGAAAGACAATTTGTTTCCGAGATAAAAATTATATCGGAAGGCAAAATTCACTATCCCGAGGTAAAAATTACCTCGGAGGGACAAAAACACTCTGGAAAGCAACAAAACGAAAGAAAAGGAGCACCCGAGATAAAAGTTATATCGGGAGGAAAAACTTTTGCACCCGAGGTAAAAGTTACATCGGATAACAAAAGTTACTCCAGAAAGAACTCCAGGAATGTAAACAATAGTTTTTGTCCTAATCAAACCAAAATTGTTTCAAGAAATCAAAAGAAACAAGTGTTTCAGAGAAAATCATCAAATTCAGATTCAACAAGTAGTGATCCTACAAATTTCAAATTTAAACTCTCTGAAACATCAAAAGTAATGAAACAAAAGGAATATAGATCACGAAGGGATGTAACAAAACAAAAAGCCAAAGACTTTCAGTCTAAAATAAACTCGTGTTCTATTTCCCAAAACAGTCAAAATTCTTCATCAAATGATGAGTCAAAAGCAGAGTCTTCAAAAACTGAAGAATTGACTCAAACACTTGTGCTCAGAGAGTACAAGTACAATGACGCATTGGGAAGACCCAAGACCACAAAGGCTTGGGTCTCCCTAAGAAATTAACTCATACTTTGTCTTAACATGTGCATAACACATCCAATAAATCTCAAAACAGCATCTGGGTTGTAGATAGTGGGTGTTCTTGCCACATGACAGGAAATAAAGAATTACTGAAAAATACAAAAAGAGTTAATGGAGGACCAGTTGCTTTTGGAGGCACTGAGGGAAAATTTTCTGGACGAGGTACAGTTACCAATGGGAAGCTTACCTTTTATAAGGTAATTTTGTTGATGTTCTCAACTTCAATCTTCTAAGTGTCTCACAAATGTGAGATAAGAAGTTGAATGCTCTGTTTGGTGAAAAAGAAGCTATCATCCTTAAACCAGGTATCAAAATTTCTGATGAAATGATCTTGATTAAAGCACCTAGAAAGGATGGTCTATATACTCTGGATATGGCACATTCAACATCTAAGGATGGTATCACCTGCCTTATATCTAAAGCCTCCATAGATGAATCAAATTTATGGCATAGAAGATTAGGTCATGTGAATTTCAAAATTATGAACAAACTGGTAAAACTTGATTTGGTAAAAGGTTTACCAAATAAAACATTCATATGTACTGAACAATGTATTGCTTGTCTAAAAGGGAAGCAACAAAAATATTCTCACATGCCTAAATTCGAAAGCTCTATCTCAAGTCCTTTAGAATTGTTACATATGGACTTATTTGGTCCTACAAGAGTAAAGAGCTTAGGGAAAAAATCTTATTGTTTTGTAATAACTGATGATTTTTCAAGATACACCTAGGTATTCTTTCTTGCAACTAACGATGAAACCTTAGAGATTTTAATAGGACTAATCATTCAGCTTGAAAATCAGTCTAATTTAAAAGTTAAAACAATAAGAAGTGACAATGGCACAGAGTTTAATAATCATGTGTTAAACTCTTTAGGTGAAGAAAATGGAATTGCTAGACAATTCAGTGCAACTAGAAAAAGGAATTGCTAGACAATTCAGTGCAACTAGAAAAAGGAATTGCTAGACAATTCAGTGCAACTCGAATATTCCAGTCAAAAACGTTGAAAATCGAGAAAATGACGTCGAGAGAAATCTGTCTCGTTTGAGGTTCGGACAAGTTCGGCATAACTGCTCCGAACTCGAGGTTTGGACAACGTTCGGTCATTATCGTGGTTCGGTGAGAGTTCGGTGAGGGATCGGTCGACGTTCGGACAGAGTTCAGTGATTGTTCGGAGTTGTTTGGTTTTTGCTCGTCCGAAGGTTAGGTTCGGAGAGAGTTCGGCGTAGCTAAGTTCAGACTAAGTTCGGAGGAAGTTCGGACGAGGTTCGGAGTGTACAGTAACCAATTTTTCGAAAATGTCCGATTTTCAAGCGTTCGCGGCTATTCAAAATTTGGTTCAGGCAACAATGCAAACAATGATTAACTATGATAATGAAATTGGAACAAGTCAGAAAGTTCCCAAATTAATCAAATTGGAAGATTATCATAGTTGGTTGACACGATTTGAAGCATTTGTTTCCGCAAATGATATTGATATGTGGTTATCATATTCTGAACCATATACATATCCTAAAGGTGAGGACAGGGAACCAATTCTTCAAAGGAAGCTTTCCGGTGAACAAAAGAAAGCATATCAAGCTGAGAAAAAGGCTTATGGCACTTTAACAATGGCATTGCCTACTGATTTACTACATCAATTTTCAAGCAACTATACAGCAAAGAGTTTGTGGGATGCTCTAGAAAAAAGATGTGAAGGCAATGACCAGTACAAGAAAAGTCGACAAAAGGTGTTGAAGAAGGAATTTGATAGTTTCAAACATTATCAAAATGAATCGATTCCAAATCTGATTGCAAGATTTGCACATTTAATGAGTGAAATGAAGATGGTGAATCTCACAAAAGATGAAGCTGATAAGAAAGAAAAGATCATGGAAGCTCTACCAGAGAAGTGGGAAAATTATGTGATGATGATTACTAATGATAAGGATTATCCAAAGTTGTCTTTTAATGATCTGATTCAAAGAATCCAAGCTAGGGATATGGAGTTAAAGGTGAACAAGTCACTTCTTGAGCAAATTCAAAATCCGGCAGTGTATTATGGCAATAATGATTCAACTTTGAATGCTGGGAAATCTAATATTCTTAGTTCTGCACCTCCTACAGGATTTCTGGTAGGTAAATCTGAAACTCCTAGTTATTCTTCTACTGGTTGTCCTGTTTCAATTCTGAGTTCTTCGACTCAAAGTGCATTGTCTGTTCAAACTGTTGATGATTATAATGCGTTGATGTCTGCGTTGGTATCTTCATACTTTGGTGTTATAACGGGTGCTGTGAGTAATGCTGAGTTAGCAAGTGAAGATTACGATCAGATTGATTATGATCATTTAGAGGAAATGGATCTAAATTGGCAGTATGCTATGTTAGTTCGAAGAATAAAGAAATTTTTCAATAGAACTGGTAAGAAGAGACTGAATCAGGAGGGAAATATTGGTTTGGACAAGTCTAAGGTGAAATGTTATAAGTGTTCCGTTTAAGGTCACTTTGCTCGAGAATCTCCAAGTTCTGCAGATAGTAAATTGAAGACTGGTCAACATGCACATTTAGTTTTTCATCCATCAAATGAAGCTGAAAAGGTTGAGAAGAAATCTGCTACTCTTGCTCATGATTGGACTGATACATTTGTGTATTCAAATGAATTTGCTTGGAATGCAGATTCAGCAGTTAAAAAGAATCATACTCCAATTTCAATTGCTTTAACTGTTCAACATGCTGATGATGACAACTTTTTAACTAATTCTGATTCTTTTTCAAGTGTATCTTTGGTTCAAGAAGAATTACCTAAAGTTTCTACAAGTTCAAAGGTTGACGAGTTTGAATGTCTTAAATGTAAAAGATTGCTTCAGCAAGTTGCAGGTTTTGAACAAAGATGTCAATTATCAACTAAAGAAATTCTGTTGCTCAAGAAAGAGGTGGAAGATTTTCAAAAGAAGTATTATGAATTGGTTCATGTTCATGAAGATGTTTTGAAGGAAAAGGCTCAATTGACTGAAGAATGTGCGAAAGCTAAAGCTGAAGCTTTAGATGCAGCTCAAGACTTTGAAAATCTGTTTGAGAAGAGTTATCCAGTTCAGCAAAAATATGAAGAGGCTACTGCTCTTATTGCAAAAACTGCTGTTACCGTTGAGAAGCTTCAAAAGAAGATCTCTATGCTTCAAGATGAAAATGTTCTTTAAAGAGACAAGAATGAAGTTTTAACTAAAGATGTTGAGATCTACAAGCAAAAGAGAGAAAATGTGCTTGAAGTATTATATGCTGAATGTGAGATCCGGAAGCTACAAACTTATGAATATGATGATCTCAATGCAAAATTCATCAAGTCACAAAAAGAGGTGTTTGAAGGTCTACAGAAAATTAATGACTTGAAATTGGAGATTTTGGAGTTGAAAAGGCAAGTTAACAATTGCAATTTATCACCGACATTGCTAAATTTCTTATACAAGCAGGATCAGAGTTCAGAGAAGTCTAAGGAAGAAAATATTCACTTGGTACCTCAACCAGTGGATTTGATTGAAGTTACTTCTGCTCAGATTGATCCAAACAATGAATTGCATGACTATTCCAAGTTTTCCACTCCATCCAAGGAGATCAAGTTTAAATCTAAAAAGAAGGAAAAGCCATTGGGAGAAGCTCCAAAATTTGTTTTAAAATCTGTTTTGTTAGAGAATGAAAAAGTTTTTTTTAAGGTTGCTTCAAGTTCTTCATCTGCAACTGAAGAAGAAAAAGAGTTGATTGAGAAGAACAAGTTGAAAAATATCAAAGAAAAATTCACTAGTGACGCTAAGTCAAGAGTTGCTTCGGGTTCTTCGTCCAATTCTTCAAAGACTCAAGGATTCAAACATTAAGGTTTGGGTTACGAAGTGAAAGAAGCACCGGTTCAAGCAAAGAAATCAGTGAAGGCTGAGAAGGCTTCTAAGGCAAAAGTTGCCACGAAATCACCTTCTCAGAAGGAATTTTCTTATTATTCTGGAAGTTCTTCATCTTCAAGGAGTCCATCTCCTAGGTATGATTCTTCTGATGGTTTCTTTGATAACTTTCATTCTGAACATTCATCTGATTCTCAAAAATCAAAACAGTTTTCAACCAATTTTAGAGAAAGACTTTGTTATGTATGTCGTCAACCAGGACATCTAGCTGCTGATTGTCCGACGACTGCATATATCCATAAAACTGCCAAATATATGGATAACAAAGGTCAAATTTTTTATGAACCTTGGTCTCCAACGATTAAATCAATTCGTAAATCGTCTTGGTCTAAACCGAGTACGTCGGTTGCATCTGATTTAGGTTCCGATCAAAAATTGAAATTTTTTACAAATTTGGAAACCGAAAGTTGTTTCCGAGGCCAACGATGACTTTATGGAAGACACCGGGCGACCCGACGCTGTTGAATCGGGTCGATCCCAGAGCGACTAATGATTTATTTGGTGTCAGCAGGTATTTCAGGAAGACCTTTTGGTGATTGAGAAATTGCTGATTGTGAAATATCTGTTCTAATTAAATTGAATTTCAAAATCAATTTTTGTTTTTCAAATGTTAAACTGAGGTATTTGTGTTGGTTGATGAATTTTTCAGTTGTGTTTTTACTCCATCTCATTTTGAGGGGGAGTTTGTTTTTGCAAAAATACAAAAATAGTGTGTTGTTTTTCAAATAGTAAAAATGAAAATCTATAACATAGAGTTGTCATTTTTAAGGGGAGAAATTTGAAAAAGACAAAAACATTGAAAAATGAAAAAAGCCAAAACCATTGAAAAATGAGGAATTGTATCCGACATGATTGGGAAATGATGGTACATTGGCTGACAGTGTCTGACTCATGGATAAAGTAGATGAAAAAGCCATAAGATCATTTGATCGATGTGTAAGGTAGGCTTGGCAATTCAGAAAGTATACAAATGTGATATACACTAAATCTGATGCTTGACCTAGTGGACAACATCTTGATGCATATCTCATGATATATCAAGAAAAGGATATGTGAAAAATAAAATGAGAAGTCACTGTGTATACATGTGTTCTTTTTGCAAAGATTTAAACTTGTTTGATTTTCTTTATTTTGTCAAACGATCGGACTTTCTCTGCGTTTCGAAAGAGCGACCTGAACGTTGTTCGTTTGACATTCTGCTTTAATTTCTTTGGTGTTTCGTATAACTCATCGGACTTTCTCTGCGTGTACGGGAGTACCGACCTAATTGTTGTTGAGTTATACAATTTCAACTTGTTTTATTTTCTTATTTTGTTAAATCCGAGGCCTTATCTGCGTATCGAAAGATCGACCTTAAGGTAGACGATTTAACGTTCTTATTTCTTTTTGCATGGAACACAGTTGACTATATTATGAATAAAATCATTATGTGATTAAAATCACAAATGAAATCACAAAAAGTGATAAGCAAAACATATCTGAGTATGTTTGATAGTGTGGGGTACACTGGTCAATGCAAACTTAATCAATACATTAAAATATTAAGATGTTATGAGTATGATTCTGCCAGAGCTTAAAGTTGGACAAATTATATCTACAATCGACATGGCTTATGTGTTTAAATAATTGAAATTGGAATGTAGTTCAGCATGTTATGGCCAATATGATCCCAAGTTGTGATCTTTCTCACAAAAGACAAAAATAGTGTTTGATTCGGTAATGCATTTACTTTTCTTATCAGAAAATACCAAAAAGATATTTTAGGTGTGTTTTGATATAAAATTTCTAAAAGCCAAAAAGATTTTGTTTCTTATTTGTATTCGACTGATCAACACGAAATACAAAATCAATTTCCAAAATCATAATATCTTGGAGTATCGAAGAGACATTTTGCACCAAGATTATTTATGTTTGCAGGTTTCTAAGTGGGAAAAGAACTTCACAACTTCAAGTCTTCTGAAGTTGGTTGATAAAGATATTACACACGATGCAATATCAAGCATTCAAGATTGAACTCATCGTCAAGATCGAGGAAGAGTTTGATTGAAGATACAAGATACAAGTTTAATGGAGAAGATGATACTGCACATGTCGAGGGGGAGTTTGTTGATACATGGTTCCTGATCGTCATGTGAAGTATCGAATACAAGACGGATCGCACAAGAATGCTGAGGTCCGAACTCAAGCCGAACCTGATGTTCGGACATGGCCGAACGATGGGCCGAACCTGAGGTTCGGACCAGCGGGTTTAGCTTAGTATAAATTTGTTATCTTGTGTAGAATTCATAAGCTTCCTAGTCATATCTTCTCTGTGCACTTTGTGGTCATCTCTGTGGTTAATACAAGTCATTTGTATTTACTCTCTGTGTTTTACTCGTTTACATTGATTTCATTACGACTAAGTAGAAGATCCACACGCTCAGGCAATTTCAGATGCTCTGTAAGAAGTTTGAAGCCCTAATGCAAGCAAAATTGAAATGAGCTCAATAGGTGAACTCACTTTCTTTCTAGGTCTTCAAGTAAGGCAAACAAAGGAAGGCATTTTTCTGAGTCAATCAAAATATATTCAAGATATGCTAAAGAGGTTTGACATGATGTCATCCTCAACTGCCAAAACTCCTATATCAACATCACACAAGTTAACATCTGATGTAACTGGTGAAGCTCTTGATGAGCACACATATAGGGTCATGATTGGTTCCCTTATGTATCTTACAGCAAGCAGACCTGATATCTTGTTTAGTGTTTGCTTATGTGCTAGATATCAGGCTGGACCAAAGGAATCACACTTAAATGCTGTGAAAAGAATTTTTAGATACCTCAAAGGACAACTAAAGCTTGAGTTATTGTATTCTAAAAATTAAAAACTTCAATTTGAAGGCTTTCACAGACAGTGACTATGGAGGATGCAATCTTGACAAAAAGTTAACATCTGGTGGATGTCAATTCTTAGGAGATAGACTTGTATCATGGCAATGCAAAAAGCAGACATGTGTCTCAACTTCTACAGTAGAAGCATATTACATTGCAGCTTCAGCATGCTGTGGCCAGGTACTTTGGATACAAAATCAGATGATGGACTATGGCATCAACTTCATGGGAACTCCTATGTATGCTGACAACACAAGTGCCATCAGCATCACCAACAATCCTATCAAACATTAAAAAACAAAGCATATTGAGATCATGTATCATTTTATTAGAGATTGTGTTAAAAAGAAATCAATCAAACTCTATCATGTTCGAACTGAAAATCAATAGGCTGACTTATTCACAAAAGCATTTGATGAGGCCATATTTTTCTACCTTATCACAGCCATAGGAATGATGAGTTTTGATTAAATAAAATTTCAAATCTGATAGAATAAATTTCTCTTCTCTTGAAATAAAAAGAATCACACATTTTTTTCTCACCCGAGATAACTCCATGATAACTAAAATTACCAAAGAAAATCTCACCCGAGATAACTACACCCGAGGTAACTTTATTTATATCGGATGACGAATCTCACACGAGATAACTAAAATTACCAAAGAAGATTATCTCACCCGAGATAACTACACCCGAGGTAACTTTACTTATATCGGATGACGTCATATCTCCGAGATAATCTCACCAGGTCACTTAAAAGAGCTTAAAAGAATTATCTCTGATGAATACCTCGTCCGAGGTAACTTCACCTGAGATAAAATTTTTACCTAGGTCATTAGTAAAAATTGTCTTCCGAGATAAGATTTTACTGATTACTTAAAGAAAAGGGTAATCTTCTTAAAATATCTGTCGCAAGTTGTCCGATGGGACAACCATAGGTCCAACAAGAAGATGCCACGTCAACCCACCTTTTTCTCTTTCCCCAGACCCACTTGTGCTTTTTACATTAACCGTCCCTTCCACATCCCTAATTTAAGGCGACTAGCGGTAACCTAGAACCCATGATCCAACAAATTAACTACAGCAGTTACTCACCTTTACTCCCATATACTTCAAAACTTTCACTTTTCTCCACTACCTGCTCATACTTCTCGGATTCTGTTCATCTTCAAACAAACATCAAACAAATGGCACCGAAAGCCAAGAAGGGGGAATCATCGTCCGATGCGAATGCCCTATTCCATGCTGACCACAATACAGTTGCTCTACTGTTGAAAATAGAGAAGAGCTCTGTGTTTCATGAAATGATTGATTTTCTGAAAGCATCACACATATGCTACGCACTTACAGTTTATCCAAATATTTGCGAAGTTGTGATTACAGAATTTTGGCAAAATGCCTTAAGAATAAAAACTGCTAAAGGAGTGTATGAAGTACACTCAAAGGTTCAAGGTCACGAGGTAACAATTACTGAAGAAGTCATCTGAACACATATGAAGTTCAATGACCAAGGAGGATACAAAGAAGTGCCCTCCTCTGAATATCTTGCAACCTTAAGGGCTGTAGGGTATGGGGGATCAGAAAAAAAGTTAAAGAAATTGCAACTGCCATTTAAATGGAGATTTCTTGCACACGTGATCTTGGCAAATTTATCCTCAAAGAAGAGTGTTGATGAACTTTCTTCAATTCAGGCCTCAGCTTTTCATGCTTTGGTATAAGGTCAAAATTTTAAATTTTTCTAGAATGGTGCTGGATAGGATGGTGGATAATTTAAAACCTAACAATGCTCACTTCTTTCATATGTATCCCAGGTTTTTGCAGTACATTCTAAGGTGTTTGATACCCAACTTAAAAATATCAGATAAAATTTATCAATTAAGGGTACCAAACGAATAATTATTTTCATATCTATCAAGCAATGAAAAGAACAAAGGGTATACAGGTGTGGACACTGACCATCCTATGCCTGTGCCAAGACCTGCAGTGGGTGCACCAGTGGTGCAAGCACAGGAAAATCATGGAAGCTGTGGCATCAATGCCTAAATATGCCAAATTCTTAAAAGATCTTCTTAGCAATAAGAAGAAACTTGAGGAGCTAGCAACAGTCACTGTCGACGAATAGTGCTCTGCCGTTCTCCAACAGAAGTTGCCTGCGAGAATGAGAGATCTTGGGAGTTTCACAATTCCCTGAGTGATAGGTAACACATTGGTTAGCAACACCCTGGCCGATCTAGGGGCTAGTATTAGTCTGATGTTATATTCAGTCTACGAAATGTTGAACCTGTGGGAACCCACACCCACTCATACGACACTTCAACTCGCTGATTGATCAGTGAAGTACCCAAGGGCAAAGTAGAGAATATGTTAGTAATAGTCAACAATTTTGTCTTCCCGGCCGACTTCGTCATCCTAGATATGGGCAAGGATGAGCACATCCCGCTAATCTTAGGAAGGCCATTTTTAGTCACATCTCGTGCCATAGTCGACGTTTATGACGGGAAGCTCTCATTGAGAATAAGAGATGAATCTGTCACCGTGAACATCTAAGATTCCATGTGTAAGTACCTGGAAGGACCTTACTACTGCATGATTCGGTCAAAACGTAATGAACACGATGTAAATAAAGACTTGCTTTATTGATTCACAAAGAGAGGTTACACAAAATCTAGAGAGAGAAACACACATTTAAGAAGATAGCAAAATGACAGAACTACTGAACTCTCTCTAACATGACCTATTTATACTTACCATTAAGTTCTACGTACCAACCAACATACCATTAGTATGTTAGCTCCGTACCAACTGGTACGGACCTTGGTACGTTCACCCTAAGACTCACTCAAACAGCTTTAATCTAGATACAATACACGAGACACAAGGTAGCATAGGAATATGCTCTAACAAACCCCCCTTAATGTGTAGTGTAACTATCTATCTATCTATCCAACTAAACTTCAGTTTTTAATCTTTAGCATTACTACATCTGATCTTCAACTTCAAATCTTGTCAGAAATAGAGCTTGCATGGCGGGATCAGTCTTGAACACTTGTTGAACTTCAAGATCCACTTGTGAGAGATATTACACATACTCCCCCTTTCATCATGCTTGAGTCTTGTCACATAGAACATGCAATTTCAGAAGACAGAAACACGGCTTTCCTTTTCTTTTGAAAATTAATTTAATCTTGGTGCAAAACTTCTCTTCGAGAATCCAAGATATAGTTTTGAAATCATAATTTTGTATCTTGTATCGATCGGTCGAAAAACAAATAAGAAACAAAATCTTTTTGGCTTGTTGACATTTTATATCAAAACACACCGAAAATCTTTTTGATTTTTCTAAGTTTATACTAAAACACACCTAAAATCTTTTTGGAACTTTCAGATATGAAACATAAATGCAATACAGAAATGAAACACTCAATCACACACTATTTTTGTCTTTTGCAAGAAAGATCATGACTTGGGATCATATTGGTCATGACACGCTGAACTACACTTCAATTTCAATTTCTTCAGCACACAAGCCATGTCGATTGCTGGTATAATTTGTCCATCTTAAACTCATGCACAATCATACTCATAACATCTGGATATGTTATTGTATTGATTAAGTTTGCTTTGACCAGTGTACCCCACACTATCAGACATACTCAAATATGTATTTTGCTTATCACACTTTGTGATTTCATTTGTGATTTAACACATAATGATTAAATTCGTGATATCGTCAACTGTGTTCCATGCAAAAAGAAATAAGAGCGTTAAATCGTCTACCTTAAGGTCGATCTTTCGATAAGCAGATAAAACCTCGGATTTAACAAAATAAAAAAATAAAAACAAGTTTAAATTGTATAACCCAACAACAATTAGGTCGGTACTACTGTACACACAGAGACATTCCGATGAGTTATACGAAACACCAAAGAAAATAAAATAGAATGTCAAACGAACAACAATCAGGTCGATCTATCGATACGCAAAGAAAGTCCGATCGTTTGACAAAATAAAGAAAATCAAACAAGTTTAAATCTTTGTAAAATGAACACATGTTTACACAGTGACTTCTCATTTTCTTTTTCACATATCTTTTTCTTGATATCTTGAGATACGCATCAAGATATTGTCCACTTGGTCAAGCAATAGTATTTAATGTATATCACATCTGAATACTTTCTGATCTAATGCCGAGCCTACCAAGCACATCGAAAAATGATCTTATGGCTTTTTCATCTAGTTTATCCATGAGTCAGACAAGTAAGCCAATGTACCATTATTTCCCAAGTATGTCGGATACAATTTCTCATTTTTCAATGTTTCTGTATTTTTCCTTTTTCCATGTTTTTGTATTTTTCCATTTAATCCCCCTTAAAATGAAAACTCTATTTTTTGGATTTTCATTTTAACAAAAACACAAAGACACTATTTTCGGGTTTTCAATTTACTCAACTTAAACTACAAACGAAATGCATGAAAAGAAAGAAACTTGACCAATCGACAATGATACCTTTTAGTTTTTAGCTTTTAGAAAAACTTTCAGTTTTGTAATATGGTTCATTGAATTTACATTACGCAGGAGACTGGGAATCAGTAACTGCTTG
>JBCNJP010000008.1:18190358-18218932 GCA_039602395.1 Deinandra increscens subsp. villosa
CGGTTTTACACTTTTGGCACTACGTCAAAATTCACCTTTGGCCACGGAAAAAACCATTGACCAAAGGTGTTTGGTCAGGTTTTTTTTTTCATTCCAATCGACACCAAAGGTCCCGTCACCTTATGTATCCTACGACCACGTTACAATATGGTCCCAACAGCCATATGTGTTTGTTTAATGTGGCCTTTGGTATTATATGGTCACGTATATTTGTGTGTTTAGCCACATATGTTATAAAAAACATGGCCAAATGGGTTGCTGAAATTATAATTTTGGTCCCAATACACGTGGTCAAAGGTTGGCAATAGCCACGTTAAAATATGAATATCGTGGCATTTGGTATTATACGATCACGTATATTTGTGTTTTAGCCACATATGTTATAAAAACGTGGCCAAATGGGTTGCTGAAATCATACATTTTGTCCCAATACGCGTGGCCAAAGGGTGGCAACGGACACGTTAAAATATAAATAGCGTGGCCTTTGGTATTATATGGTCACGTATATTTGTGTTTTAGCCACATATGTTATAAAAAACATGGCCAAATGGGTTGTTGAAATCGTACATTTTGTCCCAATACGCGTGGCCAAATGGGTTGCTAAAATCATACATTTTGTCCCAATACGCGTGGCCAAAGGGTGGCAACGGCCACGTTAAAATATAAATAGCGTGGCCTTTGGTATTATATGGTCACATATATTTGTGTTTTAGCCACATATGTTATAAAAAAACGTGGCCAAATGGGTTGTTAAAATCATACATTTTGTCCCTATACGCGTGGCTAAATGGGTTGCTGAAATCATACATTTTGTCCAAATACGCGTGGCCAAAGGGTGGCAACGGCCACGTTAAAATATAAATAGCGTGGCCTTTGGTATTATATGGTCACGTATATTTGTGTTTTAGCCACATATGTTATAAAAAAACATGGCCAAATGGGTTGCTGAAATCATACATTTTGTCCCAATACGCGTGGCCAAAGGGTGGCAGCGGCCACGTTAAAATATAAATAGCGTGGCCTTTGGTATTATATCCTCACGTATATTTCTGTTTTAGCCACATATGTTATAAACAAACGTGGCCAAATGGGTTGTTGAAATCATACATTTTGTCCCAATACGCGTGGCCAAATGGGTTGCTGAAATCATACATTTTGTCCAAATACGCGTGGCCAAAGGGTGGCAACGGCCACGTTAAAATATAAATAGCGTGGCCTTTGGTATTATATGGTCACGTATATTTGTGTTTTAGCCACATATGTTATAAAAAACATGGCCAAATGGGTTGCTGAAATCATACATTTTGTCCCAATACGCGTGGCCAAAGGGTGGCAACGGCCACGTTAAAATATAAATAGCTTGGCCTTTGGTATTATATGGTCACGTATATTTGTGTTTTAGCCACATATGTTATAAAAAAAAACGTGGCCAAATGGGTTGTTGAAATCATACATTTTGTCCCAATACGCGTGGCCAAATGGGTTGCTGAAATCATACATTTTGTCCCAATACCCGTGGCCAAAGGGTGGCAACGGCCACGTTAAAATATAAATAGCCTGGCCTTTGGTATTATATGGTCACGTATATTTGTGTTTTAGCCACATATGTTATAAAAAAACGTGGCCAAATGGGTTGTTGAAATCATACATTTTGTCCCAATACGCGTGGCCAAATGGGTTGCTGAAATCATACATTTTGTCCCAATACGCGTGGCCAAAGGGTGGCAACGGCCACGTTAATATATAAATAGCATGGCCTTTGGTATTATATGGTCACGTATATTTGTGTTTTAGCCACATATGTTATAAAAAAACATGGCCAAATGGGTTGCTGAAATCATAAATTTTGTCCCAATACGCGTGGCCAAAAGGTGGCAACAGCCACGTTAAAATATAAATAGCGTGGCCTTTGGTATTATATGGTCACGTATATTTGTGTTTTAGCCACATATGTTATAAAAAAACATGGCCAAATGGTTGCTGAAATCATACATTTTGTCCGAATACGCGTGGCCAAATGGGTTGCTGAAATCATACATTTTGTTCCAATACGCGTGGCCAAAGGGTGACAACGGCCATATTAAAATATAAAAAGCGTGGCCTTTGGTATTATATGGTCACGTCTATTTGTGTTTAAGCCACATATATTTGGAAAAAATGGCCAAAGGGTAGTTGAAATCAGATATTTTTTCCCAATAAGCATGGCCAAAGGGTGGCAACTGGCCACGTTAAAATATAAAAAGTGTGGCCTTTGGTATTATATATATGGTCACATATATTTTCTTAATTACAATTAATTATATTGCATATTGATTAATATAGAGAAACCTTAAATCATATTATAATTAAAATTAATGTACATACACTAATCAAATGCTATTAAAAAAATAGCATACACTAATCAAAGTTTAATTTCTATAATAAATTAATTATAATTTCTTGTCCGTGCTCATCAGCTACTCCCGTTGGATCCGTGTACTAAGTTTTCTGTTTATCAGATCATGACTCAGCTGGTTTGGTGTTAAGTACACTTTCGACATCTTTTTCCGATCATTATTTACCTGGTAATATGACATATAAAACTGACCAGATCGATTTATATATATATGTATACATATATATATATATATATATATGAGAGAGAGAGAGAGAGAGAGAGTTAATTAATTAGCGGATACTTTTTGAACCGTAGAATGATCAACCGGCTGTGATTTATCTGATATGTTAGTAGAATGAAGGATCATTTGGTTCATCGGCCATGCAATAATATATTTATTTTCAACCTCCGAAAGAATTGGTTTATCATCTAATGGGAATGGTAAACATGTTGCACCCTTATTGACCTGATAAGCTGTAATTCTACAGCAACCAGGAGGTAATGGACTTCCATGAATCTTCTCATCTTTTTCTTTTGGTAATAATTTAGCCATTCCTACGACGTACAGTGGATTCCCCTCCATGTGCAACGTCGCAGTTTGGCACCCCTGATCAGAAGTGACATAATAATAATAATATTATTAATTATAGCATATATATATTAACAATTAATTAATAAAAGTAAAAAATAGAATAAAAATTATGGTATATACTAATATATATACCTCTGGGATTACTGGCTGATCGATAGGAGCTGCAATGGCATCATAATTATTTGGTTTTTTCAACTGATCACTCTTCTTAGGAGGTACTTTACGAGCTGCAGGTTTTACTGATTTTGCATGTCTCTTATTGTTTTCCTAAATTGAAGTACACAATTGTGTAAAATATATAGTTACCCATACGTTTTGCCTGGACGCTGTTGATGTAGATGGAGGAGTGTCTTGTGATCCGGTCGCAGAACAGACCTACAATTGAATTAAATATTTAGCTAGCAAACTAGTTTAACTATCTAATTAAATCAAATCGTAACCGACTAAACATTAATTAACTATCCTTATAACTATCCGGATGAAGTACAAACTTGTCATAGCCGGAACAGTTATTAACTATCCGGATGAACTACAACCATCTGGATGAATTACAAACTTATCATAGCCGGAACAATTATTATTTATATTCTGGAAGAACTCTAACTATCCGGATGAACTATAACCATCCAGATGAAGTACAAACTTATCATAGTCGGAACAGTAATATTTATATTCCGGAAGAACTCTAACTACCCCGATGAACTGTAACTATCTGCATGGACTATAACTAGAGAAGAATGTTCATCCAGGTGAACAAGAATCTTCCGTATCAACTCAATTTCAGAACTGTTTCAGATTTGTACCTTATCTTTCGATCTCTTAGATGAGTTTGATTGAAGAGATTGTTTCCCCGATGTATTGTGTGCAGAATTGACCATGTCCTACGTACAATTCAATACTTACCTAGTTAATTAAATAATTAATTATAGGTATGTCTCTCTCTCTCTCTCTCTCTCTCTCTTATATATATATATATATATATATATATATATATATATATAATTGTGTCCCTTACAGAATTTACAGCTTTATCTAGTCCACCAAGTTGTCGTTGATTAATCATTTGTTTGTTCATAAACGCCATCAGCATCTCAATTTTTTTCATTCTGTTCTTTAACCTTAGAATTGAGGTGATCAACCTCTTCATCTTTTTTCACACGCATCTGTTTTTCGTTCTTGAGTTGCGCCTCAAGTTTTTCGATGTGCTCTTTTGATCGCCCTTTTGGAGCACCATGCTACCAATATTGATGAGAATTCACTCCATAACCCATACCTTTTATGAATCCACCCCGTTCCTTGCCAATGACCATTGTCAGGGCATCCGTTCCCGGTTCTACAGTCAAGGATCCCACTTTTATTTGTGTTTCTTTCTCGGCCTACATGTAAATAGTTAGGTATATATATACCAATTAAACATACTATTTGCTCTGCTAGGCTCTTCATCACAGGCGTCTTGTATTCCCCCTCTTTGTTTATCCTTGCTTTCCTCCACATAAGAGCTCGATCGGGGTCCTCATCTGCTTCAATCTCTTTGTTTTGTACCTTGTATTATAATAATATATATCAGACTTGAAACATACATTGCAGGTTCTTAACCATGACTGGCCGGATGTAACACTCTTAATTAGCTTATTACCATTTTTTGTCTCAGAAAGGCATATCCTCCCTGGCCCATGGTATGATCATAAGTATGATGTGCTTGAACCTGTTTTGCAGTGGTTGACACAACCTTTCCAACAGAACAGTAGGATATATAATTATATCTCATTAATTATAACATGCACTTAGCTAATTAATTAATGAAAGCTGCAGTTTGAATTGAATAAAAACATGGAATTCTTCAGATTTTGTATACTGTACAAATTTGTCCCAATCTTCTTTTTCCACAATACCGAAATACAGCTTTGGAACTTTCACATGTACCTTTGGTTTCGCCAGGTTCGGAAGAATGTATTTTTGTAAGGAATATTTCGCTTAGGAGATTTTCGGCTGAAATCCTGTTTTGTTAAGTTCCGGCTGAAGTTGAAGTTGAAGCGGAATTCTCAACTTCAAGCGTAACTGGGAGTTCAAGCGGAAGAAGCAATTTTGTCAGCTAGCGAATATTCCGGGTGAACTCGATTATCCACCAGATAATGAGTTCAACCGGACTTTTCCTGAGATGTCTTTTCAGCAAGTCCAATCTTGGAAAAGCTTCTCGTTTGCTTCTAAATCTACCCAAGCCGCTCTCCAAAAGTAGTATGATGCTGATCACACGCAAGTTATTCCAATTGTCGAAGTTTATGCTTTTGGTAGTTTGTATTTGACTTTGTATTAAACGGTTTAGATTAGATCGTTTATGATCAATGGCTGTCATTGATCTCATCTGCACTATATATAGCATAGTTAGCTCTTAGTTTTACACACGGTTCTCGATCACCTTGTAATAGTGTAAGTTTGAGTTAATGCAAATAGTGCCGAGTATTTATTACTTCGTTGTTACTATACTTATGCAAATCAAACACTACCTAATACAAGAGAACTAAATCCGCTAGAGTAAAGTGAAGTATAACTTAATTCCGCATGGTTATATTTACAAGTAGAGGGTTATTGTTTTAGTTAAATCATAACTATTAACGATCCTACAATTTTTCACGCAATTTTCTTCTAAAACCCCTTAGCAGCCCACCAAGCATTACCATAATAATATTCTTTCGATAGTTATCAACCTCGAAATATTGCTAAAAAAATAACATAGATTTTTTAGTCACATGACTTGATGTGAGAAAATGTTTAATATGTTTAATAACCTGAATCAGAGCCCATATCGTCTTCTTGCTGTCTGTTGGCACCTTATTCCAATCAGGATACTTCAATCCAACCTCTGCGCTTACAACATCTCCTTTAAAACTTGAAAACTTCAGTCTATGCTCCCCGATAACCCTTCCAGCATTGTCAAATGTTAGTGGCCATTTTTTCCCACCATTGTTAGTAAATTTGGCACGCCCCTTTACCAACCGCGACAACCCCCTCTTGCAATTGTAGTTTGGGAAGCAGAGGTTTGGGGTTCCTCATTCTCATTCTCAGTATGAACCTCATCCTTGACTTGGGCTTCATTGTTTATCATTTCCTCTTCTTCTGATTCCTCATTACGTTCCCTTTCACTGTCAGAGGTTGTGGCTTCTGAATATTCATTATATTGATCCTCGTCACTGTCCCTTGAATATGTTTGACAACTCTCACAATGCTCATTTAGCAACTGACTCATACCAAGGTTTCATTCGTGAAGACCTTGAGTGTATTGGTGCTGATGATTTGGAAGAAATGGATATCTTGACTTAACTTGCTATGGTGTCTGTCAGGGCTCAAAGGTTTTATAAAAGAACTGGTAGAACCTACAAAGGAGCAAAAGGTTCTCACATAGGCCTAGACAAGAGCAAGGTGAAATGCTACAACTGTCACCAACTTGGTCATTTTGCAAGAGAATGCCCACAACCAAGAAGAGAAGGACAGTACCAGGGTCATGTTCAAATGAAAAATCATGGTGGAAACAATTCTAACAACAACAATTCTGGTCACAACTCAGGTCATCAACCCACCCCAACTTAACCAGCCGGAAGTCAAAACCACCAGAATGTGGTTGCTGCTGTTGCCAATCAAACCTCATGTGTTGAATGAGAAGATTTCGTTGCTGAGTTTGAGCCAATAAATCATGCTTTGATGGCCAAACAAGACTCCACTTCAGATATGGTAAATTCTATTCCTGAAAAAGTTTTAGAAAACCTATGCAATCCTGCTTGCTTTGAACAAGTGGCAAAATACAGAAATCACAACACTGATTTGATTGATGAAGTTTCAAACCTAAATGAGTTAAAGGAACGTTTTAAGAAAACTGAATCATCTTATATTTCAAAAATTGAAAATTTAACCAAAGAGTATGAACAGTTAATACAAACCAACTCAGTTCTTGAAACACAGCTTTATGATTTGCTATCTAAACTTGAGAAATCAAGAAATGAAACCAAAGATGCTAAAGCTGAGGTCGATGTTCTTGATATCAAGTTAAAAGATGCTTTGTTCACTTGTGACAAATTTCAAAATGCAAATAGAAAGGCTGAGAAGTTATGGATGGGTGGAATGTATGGTAAAGCTGGTATTGGTACAACAATGTCGAACCTCCAATTGAATACTCACCAGTAATCAAACCAATGGAAGCTTTGAAAACAGACTGTAAAGTTAGTCTTACTGTTGATGACACATCATCACAGTCATGTTTTGAAAACACTATTGAGTTAAAGAAAACTGAAGTCACTGATGCAAGCACTTCTGCATCAGCTGACCAATCAAACATTTTGAAACCTTCAATTGCTATGCCACCACTAACTATTTATGAACCCAAAGATTCAAAAGTTGGAGGAAACAACCTGAGCAACCAAAGGGAAGTCAAACTCAAAGGTTTGGTCAACTCACTTTCAACCAAAAGACTAAACATGAGTCTCCCAGGAAATTTGAAACCAAGATTGTTGAATGTATGTGCTGTGGTGAACAAGGTCACCTAGCTGCTGTGTGTTAGTTCAACCCACTAAGTAAAGTCAAACCATTTTTGAAACCAAAACCTGTTTTGTAAACAAAGGCTGATTTTCAAAAGAAACTCACAGGAAGAATTTCACCTGTGAAAAGCCACACAATGAAGCATTTTGGATCTGAATCCAAAAGGGTTTTAATTGGTAACGAAAGAAATGGAAGTTTTTCTGTTCTAAAGCAAAATCGTTTTCCGGCTGAAGTTTAAGCGGAACACACTTCCGCTCAAACTCAAGTTCAACCGGAAAAAAAAATCAACCCAGATCAGCAACTACTCCTAAGAGACCACATGTACATTTTGCTGATGGGTTTGAACATTTTGAAGCTCAAGGGAGAAGAAATCCCTCTAGAGGAAAGACGCCTCTAGAGAAAAATTTTCAAGAAGCAAAAAGCCCTACCAATCTGAAATTGAATTTGCTACTAGTTCAAGTGGAAGTCACATTGTTCCACTTCAGGGGGAGAGTTCAAACCAAAACAAATACTTTCCCCAAAGATTTTCAAAATCACATGAAAGAACTAAGTTGGTCAATCAAGGTAATGAAAAGTCTAAGAAAATAACCAACAAGCAAAGAAAAGTCAAGGAATATAGGGAAAGAAAAATTGCTGAAAGGAAAAACACCAAAGGTGAAAGATTTAGTCAAACAAGTACTCAGTATGAAAACTTAACTTTTGACAATGATGATCTGCTCACTGAAGCTCCAGTAGTAAATACTTTAGTACTTAAGGAATACAAGTATAATGATGCTTATGGCAGACCCAAGACCACTCAGGCTTGGGTCCCCTATAGAAACTGATCAATTCTGATATGTGCAGGTGCAGAATAAAGGCCAAAATAGCCTATGGGTAGTTGACAGTGGATGCACTTGCCATATGACAGGGAATAAGCATATTCTGGAAAATACAAAGTGAATAAATGGAGGACTAGTTGCCTTTGGAAGTACTAAAGGCCATATCTCAGCACAAGGAGATGTGAGCAATGGACTGGTAAAATTTGATAAGGTCAATTTTGTTGATACATTAAATTTCAATTTACTCAGTGTCTCACAAATGTGTGACAAGAATTTGAATTTAATGTTTAATGAGAAAGAGGCTATAGTTCTCAAACCTGGTGTCAAAATTCCTAATGAATTAATTATGCTTAAGGCACCCAGGAGAGATGGATTATACATTTTGGATATGTCAGTTGCTGCACCCTCATGTGGCACTGCTTGTTTCATATCCAAAGCCTCTGTTGATGAATCTCATATGTGGCACAGGAGGTTAGGTCATGTGAATTACAAGAACATGAACAGAATTGTAAATCTTGGCTTGGTTAAGGGTCTTCCTAACAAGCATTTTGTATTTTCTGAGAACTGTGTACCTTGTCTCAAGGGCAAGTAACACATAACCTCCTTTAAGCCAAAAGTTGAGTCTTCTATTTCAAAGCCTCTAGAGCTGTTGCACATGGATCTTTTTGGTCCAGTTAGAGTAATGCGTTTGGGGAAAGGGTCATACTGTTTTATAATAATTGATGATTTTTCTAGATACACTTGGGTTTTCTTTCTTAAAACAAAAGATGAAACTGCTAAATTGTTGAAAACACTTGTGATCAATTAAGAAAATCAATCCAACCTTAAAGTAAAAACAATAAGGTTTGACAATGGCACAAAATTCAAAAATCATGTTTTGAATTCATTTTGTGAGGAAAAGGGAATTGTGAGACAATTCAGTGCTCCTAGAACTCCACAGCAAAACGATGTTGCTGAAAGGAGAAATATGACATTAATTGAAGCTGCTAGGTCTATGTTAGCAGACTCCAAGCTCCCTGTGATATTTTGGGCAGAAGCAGTAAACACTGCTTGTTATATCCAAAATAGGATTTTAATTGTCAAAGGCAAAAATAAAACACCTTATGAGCTTTGGAGAAAAAGAAAGCCAAACATTTATTTCTTTAAGCCATTTGGGTGCCCTGTTACAATCTTAATAACTAATGAGCTATTGCCTAAATTTGCAAAAAGGCAGATGAAGGTTATTTTGTTGGATATTCTGGTGTGTCAAAAGCATTCAGAGTATACAACAAGAGAACGAAAATTGTTGAGGAAACTATCAATGCGTCTTTCAATGAAAAATCTCCCAACAATTTTGAGTCACAGCCCAGTTGGTTATTTGATATTGATGCACTAACCACTGCTTTCAACATAAATGTTGATAAGCCTGTGAGTTCTTTAGTGCAGGAACATAATTTTTACAGGTCTGCTGATGAGCATTGGAAGAGCAACCAAACAGCAATCAAAAGGCCAATTTTCTTCTCTTCAATGAGCATCAAACCTCTCTTGCTGGAAAATGGAAAGAAACCATCTGAAATAATTCAACTTGAAGAAGAAATAGTTCTGGTTAAAGTCCAAGTGGAACCAGTTTCTCCGGTTCAAGTTGAACCGGAAAACCAAATTTCAGAAACTGAAGAGAATACTGAATCAGGGTCAAATGAGGTTGAAAACTCAAATGATAGCACATCAAATGAGCTTAATTTAGAGCATCTGACCTACAATTCAGATATAAATTCTCATGAATCAGTTGGAGTTTCAAATCCTATGTCACAATTTGGAAATGTTGAGCTTGAGCTTGATCACATATTTCCTCGGCTCAACATACTCTCAAATGGAAGAAGTCATGAGTTCCCCATGCACATAGATAGAAGAATCAACAAGGATCATCCAATGATGAACATTATTGGAGATGTGAAAGCACCTGTGTTGACAAGAAGTAAATCTCCTGATGCAAATATTTGTTTGCATGCTGCATTTTTGTCTCAAGAAGTACCCAAGAAAGTAGCTGAAGCTTTGGAAGATAGCAGCTGGGTAGAGGCAATGCAAGAAGAATTATTTTAAATCAACCAGCAGAAAGTTTGGGAATTGGTAGATCTGCCTGATGAAGCAGAACCAATTGGCACAAAGTGGGTATTTAGAAACAAGAAAGATGACAGGGGTATAGTTGTCAAAAAACAAAGCAAGGCTAGTTGTGCAAGTCTATGCGCAGGAAGAAGGCACAGATTATGATGAAGTGTTTGCACCAGTAGCTAGATTGGAAGCAATTAGAATATTTCTAGCTTATGCTGCCTTCAAAGACTTCCAAGTATTTCAGATGGATGTCAAAAGTGCCTTCCTGTATGGCCTGCTGGAACAAGAAGTTTTTGTCAAACATGTTGATACATAGTTCTAGATCGTCATGTGAAGTATCGAATACAAGACGGATTCACACAAGGATGCTGAGGTCCGAACCTAGGCCGAACCTGGAGTTCGGACATGGCCGAACCTTGGGCCGAACCTGAGGTTCGGACCCGCGGGTTTGTCTAGTATAAATATGTGTTTCTGTGTTGTATTCGGGGGAGATAATAGTCTGAGCTTCTGTCTCATATTCTCTAGGTGTACTCTGTGGTCTCTGTGGTTAATACAAAGTTCATTTGTATTTACTCTTTGTGTTTCATCTCGTATTACATTGATTTCATTGCGACTAAGTAGAAGATCCGCACGCACACGCATTTTCAGTGGTATCAGAGCATTAGGTTTGCTCTACTAGTCGGAAATCAGTGTTTCTCGGTGTTTTGAGTTCAAATTCACATTTTTGCAAAAATGTCAATCATTTTTGAGTTCGTTTGATCGTCTCGAGTGTGCTTTTTGTCAAAAATCTATTTCTAGATTGTTTCTATCGAGTTTGCTTGAATTCCTGTCAAAAATTCCAGTAAAAAACGTTGAAAATCAAGAAAATGAGGTCGAGTGAAATCTGTCTCGTTTGAGGTACGGACAACTTCGGAGTAACCGCTCCGAACTCGAGGTTTGGACAACGTTCGGTCTCTATATTGATTCGGTGAGAGTTCGGTGAGGGATCGGTCAGTGTTCGGACTAAGTTCGGTGATAGTTCGGAGTTATTTGGTTCTTGTTCGTCCGAAGTTCAGGTTCGGATAGAGTTCGGCGTTGTTAAGTTCGGTTTAAGTTCGGAGGTAGCTCCGAGGAGGTTCGGACGAGGTTCGGAGTGAACAGTAACCTGTTTTTCAAAAATGTCCGATTTTCAAGCGTTTGCGGCTATTCAAAATTCGGTTCAGGCAACGATGCAAACAATGATTAACTATGATAATGAAATCGGAACAAGTCAGAAAGTTCCCAAATTACTTAAATTGGAAGACTATCATAGTTGGGTGACACGATTTGAAGCATTTGTTTCCGCAAATGATATCGATATGTGGTTATCGTATTCTGAACAATATACATATCCTAAGGGTGAGGATGGGGAACCAATTCTTCAAAGGAAGCTTTCTGGTGAACAAAAGAAAGCATATCAAGCTGAGAAAAAGGCTTATGGTACTTTAACAATGGCTTTGCCTACTGATTTACTACATCAATTTTCAAGCAACTATACCGCAAAGAGCTTGTGGGATGCTCTAGAAAAGAGATGTGAAGGCAATGACCAGTATAAGAAAAGTCGACAAAAAGTGTTGAAGAAAGAATTTGATAGCTTCAAGCATTATCAGAATGAATCAATTCCAAATCTGATTGCAAGATTTGCACATTTAATGAGTGAAATGAAGATGGTGAATCTTACAAAAGATGAAGCAGATAGGAAAGAAAAGATTATGGAAGCCCTACCAGAGAAGTGGGAAAATTATGTAATGATGATTACTAATGGTAAGGATTATCCAATATTGTCTTTTAATGATCTGATTCAAAGAATTCAAGCTCGGGATATGGAGTTAAAAGTAAATAAGTCACTTCCTGAGCAAATTCAGAATCCTGCAGTGTATTATGGCAACAATGATTCAACTTTGAATGCTGGAAACTCTAATATTCTTAGTTCTGCACCCCTACAGCATTTCTGGCAGGTAAATCTGACCCTCCAAGTTATTCATCTGCTACTTGTACTGTGTCAATTCCTAGTTCTTTGACTCAAAGTGCATTGTCTGTTCAAACTATCGATGATTATAATGCGTTGATGTCTGCATTGGTATCTTCATACATTGGTGTTATCACTGGTGCTGTGAGTAATGCTGAGTTAGCAAATGAAGATTACGATCAGATTGATTATGATCATTCGGAGGAAATGGATCTGAATTGGCAATATGCTATGTTGGTTCGTAGAACGAAGAAATTTTTCAATAGAACTGGTAAGAAGAGACTAAATCAGGAAGGAAAGATTGGATTGGACAAATCTAAGGTGAAATGTTATAAGTGTTCCGTTTATGGTGACTTTGCTCGAGAATGTCCAAGTTCTGCAGAAAGTAAATTGAAGACTGGTCAGCATGCACATTTAGTTTTTCATCCATCAGATAAAGCTGAAAAGGTTGAGCAGAAATCTGCTACTCTTGCTCATGATTGGACTGATACATTTATGCATCCAGATGGATTTGCCTGGAATGCAGATTCAGAAATTAAAAAGAATAATACTCCAATCTCAATTGCTTTAACCGTTCAACATGCTGATGATGAAAACTTTTTAATAGAGTCTGATACTTCTTCAAGTATATCTTTGGTTCAAGAAGAATTACCTAAGTCTTCTGAGAATTCAAAAGATGATGAATTTAAATGTTATAAATGTGAGAAGTTGCTCAAGAAAATTGCAAGTTTTGAACAAGATTGTCAAATTTCAACTGAAGAAATTGTGGTGTTAAAGAAAGAGTTGGAAGATTTTCAAAAGAAATATTATGCGTTAGTTCATATTCATGAAGATGTTTTGAAATAAAAGGCTCAATTGGCTGAAGAGTGTGAGAAAGCCAAAGCTGAAGCGTTAGACGCAGCTCAAGATTTTGAGAATCTGTTTGAGAAGAGTTATTCGGTTCAGCAAAAATATGAAGAGGCTACCGCTCTTATTGCAAAAACTGATGTTACCGTTTAGAAGCTTCAAAATAAGATCTCTATGCTTCAAGATGAAAATGTTCTTTATAGAGACAAGAATGAAGTGTTAACAAAAGATGTTGAGATCTACAAACAAAAGAGAGAAAATATGCTTGAAGAATTATATGCTGAATGTGAAATCCGGAAGTTACAAACTTATGAATATGATGATCTCAATGCAAAATTCATCAAGTCACAACAAGAGGTGTTTGAAGGTCAACAGAAAATTAATGACTTGAAATTGGAGATTTTGGAGTTGAAAAGACAAGTTAAAAATTGCAATTTGTCACCAACATTGCTAAACTTCTTATACAAGCAGGATCAGAGTTCTGAGAAGTCTAAGGAAGAAAATATTCATTCGGTACCTCAACCAGTGGATTTGATTGAAGTTACTTCTGCTCAGATTGATCCAAACAATGAATTGCATGACTATTCAAAGTTTGCTACTCCACCCAAGAAGAACAAGTCCAAGTTTAAAAAGAAGGAGAAACCTTTGGACGAAGCTCCAAAGTTTAGTTCAAAGTCTGTTTTGCTGGAAAATGAGAAAGTGTTTGATAAGGTTGCTTCGAGTTCTTCATCTGCAACCGAAGAAGAAAAAGTTTTGCTTGAAAAGAACAAGTTGAAGGATATCAAAGCCAAATTCACTAGTGATGCTAAGTCAAGAGAAGCTTCAGGTTCTTCTTCAGGTTCTTCAAAGATTCAAGGATCTAAACACAAAGGTTTAGGTTACAAAGTGTTGGAGGAACCGGTTCAAGCAAAAAAATCAGTGAAGGTTGAAAAGGTTCCTAAAGCCAAAGTTACAAAGAAATCACCATCTCAGCAGGAGTTTTCTTATTATTCTGGAAGATCTTCATCTTCAAGGAGTCCATCTCCTAGGTATGATTCTTCTGATGGTTTCTTTGATAACTCTCATTCTGAACATTCATCTGATTCTCAAAAATCAAAACATTTTTCAAATAATTTTAGAGAAAGACTTTGTTATGTATGTCGTCAACCAGGACATTTAGCTGCTGATTTTCCGACGGGTGCATATATCCACGAAACTGCAAAATATGTGGATAACAAAGGTCAAATTTTTGATGAACCATGGTCCTCAAAGCTTAAGTCAACTGGTAAATCGTCTTGGTCTAAATCAAGTTCGTCGGTTGAATCTGATTCAGGTTCCGATAAAAAATTAAAATCTTTACAAATTTGGAAACCAAAAGTTGTTTTCAAGGCCAACAAAGACTTTGTGGAAGACACCGGGCGACCCGACGATGTTGATTCGGGTCGATCCCAACGCAACTAATGTTTTATTTGGTGTCAAGCAGGTGTTTCAGAAAGACCTTTCGGTGATTGGAAACTTACTGATTGTGAAATATCTGTTTCTAATTAAATTGAATTTCAAACTCAATTTTGTTTTTCAAAAGGCTAAACTGTGAGTATTCGTGTTGGTTGATAATTTTTTTTTTGTTTTTCACTCCGTCTCATTCTGAGGGGGAGTTTGTTTTTGCAAAAATACAAAAATAGTGTCTTGTTTTTCAAATCGTAAAAATGGAAATCTATAAATAGAGTTGTCATTTTTAGGGGGAGAAATTTGAAAAAGACAAAAACATTGAAAAATGAGAAATTGTATCCGACATGTTTGGGAAATGATGGTACATTGGCTGACCCTGTCTGACTCATGGATAAAGTAGATGAAAAAGCCATAAGATCATTTGATCGATGTGCAAGGTAGGCTCGGCAAATCAGAAAGTATACAAATGTGATATACACTAAATCTGATGCTTGACTTAGTGGACGACATCTTGATGCATATCTCATGATATATCAAGAAAAAGATATGTAAAAAAATTGAAAATAAAATGAGAAGTCACTCTGTATACATGTGTTCATTTTACAAAGATTTAAACTTGTTTGATTTTCTTTATTTTGTCAAACGATCGGACTTTCTCTGCGTGTCGAAAGACCGACCTGATTGTTGTTCGTTTGACGTTCTGCTTTATTTTCTTTGGTGTTTCGTATAACTCATCGGACTTTCTCTGCGTGTACCGGAGTACCAACCTGATTGTTGTTGAGTTATACAACTTCAACTTGTTTTATTTTTCTTATTTTGTTAAATCCGAGGCCTTATCTGCGTATCGAAAGATCGACCTTAAGGTAGACGATTTAACTTTCTTATTTCTTTTTGCATGGAACACAGTTGACTATATCATGATTACAATCATTATGTGATCAAAATCACAAATGAAATCACAAAATGTGATAATCAAAAGCATATCTGAGTATGTCTGATAGTGTGGGGTACACTGGTCAATGCAAACTTAATTGATACCTTAACATATCCAGATGCAATATCAAGTATTCAAGGTTGAACTCATCATCAAAGAGAGTATCACAACTTCAAGTCTTCTGAAGATTGTTGATAAAGAGATTACACACGATGCAATATCAAGTATTCAAGGTTGAACTCATCATCAAAGAAGAGGAAGAGTTTGATTGAAGATACATGATACAAGTTTGAATAGAGAAAATGATACTGCACATGCCGAGGGGAGTTTGTTGATACATAGTTCTAGATCGTCATGTGAAGTATCGAATACAAGACGGATTCACACATGGATGCTGAGGTCCGAACCTAGGCCGAACCTGGAGTTCGGACATCGCCGAACCTTGGGCCGAACCTGAGGTTCGGACCTACGGGTTTGTCTAGTATAAATATGTGTTTCTGTGTTGTATTCGCGGGAGATAATAGTCTGAGCTTCTGTGTCATATTCTCTAGGTGTACTCTGTGGTCTCTATGGTTAATACAAAGTTCATTTGTATTTACTCTTTGTGTTTCATCTCGTATTACATTGATTTCATTGCGACTAAGTAGAAGATCCGCACGCTCACGCACTTTCAAAACAACCTCCTGGTTTTGAGGACCCTCATCATCCAAACAGGGTATGCAAGTTGATCAAAGCCTTGTATGGTCTCAAACAAGCTCCTAGAACCTGGTATGAAACTCTTTCTAACTATCTTCTAGAGAATTGCTACAGGAGAGGGGCAATTGACAAAAATCTCTTTGTTAAATGTGTTGGTAAGGATATGATGATGGTTCAAATTTATGTAGATGATATTATTTTTGGTTCATCTAACACTACTTTGTGCAAAGAATTTGAATCTTTGATGCAGTCTAAATTTGAAATGAGCTCCATGGGAGAACTAACCTTCTTCTTGGGCTTACAAGTGAAGCAAACTGCATCTGGGATTTTTCTGAATCAGTCAAAGTACATCCAAGATATGCTGAAGAGATTTGACATGCTGACATGCTCTAGTGCTAAAACTCCTACAACTACTTCCCACAAGTTAACAAGTGACTTAAGTGGCAAGTCAGTGGATGTACACATGTATAGAGCCATGATAGGATCACTGATGTATCTCACAGCAAGTAGACCTGACATCATGTTCAGTGTTTGCTTATGTGCAAGATATCAGTCTTCACCAAAGGAATCACACATGGTAGCAGTCAAAAGAATTTTCAGGTATTTGAAGGGTCAACCCAAGTTGGGCTTGTGGTACCCTAAGAATTATGATTTCTCCTTCAAGGCATTTACAGACAGTGACTATGGAGGATGCCAATTCTTGGGTGAAAGGCTTGTATCTTGGCAATGTAAGAAACAAACTTGTGTTTCTACATCAACGGCTGAAGCTGAATACATTGCTGCATCAAGCTGTTGTAGTCAAGTCCTTTGGATCCAAAATAAAATGCTTGATTATGGGATCACCTTCATGGAAACTCCCATCTTTGCAGACAACAACAGTGCCATATCCATCACCAACAATCCAGTCAAGCACTCCAAAACAAAGCACATTGATATCAGGTATCACTTTATTAGAGATTGTGCAGAAAAGAATTTAATTAAGTTGTTCAAAGTTCATACTGATCACCATATGGCTAACCTGTTTACCAAAGCTTTTGATGAGGCAAGATTCTTTTACCTCATCACAGCAATTGGCATGATGAACTACTAACAAACTTTTCATAATTTTTAATAAAAGAGAGGCATGTACTTAAGAGCCCGTCTCTTGATACAAAAAGAAAAGAAAAATGAAAATTTCTTGTGTAAATTAGAAGACATTTCAGTTCATAGTCAGTAACTGTTGCTAAACTGTGAACAATTTAGCACAAATTTTCAATCAAATCATGTGTTTTGGTTTTCCGGTTCAAGTTAGGTTCAACCTGAGAAAAGAAAACTTTTGAAAATCTCCGGGTGAACTTCAACCGGAAGATGCTTTGTAAACCATGTGGGAAATGTTTTTGAAAACAAATCTTTCAAGCGAAAAAATCTTCCGCTTGAAGTTCAAATGGAAGAAATTTTGTTTTCATAACAAGGAGAAAATGGGTTCCACCTGAACTTCCGGGTCAACAAGTCAAAACTTACTTTTCATTAAATTACCCGGAAGGCACAACTTTTTAGGTGGATACACATTTAATTACCCGTTGAGTTTTTAACCTTTAAATGTCCGAGGTTTCAGTAAAATTCTTTTGGATAATGACATGCTTTACCAAGTTTTACCGTATAACCCATAAAGCATCAGTCACATCAGTTACTGAACTCGACGGTTTAAAACCTCTCTCCTCCACGCCATCAACGAAAAGGGTAAAAGCCCTAATTTACCGTCACTTTCCCCATTTCTCTGAAACCCCACTCATAATTTACTCCCAAAATTTCTCCCAAACCCTCTCCATAACCTTCAAATAACCGTCAACTTCTCTCGAATTTGTAATCAACAATGGATCCTAAGGGGAGTTCTAGTGGCAAGAAGCCAGTCAGCGACTCAAGGTTCCCTGTCGAACATAACCTTGTGGCTTACCTCGAAGAACCAAGCAAGACCAATATATACAATGGCATGATAAACTTCCTCAAGAACTGTCATCTTCACTATGCCCTGACAGTTGAAACGGTTATCTTTGAAGAAATCATGGAAGAGTTCTGGTCAAACGCTAGGATTGCCGAGACTGATGGCGGTAGTGAAAAGATTGTGTCCAGATTTCAGGACCAATTGGTGGAAATCGATGAAGCTAAGATACGATAGGTGTTAAAACCGAGGGACGAAGATGGGTATGTGTTTGTTGACTCATCAGTATATTTGAAGTTGTTAAAAGATATTGGCTATGGCGGTTCAATGGGAAGCAAAACTATAAGGAAGGGGCAATTGCCATACAAGTGGAGATTTCCTAGCCCACACCCTTCTAGTTTGCCTGACTCCCAAGAAAGGCGGGTTTGACGAACTTGCTGCTGAACAGGCCTCAACATTTTATGTTGTGGTCAAAGGTCAAAATTTCAATTTTTCCAAAATATTTTTTAAGGGTCTCAAAACAAACCTTTCACCAGATTATGCCTATCTGTACCCTAGATTTTTGACTTGTATTCTTAAAGAGGAATACCCCCAAATTATCTTGGGTGGTACAATTTTGGAACCAAAACACCTAAATGAGAAAACGTTTTTCAAATTTAGCTTTAAACAAGACTGTCTTTCATGGAAGGGATACTGACTATCCCCTGCCAATTCCAAGGAAGTTCCCTGATGAACCTTCTCAGGCTGAGGTTCAAACGGAA
Organism: Deinandra increscens subsp. villosa; assembly: GCA_039602395.1. Classification (NCBI taxonomy): domain Eukaryota; kingdom Viridiplantae; phylum Streptophyta; class Magnoliopsida; order Asterales; family Asteraceae; genus Deinandra; species Deinandra increscens. The sequence continues at coordinate 18,209,331 of JBCNJP010000008.1, forward strand.
ACTGTGACAGCAACTAAGCACCATGCTCAAGATGACAGGGCTATCAACCCAATAGCTCCTGATCCCACATCTGTCCCAGCTTCCTCTACTCTTCAAATCTACAAATCCAAAAAGAGGAAAGCTCCCACTAAAACTACTACCACTGCCACTTCCTCCTCCATATCTCCTCCTGTCATATTCAAAAGACAGAGAAATGTGGTGACTAGGTCTCCTCCATCTAGTCCCACCAACCAACCTGAAGCTTCAAACCCCGTTCAAGGAAAAAAAGCCTAAACGGAAACTGGTAAAATTAGGGTTAACTCTTAGGGATGAACCTTCATTTGAGGGGGAGTCATTAGAAGCAGATGTACACTCCCCATCTGAACAGTTTTCACCCCTGCAACCCCTATCACCTAGGAGTGACAGTGCACCCATTCTTGGTCAATTGAGGGTGTTATTAACTCACCAACCTCATTACATGAGAACATACTGATGGACCAAGACACTGGAGCACTAAACCCCCACTCCTTACCCGAGGTGAATCTCAGGAGTTCTGAAGAGGTTCATGCAGAATGGGTTGCTGCTGCCCAAGGATCCCTACTGGATCTTGGGTGCTAGAAGTATCATCAATAAGACCCAATCTGCGACAATCTTCTCTGAATCAGCACCCATGGGTCCTTCATTGGAACCAAGGGTTGCTGAGCCAGTTGAAGAGAATACCGGGTGCCAAGAAGCCATGGGTACCAAAGTTGATCAATCTCGGATTGATAAATTGGTTTTGTCCAGGGATACTGGTAAAATGCCAGTTGAGGACAGCTATACACTACCTGAATTGACGACTCTGTACCTAAATCTCCAAGCACAGGTTGATCAACTAAATTCAACTGTTGCTACATTGGTCAAGGCTGCTCCCACTGAAGCTGAGGCAGGTCCTTCAAACCCAAACAGAGAAGCTAATGAAGCTATTGAAGCTGATACTGTCAAATTGTGGGAGAAGATGACTTCAACACCTGTAATAATCAAAATTGAAGAAACTGACAGAATACCGGCTGAAGTTCGAGCCACAGCCTGCAGAAAACTTGGCATTAACCCCTTCACAGTGGAAGAAAGTTGGGTAAATATGAAGAGCAATCAACTGATTGCTATATCTCCATTTGAAGACTCCAACCTCACTGAGCTTGTACAATCCTCAATGTTGATTGCTGGTGCTCTCCCTGTGCACATCAATATGATCACAATGTTATTAAAGGATGTTATCTTTCCGGCTGAAAGAGCCAATGATCAAGGGGAGAGGAACACTGCTTCCACCAGCAAGGCAGTAAATGATTTTGAAGAGAGCACTGCAACTGTTGCAGTTGCTTCTTTGAATGAAGGAGGTGATGAGAATCTGATTGGTGAAGAAAAAGGAACAAAAGTCTTGGAATTAAAAGATAAAGAACCTGAAGTCACCCAACCTCAGGTGGTGACTGAAGTTCCCAACTTTGTCTCAACCGAAAGTTCACCGGAAGTTCAAGCGGAAGCTCAACTGGTAGTTCAACTGGAAACTCAGGTGGAAATTATTCAAATTGATGAAAATTCTCCTGATCCAATCTATGGCCCTGGTCATTCAATCTTTGGGTCTGATCACCTATCTGAGGTTCAACCAGAAGAACAAGAAGCTGAAGATATAGCTGCAACTTTACTAGCTATGGGGAGTACCGTGCCAGTTCAAGCTGAAGAACCTGCTCAAACTAAACTCTTAGAAGCTTTCAGCAGGTTGATCAAACTCCAGAAGCTGGAGTTGTGCAGAAAATGGTGGAAGATGCTAGAAGGGTAGCAGAAGATGAGAGGCTAGCCCATGAACTTTAAGAGGAAATTGATCTGTATTCACAAATTGAGGTTGTTGAAAGTTTTCTGGAAGAAGCTAAGAAAAGATCTTTTAATTGGAGAATGAAGGACTACAACCTGGAAGAAATGACTGATGCTGAAAGGCAAAGGCTGATCTTAATCGCCTCTTAGATGCCTACCCAACTGATAAGGAATGATGAGAATTACCTGCTGTTGAATAAGATAAAAAGGGTTCTTGTGGTTAGAAATTTGAAAACAGAAGAAGAGGTAGCTCAGTTGAAAGTCAGGGAACTTTGCAACTTGATTGACAAAATTTTTCATGAGCTCAAAGGAGATACTGCTGCTGTGAATCCAAAGCTAGTGATGCCTGCACTCTCAGAATTCACTTCAGGTACATCATCTAATTTAAATGTTAAACCTGAGCTTAATGATGATGCAGCTGTACAACCTCCACCTTCTTTCATCTACAACCCAAACCCCATGTCTACAACAGTTCCATCATTACCACAATCATTTGCCATCATACCCTACAAGCCTCCTTCAATCTCTAAAAAGGTAGCCACCAAACTTGCCAACCCTAAATACAGAACAGACAATTTCACACCTATTGTCCCACTCAAGAAGAAGCCTCCACCTACCATTGACTTTTCTGATATTTTCCCACCTACTCCACCTTCAAGCCCTACACCAGAAGCCATTAAACCACCATCCTAAACTTCCCTACCTCCACTCACCATCAGAGAACCATCAGCCAATGCTCCTACCCCTCCTGCCAAATCAACTGAAGTTCAACCTGGCCCCTCTTCATCCACTGGAAAAGGAAAAGCACCTATTGTGGAAGAATCAGCAAGTGATTCTGATGAAGAGAGGAAACTGAAAAAGAGGAAGATGTTACATGCCAAAAGAAAGAAAGATCAAAGCAAAAGAAGGAAAGGGCCACCCAGAAAGAACAAAATCATCGGGTGGACAGTAAATGAAGAAAAATTTGACTTCTCCTTTCAATTGGAAAATGGAACAACCAAAGTAGTGAACGCTCACAAGGCTACCTCACTTCTCTCTGGACTACAAATGACTGACATCATTCTGAAACTTAGAGAAATTCTAAGTCCTTCAAGAGCTGAGCACATGTTAAAGCCTCTCATTGAACCAACTGTGCTAGATTGTGGAATGCTCTACAAAAGCAGTTTAGATGATGACTAGGCTGAAGAAGAAGAAGAAGAGCCTGTTAATGAGATAAAATTTATTATTTGGGAAGAAGAAGAGAAGTTGTTTTATATGCACAGAGCTGATGGCACCTTCACTGCTCCTGAATCCATTTCAGTACAGTCTGAAAGGAGTGAAAAATATTAGGAATCGCTCAGATATGTGAAGGTGACCAAAACCAACTCAAGGGAGCTTTCTCAAAGTTTGGATGCCAACATCAGAACATCAGACAAGTAGGTTGAGGAGAGGAATTTTTGGGTATAAGTCAATTTTTGAAGACAAACTTTGAAGTAAAGAATAATTTGACAGCATCAGCTTAGGGGGAGATTGTAAGGAATATTTTGCTTAGGAGATTTTCGGCTGAAATCCTGTTTTGTTAAGTTCCGGCTGAAGTTGAAGTTGAAGCGGAATTCTCAACTTCAAGCGAAACTGGGAGTTCAAGCGGAAGAAGCAATTTTGTCAGCTAGCGAATATTCCGAGTGAACTCGATTATCCACCAGATAATGAGTTCAACCGGACTTTTCCTGAGATGTCTTTTCAGCAAGTCCAATCCTGCAAAAGCTTCTCGTTTGCTTCTAAATCTACCCAAGCCGCTCTCCAAAAGTAGTATGATGCTGATCACACGCAAGTTATTCCAATTGTTGAAGTTTATGGCTTTGGTAGTTTGTATTTGACTTTGTATTAAACGGTTTAGATTAGATCGTTTGAGATTAATGGCTCTCATTGATCTCATCTGCACTATATATAGCATAGTTAGCTCTTAGTTCACTAGTACAAATATGACATACGGTCACACTTTTCACGTTTCAGTCCTGTGACACTTTTGATTAAAAGTGTGACCGTAGGTCAATTTTATTTTTCCAGACATGTTTCGGTGACTTTTATATCGTTTTGTGTGACCATTGCAAGCCCGATCAGTTAATATGGTCACACTTTTACATTACATGTGTGACAATTACAAGTCACATTTCGATCAATGTGACCAAATGTCACTACTTGCGACTTTTTTTCTGATAATATTTACGAGTGACTGTAGATATGTATATGGTCACATGAAGCAATTGTTTATGTAATTAAATGTGGCTAAATGTAATATATATTGACACGTTAATTTTAAGTGTGACGGTAAGTTAAACATATTTTGGTCAAAATAGTTATTGGTGTGACTGTAAGTTACCGTTTATGGTCACATTTTCAATTTGGACGTGTGACTAAAGATAAATCATCGTCACAATAAATTGGCAAACATGTGACCATAAGTATAATATGGCCATCTTTCATTTTATTAGGTGTGACTAAATATTAACACTAAGAAAAGTTTATGCCGGTCTAAATATTTTATAGTCACAGTTTTAATTTTGAATGTATGACTAAAGATAATTCGTGGTCATGGTAAATGGGAATATATGTAACTATAAGTATATTTTGGTCATCTTTAATTTTATGATAATTTGACGTGTGACTAAAGATGAATACCGGTCATGATAAATGAATAAAATATGTGACTATAAGCATAATTTGGTCTTCTTTCATGTTATGACAATTTGATGTGTGACTGAAGATGAATTATAGTCATGATAAATGAAAAAAATATATGTGATTATAAATATAATTTGGTCATCTTTCATTTTTTTGACAATTTGATGTGTGACTAAAGATGAAATATGGTCATGATAAATGAAAAAAACTATGTGACTATAAGTATACTTTGGTCATCTTTCATTTTCTGACAATTTTATGTGTGACTAAAGATGAAATATGGTCATTATAAATGCAAAAACTATGTGACTATAAGTATAATTTGGTCATCTTTTGTTTTATGACAATTTGATGTGTGACTAAAGATGAATTTTGGTCACGAGAAATGAAAAAAAAATATGTGACTATAAGTATTTGGTCATCTCTCATTTTATTGGACTTTTAAATATATATATATATATAGTGTTGCCATTTGCCAGGATTCGAACTAGCAACCTATTTGTTGGGAATGTTCAGCTTGGCTGAAATTCTTTAAGTCAGAGTTCCGAAGGAAGTTACTCCGGAACTTCCTTCACACTAAGTAGTTCCTCCGGAACTCTTCCTAGTGTTACTCCGGAACTTTGACTTATCCCCTGGTGCAAGTTCCAATGCAGAAAAGCTGTCAGAAAGCAGTTTTACTTTACACCATGCTGTACACTGTTCACCGATAGGTCTGCTCAACTGTTCACAGAAGCATGCTTGTACTATAACTACTATGGAGTAGATATGATTTGTTTATTTAGCCTAGTAGCTAAAAGGAAATAAAAGAATATCTTTTATTTCTTCCTTGCACTATATATATTAGTTGTATTTCCCTTGTTTCTCGTTGATCGACTCTCTCTAGTTCATCAACTGTAACTCCTTGTAAACATTGAGAAGTAATAATATCGTAGTGCTTGGAATTGATATCTTGTGTTCATCTACTTTACTTCTTGTTTACTAGTTACATTTTCGATCAAAGCATTTTAACTTTAACACAAACAAGTTTGATTCCGCCTTTCTTGTTTGATACCTTTAAGGTAACTTGTTTGGTTAGTTGATTCTAACCACGATCCTACACTATCAAAGAAAATCAAAAGACTAACCCGCTGGGCTAGCCCCTGAGAACGAAAATTATTCAAAAAAACCAAGTATTTAACCTGTTCTGGCCACATTATACTTATAGCTTGTAGGTTCCGGGTTCGAACCCCTGAACCCTATAATTTTTTTTATGTTTTCTGTAATCTGATTTTCAAGCCATTGTGTAGATAAAATAATTTTTCATAAAATTTTAACCATCCCGAGTTGTTTAATAAAATGTTAAATTAATACTCATATTCTACCTTTAAATTAATTAATAACTTAAAATTTAAAGATTACCATCTAAAAATTAAAGAGATATATATACAAAAACAGAGATAAACAGAAATCATCCATTCATTAAAAATTAAAATTAGTAGATCATAACATTCAAGAGTTCAGAAAAAAAAACTAATAAAAAACTATCAGAAAGCATCAGTCATTTTCGCGAAATCTTTCTTCTTATCACGGTTCTTAATGATGGTTGGACCGATTTCCTTCAGCCTAGCTTCATAGTAAGACGGTGGACAAACGACGTACTATTAAAGTATTTAACTTTTTTTCTTTTTCACCACAATTGCCATTATGTTGTTGGTAACCGACATACGTGCCTCACTAAGTTCAATGTTTGAAGACACCACACCATAGACCTCCCCTACCGTTGTATGTAGTAGCGCTTGATCCCAAACCCCCTGGCTCACCCTGTTTACATTAAAAGTTAACCAACTAATATATAAAGTTAACTTTCAAAATTGATTAGAACTACATGAATTGATTGTAATGCATCGTTATTTTGTTGGTAACCGACATATGTGCCCCCACTAAGTTCAATGTTTGAAGACACCACACCATGCTTGGTTTATATTGTATCCAACTGGGTGAGAAATCATTTTTAAAAAAGTAAATGGGTCGAATAAGTACAAAAGGCACAGAAAGGATACTTGTAATGCATAAAACCACCTAAATTTTATTTAAAACAAGATGGTGTGATCCGCGTGTTTTGCGCGGATGCCGTTTGATGACCCGTTTGTAGTTGTTGGGGTTGTAACCGTTCATGGTTTGGTATTCTGTTAAGTCATGAGACGAACTCGTTGAATATAATTTTTGATAATTAAATCATGTAGTTTAAATGAAAGCGGTGTTTAATGTGTAAGAAAACGGAAGAAGAAGGTGAAACCTGGGAAACTTGGAAGTGAAAGGCGACATAATAGATTTTCAAATTTGAAAATCCTTTGACAACATAAATGATTAGAGCTTGAAACACCTCAGCCCCAAGAATACAAGATTCTCCTCGGTTGTTGAAGAATGTGAGGCTCTACACCTGCCATAAAATTAAGCTAGTCGCATGAGCTACTCATACGTTAAAAAAAAAAAGGTTAGAAACAAAAACCATACATCTAAATAGGCCAACATATTTGTTACTCATATGAACCGTGCAAACTCAGAATTAGAATCCAACTTGCTAGTTTTTCACTACATAAATCCCAGGCCTTTGATTTATAGACCCTGTTGCGCTGCACCCAAAAATTATGTACAAAACAGGGCGTTTACATGTATTTTATGTCAGGACCGATTTCACATCAAGAATCCCGATCTTGAGCAAGAACGGAGGTGAGATCGAGGAAACGGGATGGAGAAGAATCAAAAGATAATACATGACAAGAAAATAATAAATCAAACGATTCATTGATTATTGCTGAATGATTACAACGAACCGAATGATTACAAAACTCGTCATAGGAAATCCATGGTGACTCTCTCTCTCTAGAATTGATAGCTCACATCTCTCTAGAACATCCTTATTCATCACTTATTCATCTTCTACTAATGGAGCTAACCCTTCCTATATATAGAGAGCCCATGTGCTCACTAGCCCACTAACTAGCTAACACACATAAAATGAGCTAAATACAAATAAACAAATGACATAATTATTATTAATTAAATCAAAGATGATTTAATTAATATGAAGCTTGACTCGCTCGAACCGATCTTCCGTTGACTTTTACGTTGACCGTTGACCCGAACGGTTGACTTTTCAAGAAAACGTCTTCGGTCCAAACTTGCAAGCCTCGAGCATCACAACCCGCGTCTCTGAATCAAATCACAATGGATTCTTCAACCGAATTATTCGAGAATAGATTTGATGGCGTCAGTCACACTTATTAAAAGTTCCAACAATTCCCCCTTGACTGACGCTTTCAAATCTGTCATACTGGTGAAGAACCGCTCTGTCGTGCATCTTCAAAGAATAACTGATAAACCGGAATCTTTCTGTTGTAAAGGTTCCCCCTTTGAATAAGCTTCTTCTGTTCTTGTTGCTCCAGTTGAGATCCAAGTGCTGCAGTTCACTCGGTTCACACGGTCGGGTACAATACTAAGAATGCTGAACATTGGAGAAAAAATCGCAACAAATCGAATCAGATAAACCAATCAAACACTGAAAATGCTCCAACTTCAGATAATCGACCCGATAATCCAAATCCATAGAAGTTCCCCCTTTTCTCTAGATCCCTCTGAAAACATCCGATGCGGAAGCGGAAAATCAGATGCAGAGAGTGGAACCGTTCCGCTCAGTTCCGAAGAGAAAACGGTACAAAAATCCTGAAATCGGACAATCTTGCGAAAAACCGGAAGCCAGGTGCTAACAGTTGTGAATGATCCATAAATACTGAACTTGTTTCGCGTGACTGGGTTGGATGCGAAAATAATGTCAAATCGGTGAAAAACTGAGATCCCGAGCGTAAACGAGAAATTTATTCATAACCGGAGTCTTCGTAATTTTAGGCGAAGAAAATCGAGCTCGGAAAAATATTCCGTGAAGAATTCTGAGTCAAACGGTGCAATTTGGAATGAATCTGAGAAGACCGTAAATTTTATTCAAGTAACGGCCTTCCGTTAGAGATTTAACGGACAATTCCAATATTTAACTGAGATTCCAGTTAATTCGGTTAGATGACATCAGCGCTGCATCAGCTAAACAACTTGAAGTGAGACATAACGAAATAGTTGCAGACTTAACCGAGAAGCGAAACCAATCCGTCAGTGGTCGTTAGCTAACGTGGCCTTGACGTCAACAAAAACTAGAAACCCGGTCGAATAAACGGAATAAATCCATGACCAATAAAATATTTTCAAAATTTCGTTGCGGCGTTATCTCGTTATTCTCGTAAAAAATTGATGAGAAAAAAAAAAAACCCCGCATTTAACGAAATAATACTGAAAATTAATTAATGGTGGAAAAATCCCTTAAAGAAACACAATCCATGTCCATAATTCTCCACCAATCAGAATTTAGCTAGAAAAGACCACAATCCATGTATATGGATTTCAGCCAATCAAAATCAGCTAACGAAACTGATCAACGGCTGGAAAACATTTGATCCAAGGGCTGCCTATGGCCATCCGCGTGAAATGGCATAGGCCAATCAGATTGAGACAGCCCATGTGCCTTTAACCTCTTTCTTGTGTGCAGGGGTCCCACGAGTTTTATTTACCTCCAATGAGAGAATGACAGCGAAGAAAAGGCAGGCGACAACAGGCCTGCATCAACGGTTCTTTGTAGAGGTGGGACCACGGCTGACTTTCCTCAACCAATCACGATCCTCCAGCAATGAGGCATCTAACGTATCTTTTGCAAGAGGGGCCCCACGCGTTATTGTCCACCAATAGAAACTCGACAGCAGCAAGAGTTGACCGACAAGGAGAGAGAGGATCATTCTCTCTGGACCAATCAATAATTGCCACGTCAGCCGTCTTCTCCAAAAACCAGCGAAACCCTAATCCGGTCGGGAGAGTTCACCGGAAATACGGGACCTCACCGGAAAAAAGTATTTTGGCCATATCTCCCATAATTCTTAACGAAAATTCGCAAATCTTATACCGTTGGACTCGTGAGTCGATCCCCTACGATCCTGTACGATCAGAATCGTCTGAAATTTATTTGAATAAAAAACCAAGTTGTTGAACTCAAACGAGATCGCCAACATTCGAAGTCGCCAAGCATTATTTGAGAT
>JBCNJP010000008.1:18219432-18271809 GCA_039602395.1 Deinandra increscens subsp. villosa
AAATCCCAACAAAAGTGAACCAGGAAAAGATGTTGACCTGTTTGACATTGAAGTCACAAAAGATCTCCTCAACTTGCATAATCCCACATCTTCATCGGCAAAGGTTACAACTAAAGAAATTCCAAAGGAAGAAATTCCAGAGGAATTGATCTCTACCGAGGAAATTCCGAAGGAAGTTACTCAGGAAGAACTCCTCACAACTGAGGATGTTCCGAAGGAAGTTACTTCGGAAGTTGCTCCCGAGAAATTGTCTAAGACTATTCCGGAACAAGTTGTCCTGGAAGATAGTCCCAAGGCAGTTACTTCGGAAATTGGCACTAAGACTATTCCTGAGCAAGTTACCTCGGAAGTCAGTCTTAATGCTGCAACTTCACTTCCTGAATCTCCAAAGCTTGCCGATGGTGATTCTCTTGATGAGAGAACCATCTCTGGTTTCACTGACATGGAGGATGATAATCAGAGCACAGGAGGCCAAAATGAAGATATGGATCCTGCCACAAAGGCTCTGATTGATCAGTTGGAATAAGAGAATGCTGAAATACAGAAGAAGTTCCAAGAACAGAAGGAGGCTACTGTGTTTGAAGAACAAAAACGACTACTCATAGAGGGAGGTATCTATGAGTATGTCATCAACAATGCAGACCTTTGTTCTTTATCAATGGAGCAAGGAGAAGATCTGATCTGTACATAGAAGAAAGGTTTGCCAGAGCTGAAGAGCAAGGTCTTTCAGACAAGGTTCACAAGTACAGAAGGGTATTGGGAAATGAGTATAGGAAAATTCAGATGAAAAAGACTGAAGAAAACAAAATTTTCCTAGCTCAATTCAGTGTAATGCTCAAAGCAAGGAGTGTTTCACTAATGCATGGGTTGATGAAATGAAGGGTGATGATCTAATCAACTGGATGTACATGATCTTGGCCATCCGAGCAGATCAAGACAAAGAGATGAATGTCAAAAGATTTGTTGATTATGCTTTTGAGTAGGAGAAGGCACAAGAGAAGCAGGGTACAAAGTATCAGAAATTAACTGAGGAGGATGACATGCTGATTCACAAATGGTACTTCAAAGAAATTGTATTGGAGAATCCCAAAAGAATTAACTCTTGTAAATTGCCAAGGCTGAGACTTAACTATGATGCCATCAGAAAGAGTCAAATTGAAAAGGAAAGAGTTAATGATGAGAAGAAGCCACCATGTATGTATGCTCTTTTTGACTCTTTACATCCTGAAGGTCTCAGCTACCTCAAACAGAAGAAGAGAAAGGCTCCTGATTCAACTGCTCAACAAAAGAAGCCAAGGATCAACATTGTGAAACATATGTTTGACATTGTTTCTGATCCTCATCTCTCATCATCACAACCCTTCACCTCAACACCACAACCCACTGTTCCCACAATTTAAACTCCTAACCAGCCAATTCCATCTCCACAATCTTCACCACCTCCTATAAATCCAAAGCCTACACAACCTGAAAATGAATCCTCATCTCAGCGTCCTTCAACCATACCACCCATCCTGCTCACCTTTTCTGGAAGAAAGAAATCCATGACAAAAAGGAAGAAGATAGTAGTGAGTGAATCAGAAGAAGAACCCGAGCCTTCAGATCCTCCCAACCCACATGTCGAAGTCACTCATCCTGGTATCTTAAGGATTGAATCACATAAGAGTGAAGACATGCACTACTTCTTCATGAGCAATGTGAAGTATCACGTACAAGACAAGATGTGCAAGATTGGTTCTGGCCGAACCTTGGCCGAACCCCAAGTTCAGACACCAGCGAACCTGGTCCAAACCTAAGGTTCGGCCCATCGAGTTTCAGCATTATAAATAGCATGTCTTATGTTGTTTTCTGCAACAATTTTAGAGAGCTTGAGTGATATTCCTATATGTGTACTCTGTGGTTTCTCTGTGGTTAATACAAAGGTTTTTGTATTTACATCTTGTGTTCACTCTCATTTAACATTGATTACTATACAATTGAGTAGACGATCATACGCTCACGCATTTTCACTTTTTCCACCATTCACTAATTTCTATACAACTTTAGGCATGTATTTTAGACCCTTATGCATAGCTAAGTCCTAAGTTGCTTTTTAGGATAGATTAGACCTAATAAAACTTAGATAACAGATCCAGTGTGCGAGTACGAGGGAGGAAGCCTAGATGATCAGCCAGACTTAAACCCTGTTCCCATTCCGTTTCCATGGTGAGAATTTTTTAGCCTTAATCAAGCTTTCTACTCACTAGGAGCTTGAGTTTTATTTTTGTATAACAATAGAGAGTATCACATGTGACCTACTTCTAGAACTTGACATTTGTATACGTTACGAGACTACATCTTACAAAACAAGCAAATATGATAGAGGCAAGCCCTAGGATAACCTTATTTTACACTTTACACCTTCTATTTGTCTTATCTACATTTCTACACCCCAATTACCCAAAATTTCCTTTAGTTTACCCATTTGAGCCTATATCCATTTCGTTTGATTACCCAATAACCTTAGCCTTTTTTTCCTTTCACCTTTATTTTCGGAAAACAATCTGGTTATTATGTTAGAATAATCCCGGCAAGAAAAAAAATTTATGATAAGCCGATGCAAAAAAAATATAAATAATAAAAAAATTTATTTATTAGAAGAGAATCTATGAGCTTAAAGATTCTTCTTCAAAGTTATAGTTAGAATAAAAATGCAGTCTATGAGTTTAAAGACTTCTCCTTAGTAGAAAAATTAAAAGGAAATCTATGAGTTTAAAGATTTTCCTTAGTTTGTTTATTTTATTCACCAGATCTTGTACACCCAAGTTTCCACATTTGTAATGTCCCAATTCCATTCCCTACACCAACTACAACCTTAACCTTAAGGCCTCTTGATTTGTAAGTTAGTATAGTATGTTAGTTGAATTATGATCGTTTGTCAAGCCTATGGTAAGGAAAGTCCATGATGTTGCAAATTGAGAGCCATATAAAGTTTAGTACATTATTTACTAGTTATCCAGATATAAAGCCTGAGTGGAGTGTACATTATGAGTTGGTCTGGTTGGTTATTAAGGAATAGTCCTAAGGAAAGAAGTCCAGTGTTTGGTGTCCATGCTTTTTATTGATTAAAACTTATTTTGTTTGGTCTATTCCGAGAATGTTAACCCATGTGACTAACTATGCCTTTGTGTCTTTAATCGTTTAGAGTTGTAAACACCATCCATCACTTCACTTTGAAAGCTTTGTTAGGGAAGGTAATGCTGTAGTTAGCGTTTGCTCAGGGACGAGCAAAGTCTAAGTGGGGGGGGGGGTGTTTGATGTGCTTTAAAGTTACACATCATTTTATTAGTCAAACACCCACGAATGTTGATAGTTTATGCATTATTTTGGTCTATTTTACCCTTGTTTGCAGTGAAATGTCGTAAACAGGAATTGGAGTAGGCCAAAGTGATATTTGAGGATTTTACGAAGTTTTGGGGATGAAATGAACAAGAATCAAAGATCTGAATTTTTCTCCACGTAATGACCCGTGATAGCCATCACGGACCGTAAAAACCCTAATCCGTTAATTTATGGCGGCGCTTACGGCTTGTGGCCGTGTAACGAGTCGTTACGCCCGACTTCCGTAACCCTAATCCTTCACTATAAATACCCAACCCTTTGGTCATTTCAAGAGGTTACACGATTGAGACCAGTAGAGTTCGGTTCCAGAAAAGTTCAGAAGCTAGAAGTCGAAGATTTCAAGGCCAAGAAGTGTTCGATTGTTCGTGATATCGATTCATTCGAAGATCCGGCTATTAATCAACTTTGGTTTGCACTTATAATCATGTTTTCTTACATTTCAATTGTTGTTTTCTTTAGCTTAGCTATGAGAGGCTAACTCTCTTGATGTCATCTGAGACAATGTGATATATTTATTGTTTTACCTATGATTTGACATTGATAATGTTTTACTTAATGATTTTAGTATAATGATTATGACTCCTTTAGCATGTTAAAGATGTGTTGTTGAATGATGTGTTTAATCCTTTCCTAGTAGTATTTGGTTTGGTTGGTAGGATAGACGTATTCCGCTTATTAAATTGATGTTATTTCTTAGTTGGTAATCTAGTGATATCAATATGTGTTTAGGAACTCTAGCGAGCCTAGATAGGAAATGGTGATTATGCATGTTCAATAATCTGTCTTGTTTGAACTATGTCTTTTTGTTTGGCCGTGAATCTTAGCTTTAATGTCTTGGGTAAAAGGAATAGTAAAATGACTAAATATATTGCGTATGTTATGGCATGTAATTGAGTTATAAGTTATTAGTCTATCATGGTTAGTTAGAATAGGATTGGTCTATGATCCTAGGTCTTAGATCTTGTGTTTAGTGTCCTATAGCTAGGTCATTAATTCGTGGATACTTCATTATGGTTGTGGTTTTAATTGCCGATTTATGAGTTTAGCGACTATAAATCTATTAGACATTTACTTTATAAATGTCAATGCCAGGTCTAGGTAATGCATGAATAGTGATCAGTCTTAGATGATATTTGTTCTTTATTCTGATTTTTTTTCTATTTCATTATTGCTACCTTCAATTTGTTTTCTTATTTGCTTTCTGACAGTTATTAGGAATTATGACAGAATCTTAATGATGATAATTAGGTTTAGTTTGATTACACCATTGCTTCCTTAGGTCGACCCTGAGTTTCCTCTTTGTGCTACCATACGATAGGTCCGCTTTCCAACATATGCATGCGTAGTTACAAGATAATTTAGGTTTATAAATTTAAAGGTCGTTTTTGCATATTTATTTATATATACTCGTGTAAGATAAACATAGAATAAATTGTAAAAACATACCTTAACAACTGATGATTAAACACGAATCGCAAACTAATGATCACTGATTAAGGCTTCAAGATGAAAACCGCAAGTGAAGGATGTGACTTTTGTTAAGAACGATGATTTCAATTGGGCCTGAATTTTTTTAGAACGTCGACTTTCGTATTTTATTAGGGTTTCTTATTTTTTCGATTTAATTAAAGGTTATTTAATAAACAATGTCACATAGGATATTATGTGGATGCCCAGTCAGCAAAAATCTAACACCGTTAGTGAGTACTTGACGGGGGATCAATATAGGCCAGCATGTTAATAACTGGGATTATTATGGGGAAAATCATAACTAGGATTATTATTGGCCAATAAGTGATAACTGAGATTAATAGGAACCAATTTTCCTTTACTTTTCTGGCTTAAGGTGCTGCAACACGTGTGATACTATTCCTTGTTAAGATACAAACACACATACATAAAAAATGGACTGGTCAACCAAACCCACTGTACACCATTTCCCTTATAGAAACATGAATGCCCACGCCCCACGGGTTCACCCCTTGGTCGTCCATACCATTCAAATGAATCTGAAAGATAATATTCCTCATCTAATCTGATCTGACATTTAAAACATTTATATTTTACTAGGTTAAAAAACTCGTTTAATCAGGTTAAATAAAAGAAAGAGAACCACGAAAATTAAACTAAGTACATAATTACAATTTAATTCATGCATATCATTTGATAATATAGAGAGAGAATTTTAAAAAAAAAAACTTTGTTAGCATTACAGAACTATGACAAATAAAAAGTTAAGTTTTTTTTTGTCCCGAAGAGAATATATAGTTCGATTGTAACGTGATGATTCTCTACCTAAAGGTAAATAACAAAAAAATCTTTTATCACGAGAAAATCACTAATATCGCCACTTTGACAAGAAATTACCTATCTTTAATTTACAAGATAAGGAATAGTAGTTTCATGGCATTTTTGTAGTTTTTATAAACTTTAAGGCTATAGTTTGTATTAGAAAATCAGGGATAAGGGATGGTGGGATGGCTCAGTTCTTCACAAACACACGCAAAAAGGGAAGGGAGCTCTCTCTCTGTATCTCAGATTGTTAGACTTTATATGCCTAAGACACATACTAGATTGATGTGGCTAGTACGTTATGATCCAAGACAGGTCATACCTAATAACGAGCTAGACAACACACCAACGATATTTATTTTAGATGTGATCAAATTAATAAATATTATAACACGAAGACATTTAAAAGTGAGAATCTAAATAGTTGCACTTGTAATTAAATCACACGAATGATTTAAATTAGAGAGTATGAAATTATTTAAATGGGTTAAATGATTTAGTAGGGATTTTATATTTAAAGTAAAATTACTTTTATATAAAATAATATGATATATATCCTTTTGTAGTACTTGTATTACACTTGTACTACTTGCACTACTTGTAGTACTTGTACTACAATATGTACTACATGTAGTACAATAAATGACGATATATATATCTACCTACTCTCTCTACTTTGGGAGTACAACACACAATACTCAAGTGTAAACTTCCTCTCTACTCTATCTCTCTCTCTCACGAATCGGTTCAAGGAGAAAGAAGGAAGAAGTCAATCTTCAAGAAATCCTAGCAACAACGTGTTGTTGTTAGTGGCTCGTGGCTATCACTATTTGAGGTCTTCCGCTTTGAAGGCTCGTCGTTCGGTCACCTCATCTTCTTCCAAGCCACTCCATCTTGGAGAAAGGTATACCCTAAACACACTATGGTTGTGTTGTATTTTGATAGCATACATACGTATTTGGATCCTCCCTTGTTTTGGGTTTTCTTTAAAGGTTAAAAATCGGTTTTTAATGTATAATAACTTTGAGAAAAGTTTTGTTTTCCGCTGTGTTTTACTTATTAAAGAGGTTAATAAGACTTTGAGAAACCCTAACAAAACCCAACACAGATAACCACACATTTCAGCCTAATGCTCGACTGATCTCTTCTCCCACGTCTAAGGCGACCACATTGACGGATCCGGCGACATCAACCATTCCTTCAAGGTACACATCTGACATCCCCTATCCCTTTCACGTTTCTTTCACCCATTTTCTTCGAGGTACACATCCTCCATTCTGCAAGGAAACCCCAAATAGAAAGAGAAGGAGAACGATAACGATAGAGGGATCCTTCCACGACGTTTCTCCGGCCGCTATAATTCACCTCCCACCTCCATTGCCGCTTTCTTCCTTATAAGCTCACTCACCAATACTACTACCGATATCTATGTTCTAGGGTTAGGGATTTTTTAGTTCACCCAAAACTATTTGATCTTCCCTGATATCTTTGTTCTAGGGTTAGAGATTTTTTTTTCTAGTGACGAAATCCTTCAGTCCTTCAAATTATTCTCAGTTTGTGTGTGTTCCGTGAAGGTGCGTTTTTTGTTTTGTAAAAATCTGTTTGAATTTGAGTACTAATTTGTCCAACATCAATTTGAAGACTGTTGACTTCACTTCATCTTTTTGCATTTTTGTTTCCTTGATTTTGTTGCACGTGAAGAAGGAATTATGGGCTTCTTTACTAACCTTTTTGGTGTTTACTTTTAAGTAATGTTAAAGGTATTCATATTATGTTATTTTTGTGTCTTTAATGTCTATGTTTATATATGTTTTTTTGTGTGCTTAGTTTATCATTATTATCTGATGACCTGCTTTATATTAATTTAAGAAATATAAAGATGAAAGTTTCTTAATAATTTTTTTTTCAGGCTGGCAATGTCAAAGTGAAAATTAATCTCATTTCCCATTTCCCAAATATGTATAGCCGTAAATTTAAAGGATGAAGATTACATTCGAAATGGAAAAAAGAATAATGAGAATGCAGAGAACGGAACCAAAAAAAAAAGAAGAAAAGAAAGAGTGAAGATGCTGAAAAGGAGGATGTGGATGCTATTAGTCATGGTAAGAAGAAACAAGTCATCAGTGAAGAAGAAGATGATAAGGTTTTGTAAGTTTTATTCATTTTTCCATTATTTTGTATCATGGTTGCTTTATTTTGATGTTATGTTAACCATACTCAATCTTTCAAAATCTTATTGCAATTAAATGACAGAAGCATGGTCCAACATGCTTATGTCGATGATGATGTTTATTGAGGGGAAAAAAACCCATACAATTATTATCTACTCAAATTAATATTATCCTTTTATGTTATTTTGTTTTTGGAACTTTTTCTTAGTCTAATATATCCTTCTTTGTTTGCAGATGTTCTTCCCTGTATTTGTTATTCTTAGTCTGAAGGTACATCAATTTTTGTATATATATATATATATAATTTTAATTTTTCTATAATCGAAATCAATTTCTGGCTTGTTGGTGTTATAGACATACCAACATTAGGTTATTATATTCAATGGTCGAGCCGCGCTCGAAGTTCCAACCACCTGATGGTCAATGCCGACTATGTCAATGACGGCTAGGGTTTCGAGGTACACGGGTTTTTTTGTGTTATTTGATCTCTGCAATATATATATATATATATATATATATATATATATATATATATATATATATATATAGGGAGAGGATCATTTGAGAACCAATTGGTTTTGAGAACTTTTGAGAACCATTCTGAGCCACAAGTTATATATAAGGAAATCCCCCCTCATGAATTTGAATGCTCCCCCCTGAAAATTAGTGGCTCAGAATGGTTCTCAAAAGTTCTCAAAAGAAAAAGTTCTCATTTGAACCTAACCCTATATATATATATATATATATATATATATATATATATATATATATATAGTGTGTGTGTGTGTGTGTGTGTGTGTGTATTTTCTATAGAGCTGGTGCTTAATCATGATTTTTAACAGTGCCTCCTATTTTGCTTATTTAATCACGGTTTGGATTTTTTTTGTGTACACACTCTTTAATTTATAGTTTGATTAAGCCTATTCAGGGTTTTTGACTGATTTTTGTTGTTTTCATTGTTAGAGATGTATTGTGTGTGGTTACTAGGAAGAATAGGTACACAACGACTCAATCGTTGTCACCATCTTTTGTCGGGTGGTAGTAGCGATGATAGAGATCGTATCTTTTGTCAGGTGGTAACTGGTAAGTATGTTTTATATTGTCTTTATTTTCAGTTTTTACACTAATATATTATATTGCTTTAGAACTAGCCATACATAGTTCATTCTTCCTTATGATTAGATGCAACTACTTCATAGGAATGAGATTCAAATGAGGTTTGAAGGTGAGGAAGCACCAAGAAACTTATTGAATCTCATAATATTTAGTGTATGGTGGTTAAAATTTCTTAAACATGTGCTTCGTTTTATCTTTGTCATGACCGTTTCAATCTATTATGTGGTTTATTGAGTTTGTATTTTTAGGCAGCACTAACATAATTTGTTCTTGCTCTCTGTATGCCTTAGCTTAGCTAACTGAAGAGTTGTCAAAAGTTGATGAAAAGCTGAAGTTGACCGAATCTCTTCTTGAAAGCAAGGTATTTACTAAACCGCATTTATTCTTACTAGAGGTGGCAAAAGGGTTGTGTTAGCTAATGGGTCAAAAGGGTAATGATTTATTGAGTTCAAAACAGTTTGCATCAAACAACTCTGTCCAAAATAATTTATTTTAATAAATGATTAGTATGAATATGCTTTACAAATACACTTTGGGCGACTTTCAACGCAGTGGATTTGTTTGGGCGACTTTTAACTCGGTGGATGTTTTTTCCTTTCTAATTTTACCATTTGTTAGAGATTAATTAAGTCAAAATGGACACCTCTAATTTGTCATATTGTGTACCCTTTCCATTATAGCATCGGATAAGTATATAGTTTTTTCGTTTCTAGAATCTTGAAAATAAGAAAATTAACGAAGAGAAGAAAGCATCCATGACAGCTAAGTTTGCAGACGAAGCTACTTTAAGAAGAGTTCATTTAGCTCAAAAAGATGATGATATGCCACCCATTGAAGCCATCATTACATCTTTGGAAGTTGAACTCAAGTTGGCTAGACAAAAGGGTTGACTTCTATCTTTTGACCAATGAATATAGACTACTACAAATAACTTAACCAACATTTTCTGGTGCTTTTGAACTTCAGAATGCAAAGCTGCAGGATGACAACAAAGCATTATATCTTTTGACCAAGTCAATAGAGGCTGCTTTACTTGAAGATGGGTAAACAAAGCATGAATAGTCCTAACTTTGATAGACCTCATGGTTGGTAGGTTTAAGAAATATTGTAAGTAGCTTGAATGGTGAAAACATGATGACTTTGTATGTGTTTAGTATGTTAAATAGTATGAAGGCTCCAAAATCATAAATATAACAATCGGATGTAGAAATGAATGATGCAAAAGTTTTTATACGTCCATCTCATTCATATATACACACATAAACACAAGTTTGATTCGGCTGCCGCAACGAGCGACGGGTAGCTTTCCACGACAGTAAACAGAAGAACCACAATCTAAAACTGGTTACAAAAACGAAGACTAGTGCCATCGCAACGCGTAGCGGGTGATTTCCACCTTGTTTAAAATGACCATAAGTTTTTAGCCTATAGAACCATAACCTTATCCACTTTCCACTAATCACACAAGGCCACGTGGGCTTCGTCGGCTAAGGAGACAATGCCCTAACCTCCATTCAAATAATTTGAAACTCGATGTGACCCACAAGACAACTAATGAACTACCTACCCATGTCACTGCCGACTAAACAGTTTCTCTTAGTCTAGGTTTTAGTCATAAGCTAAATTTTAGCCCGCTAACAGGGTAAACTTTAGCCGACGAGGACAGATGTAGGTCCCTCTTTAGTTGCGATGCGAGTCCATTAAAATTTCCAATTATCAGAAATTAGGCTAGGGCGTTGTCTTCTCAAATCGGTGAAAAGTTGATAAGGTTATAAGACTATGTGTAGTCATAAATCCCCTCCCTTGAGGGTTATGCATCACATGGAATCCACCTCATCAAGGTGGTTAGAAGCAAAGTGGTGTAGTCATAACCCCCATAACCCCCATCTAATTATTACCTAATTATTATATATTATTTAAAAGAAAAAAACATAAACCAATCAAATCTGGAGAATAGGGAGAGGATCAATGAGAAAGGAAGGGAGGGGCGCTAAATGCTTAATGTCGTGGGGTGGATTCGGCTGACAAGGCGCCGAGGGGGTGGAGGATGGGGGCCATAGGGCGCCATATTGGGGCCTTTTGGGGAGATGACGCCTACTACACATAGCTTAAGTGTATAGGCTAAGGCTGTGTTTGTCGCACTAGCTGATAAACTATAAGTTAGCTGATAAAAAATAATGTTTGGTAAGAACTAGCTGAAAAATGTAAAATGACATAACGGTACATGTATATAAATAAATTAAATTTAAAAACAAGATATAAATAATATTTTTAGGAAATGATAAAACTAAAAATATTATAAAAGCTAGTTGAAACGCTAGTCTAACTAGCTTTTCAAAAGCTAGCTTATAAGATAGCTTATAAGCTAGCTTTTTACATTAGCAAACGGGGGGTTTTTTTGTAAAAAAAAAAGCTTTTTAAAAGACTCTCTTTGGTAACGTCAAAAACTAGCTTATAAACTTATAAGCTAGCTTAGACCAGCCGGTATACCGGCATTATACTCCTTCAATGCGCCGTTACGTGGCGTTACCACCACCCCTGCATGGCGCCATCAATTGTGCAAAGTCGGAGGCACCGACATAACCATGCCCAAATTCAACTTTCAAACTTTTAAACTTTTAAACTTGTATTTAATATTTTGAACGTTAGTTGAGCTGGACTATTAAAAAAAATATTTTCAATTATTTTCAAACATTCTCAATATTTAAACCCCACCACACCATATTTTTATATACAATCATTCTCTTCTTCTACCTTTCTTCTTTAATTTTTATAGTAAACACAATGAATCCAAACCAAGTTTCTAGCAATCAATACCCGGTCCCCCCAAATCACCCAAACCCGTGGCAAATGCCCATGTACGCGGGTCAACCGAACCCTCTTTACACGGGCCCGAACCCCCCTCAAAACATGTACAACCCCAACCCCAACTTCAACAACTATGCTCAATGGGGTCAACCGCAAGCTCCTCCTCCATTTCAATTTCCATCTCATCCCCAAACGCCGTCATTCGAGCAAGACGATGACGATGTCGAAGTGGTGCCGGACACCCAAGTCAATACTCGGGTTAAAAAGGAAGAGGAAAGGGAAAACAACCCGTCGAGGGTACCACGGCTCCAACGGAAAAAAAAATCAAAATGGGATCTCGAGGAGGAGCTTGACTTGATCGGGGCGTATATCGACGCCTCTGAAGACCCGAAACACGGTACTTTTTTCTTGTAATGAAAGTTTTTTTCTCCATTAAATTTTTTAACTAATTGATATATTTTTTTAAATAGGTAACTCGCAACCGAAAGGTGTGTTTTGGGACCGCGTTAGTATCGGGTTCCACGACTTGCGAAAGGGTAAAGGCTACACGATGTTTCGCAATAATGATAAGTTGAGTGGGAAGTGGGGGATCTTGAAGGCAAAGGTTTCAAAATTTTAAGGAGTTTGGGAAGGTTGCCAACGCCACCGTAAGAGCGGTGAAAGTGACCTTGACGTTATGAACAAAGGGATCAACCGGTTTCACGATGATCACAAAAGTGCACCTCCAATCGATCACTTCAATCGCTTGAAGCGATCTCCCAAATTTCATGAGATCATGGAGGGGCCGGTGGCGTCAAAGAGGTCGTCAACGGAGAGAGATAGCCTGATGGGTTCGGTGTCCATGGGCCATTGCGGGATCAACCTTAACGAGGCTATCGATTTGGATGAGGACGAAGAGGAGCCGGAAATGAACATTTTGCCACGACCGGTGGGGAAGAAAAAGTTCATTCGTCAACAAAAAGAATTGGCTCTAGAGAAGGAGTTCAACAACGATCTTAAGGAGTTTGTGATCGAGCAAAAAAAGAGGACGTTGTTGCGGGAGGAAAATACCCGTTACAACCAAATTCGTGCATTGTGTGTCGATACATCGGGGTTGTCGGAGGAGCGACGGGCGATGGTGGAGAAAGAAAAAGATGAAATCTTTGAGAAAATGAAATCTCGACGCAATATGTAGTTTTTTAAAAATAATTTCTAGTAGTTGTTTGTTGGTTTTATTGTTTTTTTAATTAATGTTGATGTAATCTTTTTTATTTTAGCAATGAATATGATGATGTTTTATAAAAAAAATATTTTATTTATTTATTTGTTAAGATTTACTTTTAAAAAAATCGCGTCAATCAAATTAATCAATTAATTTTGAGAATAGAAGATATGCATTTAAATCAAATAAATCAATTACCTTTAAATCAAATAAATCAATTACAGAATAGAAGAAAGTAAATCAATTAAATTTGAGAATAGGAAAAAGTTTAATTTGATTTTTAATTTGAAAATGTGGACGTTAGTCCACATGATCATTGGGGAGGATTTTTTATAAAAAAAAATTAATGTTTTTTTATGGTGTTTGTATTTTGTATTTTGATTTATTTATTTGTAGTTTTGTTTATTTATTTGTTACTTTAATTTATTTGTTAATTTAAATCAATTAAAAAAACGAAATTAAAAAGAAAATATTAAAAAAAATAGGATCATACCATATGGGTATACCACCATGTATGTGGTGGTGTCATGTGGTCCAGTCAACGCCCACATAACGACCACACCATCACCACACCACATAGGTATACCACACGCCTTTATAAACCTTAACACTAACACGCCAAAAACGACCTAAAATCTTATCTCTTTCATTCATGATCAAAGGGCGAAAAATGTTATAATTTGAATTGAAGCGTTAGATACTTAGATTCCCTTTCCAATATCTTATCTTACCTTACCTTAGGCACACACAATAACAATACACACACAATGATACTCTCCTCATCGTCATCTCTTATCACTCCACCACAAAACCACCCATCTCTCCGTCTTCTCTCGAAATGCAACACCATGGAGCAATTCAAACCAATTCATGCTCAAGTCATCAAAATTGGCCTTCACAACTACCAGTTCGCTCTAACCAAGATTCTCCAATTTTGTGCCATCAACCCTTCCGGTGACTTCTCCTACGCCCTTTCAGTATTTGACACCATTGAAGACCCGCCTGATCAGATCATATGGAACACGATTATCAGAGGTTACTCCCTAAACTCCTCCCCTTTCTCCGCCATTGAGTTTTACAAGTTCATGCTTTTATCCGGCGTGGAACCAAATTCTTATACTTTTCCACCTCTTTTCAAATCCTGTGCAAGAATCGACAGGATAAACGAGGGGAAACAGATTCATGGGCATGTTTTGAAGCTTGGTCTTTGTCGCGATGCATTTATTCATACCTCTTTGATAAATTTCTATGCTCAAATTGGTGAATTGGATGATGGGCGATTAGTCTTTGATAAAAGTCCTCTGAGAGATGCAGTTTCGTTTACAGTTTTGATCAAAGGGTATATGAATCAAGGGCGTTTAGAAGACGCGCTTAAAGTGTTCGATGAAATGCCTGTCAGAAAAGATGTAGTGTCATGGAACTCTATAATATCCGGGCATGTCCGACTGAAACTGTTCGAAGAGGCGATAGGTCTGTTTAACGAAATGCAAAGGGCGAAAATCAAACCAGATGAGAGCACACTTGTGACAGTTCTTTCTGCTTGTGCTCAATCAGGTAATCTTACAACAGGAGAACAGATCAAAACTTGGATTATAGACCATAAACTGTCTTTAAAACTTCGGCTTGTTAATGGCCTTATTGATATGTACTCAAAGTGCAACGAATTAGGCAAAGCTAGAAGCTTATTTGACAGTATAAGTAAGAAGAATATAATCACCTGGAATGTTATGATTGGTGGTTACACACATACACACCATTATAAAGAAGCATTGGACCTCTTTAGAACAATGCTGCAGTCAAACTATGAAGCTAATGAAGTCACATTAATAAGTGTTCTTCCAGCTTGTGCTCACATGGGTGCTCTTGATATGGGAAAATGGATCCATGCTTATATCGGAAAGAAGTTTCGAGAATCATCTAATACCTCTCTTTCCACAAGTCTTATTGATATGTATGCCAAGTGTGGAGACATAGAAGCTGCAAAAACAGTCTTTCAAAGTGTGACAGCCAAAAGTTTGGCCTCATGGAATGCAATGATTTCAGGTAGATAAAAAATGGGAAAATTGGAAGGGTCAAATAACGGTCAAACTGGGTTTGGCTCAAAACAAGTAATTTTTTATGTGCAAACCAAATGTGCAAGGTCGTGTCGAGCTGACCTGCCAGCATTTTCCTGTCCTTTTTTCTACTTTGTGAATGTTTAATGTTGCAAATATGATAACTAGAACTATAGTACTAAACGAATAATATTACTTTTGAATAACATGATTTTGGAGATTTAAACATTTGAGTACACTTTGCGCAAATTTTGACCAACTCAGCCATTTGACTTGTTTTATCTGTAGGTGATTGATGTATTTGGCTTGTTTCAACTGTTACAAATAAAATACAACTTGAATTGATAGCTTGGGTCAAAACAGCTAACAATTATATGCGGAAAATGGGTGGGTTGGGTGACGTTTCAGATTGTGTTCAGGTCAAAAGGGTAATATTTATTTGCTGGTTAAATAGTTGGGCCTTTCCCTCAACACTTTCCTATCTATTTGTTTATGTATTTTTTATTTAACTTAGCATTTGAATACAGTTTTGGTGATATTGATCTGTTTAATCCATCGATACTCCATATTTAGCTAATTTTTATATTTTACCTGTTCAACTGTTACAAATAAGCTACAACCCGAATTGACATCTCTAATTTCAGGGTTAGCCATGCATAGGCAGTCCCATGAAGCCATTGGACTTTTCAAGAATATGGTCGAAGAAGGTTTCACACCAGATGATATAACTTTTGTCGGTGTTTTATCAGCATGCAGCCATGCTGGACTAGTCAACCTCGGGCAACAATATTTTCACTCGATGAAAGACTACAAGATTCCACCTAAACTACAACACTATGGTTGTCTAATCGATCTTTTAGCTCGAGCCGGTTTGTTTGAAGAATCCATGGCTATTATCAAGAATATGGATGTGAACCCAGATGGCGCGATTTGGGGTTCTCTTCTTGGGGCTTGTACATTTTACAAAAACGTTCATTTGGGTGAATATTTTGCTACAAAAGCTCTTGAATTGGAACCCGAAAACTCGGGGGCTCATATGCTTTTATCAAATCTCTATGCTGCAGATGGTAAATGGGATGATGTTGCAAGAATAAGAACGAAGTTTAAAGATAAAGGTTCAAAAAAGATCCCCGGATGTACTTCAATTGAAGTGGATGGCATAGTTCATGAGTTTCTTGCAAGTGACAAAACACACCCCATGAGTAACAAAATCTATGCTATGCTGGAAGAAATTAACCGGCTTCTTGATGAATTCGGTCATGTTTCTGATAAATCTTTGGTGCTTTATGAGATGGAAGATGAAATAAAAGAAGGTATATTATGTCAACATAGTGAACGATTAGCTATAGCTTTTGGGTTGATCAGTACAAGTCCTGGAACAACAATTAGAATCATGAAGAATTTGCGGGTTTGTGGTAATTGTCATGTGGCTACAAAGTTGATTTCCAAGATTTTTGGAAGGGAGATCATTGCTAGAGATCGTAATCGGTTTCATCATTTTAGAAATGGTGTTTGTTCTTGTATGGATCATTGGTGAAAGTGTTCATGGAAGAGATAAGGGACGTTGGGGTGGGACTCACTTTCAATGCAACGCCTATATCTTTTCTTTAAAAAATTATTTTCAAACTCTCTATATATATTTACACTTTATAAACAAAATACACACCATTCTTTCTCTTTTATACCTTCTCTCAAAATTTTATAGATCTTATAAAACTTCATTAGCATGAATCCCTACAACCATGGATTCAATGACCCGAACCAACCACCATTCAACCTAAGCCAACAACCATTCAACTCAAACCAACCATCATACAACCCGAACCAAGCAACCAATCAACGATTAAGCCAAATCAACCACTTTACCGCCCCGACCAATTTCCTTTTAAGTTGGAACTATTTTCGCCGGCCATATTATATAAATATACAAATCTGAAGACGTTGTCAGTCACATAGGAGGAACTGTTCATCATATTTCTTCTTTCCCGATTGGCTTGAACGGACGGCCGTTTACACGTTGCCATACATCAGTCACTTATCTAACATCTGTACTACACGTCCTCTTCTCTTGTACATGCGTCACTCATATGCTTTTCCTTTCTCACACATTATCCTCTCTTACACACATACGTTCATCTCTACTCCATCATCAAACCATACCTTGCTCTCTCTTTTATCTCTCTTGTGACATCCGAGAATTCCAAGGTTAACTTTCGTTAAACAATCTCCGTTAGTTACGTTATAAGTGTTAACTTAGTAATTAATGCTTAACTAGGCCGAATACGTCCACGACCTTTGGTTGATCACCGAACCCGTCCATATGTGTTATGTGTTTATTTATTTATGGTCATTATGTGCAATGTGATTTAAACGCATGATTTAGTATTGATAATAGAATGTAAATTGGTCACTTTTGGTTTCCAGCGAAACTACTGGGCGAAACTACAGATTCACCCGGTAGCCGGCTAAACTGTTTGACTCATATGTGTTCAGAGCCAGTTTCGCTTGGCCAGCGAAACTGCCAGCGAAACTAGCTCCTGATATAAAGACCATAAAACCCTAATCTTCATCATTTTGCATTCTCCACACTAAACACACACACACTCTCCTGGAGTTTCTGGTCAGTTGAGAAGCACCACGAGCCAACGTGATCTCAGTCTCGAGACATCATCCATTCGGACTCTAGATCGAATCATGAGTCCCAAAACCATCCTTTATGCATTTTCTATGTGTTTTCTTAAAAAGCATGCTTAACTCTTCATGTAATCACTTGATCTTCTGATATGATGCTTAGGAAGGCTAGATCTATCATAAAATCTGTAACTTTACGTTTGAAATCAAACCATAACGAAGATTCATGCTAGTTAGGTCATTTTAGGTTTAAAATGTGTTTTTGGTGATTTGAATGTGAAAATCCATGTTTAAAGTGTTAAAGCTTACTGTTTTATGTTGGTAAATGATTATGCATGCTAAATATTGAATCACATGAAGTATGGAAGTTGTTAGGTTGATTTTTAGGCTGATTTGTGAGTTTTTCGCGACCAGCGACACTGTGTGTTCTCTGGGCGAAACTATACAGCGAAATTGTTTATGCATCCAGCGATACTATGTAGCGAAACTGTAGTGTCGCCCGCGAAACTAAGTAGACCTGCTCGAACGAAACTACCGAGCGAACCAACCTGAACGAAAGTTCAAACCAGTTTCGAGCCAAGCTAGGCTAGCGAAACTGTGTCATCAGTTTCGAGCGAAACTAGCTAGCTAAACTGTGTCATCGGGTATTACCCAGCGAAAATGCTGCCCGTGCACACAGCGAAACTGTGCAGCGAAACTGCATAGCGAAACTATAGCGAAACTGTTAGCGAAACTGAGACCAGACCAAAACCCAAACTTGTACAACTTGTTTGAATGATATGCTATGACTTACATGATTTTGCAATAATGAAACACGCTTTGATTTCTTATTTATGTGAACCCTTGTTTATGATCAACCATCGGTGTCGTGTGTCGGTATGTCGTGTCATAGTTCCAACGTGCTATGTTATGGGCCATAGTGACGTTAAGTTAAAGATTAAACACAAAACTAATACTTGAGACCTAAACGTGTTTCTAGGTCTTCATTAAGCAAACAAATACGTGGGTTATTTAACCAGTGTAGCTGAGCAACCTAAGGTGAGTTTCACTAATCCTTTAAATTGTGAGCCCGTTTGGGTCACAATGAAATTTCTAAACGAAAAACAACGCTGACATTTTAAGGTATCGCCAAATGGGATATCTGTTATGGAAGTTGGAGTGTTTTATGGGAAGCGCTTGCAACTGTCCATCCTAGGGATTTCAAATGAAATCCGCAACCAACCATTTTGACACTTAAACTCTTTTTGGGATTTCAAAGGAAATCCAGGATAAACGATTTTAATATGACTAGTGTAGGTTAAAGGCTAAACCAAATGATATCACATAATTTCTAAGGATGCCTTGAAAACTTAAAAGTCCTCAACAATTTAGTACCATTAATTTGTGAAGCGAGGGGATGTTGGGTAGATCTACTAAGGGTTGACAACCCTGCTCCGCGGTACACAAATGTGTAGCCAACCGGTTGGAGGCCGAACGGAGTACAATATCAGCCTATTTTAGTTGTGGGTCCCATGAGGAACACAACTGGAGGCACAAACCATCGGCAAATGCCGAACTCTGTTACGTCAGCTTTGATACGAACTTCCTTAGTGCATGGAAACCGGATTAGCTACCCGCGATATCGGTTGACCACTTTAATCTTTACTTAACTAGTGCATATTCGATAATTCAGCACTTGGCAATTGTTTTGCAAAACTATTACTTATTTATATGTTGATACATACGCTTATGAGATCGGGCCGCTGCATGACATGCCCACTGTGAACTCACCAACCGTTAGGTTGACACTTGCGTGGTTTAAACTTTTGCAGATCGCTGAGGAGTATCCGGAGCAGGTTGGCATGGCACGTGAAGACAATTTTAATTCTGTTTAAACTTAATTGGGAATTTAAAACAATGATTTTGTAAAGCACGTGGTTAGTGCTAAGATGTTATTTTTTCCGCTGCGTATCTTGAGACTCTAATTTAAGATTTATATATGGACTAACTCTGATTCGTTTAGTATTTGTAACTAATGGTTGTGGTCCTGGTTTGCTTGCACCCATTAACGGTATAAACTCCGTTAGTGGTTATTTGGGGGTGTGACAGATTGGTATCAGAGCCATAAGTTGCAGAGAACTGGAATCATTTTTGAAAAACGATTTGGAAACTGCAACTTGAAACCTTAGTTACAAACGAACAAACAAATTCCCAAAATCAAATTTTTACGTGCCAACCTGGGATACTCGCTCTGCTATGTAAGTAAAAGCTTAGTACGTATGTAGGTATATATATATATATATATATATATATATATATATATATATATATATATACTAGCCGTGTGCCCGCGCGTTGCGACGGCGACAGTGTATAGCATGTTATTCGTCTTTTGTTCGCGCTTGCAGCGGCACAACAAACTACAACGCGGTATTTGTTTATTTATTCTCATTCGTATCATCGACTTAACTTACCTAACCGTATAGAACTCAAATAAATAACAATGAACTCTGGTCAAAAATAAAAATCTTTGCATTTATATGTCAATATCGATTTTATTAATACTTGTTAGTAATCATGCGTCTATATGTGAACATTCTTTTATTATGTATATATTCTGTTCTATCGAATATTCTAATCTCCACCGGTCAAAAATAAAAATCTTCTTACTAAAAGTATAATGTAATCGAGCCAATTTCGATATCTAGAAGAAAGATAGCTACGATAAAATTTGATGTATCGATGCAATGGTTTCCTCCTTGATGGTGATCCTGGTTGAGTCAAGCCTGGAGTGTCAAATCTAATATGGACGGTTGCAACACTTCTAAAAAAGGCTCACTCGGGTGTTAGATTTTTTGAGATAGTTCCAAATAAATAAATACTATCAACAACCTCGCTTTAAACAACTTGATTTGAAGCCTCCGTTTCAAGCTACTACAACTCAAAAATGTGCTATACCATAATCAATTAACTACTTGAAACGAACAAGAAAGTATGTACAGATATATGATATATTAATACCTACATTTTTTGTAGGTAAGATTTATAAGGAATTAATAGAATAACTAATAATTAATAGACTTATATGCCATGCGTCAGCGTATCCATGAACCTGACTTGTATCATAAGTTTAAAACAAGTTTTTTTTTACAACAAATGTCTTGTCAATTAAATGGTAATTGTAGTTCAACAATATTCTAATTCATAAGAAAAATAAGGAATGAACACACAGTTCAAGTGACAAAAATAAATGTCTTGTGAATTCCCATCAAGACATGAATATCGGGTCAACGGTTCGAACCCTAAACGCAAGAACTTTCTGGTTTCAACCTTGGTTCGGATCCCTGTTAAACCGGTTTGCCCGGCTGGTCAGGTTGTGAAAACCTTGGTTCAAACCATGAACCACCTCCTAACATACAAATAGTTTTCAAATTTCATTGATCACCATTTCTGAGATCCCAACATACAAATGGTTCTCAAAGTCCACAAAGTTGAGAATACAATAGCATACTTAAAAGCCATATGAACTACACTAAGTAATAAAAATACAATAAGATTGAAACAAGTTGCCATTCGAAACATGATCATGACATGAAGCAAAAGTCTCTGTAAGCTAGTCATCATCTTGAATCTCCTTCCCTGTATAGATTACATGGAAAGTTAAATATAATTTTTCCTTTAAAAAAAGAGAAATTAAAAGGGATCTAAAATGCACTTATTAAGAAAACACGCGTATAATATGATTATATTACTATGATATTGTCCGCTAAACAACTCTTTATATGTTTACACATAGAAAACACCAATAGGCATAAATGGTTCTATTTTCCATACTTGTTTTCATAGCTTTGGTATTTCTGTAACACATAATAAACCGCTTTGGTATTTCTGTAAGACATGGTAATCATGGTTTAAATGTTGTATATGTACCCTAACACATGATAGACTGAATAAAATAAACAGCCTACCAAGAACATGTGAAAAATCAAAAGCAACACAATGGATCATGGGAAACCAGTTCTGCTGCCAAAGTGACACTCTGTTGCTTCTTGAACATGTGTGTTAGTTGAGTTTGAAATACCTTCACTCACAACAAAACATCTACTTATAATATTATACCAAAGAGCACATATGGTCTTAAAACTAAAATCTCATGCATTCATGAAAATTTAACACATGACGTGCAGATTACAAACAAAGATGCAACTAATAATAAATTAAGAACGGAATGAAGCTCCAATAATAGGTAAATAGGTTCCCAAAATGAATTTAGTATTTTTGATATTTATGAAAATTTAACACATGACGTGCAGATTACAAACAAAGATGCAACTAACATAATTGAGAATTGTAGTTTTAGTGAAACTAATCCTATAATCTTAATTAAATCTCAATTAAAGTTAACATACTATGAATCATCAATAATATTTACAATAAAGCATACTCCATTTTCACACACATCTAGATCAGTTTCTAACACCTAAAATAACCAGAACAAAATATTGCGTATTATAGGCTAACAGCTCTTATATTATGGACACAAAATAACAACTTAGCCTATAGGAAGAACAAATGAACAAATGCAGAAGTGCATGAACTGAACGATTACAGAATCTCATACAACATTGACATATTATCAACTATTGGATCTAATAGTATTTAACAGAACATTAAACATTATTAAAGCTAAAAGCTATAAAAAACATTCAACTAAGTAAGCCAACCATAAATTATCACTTGCCTTTCAACTTAACTGGAAGACCATGGTAATCCTAACCAGAGTGTAATGAACTTAACAGTTTTGCAGAAGTTGTCATAAAAGTAAAAAAGGAAAAAGAAAGTAATAAAGTTCATATACTCATTCGTAATATCTTCCACAAAGTACCTTTAGAGCCCCAAGCCTTTTTGCAGCCATTCCATGCATCCAAACTGTCATTCACAGTTGAGTATTTCGATTCACAAGTGAAACCAACAAATTTAATATGATTGACACAAACAAAAGATTTATGAGACAATTTCACTTAACTATTTTTTAATCATCAGTATAAACATGTAATATATAAGGTGGATTGAGTAATGGGTCAAAACAGGAAGTATTACCCTACTCAGGGCCAATTACAAAAAACAGTCCCTTGTGTGCAGTGGCCATATGATATTACTTCCCATATATGCACCAGTTTCAAATCTAAAAACTCCTTCTTCACCAAATCAAGCATCATCTAAACATCAAATCCACTAAAAAGATAGGTCAAAACAGAAGTCACTTGTTACCATAAAGTCCCAGTTTGAAACATTTCTTTATAACAAAATCACTGACAATCAAAACATCAAGTCACCGAGAAAATTCGTTGACAATTTTAGAGTATTTCAGCCACGTTTACCATAACTCATTCCACCTCTATATAACAAATCAGAAATAAAAATTAAGTTATAAAACACAGCTGCTGGGTTCAAAATATAAAAAAAAGCTGAAGATGTTTGAACTATTTGAATCAGATTCTACTTATAAAACATAAATCACAAACATCTACAGATGGAATCGAGAGGAAATGTACCTCAAAGTCCGATTCTCATTGAGGGAGCTTGAATCACAAAACAAAAATCAGATTAAAAAATCGCATGGAAAATTATAGAAATTAAAAAATCGCATGGAAATTAGCTCTGGTTACAGCAAAGCACACGGACAATCGAACAAACACAAATACCTGCAGCAACAAAAATTTTTAGATACAGATCAGAAGAAAAACAAAATATAAGCCATAAGAAACACACTAACAATCAAAAATCAAACAAGAACTCGTTCAATTTAACCCCAAAATAAGAAAAAATATAAATTGAAATCAAATTACCAGAAAATATTGAAATTTGAAAGCAGGTGGATGTGGCAAATTAGTCGAATATGGTATGAGTTTATACACTTCAACCAAAGCTAAATCCTCGTCAAAATGAGATGAATCCGTGTGAACCAAACCAGAGAACGGATTCTGCATCGTCGGATTAGGTTTCCCAATCAAAGGAGCCGTCCGATTTGTGTTTTCTTCACCATCTTGGTCGGATTAGGGTCCTGAGTAAAAGTTTAGCGAGGAAAGATCTCTGAAACCATTACCAGAAATAGGATAACGCGTCTGTGTGAGAAAACCAGGGTTTTGAAAGGCTATCACTGCAATTCTGGGTTGCATAAAAAGCATACTGAAATCACCCTCAAAAGGGAGATTCGCTGCATCCTCTCTGTTTTCAACATGCGTTTTTTTGTTTTTTCAGAAAAGGTCGCCCCTTCAAAAAGTCCAGGTCAAATGTTCGTTCCAATAGAACCAAGTGAAGAATAGTTTGGGATTGCATTAAAGTGTTGTACATTATGCTTGGTTAGTTGTAAGCGTCTTAATTTTAAGACGCCTATATTACAAAAATGCCATTTTGATCAATATGTATTATATAGTAGTATAGATAGACTGTGTCTAAGTAGTCTAACGGAAAACCTTAGGGAAAATTTTCACACACGAATACGAAATGCGAACACTAATACGCACATTATTCCGGGGGAAAGCGACAACGAAGCGATGCTACACATTATGTACTGATTTCTACTACAATGACTACGCCGACGGTGACTTTTATGGGGAAGCCGAATTTCGACGATAGTACTTACGACTTACGACGTTCTCCGACGACGCCTCCATTTTGCACAAAACTTTTCTGGACTAATAGTGGGATAACGGGAAATTGTTAATATACATATTATGGGATATGTATAAAGTATAACTGTGACTGAACACTGGCTACTTTAACTGTCCAGCAAAATGTCTGGAAGAGGACACGGAAGGAGCAACATTAGCATGACGCCTGCACAACTGCAAGCTATGATTAATGAACACGTGCAAGCCGCAGTGGCAGCCGTCCAAGCTGCATACGCCGCGCAGGGTAATTATTATGCCGGTTAAGGCGCAAAGCGATTATATTTTGACCTGTTTAAACTTAAAACCCGAACTATTATTGCATCAGGAAACCACCATCACTGCACGTTTAAGTCCTTCATGGACTGCAAGCCGATAACGTTTTCCGGCGAAGAAGGAGCGGTAGGACTCCTCAGGTGGATCGAGAAGTCTGAGAAGGTCTTCTCTATGTGCAACTGCCCTGCTGAGAACAAAGTGAAATTTGCGACTGGTACTTTCGAGGGAGCTGCTCTCTCCTGGTGGAACGCCGAAATTCAGATGATTGGGGTAAATGCGGCAAATGACATGGAATGGGAAGCATTTAAGGAACTGGTTATGGAGGAGTATTGCCCTCGGGACCAAGTCAAGAAGCTGGAAGGAGAGTTTTTGAACTCCAAGATGTCTGGGTCAGAAGTCGAGGAGTACACTGCGCGTTACCACGAGTACGCGGTGCTATGCCCATCAATGGTTGATGCTGAATTTAAACGCATTGAGCGTTATCTGGAGGGTCTCGCACCCCAAATCAAGAGCTTGGTGACAGCTAGCAATCCAACGACCGTGCAGCAAGCCATCCGCCTGGCTCATAAGTTAACCGATCAGGAAATCGAGAGGGGTACTCTACCCGCAAGGAACACTGAGAAGACTGCCTTAAGTGGCAAGCGTAAGGCTGAAGAAGAAGCTCCAACAACATCTGTGAACAATCAATCTGTTGGAAATCAAACCAGGAGATCCTCTAACTCCCAATATCAGAACAAGCGCTCTGACAACACAAGGTCCAACTTCAACAGTGGCAGCAACAGTGGAAGTAACAACCGCCAAGGCGGGAATGGAAACTACAAGGGTAAAGCTCCGTTTTGTAACAAGTGCGGGAAACACCACAATGGTATGTGTAGCAAAGGCCTGGAATGTGGGAGATGTGGGAAACTGGGGCATGAAGCCAACAACTGCTGGACCAACTTGCAAAAGTTAAACAACAACGGTCAAAACCAAGGAGGGAATAACAACAACAGGGGAAACGGAAACAACCGCAACGGGCAAGGAAACAATCAGAACAACAACAATGGTGGAGCCCGTGGCTGTTATGAATGTGGTGCTCAAGGCCACATGAGGAAAGATTGCCCGCAATTGCGCAGGCAAGGGAATGGTAACAATGGTAATGGTGGAGGTAATGGCAACGGGAATGGTAACAACGAGAATGGTGGAAATGGCAGAGGAAGAGCTTTTGTCATGGGTCAAGGTGAAGCTCGCAATGATGCCAACGTGATTAACGGTAAATTCATCCTTAATGGTTTCTTTGCTACTGTATTGTTTGATTCCGGTGCTGAAAGAAGCTTTATTTCCACTAAATTTGCTAGATTAATTAATGCTAAACCGATTGGCTTAGATGCTAAGTATGTGGTAGAGCTAGCAAATGGTAAACTTCATGATACGACTCAGATAGTTAAGGACTGTAAGTTAGAACTAGCTGGCCATACGTTAGGAATCGATCTTATGCCCTTCCCGATTGGTAGTTTTGATGTCATAGTAGGGATGGATTGGTTATCTGAAAACCGAGCTGAAATTTTATGCCAAGAGAAAGTGGTTCGTATCCCACTCAAAGAAGGTGAAGTGTTAACAGTTCAAGGTGAAAAAGGTGGAACAGTCACCGGTATTATCTCATTTCTTAAAGCTCAGAAGTGCCTTCGTAAAGGTCACTTCGCGATCCTTGCAAACGTCACCGACACGACACTTCCTGAGCGCAAAATCGACGACTATCCGATAGTCCGCGACTTCCAAGATGTATTTCCTAATGATCTTCCTGGTTTGCCTCCATTTCGACAAGTCGAGTTTGGAATCGATTTAGCTCCTGGAGCCGCTCCGATTGCACGCGCACCTTACCGTTTGGCGGTAAGCGAACTCAACGAACTCTCCGCACAACTTCAAGAGTTACTCGACAAAGGGTTTATTCGTCCAAGTTCGTCTCCATGGGGAGCACTAGTATTGTTTGTTAAGAAGAAAGATGGAACGTTCCGAATGTGTATTGACTACCGAGAGCTTAACAAGGTTACGATCAAGAATCGGTATCCACTTCCTCGAATCGACGATCTTTTCGACCAACTGCAAGGTTCGAGCTACTTTTCA
This sequence comes from Deinandra increscens subsp. villosa, assembly GCA_039602395.1. Taxonomy (NCBI): domain Eukaryota; kingdom Viridiplantae; phylum Streptophyta; class Magnoliopsida; order Asterales; family Asteraceae; genus Deinandra; species Deinandra increscens. The sequence continues at coordinate 18,246,116 of JBCNJP010000008.1, forward strand.
AAGATTGATCTACGGTCTGGATATCACCAACTTCGTGTTCGTGATGAGGATGTCCCCAAGACTGCCTTCAGAACTCGGTATGGTCACTACGAGTTTTTAGTTATGCCGTTTGGGCTAACTAATGCGCCTGCTGTGTTTATGGATCTGATGAATCGAGTGTGCAAGCCGTACCTCGATCAGTTTGTGATAGTTTTCATTGACGATATCTTAATCTACTGCAAGACAAAGGAAGAACACGAGAGACACCTACGACTCATCTTGGAATTACTCCGCAAGGAACAACTTTACGCCAAGTTTTCAAAGTGCGATTTTTGGATTCGCGAAGTCCAGTTTCTTGGACACATTGTTAATCAGGATGGAATTCATGTCGACCCAGCTAAAGTGGAAGCTATCAAGAATTGGTCTACCCCGAGAGCGCCGACCGAAATCCGACAATTTTTGGGACTTGCCGGGTATTACCGAAGATTCATCAAGGGTTTCTCGCAATTGGCTCAACCCTTAACAGCTTTAACGCACAAAGGAGTGCAATATAGATGGGGTGAAAAAGAAGCAAACGCGTTTCAAAATCTTAAGGACATGTTATGTTCAGCTCCGATTCTCGCGTTACCCGAAGGGGTTGACGACTTCGTGGTCTATTGCGATGCATCTATTCAAGGACTCGGTTGCGTGTTGATGCAACGGGACAAAGTGATTGCCTACGGGTCCAGGCAATTGAAGGATACTGAAAAGAATTATACAACACATGATATGGAATTGGGAGCCGTCGTATTTGCACTAAAGATTTGGAGACATTACCTCTACGGAACAAAGTGCACGATATTTACCGACCACAAAAGCTTACAACACATTTTTGAACAGTAGGACCTCAACATGCGGCAACGAAGGTGGGTCGAGCTCCTAAATGATTATGACTTAGCAATTAAGTATCACCCGGGAAAAGCCAATGTTGTGGCTGACGCCTTAAGTCGAAAAGAGTACGAAAAGCCTCGACGAGTACGAGCGCTGCAACTTACCATTCACACGGGACTGCCGGATCGGATCCGCGATGCCCAATGAGAAGCTCTAAAGGAAGAAAACTTCGCAGCTGAAGCACTGCATGGTGTAGATGGTAACTCTGAAATTAAGTCCGACGGACTCAGATATTACAATGACAGAATTTGGGTTCCTTTACTTGGAAATCTCCGTGAGCTCGTGATGGATGAGGCTCACAAATCAAGGTATTCGGTGCACCCAGGATCGGGTAAAATGTACCAGGATTTGAAGAACTTGTACTGGTGGCCGAATATGAAAGCAGACATTGCGCGATATGTGGCTAAGTGTTTAACGTGTTCAAGAGTTAAGATCGAGTACCAAAAGCCTTCTGGGCTATTGCAGCAACCACAGATCCCAGAATGGAAATGGGAGGATATCTTCATGGATTTCGTAACGGGACTACCTCATCGATCGAATCGACCAGATGCGATTTGGGTTATCATTGATCGACTAACCAAATCTGCACACTTTATTCCAATGAGGGAAAATGACAATATGGATAAGTTAACAAAGCTGTACATTGACCGAATTGTGGGACGTCATGGAGTGCCTAAGACCATTATCTCTGATCGAGATCCCTGATTTACTTCCCGACTATGGCAATCTATGCAAGACGCACTGGGAACCAGACTGGATATGAGTACAGCTTATCACCCGCAGACCGATGGTCAGACGGAACGAACTATTCAGACTTTGGAAGACATGCTCCGAGCTTGCGTTCTCGACTTCGGTAAAGACTGGGAGGCTCACCTCCCGTTGGTGGAGTTCTCCTACAACAACAGTCATCATACGAGCATTGGTGCAGCACCTTTCGAAGCTCTTTATGGCAGGAAATGTAGATCGCCTGTGTGTTGGGCCGAAACGGGTGAGAAGGGACTCACCGGACCGGAACTCATTCATGATACAACTGAACGAATTATTCAAATCAGAAAGCGGATAGCCGCAGCACGTGATAGGCAAAAGAGCTATGCCGACAAACGCCGTAAACCTTTGAAGTTCGAGGTAGGCGACAAGGTACTATTGAAGGTATCCCCCTGGAAGGGAGTGATACGCTTCGGAAAGCGTGGAAAGTTGAATCCTTGCTACATCGGTCCATTTGAAATCATCGGGGAAGTAGGCCCGGTGGCCTACCGATTACGACTCCCTGCTGAACTCGATGGAGTTCACAACGTGTTTCACGTTTCTAACCTGAAGAAATGTCTGGCTGAAGACAATGAAATAATTCCTTTGGAGGAATTGGAAGTTGATGAACATTTGAGATTTATCGAGCAACCAGTAGAAATCATGGGACGCGAGGAGAAAGCCCTTAGCAAGATTCCGATCGTCAAGGTTCGATGGAACTCGAAGCGTGGACCTGAATATACTTGGGAACGAAAGGATCAGATGAAGAAAAAGTATCCTCACTTGTTCGAGCAAACGTCCACGGAAACTCAAGGTATGATTTAATTTTGGGGATCAAAATTCCTTTAACAGGAGGAGGATGTGGCGACCCTAAAACTTTTGCTTTCTTTCCCCAGCAACTACAACAACAACGACAGCGGAAGCTGCGAACGCTACAACGCAAGAATAATTTTCGGGACGAAAATTCCATTTACAAGGGGATGATGTGACATCCGAGAATTCCAAGGTTAACTTCCGTTAGACAATCTCCGTTAGTTACGTTATAAGTGTTAACTTAGTAACTAATGCTTAACTAGGCCGAATACGTCCACGACCTTTGGTTGATCACCGAACCCGTCCATATGTGTTATGTGTTTATTTATTTATTGTCATTATGTGCAATGTGATTTAAACGCATGATTTAGTATTGATAATAGAATGTAAATTGGTCACTTTTGGTTTCTAGCGAAACTACCGGGCGAAACTACAGATTCGCCCGGTAGCCGGCTAAACTGTTTGACTCATATGTGTTCAGAGCCAGTTTCGCTTGGCCAGCGAAACTGCTAGCGAAACTAGCTCCTGATATAAAGACCATAAAACCCTAATCTTCATCATTTTGCATACTCCACACTAAACACACACACACTCTCCTGGAGTTTCTGGTCAGTCGAGAAGCACCACGAGCCAACGTGATCTCAGCCTCGAGACATCATCCATTCGGACTCTAGATCGAATCGTGAGTCCCAAAACCATCCTTTATGCATTTTCTATGTGTTTTCTTAAAAAGCATGCTTAACTCTTCATGTAATCACTTGATCTTCTGATATGATGCTTAGGAAGGCTAGATCTATCATAAAGTCTGTAACTTTACGTTTGAAATCAAACCATAATGAAGATTCATGCTAGTTAGGTCATTTTAGGTTTAAAATGTGTTTTTGGTGATTTGAATGTGAAAATCCATGTTTAAAGTGTTAAAGCTTACTGTTTTATGTTGGTAAATGATTATGCATGCTAAATATTGAATCACATGAAGTATGGAAGCTGTTAGGTTGATTTTTAGGCTGATTTGTGAGTTTTTTCGCGACCAGCGACACTGTGTGTTCTCTGGGCGAAACTATACAGCGAAACTGTTTATGCATCCAGCGATACTATGTAGCGAAACTGTAGTGTCGCCCGCGAAACTAAGTAGACCTGCTCGAACGAAACTACCGAGCGAACCAACCTGAACGAAAGTTCAAACCAGTTTCGAGCGAAGCTAGGCTAGCGAAACTGTGTCATCAGTTTCGAGCGAAACTAGCTAGCGAAACTGTGTCATCGGGTATTACCCAGCGAAAATGCTGCCCGTGCACACAGCGAAACTGTGCAGCGAAACTGCATAGCGAAACTATAGCGAAACTGTTAGCGAAACTAAGACCAGACCAAAACCCAAACTTGTACAACTTGTTTGAATGATATGCTATGACTTACATGATTTTGCAATAATGAAACACGCTTTGATTTCTTATTTATGTGAACCCTTGTTTATGATCAACCATCGGTGTCGTGTGTCGGTATGTCGTGTCATAGTTCCAACGTGCTATGTTATGGGCCATAGTGACGTTAAGTTAAAGATTAGACACAAAACTAATACTTGAGACCTAAACGTGTTTCTAGGTCTTCATTAAGCAAACAAATACGTGGGTTATTTAACCAGTGTAGCTGAGCAACCTAAGGTGAGTTTCACTAATCCTTTAAATTGTGAGCCCGTTTGGGTCACAACGAAATTTCTAAACGAAAAACAACGCTGACATTTTAAGGTATCGCCAAATGGGATATCTGTTATGGAAGTTGGAGTGTTTTATGGGAAGCGCTTGCAACTGTCCATCCTAGGGATTTCAAATGAAATCCGCAACCAACCATTTTGACACTTAAACTCTTTTTGGGATTTCAAAGGAAATCCAGGATAAACGATTTTAATATGAGTAGTGTAGGTTAAAGTCTAAACCAAATGATATCACATGATTTCTAAGGATGCCTTGAAAACTTAAAAGTCCTCAACAATTTAGTACCATTAATTTGTGAAGCGAGGGGATGTTGGGTAGATCTACTGAGGGTTGACAACCCTGCTCCGCGGTACACAAATGTGTAGCCAACCGGTTGGAGGCCGAACGGAGTACAATATCAACCTATTTTAGTTGTGGGTCCCATGAGGAACACACCTGGAGGCACAAACCATCGGCAAATGCCGAACTCTGTTACGTCAGCTTTGGTACGAACTTCCTTAGTGCATGGAAACCGGATTAGCTACCCGCGATATCGGTTGACCACTTTAATCTTTACTTAACTAGTGCATATTCGATAATTCAGCACTTGGCAATTGTTTTGCAAAACTATTACTTATTTATATGTTGATACATACGCTTATGAGACCGGGCCGCTGCATGACATGCCCACTGTGAACTCACCAACCGTTAGGTTGACACTTGCGTAGTTTAAACTTTTGCAGATCGCTGAGGAGTATCCGAAGCAGGTTGGCATGGCACGTGAAGACAATTTTAATTCTGTTTAAACTTAATTGGGAATTTAAAACAATGATTTTGTAAAGCACGTGGTTAGTGCTAAGATGTTATTTTTTCCGCTGCGTATCTTGAGACTCTAATTTAAGATTTATATATGGACTAACTCTGATTCGTTTAGTATTTGTAACTAATGGTTGTGGTCCTGGTTTGCTCGCACCCCTTAACGGTATAAACTCCGTTAGTGGTTATTTGGGGGTGTGACATCTCTCCTTTTGAAAAACCGTAAGACGGATTTTACTAGAGGTTTGCTTGATCGTAGAGTAAGAACGAGATGTAAATAAAGTTTGTTTTCATTGAAATCAACAAAGACTCAATTACAAACTCTCTATGAAGCTCTCTAGAGAAACAAACTCAACAACACATAGTTAAGATCTGGTTCTTCTCAGTTCTCTCTCTTCGTTCCAGATTACAAGACAATGTTATCTATTTATACTAGTCTGGCCGAACTTCGTCCGAACTCTGAGTTCGGCTGGTCCGAACCTCCAGGTTCGGCAGGCAGTTTGAACTTGTATCTTGATCTTCACATCGTCTCGTTCAGATACTTCATATGACGCACATATTAGGTATCAACAAACTCCCCCTTGACGTGTGCTGTATCGATCTTCAAACTCTTTGAATCTGTTGTTAGTTGTTGTAGGGTAGGTATGACAGGAACAAGACTATGTCAACTGAACCATTTCTGAAAGTAATGAACTCTTTGACAACTTCATAACCATGCTTGCAATTCATTCTGAGATCAGTATTTGAAAGACTTTGATGATTTCAACCTGCAATCTTCAGAAGACAGAAGTGCGGTTTTTCTTTTCCAAACATAACTTTAATCTTGGAAGCAAAACTCCTCCTCTGGAGAAACCAAGACATTTAGTATTGAAAATTTGTTGTATCACGTGTCGATCAGATCAAAACAAAGAAGAAAGAAAATCTTTTTGGATTTTACAAAGTTTATATCAAAACACACTGAAAATCTTTTTGATTTTTCATAAACTGAAACATAAATGCAATATAGAATTAAACTCTATTTTTGTTTTTGGTGAAAAAGATCACAACATGAGATCATATCAGACATAACGCATCATACACACATTATAATTTTAAAATACTAAGCATGCAAGCCAAGCTCACTAAGAATACAACCGTTTGGTTTATTTCAGCTAAAGCATGTCATTTTTTATAGCTTTCTGATATGAAATTTAGTGTACTTATCGAGCATTGATAACATAGTACCCACACAATCAGGAATACTGGCAATCCGCTTATTTCATATTTTTGTGTTTTTCGTTTATTCAAGCCAAGTTACTCGCAGCAGATTTCTCATACTGATATTGTAAACTTGCTTATACAGAATCAAATGCCACGGAGATATCAAGTTCATGGTGTTTCTTGCAAAAAGAAAGCAGAAGCCTCAAATACTTAGCAAACAGGTCAGCCTTGTAAACACGCAGAGAATGTATAAGTATTGAGAAAATAAATTAAAAAAAATCAAGACAAGTTGAAGTTGTATAATCCAACAACAATCAGGTCGGCCTTGTGAGCATGCAGAGAAAGTCCGATGGATTATAGGAAACACCAAAGAAAATAAAGCAGAATATCAGATGAACAACTATCAGGTCGATCTTGTGGATACACAGAGATAGTCCGATCATTTGACAAAATAAAGAAAATCAGACAAGTTGAAATTTTTCAAAATAAAGCAAGCGTACATCAGAACATCTCTTTATTCTGTTTTTGGTATTTTCTCAATTTATTTTGCCAGATATACACAGTACCCATCATGATTTGTAACCACAACTATCAAGCAAGCGTTATATTTATATCATACTCGCATATATTAGACTACTCAGCACATTCAGTCAAGTCAAGCAAGTACCTACAGCCTTTCTTCCTACTTTATTCATGGCAGATAACGTATGTTGATGTACCATCATTTCTCAAATGGTTGGATCAATTTCTCTTTTTGAGATTTTTCATTTTTTTATATTTTCAAATTTTTCATAATGGAAACAAACATCACACTATTTTTGTGTTTTTCAAATATTCTCCCCCTAAAATTCAACAAACTCTATTTTTGAATTTTTTAAAATTTCCCCCCCTAAAGAGATGAAAGAAAGTAAAAGTAAAGAAAATAAAATTGATCGACCAACACGGATACCTCACATTTTTAGATTTTGAAAAATCATTTTCTTAGAAATTTTGTGAAATATCAACTCTGTGAAACGCTAACTTAGGCAAAATACTTCACTATCAACAACCCCGCAATTGCTAATAGGCCTTCTTGAAGCATCCTGCACGCAACCTCAACAAATTTTAGTTAAATACGGGAAACCAAACCGGCTTAGGTCGTCCCGTATCTTCAACATTGACATAACCTGCAGAGGTTGGTATTTTTTGTTTCCATGTACGAAATGGTTTAAATGATTTCGACCGATGCGAATCACAACCATTGAAAAACTTTGACTTGTTGAAAACCATATTCAACAACTCTTCGACCAACATTTTCTCAGGTTTTGAGTGATGTTGTCGATGCCCATAATATGAAAACTCATTTGAATAAGGCATTTCAAAATCATTATTGAAAAATTGTTTTCCTTTTGAAAAATGTGTTGGTTTTGAAAACTGTGGTGACCAATCATCATAATTTGAGGTTCTAGCAACAACCGGCTTCTGATGAGCTGGCTTTCGTTGGTTTTTCTGATTTTGTCTAATAGGTACCTCATTGAGAATCATTGAATCAGATGATGATGATCGATATGGACCACGTGAAAATCTTTTTCAGTAGCACAATCACGAATCACATGTCCCGTCTTGTTGCAGTAAAAGCAAGCTCTCCTATCAGCCAACTTAGGAGATGACATGGATTCTGTTGACATTATAGAATGTTGAGAAGAATCACTCTCTTGACACTATAACTTAGAATTTGTTGACAGAAAATCAGCATCAGGTTCACACATGATATGCTTCTCAAGTGCAATCTCCTTTTCTTTGTGAACCTTGATATCCTCCATAATTTCTTCTATCTCAAGCACATCTTAGAGATCATTTCCAACATTCACGTTCTCGTCTTTGCTTTCATATCCCAGACCACCAATTTTTTTAGATTTATTTGGTACCGACTTAGGTTTCTCATGACCTTGTGAAGCAAGTCGAGAAAACTCATCCTTGATGGCATTTAAATCATCTTTATTGGAAAGCAAAGATTCATCAATCATAATCTCCGAGAATTTGTCGACTTTCACTTTTCCTAGATTTCCGTCAAAAACATTTTCCTTATCAAGCAATATGGAACTTGAAACAAATTTAGTTCTCTTGTTAGTATCAAAATTCTCTTCATTCTTCCTCTGCGACTTTGACTTTTTCTTCTCAGAAGAACTCTCAACAAACTTTTAATAATCATGAACTTCTACCGTTGCTTTCAAAGTATTGATAGAATTTTCAATAACCACAGGAGGTGGAACATTTTTCAGAATAGCATCACCAAAAATCTGTTGAAAATTCTCCTTTTTGCACAAAAAGTTTGTGAAAGACGATGAATTATTGAGGTTATGCAACTGTCTTTTGAAATCACGAACCTCAATCTTCATGTCTGCAATTTTCTTTTGTGCTTCAGCCAACTCTTTTCGTGTGGCAATAAGTTCTTCAGTTGTTCTATTTAGAGTAAACTTTTCTCTCCTCAATTGATCATGAGCATCATATGTTTCTTGAACAACCTTTTCCCATTTCTGTTTATAAATCTCAACATTCTGCTTCAAAAGCTTGTTTTCACGGAGCAATTAAGCTTTAGCATCTAACAGCTTCGTGTTGTCCTCTTGATGATTTATTTCTTTAGCAGTAAGATCAGCTCTATAAATAGTGAGTCTTGTGTTGTTTTCAGTAATAGTCTTAGAGCTTCTGAGTCATATCTTCTCTGTGTACTCTGTGGTTCTCTCAGTGGTTAATACAAGTCATTTGTATTTACTCTTTGTGTTCTAGCTCGTATTAGATTGATTTCATAACGATTAAGTAGACGATCCACACGCTCAAGCAATTTCAAGTGGTATCAGAGCATTTGGTTTGCTCTACTGGTCGGAAATCATTGTTTTTCGGAGTTTTGAGTTCAAATTCACATTTTTGCGAAAATGAGTATCATTTTTGATTTCTTTTGATCATTTCGAGTGTGTTTCTCATCAAAAATCCGTTTCTAAATCGTTTCTATCTAGTTTGCTTGAATTCATGTTAAAAACACTGAAAATTGAGAAAATGGTGTCGAGTGAAGTTTGTTTCGTCTGAGGTTCGGAGTAACCGCTCCGAACTCAAGGTTCGGACGGAGTTCGGCGATTCTATTAGTTTGGTGAGAGATCGGTCAACGTTCGGACGAAGTTCGGTCAGTGTTTGGTGTTCGTTCGGTCCAGATTCTGTTTGATCGTCCGAAGGTCAGGATCGGAGGACGTTCGGCGTAGCTAAAGTTCGGACAAAGTTCGGAGATAGCTCAGAGGAGGTTCGGCAGAGGTTCGGTGAATAGTGTTAAGATTTTTAGTTGTTTATGAAAACTGACGTAACTTGAGAACCGAAAGAGTTACGGGAGCTAATACCAACCAAAACGACCGTCTCGGAAAGATCTAGACTTTTACCAACCTAACGTCAAGTATCCTCCGTTTTGGAGCCCAAAATCCACTTCTAAGACCTTCGTTTTTGAGTTTAAAGTTTTCGGACAAGATGAGTGATTTTCAAGCATTCGCGGCTATTCAAAATTCGGTTCAGATTACGATGCAAACGATGATGAACTATGATAATGAAATCGGAACAAGTCAGAAAGTTCCTAAATTGCTCAAATTGGAAGATTATCATATTTGGGTTACACGATTTGAAGCGTATGTTTCGGCAAATGACATTGATATGTGGTTATCATATTCTGATCAATATGTTTATCCTAAGGGTGAAGATGGGGAACCAATTCTTCAAAGGAAGCTTTCTGGTGAACAAAAGAAAGCATATCAAGCTGAGAAGAAAGCCTATGGTACTTTAACGATGGCATTGCCTACGGAATTATTACATCAATTCTCAAGTAACTACACAACAAAGAGTTTGTGGGATGCTTTAGAAAAGAGATGTGAAGGTAATGACCAATACAAGAAAAGTCGACAAAAGGTGCTGAAAAAGGAAATTGATAGTTTCAAACATTATCAAAATGAATCGATTCCAAATCTGATTGCAAGGTTTGCTCATTTAATGAGTGAAATGAAGTTGGTGAACCTTACAAAAGATGAAGCTGGCTCTACCAGAGAAATGGGAGAATTATGTGATGATGGTCTCTCATGATAAAGATTATTCAAAATTGTCATTTAATGATTTGATTCAAAGAATCCAAGCTAGGGATATGGAGTTAATGGTAAACAAGTCACTTCCTGAGCAAGTTCAAAATCCTGCGGTGTATTATGGTAACAATGATTCAACTTTGAATGCTGGGAAATCTAATATTCTTAGTTCAGCACCTCCTACAGCTTTTCTGGCAGGTAAATCTGAAACTCCAAGTTATTCTTCTGCTGGTTGTACTGTTTTGATTCCTAGTTCTTCAACTCATAGTGCATTGTCTGTTCAAACTATCGATGATTATAATGCTTTGATGTCTGCATTAGTATCTTCATATTTTGGTGTTATCACTGGTGCTGTGAATAATGCTGAATTAGCAAATGAAGATTATGATCAAATTGATTATGATCATTTGGAGGAAATGGATCTAAATTGGCAGTATGCAATGTTGGTTCGAAGAACGAAGAAATTTTTCAACCGAATAGGAAAGAAGAGATTGAATCAGGATGGTAAGATTGGTTTGGATAAGTCAAAGGTGAAATGTTATAAGTGCTTCAATTATGGTCATTTTTGCACGCGAATGTCCAAGTTCTGCTTAGAGTAAATTGAAAACTGGTCAACATGCACATTTAGTATTTCATCCATCAAACGAATTAGATAAAGTTGAGAAGAAATCAGTTTCTTTTGCTGATAATGTGACAGAAACATGTTGGCATCCAGATGAATTTACCTGGAATGCAGATTCGGCGGCTAGAAAGAATTATGTTCCAATCTCAATTGCTTTGACTGCTCGTCATGCTGATGATGACAGTTTTCTGACTGATTTTGATTCATATTCGAGTGCATCTTTGGCTCAAGCTGATTTGCTCAAAGTTTCTGATAGTTCAAAAGTTGACGCATTTGAATGTCTTAAATGTAAAAAGTTACTTCAGGAGGTTGCGGGGTTTGAACAAAGTTGTCAAATGTCAACTGAAGAGATTGTGGTGCTCAAGAAAGAGTTAGAAGATTTTCAAAAGAAGTATTATGAGTTTGTTCATGTTCATGAAGATATTCTGAAGGAAAAGGCTCAATTGGCTGAAGAATGTGAAAAAGCTAAAGCTGAAGCTTTAGACGTAGCTCAAGATTTTGAGAATTTGTTTGAGAAAAGTTTTCCGGTTCAGCAAAAGTATGAGGAAGCTACTGCTCTTATTGCTTAAACTGCTGTTACTGTTGAGAAGCTTCAAAATAAGATTTCTATGCTTCAAGATAAGAATGTTCTCTATCGTGATAAAAATGAGGTTTTGACTAAGGATGTTGAGATTTATAAGCAAAAGAGAGAAAATGTTCTTGAAGAATTATATGCAGAATGTGAGATTCGAAAGTTACAAACTTATGAATATGATGATCTCAATGAAAAGTTCATCAAGTCACCAAAAAAGAGGTGTTTGAGGCTCAACAAAAGATTAATGATTTGAAATTGGAAATTTTAGAGTTAAAAAGACAAGTGAAGAATTGCCATTTGTCACCGACATTGCTAAACTTCCTATACAAACAGGATCTGAGTTCAGAAAGTTCTAAGAAGGAGGATGTTCACTAGGTTCCTCAACCAGTGGATTTGATTGAAGTTACTTCTGCTCAAATTGACCCAAAAGCTGAATTAAATGATTATTCAAAATTTGCTACTCCACCCAAGAAGAACAAGTCCAAATCTAAGAAGAAGGAGAAGCCTTTGGGTGACGCTCCACAATTTGTTTCAAAGTCAGTGTTTCTGGAAAATGAACAAGTTTTTGATAAGGTTGTTTTAAGTTCTTCATCTGCAACTGAAGAAGACAAAGTTTTGATTAAGCAAAACAAGCTGAAGGATATCAAAGACAAATTCACTAGCGATGCTAAGACAAGAGAAGCTTCGGGTTCTTCTTCAACAAATCAAGGATTTAAACACAAAGGTTTGGGTTATCAAGTGCAGGAAGAATCGATTCAAGCTCAGAAACCGGTGAAAGCTGCAAAGGTTCTTGTTGGTCCCGAAACAACAATCGTTCACGATATCGAAAACACAAACAAGTGCGGAAACCTTGCTTGTGAGTGATTCAAGAAGAAGATGATGAAATAGACTTGATTTACGATGAAGAACCAAACACCACAATCAAATCTTGAATGAAACTTGATCAATCTTCTATTGAATGAGTTTGCGATCGTGAATACAAAAGAGAAAGCTAGAAATCGTAATCACAAAACTACTTGAATCATAAACTAGATGGGTATTTATACAACCCTTACAAAAGCCCTAACCTTGATCGTAAACCCATAAGAAGAACCGACCCATCATGCCCAAATCGTAAACCCTAATAAGCCCAAACCAATGTAAGCCCAATCTAATGTTCATGCCTCACAATGTATAGCCCAACAATATTCCCCTAGGCATGAACCATTAGAGCGTCTAAGGAAGAAGCAAATCAAATCGGAAGGTGTGAGACTCCTTCCTAGACCACCATTCACGCTCCACAATCCGGTTTGCTGTACCATGAAATATTCCCACCCTTATAGCATTCTCAAAGTCAAGCTCATCACCTAGGATAGGTTGGGTTGCCAGGAGTTTGGTATCGCGCTCTCCAAACATCAGCAAATCAACCGGATCATAGAAGCGAAATTCTCGCATCTTCTTGTAGACCACCACCACCTCATGAGTTGTTGGATCATAAAACCAATTATCAAAATTCTTTACAAGCGTACCATCTTCAATCTCGTCCAACATGTTGATCACTCGAGTTCTTTTGGTGGGTGGTCGCCTCACTTCTCCTACAGACTCATTTGTAACAGAGTCAGTTCTAGTCTAAACCCATCTTGTTTGCTTGAGATCAAAGTTAGCAAAGTTTTCTTTAAGTTGGCTCATCAGATTGTTACGAACAAGGTCTCCATGTGCATTCATCCATCTGTTAATAAATGGAGCCCTCAGTAAATTTCTCATCTCTGTCTTAGTCCAGGAGTGAAATTGACCTCGAGTTCTGTACTACTCCACTGGACTATAGCCATCTCTGATCATAGCAAACAGCTTCTTCTGAGCATCGTAGTGCCAGCACATAATAGGTTCACGACTCCCTTTTTTGTCAATTTCACTTTCTCCTACATCAATTGAGTACAGCATAGGGGGAGGTCCCTGGAAGAAATCCTTGAACCAATTCTCATGACTTTCTGGTGCCTTTGAAATGAATCTTCCTCCTCGAACATAGTCAGACATCTCAATGGTGTCATCACCTTCATCTTCATGCACTACATCAGCTATTTGAGCACCTTGAGAAGAACTTTGTGCATTTAAACTATCAGCTCCCTTCAATTCTTCCAACTTCTTTCTTAGTTCAAGATATCCTGCATACAGGAATCCAATACTGGCTTCATTTTTGCTCTCCATCTCTTTCATCCTCTTGTTTTCTTCCTTCAGTTCTTTAATCTCTCCCTCTCTCCTCTTGTTTTGTGATAAAAGGAAGTTAATTTGAGGATCAGCACTTATCCGTAGATCTACAAGGAGATCACTAGCTTGAGCAAGTTCTTCAATAAGTGCTTGGTATGGACGAAAGCTTAGAATGGTTGAGTGCTGGCTAGGTTCAGTAGAAATGTTTATCCTTACTAGGCTGGGCTCAACAAACGAGTTGTCAACTTCAAGGAATTGCCTTTCCTCATGAACTGGGCTTTGTTCATTCAGAATAGGACTCTCAGTTTGCATTGGAGTTGGATCTGGAGCATCAACTTGGTTATTTTCCTGAAGTTTACTCTCCACATTTGCAGGTTCAGACATGTCATCATTCTGCACATTTGCACCTGTATGTTCAAACACCATCAGGCTTGAGCTTGTCTTCTGAAACTTGAATCTGATAGTTCTTGGATCAGATTTCTTTCTCGGTGAAGGTTCACGTACATGAATGGGTTCTGTAAGCACATCATCAACAGCAAAAATAGCATCCAACTCTTGTGGAATTGAACCACTGCTTGAAGAAGAGTTCAAGTCATCCCTTGTTCTCTTGTGACTGATTGGCCCTAGATCCCCATAAATATCGTCTGTCAGATTCTCATTTTCTGGGAAAATGTCATCCATCACATTTTCTTCATCCGAAGGTATGTTCTCAGGTTCTTCTTGAGCATTCACAGGAACAGTTGTTGACACATCATTGACTGGAGGTACTTCAGGTTCAGCGACAGATACATTGACTGGAGGTACTTCAGGTTCAGAATCTTCTTCTTGTTCTTGTTCTCTTGCAACCTCAGGGAAGGCACCTCTTTTAGACCACTCAAGCCTTCCTTGAAATGTACTCTTTCCCTTTCTGTCTTGAGTCTGTAGACCAAACACACTGTCATCCATGAACTTTATATCCAGCTTCTCTACCCTTTCTTGAATCATTGAATACTTCTTCAAAACCACCATATGCACAAACCTTGGAGTCATGAGGAATTGTTCTCTGGCACTTAAATCAACATTACTGATCCAGTCTAAGAGCATCTTTGAAAAATTAAACTCCCAATCCAATGCCAGTGAAACAAATGCTGTGCCATGCACCTTGTTCAGCTGATCAAAGCTTGTTCTCTTGCCCAAGAAAAATTTCTACATGTAGTGTGCCAAACACCTCCAGTAGTGTGGCAAAAGCTTCTTGAAGATCGGTGGGAATTTTTCTTCATAACCCAAAAGACGTGCGTCCTCTAACACAACAGCCTTAGAATATTCCATTGTGTCTTCAGCTTTATCATTTATATTCAGCCCTTGGCGAATATCTTCTTCTACAATCTCGATTCTGCGGTTTTGAACCGTTGCTGTGATCCTTGTTTTATCAAGATTCGCCCTTGCAGTTCCCCAGAATTCTCTCACAAGTTGTTCATCTATCAGCACGCTTGTCCTGAGAGTATGATTTATCTTGCATACGTTCATCCATGCAACAAGTGATTAGAATAATTGCATGTGTCTCTCTGGAGGGTCATCAAGATAAGCAGGTATGCAGTGATCTCTTTCAAAGTAAATTTCCTCATCAATCATTTCGTCTGCCATTTGAGAAACCGAGACAAATGCATTAGGCTTAATTATATCAATGAGCAATTACGTTTGTCAAAACCATCTTGAAGTTCAATTGATTATCACATTATACCATTAAGTTCAAACCATTTCAATTTAAACTTTTGAAAGAAGGAATTTGATTTTGAACCACAATTCTAACAAATCACATTCTTAAAATCAACTCATTCAATTTTATCTTAAATCACTTAAGTTTGATAAGATTTTAAAAACATTTTGGGTTCATTTAAGTGTTTATGATTTTAAATCAAATTTTAAGTGGGTTTACGATCAACAATTCGGGTTTACGATTCATTTATGGGTTCATGATCGGGTTAAAAGAAATCTGGTATAGGTCCAATCGTAATCGCAAGGCTCGATCGTAAACGCTGACGATCGTAATCATCGACGATCGAGAACACATGCCATCGTAAACGCCGATCGTAATCGTTATTGGAAACATGGATCGTAATCATCGAATCATCGTCTTCTTCCTCGAGCCAATCGTAAACGCCGAGGTCCGCTATTTTTGAACCTGCAAAAACTTCAAAAACACATGAAACACAACATTGATGTAAAATAGACATCAATCACTACCTTTTATATATTACAACCACAAAAACGGCTTCTAATCTCGAGTATTTCTCACTTAAACACGAAGGAAATGTGATGATAACCGAGAGAAGAAAAAACTGTGATTGGAGCTTATGAATCGAAGAGGAACAGTCGATTGAGGTGTGGTTTGTGGTCGGAAAGTGATGGCGAGGATGGTGGTGTGCTCGGATTCCACTGTAGGTGGTCGGAGGTGACCGGAAAGTGATTTTCCGGTGAAAAAGGGTGGCGGTTAGGGTTTCGGTGCGGCGGATCGTAAACAGCAGAGAGGAAAGAAGGACTCGTAAACAGTGAGAGATCGTAAATGAGGGGTTGAGGGTTTTGTTAAAAAAAATTCATTATGCCCCCCTCATGTTTTCGAAACATTTCAAATATGCCCAAACCTCATTTAAATGATAACTCACTTAAAAAATTGTTAATTTTGAAAATTTTGAGAATTACAAAACTTCCCCTCAGACTCATACCCCGAGAACCTGATCTTAATCATAAAAAATAGAATTTTAAACAGTCAGAAACTTTAGAAAAAAAATGATAAAAACATAAAACAAATCTAACCTTTTACCAAGATAAAAACATACTTGCCTTGAAGCTGATGTCTTTCATGGATCTAACCAGACTTATCTTTGACTGAGGAACCCTTTTCAGCTTCTGTTACTCGACGCTCTAGACAATTGCTAGAATATTTGACTGCACAAACTCACATCAAGTCATTTTGAAGTGCTTAATTATGGTACAATATTACCGTCATGTTTAACCATCCCCACACCCAATTTATTCATAGCAAAACCTACCCAACATCAGAGTTTATTGAGGATTCACAAACCCCCAACTTGAGGAACCCTGCAACACCGTCATGACAAACACTTATTTCCTTAATTATCAGTTGGTGATCAGGTCGGCCGCATAAGCATGCAGAGAAGACCAAACAAAATAATTATTTTATTATTTTTCTTTTTCTTTTCATTTTTCTATTTGTTTTCATTTTTCTTTTCTGTGGTGTTGTCATAACAGCAGAACATGGTGTGTGAGAGAGTGAATACTATGTAGATACCACTCTCAACCCATTTTTGCTGGGACTCAGTTTTTTTAAACCATGTAAACTAGGACAGGAAACTCAACATATATAGAAGTTAAGTTTACTGCACTTATATTGATGATCATAGTTTTGGGTTGAGCTTACCGACATATCATCTTTGAGCAATCTTTCACTTCAGCTTTACGCGTGTCAGTCTCCGATTGTCTTGGACATTTATATCACTTCCTATCAACTCAAGACAAACACAAAAGACTTCATAAAAACCTCAAACAGATTTTCAGATTTTCTGAAACTATAACCTTTCTTCCCCTGTTTTTATGAGGCTATTGAAACATAAACACCGCTTTTTTTTTGTTTTTTTAATATATATATTTTTTAAATGAAACTTAAACCAAAAGTAAGCATACACAAAAGCAAAACTATGTACAAACAGTTTTGATCAGATCATTCCTCGAAGGCAATAATCCTTAGGCCTTCAACACACATTTCATAGTTTGGACGAGGAAGGGGTTTTGTGAAAAGGTCAGAAACATTTTGATCGGAGTTTACCTTTTCAAGCTGAATCAACTTCCTATCATAGCAATCATGAATGAAATGTACCTTGATATCTATGTGCTTTGTTTTGGAATGTTGAACAAGATTCTTGACAATTTGCAGAGCAGCAACATTATCACAAAAAATTGGAGTATTAAGAAATTCCATACCGTAGTCAGTGAGCCGATTCTGAATCCATACTACCTGCGAGCATCCAGCTGATGCTGCCACATATTCAGCTTCGGCAGTTGACTTGGAAACGGTATGCTGCTTCTTGCTCTGCCATGAGATGAGTCTGTCTCCCAAATAGTGACACCCACCAGTTCTGGATTTCCTGTCAAGGTCACTACCTCCATAATCACTGTCAGTAAACGCAAATAATTGAAACTCAGTATTCTTAGGATACGTTTAGCAGCAACTAAATGAGAGAGTTTAGGATTAGCCTGGTAACGTGCACACACACACACACACCTGCATGCATGATATCTGGCCTGCTTGTTGTCAAATACATGAGTGAACCGATCATTGAACGATACATGAATTCACTCACTGATTCTCCATCTGCATCTGCTGTCAGTAGTGGTCTGGATGCCATGGGAGTGGAGATGGGCTTGGAGTCCTGCATCTTGTACTTTTCTAGAATCTCATTCATGTATTTTGCTTGATGAATGAGAATCCTAGATTCATCTTGTTTCACTTGTAATGCCAGGAAAAAGTTCATCTCCCCTTGATCGCTCATCTCAAATTTCTTTCTCATGAAATCCTCAAACTCGGTGCATAACTTTTCATTTGTTGAACCGTAGATGATGTCATCCACATAAACTTGCACCATAATGATATAATATTTTACCTTCTTTCTGAACAAGGTTTGATCAACCACTCCCCTTGTATAGCCATTTTCCACCAAATGCTTTGATAGAGTTTCATACCACGTGCGTGGAGCTTGATGCAAACCGTATAGAGCTTTATCCAGAAGATACACGTGATCTGGGTGTTCCTCATCCACAAACCCCGGCGGTTGAGCCACATAGATCTCTTCATTCATGTCAGCATAGAGAAAAGCTGTCTTCACATCCATCTGATGCACAGTGAAGTTGAGATATGTTGCTACAGCAAGGAATATTCGAATAGCTTCCAATCTGGCCACTGGTGCATACACCTCATCATAATCAATCCCGTAAACCTGTCTGTGACCTTGAACAATCAACCTTGCTTTGTTTCTCATAATCACACCTGTAACATCTTTCTTGTTCTTGTACAACCATCTTGTGGGTATGACCTTCTTATCCTCTGGTATTTTCACTAGATGCCACACTCCCAATTTTGAGAATTGATTCAGTTCATTGTGCATAGCCTCCATCCAACTTGGATCTTTAAGTGCTACCATCACATTTGGTGGCTCTATCTAAGAGATAAAACATGAGTACATGCAGAAGTTGATGTTACCCATGCGGCTTCTAGTAGTGACACCTGTTGACACTGGTCCTACCACATTGCTGAGAGGATGATCTCTGTTGATTCTCGTGGTTTGTACATCTGGTACTGAAATAGAAACAGGTAGGTTAGTATCATTAACATTATCATTCATACCTTGGGTTTCTGACTCCTTCTAATCATCATGAGTTCCTGAAGATTCTGGAACATCCGCATTATCATCCTTAGGAGTTGCTGCTGATACACTATCTCTAACATTTTCCACAGATGGCCTTACTTCAGGAGCTGGAGCAATGATGTCTTCTTCTTCTCCCAGACTAGGAACCATATTTGAGAAGTTGAAACCTTCAAACAATGACCCATAATCAAAGATCCAGTCTAGCCCAGTTCCAGCATCAGTCGGATTGTCTTCCAACCAGTCAACATTGAATGCCTCAATTATCACTTTGGTGGTTTTGTTGTAGACTCGATAAGCACTATTTGCAGAATACCCAACAAAGTAGCATTCATCAGCCTTTGCTTCGAATTCCCCCACATCAGACTGAATTAGAACTGTGCAAGGACACCCGAAAGTCTTGAAGTATCCCACCCTTGGTTTTTCTCCATAAATAATCTCATAAGGCGTCTTCTCATGCCGCTTTTTCAAAAGTACCCGATTTTGCACATAACACCCAGTGTTAACTGCTTCAGCCCAAAAGAAAATTGGCAATCTTGCTTCACACAACATAGTTCTTGCAGCTTCAATGAGTGTTCTGTTTCTTCTTTCAGCAACACCATTCTGTTGTGGTGTGTACAGTGCACTGTATTGCCTTTCTATACCTCTCTCTCCACATAACATATTCAATTCAGCATTCTTAAACTCTATTCCGTTGTCTGATCTTATTGCCTTCACTTTCTTGCTCATCTGATTCTCTATGAGGGTAACAAACTGTTTCACAAGTGTTGGAGTTTCATACTTGTTTGACAAAAAGAACACCCAAGTAAATCGAGAGAAGTCATCCACTATCACCAGGCAATATGAGAACTTGCTGATACTTAGTACTTGCATTGGGCCGAAGAGATCCATATGCAGTAGTTGCAACACAGACGAAATAGAGTTCGTCATTTTAGAACGATGTGGCAACTTGTGTTGCTTCCCCTTAGCACATGCAACACACTTCTCAATTGATGTGAAGTCCTTGATGGGAAGGTTTCTAACATGCTCTCCCTTTGCCAGCTTGGTCAGATTCTTCATGTTGGCATGTCACAGACGACGATGCCATAACAATGCCAGATTTTCATTTTGCTTTGAAATAAGACAGGCCACATCAGAAGGCGGAGGATTACCCATGTTAAGAAGATAAGAATTTCCTCTCCTTGGTGTACGCATCAAGATACACTCCTCAGGAATCTTGACTCCAGGTTTGAAAATGATACATTCCTTGCTATTGAACAACACAGAATATTCTCGATCACAAATCTGCGAAACACTGAGCAGACTATGTGACAATTCCTCCACATAATGCACATCGGAGAACGTCAAGCTGCCATTCTTTACCACACCTTTCTTGCTGATCCTGCCACCAACTCCACCAGGCAAAAGAGACACATCCTCCATTAAAATCTTATACCTCTTCCAAAAGTGATAAATCTCCGGTCATATGTCGGGAGCAACCACTATCAATGTACCAGAGATTGTTGACAGTTCTTCTCGGCTATCCCTACATGAATCAAAGATTAGTTAGAGTCGGGTACCCAGGCCATAACAGATCTGGGCACACCCTTGGAGTCAATGTAGTTGACTAATTGAAAGGACATTCCTGATTTTGATTCAGTTACACTCAAACTTTGAGCGTTGACTTTTGGTTTCCATAAAGTGTGTTTCTGAGGTTTTGACACATTAGTTGAATTCTTAACAGTTGCAAGTTTCTTCTGTGGAGATGTGACCTTTTTATCTACATGTTTCTTGACAGGTGTCCACTCAAGTTTTAATTTTGTTTGAACAACTTGTTTTGTTTGAGAAACATCTTTTGATATTGAAACCTGTTTCTTAACCTTTGTTTTACCTTTAGGTTGAGAAAACCCTTTTGTTTTGGGTACCTGTTTTTCAACAAGTTCAGATTTCATCTTATCTTTTCTTTGATAAACTCCTTTAGGTGTGTAGGTTGGTTTTGGAGTTTTGGCCACATTCCATTTTTTATCAACAGGCTTTGTCACTGGAGTTTTAGTGTTTAAAACCTTATACTATTGAGTCTTCATTGGTTTCGAACTTTGCTTCCCCTGAGACAAAGCTTGTTATTTCTGATTTTTGTTTCCACCTGTCATCATTTTCTGCAACATACTAGTCCGTGGGTTTTGCGGATAGTATGGTTGATAAGGTCTATTTAAACAATTTGCAGCAAAATGCCCTGGTTTTCCACACTAAAAACAATTCATAATTCTAGGCCCATTCACATGACTACAGACATATGAACGCATTGGGTAAGATGACTCCCATTCAGGCTTATTATCCCATTTGTGTATCAAATATTTTGGAACTTTCTCAGGTTGCGTAATTAAACAAAATTGTTCCGATTTTGATTTGTTGGTTCTGTTAAAGGTAGACACAACCTGGGGATAAGGAACAAATTCCTTGGGTTTAGACTCACGACCAGCTTTAGTATTGGGCACACGAATTTTAAGACCATTAACTACTTCATTAGAATCAGAAACATGTTTTGAAGACATAGACATCATTAAATGTTTTGACTTGGACGCATTAAGTTCAGATACAGATGCCAAAACATCGTCCTTAGGTAAATCAGAACTTGAACTCCTAGACTCATGACACTCTTTAACCCTCAAACATTCAGCATCCTTCTCAGAAACATCTTTGATCCCTACTTCATCTGCACAAGAAACAAAAACATCAGAAGAACTAACATTATCGTTTAATGATTCCTGAGATGAACCCGATTCATAAGTGAATGTCACTGATCGATTCTGATTACCCAAACCATAGGTCATATGTTTCTCATTTTCTAACTCCTCTTCTGTCATGGGTTTCACACCAATCAAAACACTATCTATGGGAGGTCCTGCTTCATGCATTTCTGATTCAGATCTATCTACCTGATCCTCCTCATAGATCATCCCTATTATATCTCTAGGCACAGGTTAAGAAACATTATTCTTATTCTTTTCAGAAAAGCTAATTCCTATTCCTCCTTTATCCTTACCAAATCTAACATCGGTTATGCAGTTGGACAAAGCCTTACCAGCTTTAAGGATTCTTTTGTTTCTCATTTGATTCACATCTAATTTCACTTGCAACTCATTGTTCTGATGTGTAAGTTCATCTACCTGCTTCCTAAGCTCAGCAATTTCTAACTTAGCATTGTCATACAGGACAGACTTCTCAGAGGCAAGGGCTTGGTATTTCTCTATATCCAATTTTTGAGCTTTAACTTTCTCCTCACTCTTTTCCCATCTACCCTTAAACGAACTTCTAGAACATTGCATATCAAATAATTCTATCTCACTATTTTTCCAAAGTTGTCTAAGGCCAGGAATTAAACGAGCACACGTGGGATTAGTACATACCTTTGTGTTGTCGACTTCGGCTACAAATGCCTCCTTGTCTTCAACCAGGTTCTCCTGCTCATCTCCCGGCTTCTCTTCAGTGACCCCAAAAGCATGCTCCTCTTCATCATCATTCTCCATCTTAGCAAATCATAGTACCAGTTAGACTGAGTTCCTTTACCTGCGAAGCCCATTGATACTCCCCACAATCCTGCACAACCAAAGCCTTTGTCTCTGCCTTTCCCTTACCATCTCCAGCTTTTTTCTCTTCTGGTTTCTCCCTCTTTGGCTTGGTGCATTCCCTTGCAAAGTGTTCGTACTCATTATAGTTGAAGCATCGGAGCTTGCTTTTATCAAAACCCATTCTTATCTTATCCTGATCCTTCCAGACATTCCTTCCAGTTGTTGCCATAAACTTCTTGGCGCGAAAAACTGCCATTGCCATTTTCCAGGAAACATCAAGCATTTCAACGTCTTCAGGATTAATCTGGTTCAGCTCACCTGACAACATCTCAGCAGGCACCAAAGTTCCAGCCATAAGAGCATGATAACTGTTCATGAATCCTATTCCAAGTGCAAAGTTGGGATCATTTGTGGCATTTGCCTCATCAGGGTTGACCGCTCCACTAGAATTTGCCTGAGATCGAGCCACAAAAGCAGTTGACTTTGTGTTTGAACTTGGAACATTTGCAGATGAACTTCCTGCCTGTTTTGGACCGACTTCTTCACATAGTAGAGCCTGACTCAGTTTTTCCGCCATGCTAAGTGAACTCAGATGATTCAGCTCTCTCTGTTTATCATCAATCATCTTTGACTTCAGTTTGTTAATTAGCTCATCAACAGTTAACTCATCCAGCTTGTTGTTGTCTTTGATTATTGAAATGTTGGTATTCCAGGACTTAGGTAAACTATTCAAGAGTTTCAGATTTTTATCCTCCAGTCCGGGTTCAACGTCATAGCTTGACATCTCAGTAATTAAGGACACAAATATTTGAACTTGCGCTTCAAAGGACTCTCCTTGTATGTGATTGAACAAGTTGAACTTCTGCTTCAGCATCTGTTTACGGCTTGCCTTGATATCGGGATTTCCTTCATATGCAACCACCAGAGCATCCCAGAGCTTCTTTGCAGTCTTGTACTTCTTAAACCCTTGTGCAATATCCGGAGTCAATGCCATTGTCATGATAGCATATGCTCTCTCATCCTTGTTACATTTTTCCCAATCATCATCCGAGTATTCTGCTTCAGTTTTCACCACTCCAACCTTTCCAGCTTCAGTGTGAGTAGGTATGAATGGTCCATTGACAACTGATCTCCAAAGTCTCAGATCAACACTTTTCAAATGGTTCTGAAATCTGTATTTCCATTCAAGGAAGTTATCAGCAGATGTGAGTCTAGGAGGACGGGTAGTTGATCCAATCTCAAAGTCCAGTTTCTGATACATGCTAGGTTCAAAATCCATGACGAAAGCTCAGGAAAACTAAAAAAAATTGTCCGAAAGAGTTTCCGATCGTAAACACCAGCTTACGATAAAGACAGGCAACAGATTGTAAACACTACCGAGTCGTAAACGATATCGTGAACACAATTCCGATCGTAAATGCAGTCGTAAACAGCTCCGGATCGTAAACAGCGTCGCAAACCCAATTCCGATCGTAAACAAAGTCGTAAACACTCAAAGCTTGGATCTTGAAGTCGTAAACACCGTACAGAATCGTAAATGCGGTCGTAAACACCTAAAAATCCGATCTTGAACTCGTAAACCCAGACTTGATGAAGAACACCAATCGTAATCTCCAAGAACAGCCCAGAAATAGTCGTAAACACCAAGAACAGCAACAAGCTTCCAAATTTTTCAGCCAAACACTCAAATCTAATATCGTGGAACCTCGAATCAGATGATTCTTAACTCTGATACCAATTGTTGCTCCCGAAACAACAAGCGTTCACGATATCGTGAACACAAACAAGTGCGGAAACCTTGCTTGTGAGTGATTCAAGAAGAAGATGATGAAATAGACTTGATTTAGGATGAAGAACAAAACAACACAATCAAATCTTGAATGAAACTTGATCAATCTTCTATTGAATGAGTTTGCGATCGTGATTACAAAAGAGAAAGCTGGAAATCGTAATCACAAAACTACTTGAATCATAAACTAGATGGGTATTTATACAACCCTTACAAAAGCCCTAACCTTGATCGTAAACCCATAAGAAGAACCAGCCCATCATGCCCAAATCGTAAACCCTAATAAGCCCAAACCAATGTAAGCCCAATCTAATGTTCATGCCTCACAATGTATAGCCCAACAGTTCTTAAAGCAAAAGTTGCAAAGAACTTATCACCTCAGCAGGAATTTTCTTATTATTCTGGAGGATCGTCATCTTCAAGGAGTCCATCTCCTAGGTATGGTTCTTCTGATGGTTTCTATAGTACCGTTGATTCTGACCATTCATCTGGTTTTTTCAACGTCAATATAATTCTCAAGCATTATTTGAGAACGACTTTGTTATGTATGTCGTCAACCGGGACATCTAGCTGCTGATTGTCCGACGACTGCATATATCCACAAAAGTGCAAAATATGTGGATAACAAAGGTCAAATTTTTGATGAACCATGGTCTTCAAAGATTAAATCAACTCGTAAATCGTCTTGGTCTAAACCGAGTATGTCAGTTGAATCTGATTCTGGTTCTGATCACAAATTATAATTTTTACAAATTTGGAAACCAAAAGCTGTTTCTAAGGCCCATGATGACTATGTGGAAGACACCGGGCGACCCAACGCTGTTGAATCAGGTCGATCCCAAAGAGACTAATATTTTATTTGG
Source organism: Deinandra increscens subsp. villosa (assembly GCA_039602395.1). NCBI lineage: Eukaryota > Viridiplantae > Streptophyta > Magnoliopsida > Asterales > Asteraceae > Deinandra > Deinandra increscens. Next base: position 18,271,371 of record JBCNJP010000008.1, read on the forward strand.
TGTCAAGCAGGTATTTCAGGAAGACCTCTCGGTGATTTGAAAATTGCTGATTGTGGAATATCTATGCTAACATAAACTGAATTTCAAAATCAAATTTTGTTTTCAAAAGCAAGTTTTCGTGTTGGTTGATCAATTTTTCATTTGTTTTTCACCCCATCTCATTCTGAGGGGGAGTTTGTTTTTGCTAAAATCCAAAAATAGTGTGTTGTTTTTCAAATCGCAAAAATGAAAATCTATGAATAGAGTTGTCATTTTTAGGGGGAGAAATTTGAAAAAGACAAAAACATTGATAAATGCAAAAAGCCAAAAACATTGAAAAATGAGAATGAGAAATTGTATCCGACATGATTGGGAAATGATGGTACATTGGCTGACAGTGTCTGACTCATGGATAAAATAGATGAAAAAGCCATAAGACCATTTGATCGATGTGTAAGGC
>JBCNJP010000008.1:18272309-18290261 GCA_039602395.1 Deinandra increscens subsp. villosa
GCTGCTGATTTGAAGTCTTGGATGTGGTGTTCCGGGTCCCCACTTCCGTCGTATGTTTTGACTGTCGATGGTAGCTTTGTCTTAGGTGGGCACTCGAATTTTTCAATTCTATCTGTGAACTTGCTCTCCTCCTCTGGCACGTATGGCAGTGCGAGGACATTTGTGGTATCGTGTGTGCTGAAGAGGGGAGTTGTCTAGGACGAGACAATTGTGGTGCTCGATTGGGAATGTGTCCCGAAACCGGGTGGGCGATTCAAGATCTGACCAACCGGTTGGAACGGTGTGGTGTGTGGCATTTGAAATCCTTGTGGCCCGTATCGGTAGTATGCTGGGAAAAATTGTTGTTGCGGGAAGCCCGACTGGTATGGCTGGTATCCCTACATGTGAGCGAAGTTGCTCAGCTGAGTCATTGTGAGAGATATTGCTGCCGTGGAGAGTCTCGTGTCAGCGCCTGCACTGGTTAGCCTGCTTGTTTTTAGGGTGGCACCGGAGGTGTTGCTCCCCGGTGTGTTTGCCATGGTTAAGACCCTTGTGCTGTCTGTAACTACAGCTCTTGGCCTGCCTTCGTGCGTTCCGCCTGTCAACGATGGTATCGTGTTGCTGATGTTTGGTGGTTCGTCGTCATACGATAGTTGCAAACATACACCTTTGAGACGCTCTGCTGCGACATATTCGTTCATTACCTGTCGAATGTGGAGGAAGTTTCTGCTAACCAGCTCCGGTGTTAGTGTCAACACTGTGGAATCTTCTGACTCTAACGTGTTGACGCCAGGCTGATCCCCGGACGGGGTGGTGAAGCCTGCCTCAGCGTCTGAAGTGTTCGGCATTCTTCCTTGATGTAAGACCGTGTGGATGGCGCCAATGTAGAATCTTCGTATCCCTCCGGCGCGAGGATAAGTATTTGTTTGATCAAGAAAGAAGGAAGGGCGAGTGACGCTGTATTGAATGCCAACTAACCTGGTGGTTGAGGGGTATTTATAGCCCTCAACCCTTGTCTTGATGTGCCATTAATGAGTCTTTCCCGAATAGGCGACCTGCAGGACTGTGCTGTCAGGCAGCGCCGCATGCTACAGTGCCTATTTCGAGTAATCCTTGATCAGTGAGCCCGGCCGGGTGGTGTAGTGTTCGTCCGGTCATGTGGTCTTGAGCTTTGGTCTGTACCGTCTGTGTAGATGGTTGTCGAGCCCGACCGAGTGGCCTTGTGGGTTACCGGTCGGTATGGTCGGTTTGTGTTGAGGGACGACCGTGACGTCATCACGGGTGGACATACGTCATCACTCATGGTTAGCTCATGGTTAAAGAAAAATATATTTGGTAATATAGAAATCTAAATTAGAGAACTTTTTACATGATTGCTATTTCTATTTGTCCAAGAACTCAAGAATGTTTTTATACATATGCTTATATCATTCTTATCCTCATTTATTTATCTAAATTCTAGGTATTATTACAATGTAAAAGATTCAAGACTACACCAGCCTGTGGAACAAGGAAGGAATGATGGGATCTACATTAGATGTGTAGCTTCTGCCCAAAATCTTTGGGCAGTCATCATGGATGCACGGACAGGGTTCATTTCGCAAGTTTTTGATAGGTCAGGATTGGTAACAGTTACGATCCAGTTTGATTGTTGACATGATAATTTGATAAAAGTTTTACTCCCTCCGTCTTAGAATTGTTGTCTCTTCTCATATTTATTTGCCCCAAAAACACTTCAAAAAAGTTGGATGGTTATTGTTTACTAGATTATATTTTACTTTAATTACCCTTATCGTCTAGTCCTGCAAGTTTTTCAAGTGATTTGTTATTTGAAATGCATTAAGGATAAAATTGCAGTTATGCTTTATGAAATATGTATTAATGGTACATATCTTAAAATCATGTTGTTTATGTTACCATTCTACCCATTTGACCAGTTTCTTTTTAACCATCAATTTTTTATTTATTTTACTATTTGATGTTGGAGATAAAAGAGTATGCAAATCAACTTTTCCATAGGTAAATGAGTGAAGATTAAAAAAAAAGATGCAATACTTGAGATGGGAAAATGGGCAAGTAGGTAGTAGGGTTAGGTAATGGGTCAAAATGTTTGAGTTCTGATATGGATTGGATTGACCGGAAAATTAGGTTCAAATTCTTTTAATTTCTTGTAAGCAATTTTTTTTTGAATAGTTAACACACACTCTAATCTACTCTTAAATTACACCCGAAACTTCATTGTCAGGGATTGAACCCATGACCTATAGGTAAGACAAAGCCTTACCACCTTCCCCTTAACCACTAGGACAAGGGATCTGATCTGTTAATGTGTCAATTATGTTAATAAAGAATCTGATCTGTTAAATGATTTATGAGGTTGAGTTCTGATATGGATTGGATTGACCCGTCTCATTTCCAGCTATTACTTTATTATTTGACCTTCTAACCGGCACAGATAACAAAAGACAAATCGACCCTAAAGTATATGGGTCATAACTAAATTATTCAAAGTAATACACTAGAGGTGGAATAATGGATGGGTCGGTCTGGTCATGGGTTCGAGTCCAAATGGTAAATTTTTATAAGGTTTCGGTTGAACCAGAACTTTTGCTCAGAAATAGTGGTAAATGTCTAAAAAAATAATATCATTTCAATAATAATTTGATTTCTTATATAATTTGATTTATGAGGTTTTTGTGATTTTTAACTTAGACCTATAGGCCCCCCTCTCTCTCCCTCTCTGATTTTATGTTCTGACCTTTAGATCTTACATATAACTTGAAGTCAAAATACACAATTGAATGCTTTGGCCCCTTTTATTTAAGGAATGGATAATGGAACAATGGGAGAAGAGTTATTACATTACGTCACTCGCAGGTGCATCAAATGGCAGTGCCTTGGTTGTAATGTCCAAGGGTAAGTTCTGTTTCCTTTTTTGCGGATATATTCTTAACCAAAGCTTAGCCAAGTTTCAAGAATTTGATATTCCAGAAGTAGTGTTACAGTTTTCCGTTTTTACCCGTCATTAGGGACCGCATATACACAACAATCATACAAAGTAAGTGATTCGTTTCCGTTCAAATGGATCAACAAGAAATGGAAGGAGGGATTTCTGGTCACTTCTATGACCACAACAAGGAATAAATGGGGCATTGTGATGTCTCGTGATGCAAGATTTTCTAAATAGGTCTTATTTTCAACTTAGATACATACTTTGTTCAAAAGTTCTATAACCATGTCAAATGTCTAAAGTACCCTTTTATAATAGATTAAGAGGCTGTTTGGTTCGTCTGTTTCATTTGGTGCTAAATGAATACGCTGTCTGTATGGTAAAGAAATACTGAATCAATAATGTGCTGAATCATAATGTGCTGTTTGTGAATCATAATGTGCTGTTTGTTTGGACATCCGAATGACTGTATAATCAAACAAAAAAAAACACTAACAAATCACTTTGAGAACAAAAAAAAAAAACTATTTTTTTCTTCATTACCTTGTCCCATATTGGTGTGTGAATAAAAGTTCTATTTTTTTCTTTCATTTTAGTTTGTCCCACATTGATTTGGGAACAAAAACAGAGTTAGTTTATATATGACAACCTACATGACATATTAAGTTCTTATGTTGTGTTTTACTCCGGTATCTACCCGCGCGTAGGGGGGGGGTGCAAATTTGGTGAAATTGCCTTCCCGTACGCATGACCTGCGGACACGAATGCAGCTCCGAAAACCGGGGGTCGAGGACAATTTTTTTTCCGTTTGTTCCAGCCCCGCATGTCCCGACGCCCATCGAGCCCCACGTCTATATGCTTAAGCAGCCCAAATCCGGCTGAACTGAACAGACCGGAATCTCTTTTTCGGTCAGCTTTTTTCCGGTGAACCAAACACACCTAAATCGCTAAAATGTCTTAATCGGTCAGCTGCTTTAGGATCCAGACCTCATTCAGCCCAACCAAACACCCGCTAAGAGGAATGTATGGACCTCCATCACTTTTATGGGGTCAAATGGGTAAAGTTTGATTATTTTAGCTAAAAAAGGAAACGGGTCGAAACTGACTCTTTAATGCATATACATTTTTAAAAAGTTGCTTTTCTTGCAACAAAACATTTCTGTAATCATATTTTAACACAAATTAATTGCAGAAGAATAAAAGCAACTGGTCAAAAAGGTGTTTTGGGTCAATCAAACTTACCATTATGAAGAGATTACCCTGTTTGACTCATTGCTCAGTTTGACGTGCCCGTCTAGTTTTGCAACCTCTATTCTCAATAATCGGGTTTTTAAGCAACTTCTTGCATGCTTATTTTTTTTTTTATTTTTTTTTTTGGAACGGCCATCCATTAAAACAAAAGCTCCATAGCAAGAAGCTAAAGAAGCAGGAACATTACAAAGGAAACAAAACAAAACTTACAAGTTAAACAAGTTCCAATCTAACCATTTAAGATTAACCTCCTTACACCGGTATTTAAACCACAAAAAACTCCAAGATTTTATATCTCTGATGACCTTACTAGTAGATGGCTCCAACCCTTCAAAAACAACTTTATTTCTCTCTTTCCATAAACTCCAAATACTCAATAAGATCACCACCGAGATCGCCTTTTCTCTTCTATTGCTTCTACGAAAGTCTTTAATTCCTTCCACTATATCCTTAGCCGAGAAGAAAAACCACGCAGGGGCTTTGACCCATTGATTTACAACCGTCCATATATAATTCGAAAATGAACACCCCGAAAATAAATGATCCGAAGACTCCGAAAGCTCCCCACACAGCGGACAACTCAAATCGGCGATAGGAATGTTCCGAACCTGCAGTTGATCTTTGGTAGGATTCCTGTTCAATACCATACGCCAAGCCAACAAATTGATTTTCATTGGAACTCCCGGACACCTGTTTAAACTCCATTCTGCCCCATTAGAAGCCATCTCCTGCATCAATCTTCTTAAACTTCTCACAGAGAACGCAATGTCGTCGGACCCGATCCATTTCCACGATCCGTTGACCTGGACAAAAAGGTTCTGCAACGGCAAAAAATGATTATGAATTTCAGCAACATTTTTATGTATTCCCTTCCAAATGCCACTCAAACTTGGTCCTCGAGGGACCCCAAAAAACTAAGCTCTCGGACCGTGGACACTATCTATCACCCTTTTCCACAATTTATTATCCTCCGTAAGATACCTCCATACCCATTTAGCATTGAAACACTTGTTAATAATCTCCAAAGGAACAAGACCTAGGCCCCCCTCTTCCATCGGTTTTAACACATTTGCTCGGGCCACCCAATGTATCTTATTCCCGTCGCCCAATCCCCCCCCCCTCCCCATAAAAAATTCATACGAATTCTTTCCAAACTCTCCACCACCTTTTTTGGGGCTCGATACAAGGAGAAATAATAGGATGGAAGACTCTCCAATACCAATTTAATGAGGACAAGTCTCCCCGGCAACGATAAATTCTTAGCTTTCCAAGTAGACAATCGGGATCGGAAAATTTCTACCACTTTATTCCAATGTTTCCCCAAATTCATATTCGCTCCAACCAATAAACCAAGGTAGTAGAAAGGAAGATCACACACCCTACACCCCAAAAGCTCCGCTCTCTCCTTGACCTCCTCACTCTCCACATTCACTCCATGCAACCCACATTTACCTAGATTAACTTGCAGCCCAGAAACTAGAAAAAAACACCAGAGAAGTCTTCTCATATTAAGAAAGTTTAGCATAGACCAGTCACCGATCAGCATGGCATCGTCAGCAAAAAACAAATGGGATATTAACGGACCCCCATTAGGGAGTTTAATCCCATGGAAAATGCCCATCTCCTTAGCCTTCTCCATCATGCAATGAAAACCCTCCATGACAATAGTAAAAAGAAACGGAGATAATGGATCTCCTTGCCTTAACCCTTTAAAGCAATCAAATTCCTTCGTAGGGGAACCATTTACCAACACCGAAGCTCTAGACGCCACAAGAATCCCCCTAATCCAAACTCTCCATTGAGGGGGAAAATTCATTTGACGTAACATATCGTCGAGAAAATTCCAATCAAGGCTGTCATAGGCCTTATTGAAATCAATTTTGAAAATACTCGCCTTTTTTTTGGTCTTTCTCAACCAACCAAGAGCTTCATTAATCACTAAAGGCCCATCAAGAACACTCCGATTAGCAACAAACGCCATTTGTGTTTCCGAAATAATCGAATCCAGCACCCCTTTCAATCGATTCGCTAACACCTTTGAAACAACCTTTGGGATACACCCCAGAAGACTAATGGAACGAAACTCCCCAAGGTTTTGAGGGTCGGGAACCTTCGGAATGAGACAAACAAAAGAAGATGAGCATCCTTTAGAAAACGTCCCATTAACATGGTAATCATCCATTATATTCTTGAAATCATTTTGGAACAAATCCCAGAATTTATGAATGAAACGAAAGCTAAAACCATCAGGACCCGGGCTCTTATTCCCCCCACACATCCAAACGGCAGCCTTTATTTCATCCACCGAAAAAGGCGTGATCAGCTCTTCCCCCTGCTGGACCGAGATGCTCTTAACTCCATGGCAAACAAAAGACGGTTTCCTTGTATCCTCCTTGCTAAACTTTTCCGAAAAAAATCGATGAACCTCCATTTTGATGTCCACTGGACTCGATAACCAATTTCCATCCACGTTCAAACAATTAATCCTACCAACAGCACAACGATTCCGAAATAAACCATGGAAAAAATGCGAGTTCTCCTCCCCCTCCAAAGCCCACCGAACCTTGGCTTTTTTAGCCAAATCCAATTTAGCTCTTTTATCCAAATCCATTAATTTCATTTTGTCCAAAACCCACTGGTTCATCTCCACCTCTGATAACTCTCTGATTTCAGACAAAGCTTCCCATTCAAAAATTTTGTCACATAACCTCTGTCTATCCAGAGACTCCCACCTCTTTTCTTCCCTGATCCAAATTTTAAGAAACTCCTTAATCACTCTCAGTTTACCAGATAACACAAAATCCGGTCTACCTGTCCCTTTAAACTCCTCCAACGCTAAATGAACCACCTCACGCAACCCAGCCTTTTCAAACCAGGAAGAAAAAAAACTTGAACGGGGACGGGCCAAAATCCAACTCCGCAGATTTGAAAATCAAGGGGTTATGGTCCGATAAGAGTCTCGGAGCCGCCCTTAGAGTAGCGTTAGGCCACCTACAGAAAAATTCCCCACAGACCAAAACCCTATCAAGTTTGCTAAAGCTTTTCCCATTTCCAAAAGAACACGTAAATCTGCCACCCCCCATTCCGTATTCGTTTAACCCAGCCTCAGCAATGAAGCTATTAAACGCCTCTGCTCCACCTACATCAAACTGGGAATTCATCCTCTCGCAAGGACTACGGACCTCGTTGAAATCTCACGTTACCACCCACAGCCCCCTCCTCTCATTCATTACTACCAGAATCTCATTCCATAATACACGTTTATCCCTCAGCGGTTGCGGAGCATAAACATTTACCAAATTAAATTCAACATTAACCCCCAGGAGAACACCCGAAACGCAAAGAAAATTAGAATTACCCACCTGGGACGAGATCGAGAATGCTTTGGGATCCCAAGCCGTGAGCAAACCACCCGAATTCCCCCTCGACGGCACCGCCCTCCAATCTACATCTCTATTCCCCCACACTCTGGCCACCAGAAGATCATTGATTAATTGCGATTTGGTTTCTTGAAGACACAAAAAATTAACCCTGGACGAAGAGATCAGATCCTTAACCCAGATAATATTGGAATCCCCCCGGATCCCTCTCACATTAAGGCATAATAGATCCATCAGATTACAACCCTTGTCGTCGCCTGGGACACCACTCTTGGAACCTGGTCTTCACACCCCGAGAAATCCACCCCAACACTCCTCCCCACCTCTTTGACTTGGTTTGCTTCTTTCTCCACCCAGGCCTCCGCAATATCCCTACGAGATCCAAAATTTCCCCCAGGTCTGAGTCCCTCAATCCCCCCTGATGTCGAAACTTCTCCATTTCTATCTCTCCTTTCTCTGACTAAGACCTCCCCGACATCAATACCCTTCTGTCTAATACTTTCGATAAAATCCAGGGAGTAAGGAACCACCGAGCCCAAAGAACCCACCTCATTTAACTCAATAGGTTTATGGGCCAAATCCCCCTTATCCACACTACTCGGCCCAACATTCTTAGGCCCAGAGTTTCTCCCAGACGAGCTGAGAAGCCCATCCCTGATATCATTCGACATATTATCTAGGGAATGTTCCCTGCCATTAACACTCTGACAGCCCACCGAAAACCCTTCCTCTCTCTCATTGAATTGAGGGAAATTCCCAAGATTTCCCATGCACGCTCCTCCCCCAAGTCCCTCCAGATTCCCACCCTCAAAATTCCACGTGTCCTCTTCCTCGCCCTCTTCATCATTCCAGTTATCTCCTTCATCTTCCGGCGACCTTTCCGATTCCATCATCTCCGGGAAAGATTCCTCCTCCATAAACGTCGGGATCCAGCTCTCTCTATCCTCCCTCACTTGAGCGATAACCGTATCACCTCTCCATTCCACAAAAATCGCTTCGTCAATAAACTTCCAGCAATTGGTCAGGATCGTAACTCTACCCTTGCAGCATTCCCCGTTCAGCCAGGACGATTGCGCCGGCCAAATAATTCTTCCAAAACCTTTGGCAATCTCATCATAACTAGAATCATCTCTCAAGTGAAGAGGCAATCCCAAAATATTGATATCCACTATACGATTTCTACCGAAGCTTTGACCCATCCACACCTCCAGGGAATTAAAATATTTCTTCCACCATTGAACTTTTCCTTTCAGGAACTCACCAGAACTCTCCTTGTCGTTGAAAACCAATAATACATGCAAACCTCCGACGTACGTCACATCGAAATTTGCCCGACCTCCCTCCTTCGCGAGCACTTTGATATTGCATTGGGATGCCCCATCCAGAGCCTCACCCAGCAGCGCCCTCCCGAAAAAGGACGCCGGGTACTTAGTAACATCCTCAGGTAGACGGATCTTTCTCAGCTTGCAAATATCTGGCGAAAAGCTCTCCTTCTCCTTCTGGACCTCTCCAGTGACCACCTGTTTGAAAGACTTACTTCCCGTCTCCTCGAATTTTCTGTCTTCCTTAGGAGCCCAGCAACGAGGATTCTCTCCCAGGTTCTTCTTGTTGCTCACAACTCTACTGACCGACTCTCTCGGAACCTTTGCTAAATTAGCAGAGATTCGACACCCCTTGATCCTTAAGTTATTCAGTCTCCTTTCCATCACCTCAACATCCGCTACTCTCTTGAAATGAATGAAACCGAAAGCCTCCTGGTTATATCTCTTCTTCTTCGGGATAAATACGTCCGAAACGATCCCAAGATCTTTCGAGGCCATCCATATTTCCCCAACAGAAGTTCCCTCCGGAAAACCACTAATGAAGAAAGACCGTCCAGGTTCCTCCTTATGTTTCTTCCTATTAATCACTTGCCACCCTTCGTGCGGACGCATTTTCTAACACCTACACAGAGGAGTCACTAAACCGCTAACGTTGCTCGTTTCAACTCTATCGTACTTAGATCAAGCATACACAGGGTGTTATACACCGAGGGATTCGGTTTCCCGATAACAAAACCTCGTTGCTAACACAGCTCGTTACACTCAATCCAAACCACGATGAAGGAATACAGGAACGTTCTCGGAAAGAGTCCAAAGCAAGGGTCAAAACAATGAAAACGGAGACGTCGGAAATTCGCCGGCCAAAGAAACACCCCCCCCCCAGAGAGAATTAATTAACCATATAACTATTATTAAGTTTGATTCTTTTGACCCTAAACAGTAAGAAATTTATTATGCAATCAGTTTTCTCTAAGCACTAAAAACTGATTAAGTTGCATTGATCACTTTTGGCAATAAGTATTGACATTTCCAAAGTGATCATTGCTACTTGAAGAAACAGAATTCTATAATTGGTTGCTAAAAGTCAAATATAGTTGGTTAAGTTTTACATGTATTATTTATCACATTAATTTTTTTTTTAACATTTTCTTACCCATTTATCAATATATTATTACTTTATCCTAATAGTAAGAAATTTTTTTTAATGAAATTAGTTGTTGGCAACACAAAGAAAAGTGATTAAGCTATAATAATCACTTTAGACGCGCATCCAAACATCCTTTGATGTATTATAACCTTACCAAGGGTTTTTTAGGTAATATGACACGAAAACTTTATAAAAATAAAGGAAATTTGTGGAAGACCTCATATAAGAGTTGGTTAATGAAAAAGATAATTAAGTAAGCTTTACATTTTCTCAAACCTTATTATCCAGATCTGACAATTTGTTTATAAATAATACGAAGTATATAAAAATGAAAAGCAGTTTTACCAACACAAAAATCCAATTAAGTTGCAATAATTAGCCTTTATACCCTTATTAAAAACACCCTTTAGACTTTTTGTAAAGATTCCAAAGGGCCTTTTTGTAATTATAAGATGTAACTTTTTAAAACTTTTATCGTTGCAGATGGGAGATTTGGGGAAGGGATGATACAATTTTTTTTTAAAAAAAAATCTAATGAATATTAAAATCATCATTTGAAGTGAAAAAAAAGTTGCAGATGGGAGATTTGGGGAAGGGATTATACAATTTTTTTAAAAAAAAAATCCAATGAATATTAAAAACATCATTTGAAGTGAAAAAAAGTTGAAGTGTTTTATCATCATCACCGTACTCAGTAAATCCCACCAATAGCAAAACTAAGGTAGGGTCTGAGGAGGGTTAGATGTAGACTGTTGGGCTATACATTTGAGGCATGAACATTAGATATGGGCTTACTTGTTATTGGGCTTGGAGTTTACGATAATGGGCTTAGTGGATTACGATTTAGAGCTTAGTGGGCCGGTCATCTATGTGTTTACTATTGGGCTTAGGGCTTTTGTTAAGGGTAGTATATAAACCCCTTTAGTTTATGATTAGAGGCAGTTGTGGTTTACGATTTGTGCCTATCTCTTGTAATTCCGATCATAATCATCAATCCAAGGAAGTAATTTGTTCTTCATTTAAGATTTGATCTTTTAGTGTTGTGTTTCACTCATATCAAGTCTATTTCATCTACTTTCTCTTGAATCAATCTCGTACAAGGTTTCTGCACTTGTTCGAGATCAAAATATCGTGAACGGTTGTTGATCCCGGACCAACAATTGGTATCAGAGCTAAGAATCGTTGTTGATACATGGTCCTTGATCGTCATGTGAAGTATCGAATACAAGACGGATTCACACAAGGATGCTGAGGTCCGAACTCAGGCCGAACCTGGAGTTCGGACATTGCCGAACGTGTGGCCGAACCTCAGGTTCGGCCAGTCGTATTTCAGTCCTATAAATATGTGTGTTGTATTCAGTGATGATAACAGTCTATGCTTTCGCGTCATATATTCTCAGTGTACTCTATGGTCTCAGTGGTTAATACAAAGATCATTTGTATTTACTCTTCGTGTTTTGTTTGTTTACATTGATTTCATTACGACTAAGTAGAAGATCCACACGCTCACGCACTTTCAAGTGGTATCAGAGCATTAGGTTTGTTCTACTAGTCGGAGATCAGTGTTTTTCGGAGTTTTGAGTTCAAATTCACAATTTTGCTAAAATGTCAATCATTTTTGAGTTCGTTTGATCGTCTCGAGTGTGCTTTTTGTCAAAAATCCATTTCTAGATCGTTTCTATCGAGTTTGCTTGAATTCCTGTCGAAAAATCCAGTCAAAAACGTTGAAAATCGAGAAAATGTGGTCGAGTGAAATCTGTCTCGTTTGAGGTTGGACAAGTTCGGCATAACCGCTCCGAACTTGAAGTTCGGACGGAGTTCGGTCTCTTTATTGGTTCGGTGAGAGTTCGGTGAAGGATCGGTCTGTGTTCGGACTAAGTTCGGTGATCGTTCAGAGTTATTTGGTTTTTGTTCGTCCGAAGGTCTGGTTCGGAGAGAGTTCGGCGTAGTCAAGTTCGGACCAAGTTCGGTGACAGTTCGGAGGAGGTTTGGACGAGGTTCGGAGTGAACAGTAACCAATTTTTTTCGAAAATGTCCGATTTTCAAGCGTTCGCGGCTATTCAAAATTCAGTTCAGGCAACTATGCAAACAATGATTAACTATGACAATGAAATTGGAACCAGTCAGAAAGTTCCCAAATTACTTAAATTGGAAGATTATCATAGTTGGGTGACACGATTTGAAGCGTTTGTTTCCGCAAATGATATCGATATGTGGTTATCGTGTTCTGAACAATATACATATCCTAAGGGTGAGGATGGGGAACCAATTCTTCAAAGGAAGCTTTCTGGTGAACAAAAGAAAGCATATCAAGCTGAGAAAAAGGCTTATGGCACTTTAACAATGGCTTTGCCTACTGATTTACTACATCAATTTTCAAGCAACTATACCGCAAAGAGTTTGAGGGATGCTCTAGAAAAGAGATGTGAAGGTAATGACCAGTATAAGAAAAGTCGACAAAAAGTGTTGATGAAAGAATTTGATAGCTTCAAGCGTTATCAGAATGAATCAATTCCAAATTTAATTGCAAGATTTGCACATTTAATGAGTGAAATGAAGTTGGTGAATCTTACAAAAGATGAAGCTGGTAGAAAAGAAAATATTTTGGAAGCTCTACCAGAGAAGTGGGAAAATTATGTGATGATGATTACTAATGATAAGGATTATCCAAGGTTGTCGTTTAATGATTTGATTCAAAGAATCCAAGCTAGGGATATGGAGTTAAAAGTGAACAAGTCACTTCCTGAGCAAATTCAGAATCCTGCAGTGTATTATGGCAACAATGATTCAACTTTAAATGCTGGAAAGTCTAATATTCTTAGTTTTGCACCCCCTACAGCATTTCTGGCAGGTAAATCTGAAACTCCAAGTTATTCATCTGCTGGTTGTACTGTGTCAATTCCTAGTTCTTCGACTCAAAGTGCATTGTCTGTTCGAATCTGATACTTTTTCAAGTATATCTTTGGTTCAAGAAGAATTACCTAAGATTTCTGAGAATTCAAAAGATGACGAATTTAAATGTTATAAATGTGAGAAGTTACTCAAGGAAATTGCAAGGTTTGAACAACATAGTCAAATTTCAACTGAGGAAATTGTGGTGTTAAAGAAAGAGTTGGAAGATTTTCAAAAGAAATATTATGCGTTAGTTCATATTCATGAAGATGTTTTGAAGGAAAAGGCTCAATTGGCTGAAGAGTGTGAGAAAGCCAAAGCTGAAGCGTTAGATGCAGCTCAAGATTTTGAGAATCTGTTTGAGAAGAGTTATCCGGTTCAGCAAAAATATGAAGAGGCTACTGCTCTTATTGCAAAAACTGTTGTTACCGTTGAGAAGCTTCAAAACAAGATCTCTATGCTTCAAGATGAAAATGTTCTTTATAGAGACAAGAATGAAGTGTTAACAAAAGATGTGGAGATCTAAAAACAAAAGAGAGAAAATGTGCTTGAAGAATTATATGCTGAATGTGAGATCCGGAAGTTACAAACTTACGAATATGATGATCTCAATGCAAAATTCATCAAGTCACAACAAGAGGTGTTTGAAGGTCAACAGAAGATTAATGACTTGAAATTGGAGATTTTGGAATTAAAAAGACAAGTTAAGAATTGCAATTTGTCACCGACATTGCTAAATTTCTTATACAAGCAGGATCAGAGTTCAGAGAAGTCTAAGGAAGAAAATATTCACTTGGTACCTCAACCAGTAGATTTGATTGAAGTTACTTCTGCTCAGATTGATCCAAAAGCTGAAATACATGATTGTTCCAAATTTGCCACTCCGCCCAAGAAGAACAAGTCCAAGTCTAAAAAGAAGGAGAAACCTTTGGGTGAAGCTCCAAAATTTATTTCAAAGTCTGTATTGCTGGAAAATGAGAAAGTATTTGATAAGGTTGCTTCTAGTTCTTCATCTGCAACCGAATAAGAGAAAGTTTTGATTGAAAAGAACAAGCTGAAGGATATCAAAGCCAAATTCACTAGTGACGCTAAGTCAAGAGAAGCTTCATGTTCTTTTTCAATTTCTTCAAAGACTCAAGGATCTAAACACAAAGGTTTAGGTTACAAAGTGTTGGAGGAAACAGTTCAAGCAAAGAAATAAGTGAAGGTTGTGAAGGTTGAGAAGGTTTCTTATTATTCTGGAAGATCTTCATCTTCAAGGAGTCCATCTCCTAGGTATGATTCTTCTGATGGTTTCTTTGATAACTTTCATTCTGAACATTCATCTGATTCTCAAAAATCAAAACACTTTTCACACAATTTTCGAGAAAGACTTTGTTATGTATGTCGTCAACCAGGACATCTAGCTGCTGATTGTCCAACGACTGCATATATCCACAAAACTGAAAAATATATGGATAACAAAGGTCAGATTTTTGATGAACCATGGTCCCCAAAGCTTAAATCAACTCGTAAATCGTCTTGGTCTAAATCAAGTTCGTCGGTTGAATCTGATTCAGGTTCCGATCAAAAATTAAAACTTTTACAAATTTGGAAACCGAAAGTTGTTTCCAAGGCCAACAAGGACTTTGTGGAAGACACGGGGCGACCCGACACTGCTGATTCGGGTCGATCCCAACGCGACTAATGTTTTATTTGGTGTCAAGCAGGTGTTTCAGGAAGACCTTTCGGTAATTGAAAATATTGCTGATTGTGAAATATCTGTTCTAATTAAATTGAATTTCAAAAACAATTTTGATTTTCAACAAGGTTAAATTGCTAGTATTCATGTTGGTTGATCAATTTTTCTTCTTTTTCACTCTGTCTCATTCTGAGGGGGAGTTTGTTTTTGCAAAACTACAAAAATAGTGTGTTGTTTTTTCAAATTGTAAAAATGAAAATCTATAAATAGAGTTTTCATTTTTAGGGGGAGAAATTTAAAAAGCCAAAAACATTGAAAAATGAGAAATTGTATCCGACATGATTGGAAAATGATGGTACATTGGCTGACATTGTCTGACTCATGGATAAAGTAGATGAAAAAGCCATAAGATCATTTGATCGATGTGCAAGGTAGGCTCGGCAAATCAGAAAGTGTACAAATGTGATATACACTAAATCTGATGCTTGACTTAGTGGACGACATCTTGATGCATATCTCATGATATATCAGGAAAAAGATGTGTGAAAAATAAGATGAGAAGTCAATGTGTATACATGTGTTCATTTTGCAAAGATTTAAACTTGTTTGATTTTCTTTATTTTGTCAAACGATCGGACTTTCTCTGCGTGTCGAAAGACCGACCTGATTGTTGTTCGTTTGACGTTCTGCTTTATTTTCTTTGGTGTTTCGTATAACTCATCGGACTTTCTCTGCGTGTACGGGAGTACCGACCTGATTGTTGTTGAGTTATACAATTTCAACTTGTTTTATTTTCTTATTTTGTTAAATCCGAGGCCTTATCTGCGTATCGAATGATCGACCTTAAGGTAGACGATTTAACGTTCTTATTTCTTTTTGCATGGAACACAGTTGACTATATCATGGTTACAATTATTGTGTGATTAAAATCACAAATGAAATCACAAAATGTGATAAGCAAAGCATATCTTAGTATGTCTGATAGTGTGGGGTACACTGGTCAATGCAAATTTAATCAATACCTTAATATATCCAGATGTTATGAGTATGATTGTGCCAGAGTTTAAAGTTGGACAAATTATATCTGTAATCGGCATGGCTTATGTGCTACAATAATTGAAATTGAAATGTAGTTCAGCATGTTATGATCAATATGATTCCAAGTTGTGATCTTTCTCACAAAAGACAAAAATAGTGTCTAATTCTGTATTGTTTTACTTTTCTTATCAGAAAAATATCAAAAAGATTTTAGGTGTGTTTTGATATAAAGTTTCAAAAAGCCAAAAAGGTTTTGTTTCTGATTTGTTTTCGATTGATCAACACGAAATACAAATTCAATTATCTTGGAGTCTCGAAAAGACATTTTGCACCAAGATTATTTATGATTGGCAGGTTTCTAAGTGGGAAGAGAACATCACAACTTCAAGTCGTCTGAAGATTGTTAATAAAGAGATTACACACGATACAATATCAAGTATTCAAGATTGAACTCATTATCAAGATCGAGGAAGAGTTTGATTGAAGATACTAGATGCAAGGTTGATAAAGGAAATGATACTGCACATGCCGAGGGGGCGTTTGTTGATACATGGTCCTTGATCGTCATGTGAAGTATCGAATACAAGACGGATTCACACAAGGATGCTGAGGTCCGAACTCAGGCCGAACCTGTAGTTCGGACATGGCCGAACGTGTGGCCGAACCTCAGGTTCGGCCAGTCGTATTTTAGTCCTATAAATATGTGTGTTGTATTCAGTGATGATAACAGTCTATGCTTCCGCGTCATATATTCTCAGTGTACTTTGTGGTCTCAGTGGTTAATACAAAGATCATTTGTATTTACTCTTTGTGTTTTGTTTGTTTACATTGCTTTCATTACGACTAAGTAGAAGATCCACACGCTCACGCACTTTCAATCGTTGATTCGAGGTTCTCACGATATTGGATTCAAGCCTTTTCTGAAAAAGTTTGAGTTTTTGAAGGTTTAGAGGCTGTTCTTCGAGTTTACGACCAGAGCTGCTGCTGTTTTGAAGGTTTACGACTGGTTGTTCTTGAAGATCTTCATCAGAAACGTGTTTACGACATCAAGACAGGATTTTTGTGTGTTTACGATCAGAAATATCGAGTTTACGACATTTTTCAACCGGAATTAGGAGTTTACGACTTTGTCTGATCGGAATCAGGTTTACGATATCTTTGATCGGAATCAGAGTTTACGATTGTGAGTTTACGACCCGCGCGTGTCAGCATCGTAAACAGGGGTTTACGATCGGAAACTCATATTTTTGAATTTTTGGACTTATAGTTTAAGTTTTCCTAAGCTTTCGTGATGGACTTCGAACCAAGCATGTATCAGAAATTGGATTTTGAGATTGGATCAACCACTCGTCCTCCTAGACTCACATCAGCGGATAATTTTCTTGAGTGGAAATATAGATTTCAGAACCATTTGAAGAGTTATGATTTGAGACTGTGGAGATCTGTTGTGAATGGACCGTTCATACCAACGCACACTGAAGCAGCAAAGGGTGGAGTTGTAAAGACTGAAGCAGAATACTCAGATGACGATTGGGAGAGATGCAACAAGGATGAGAGGGCTTATACAATTATGACTATGGCTTTGACACCAGAGATTGCTCAGGGATTCAAGAAGTACAAAACTGCGAAGAAGCTATGGGATGCACTAGTGGTAGCTTATGAAGGTAATCCAGATATCAAGGCTAGCCGAAAATAGATGCTGAAGCAGAAGTTTAACTTATTCAATCACGTTCAGGGAGAGTTTTTTGAAGCTCAAGTTCAGAGATTCGTGTCCTTAATCACTGAAATGTCAAGCTATGAGGTTGAACCTGAACAGGAAGATAAGAATTTGAAGCTCTTGAACAGCTTACCCAAGAACTGGAATACCAACATCTCAATTATCAAAGATAACAACAAGCTGAGTGAGTTAACTGTTGATGAGCTGATCAACAAATTGAAGTCAAAATTTATTGATGATAAGCAAAGGGAGTTGAATCACCTAAGCTCAATGAGTATGGCAGGAAAGTTGAATCAGGCATTGTTGTCTGAAGATGTAGGATCAAAGCAAGCTGGAAGTTCATCTGGAAATGATTCAAGTGCTAACACCATGTCAACTGCATTTGTAGCACGATCTCAAGCAAGCTCTAGTGGAATGATCAACCCTGATGAGGGAAATGCTACCAATGATCCAAACTTTGCCCTAGGAATGGGATTAATGAACAGTTATCATGCTCTCATGGCTGGAACATTGGTGCCCACTAACATGCTTTCGGGAGAGCTGAATCAAATCAAAGAAGTCCATGACTACGATGTGGAAATGCTTGATGTGCTGT
>JBCNJP010000008.1:18290761-18343259 GCA_039602395.1 Deinandra increscens subsp. villosa
ATTAAAATTTATAGAAGAATCATAATTTTTGAAACCAAGCGCATAAGGCCAACCAAAAATCACCCTCGGTGTGTTAGATCCATCGGTCCAACAAGTGCCGGATGAATGTGCAACGTCGCTTCATCGCTGAGCCTAAAATCACGAGTTCATGTGCGAGAAACCAAGGCAAGGGGCTTTTTCATCGTGTATGGGGCTAGGGAGGGCTTGGTTCTCGATGACCTTGGCTGCCTTGGTCGCTCACATGATTTCCTGGGCGCTGGGGCTGCGAGACCCCATGCCCTCCCCTATATATACATTCCGTGTAAACAGCAAAGTGACAGGAACAGACATTAAATTTCTGTAAGAATCATAATATGTGGAAACTACATCAAACGAAGTCGGATTGACACGAAACTTTAGCGCGAGGCCTCATGAGCATGAAACAAGATGACCCAAAGGAAAAAATTCAGTTTCCGGGTCGGGCGAGCCCGGGCTAGGCTCGGGCGGGCCCCGGCCCCTTACGGGTAGGGATTCCATGAAACGCGCTCAAACTTCGTCGGAAGGTCACGAAACTTTACAGGGATGTCCCCTAAGGTACTTGGAGCCGTTTGGAATCGTGGGTCGGGCCTTTCGGGGTCAAAAACTAACCGGGCAATCTAGGAGCGTTATAGGCCGTGATGATACCTCGTAGACGTCTCAAACTTCACCGGATGGTCACGAAACTTTACATGGTTGCCCCAGAGGGTACTTGGAGTGGTTTGGGAACCGTGAGTCGGGCGTCGGTTCGAAAAACGTTGACCGGGACGTGTTCGGGCCCGATTTGACGTCATGATCCTTTTTACCCGGTATAACCTTCCCGGATTGTTCTAGGGGGTTGTATATGATCGATACTTGGTGTTCTCGGGTCATAACGTCGAACGGGCCATACACGGGTCGGCTCGATGGCACGGGGCATCGTAACCGTTATTTAGTTTGTCGAGTGCATCCTGGCATCTTAGAGTCTTGTACCAGACCATTTAATTTTTTTTAAAGTTTATGGGTTCAAACCTTCCCTATTAGTTAAGTTATTTTGACCATTTTAATATTACATGGCATCTTGCCCAAACGAGACGTGTGGCATGATCATCAATTATTTATAGGGCATCATGGCACACGTGTCTTTTATAGAAGGCATCTTGCCCGGATGACGTTTGGCTTGCTAGCTTTTTTGGATAACCTCTGTCGGGGTGTCCTGTCACTTGCCTATGGGGACTCTAGGGTGTGCCATAATACCCCATGCCTCCCTATATATACATTCCGCGTCAAACAGCCAAGTGACAGGAACGGACGTTAGGATTTAGCCAGATCGTCACAAGACAACATGGCCTGATCACTAAGCCGTCATAAGGCAACGTGGGCTGATCGTTGTCATAAGACAACGTGCACATCAAGGCACCATGTCATGAGTCGTCATAAGGTAATGTGGCCACATGTGAGCCGATTGGCCAGCCGATGTGTCCACCCCGAATGTATGTAAAAATTTTCCAACACTTAGAAGATTTTTACAAGTACTAGGAACGTAGCCTCCTGAAAAAAAAAAACATTTCAAAAAGCTTAAATGGGAAGGGACGTTTGAGGGGGAGGGACGGTCCGGCGGCGCAGGGCTGAATCTGATGAATAATGGGGCGGCAAAGCCGCTACTGCCACTTACAATACCCCCGTCACGTATTTAAGTCGTCTGCAAAGGATTCTACCCGTCGCTTGATGGGAATTGTACCTCAAGGCGGCCCGAACGTGCGTCGCACGGGCTTAGCCCACGACACGTGCCTTTGGGGGCCGAGGCCCCTGCTGCTAGTCGGCAAACAGGCGGCGCGCAAGGGCACATGCATCGCTTCTAGCCCGGATTCTGACTTAGAGGCGTTCAATCGCGGATCATCCAGCGCACGGTAGCTTCGCGCCACTGGCTTTTCAACCAAGCGCGATGACCAATTGTGCGAATCAACGGTTCCTCTCGTACTAGGTTGAATTACTATTGCGATACTGTCATCAGTAGGGTAAAACTAACCTGTCTCACGACGGTCTAAACCCAGCTCACGTTCCCTTGAGTGTGTCAGGACCGATTTCACATCAAGAATCCCGATCTTGAGCAAGAACAAAGGTGAGATGAAGGAGACGGGATGGAGAGAATCATAGATAATAAATGACAAGAAATGAAAGATCAAACGATTCATTGATTATTGCTGAATGATTACAACGAACCGAATGATTACAAACTCGTCATAGGAAATCCACGGTCACATTGGGTTGAGCTCAAACCCAATGTGTGACTCTCTCTCTAGAAATGATAGCTCATATCACTCATTATTCATCCCTTATTCATCTTATTCATCATCTTTCTAATGAAGGTATCCCTTCCTATTTATAGAGAGCCCATGTGCTCACTAGCCCACTAACTAGCTAACACACATACAAATGAGCAAATACAAATAAACAAATGACATAATTATTATTAATTAAATCAAAGATGATTTAATTAATATGAAGCTTGACTCGCTCGAACCGATCTTCCGTTGACTTTTACATTGACCGGTTGACTCGAACAGTTGACTTTTCAAGAAAACGTCTTCGGTCCAAACTTGCAAGCCTCGAGCATCACAACCCGCGTCTCTGAATCAAATCACAATGGATTCTTCAACCGAATTATTCGAGAATAGATTTGATGGCGTCAGTCACACTTATTAAAAGTTCCAACAATTCCCCCTTGACTGACGCTTTCAAATCTGTCATACTGGTGAAGAACCGCTCTGTCGTACATCTTCAAAGAATAACTGATAAACCTGAATCTTTCTGTTGTAAAGAATAACTAACAAAAACGACAATGAACAATTATTTATAACAAACATACATGCATTCACACATCTTTTAGAGTTCTTAGATGTGAGTCCATGATCTTGCACACTCGAGTCGGTCCTCATCGTTGGTGACTAACTATTAAAACACTAGCAAACGAACAATAAATTCTTGATGCAAAATTTTAGGATTTTATATAATCTTGCATTCGTGTATTTATGATTTTATGAAACCCATTTATTATCTATAATACACAAATTATCATATGAGATAATTACTTGTAAATCAAACCCTACACCAATGTCTAGCCCACATGCGAAGTTGATCATGAGAGGGGGACTAAACTGACAATTTGTGTTACTTAGGGGCTTTAGTATAACAACTACAACTTGAATTGTAGAGGATAACTTCCATGTCTATCACCAGCCCAAAAATCGTGGCATCCTCCCCCTTTCTCTCTAATTTTTTGAACGGCAATTCCATATACCCCTCCCCTCTCTTATTCTCACGGCAATTGCAACCCCTCTGGCTCTCCTTTTTCCCTGCGATCACAGCCTCATTAGCCACTGTTTTGCTCGAGTTTGAAGGCCTTCAAGGTCTGTGGAGCAGCTGCACTAAGTCGCACTCAGCCTCAAACCGTTGCAAGCCGAAGGTAACCATCCCCTTCCCCTCGGTTTCTCTAGTTTGCGGTTAAGAGTGAGTGGTGGACTTCTTATGTACTTAATTGTTGTGGATTATTGTATGTATGATAATATTGTTGAATCGATTTTGTACCATCGTGATAGCGTGCTGATTCGGGAACCATGTATGGTTCGAATTCTAGTTTTCAAATCCTATTTGTGTTCCTTCATGTGTTCTTACATGCTATGATTTCCTCTATATATATATATATATGTATATATATATATATTAAATTAATGTGAAGTGATCTAAAGGGGTTCGATGTGTATCCTACATGTTGCCAATAGTAGTATAAGTATATTACATTTATATTGTTGGTTTTAGAATTATTATGAAACTAATGAACATATTGCATGCTGTACGTTGTAGGATAAGACTTTTGAGAACAATGATTGTACATGCATGAGTACTTAATGTCTAACAACCATGGGGATGACTTTTGAGGTATATGACCTGTTTTATTATTAGAGACCTGTAATAAGGGTTGGGTAACACTCTGATGTATTTTAGAAACCTTGGAATGGATCAAACAAAATTTTATACAAACCTATGAACAACCCGTTTTTCTTGACAGCTTGCTGTCAAGATTTTGGGTCAACTTCGTGACGCCATAACTCACTCAATTCTCGACGGAATTGAGTGATTTTTTTCCCAGAATTAACCTCAAGGTGTTAGCTTTCTAGCCCAGGGGGTAGCACTCCAATTTATGAAGATCTCAACCTCCCTTCTGCCACCACAAAATCGGTGCGCAGAAACTTTATTTTCTTGTGAACAATGTTAGCAAAATAATTGGTTTGGCTCTTATAAACAAATGGTATGTTTGGGATTTTCGGGTGGTTGATCCAAACTCATGTGGGTTTTGATTTTCGGGTGGTTGATCCAAACTCATGTGGGTTTTTGTAGTTTAAACATGAGGTTCCAATTATATGCGGAAGACTATGAACTTTGCGATTTTAGAGGCCGCATTAGTAAATGATCATTACAGTAGTGTTATGTTTATGATTATCATGCCTAAACTAGGAATCCTTCACATGGAACTTATATGATTCATTATGGGGTATGCTTAACTTGAGTTGTATGATTTAAACATGAATCACAAATGCTATTTGGAATAGTTAGATAAATGAGGACTTCACTGTGTGCCGAATTTCATGGTTTAGGTGCATGCTAGTTTACGTGTAATGTGCTTTCGCATGTATTGTTTGATAACGTGCTATACTTGGAGATATAATATTTATGAGAAGCTACTAAATATAGGAACATGCTAATTACAGAAACTTTCTTAATATAGAAACTTTCTGGATTTGGAAAGTTTAACTGAACAGACAAACACACTTATTAATGGGTCACCAACGTGTGGTCAGGATCGATTGCATCAGTCTAAGTGTTCATAAACCGTTGTCTCACACGTACTTTCATTTAGGTGATTCTTAGGAAGTCATCTGGTTGCGTTTCATTTTAAATTTTCTTGCCGAGCTCTCAAAGGTGAGTTCTTGAACACTTTTCTCTGAATATTTCATTTAGAGAAGGAACATGCTACAAATAGTTTTGGTAATGTAATTGTACGGCTGATCACGTATGTGCGAACATATAACACGAATTGCAAGTCCTTACATTTCGAACCATTAGTTTATGAGAAAGCGAGGTAATCATTGGTAGTACTACTGGGTTTGACAAACCCCACCCGCGTTAGTAGCTCTAACTCGACTGGATGTCGAACGGGTGTAATATTAGCCTAGACAGTATCATCATCGTCCGTGTTAGGCGATGGTGGAAGGCATTACAAACACGAACAGTCACGCTTCGGTTGCGGACCACATAGTGATAGCATTATTGGCCTTGCTAGCTACAATTACTAATATGATTACCATGGTTCAAACATTGGTACATACATTTATTTTTACATTGTGTATTTATGAACTCACCAGCCTTTGCGCTGACCCTCATAGCATGTCTTTCACAGGTTTCTAGGTCCGGAGCATGATTAGGCGGCATGCATTTCGTTGGATCTGTAAACGGTTTTAAATTTTTAATGATTTATTTCCTTAAAGGTTTTGGGCGCATGCTCTGCGCATATCATTTGCTTTACGCTTCCGTATGTTATCTTAAATATTGTATTTGCATGGTTTGGTATGACTAATGACTCGGGTCCTGGTTTGTCACACACCTCGCGGTAATACTCCGCATGTGGAATTTGAGGGTGTGACAGATTCGTATCAGAGCCATTGGTTATAGTGAACTCGGTCTTGCATATAGGCCAACTATAGCCTTAGAGTTGCATTAGTCATACACATACGCACACACATGTTCTTGTTAATCTATCATTTCGTGACATATACATATGTGTATACATACTACATTACAAACATGTCGACATCACTTACATCATCCCGAGCGGGTAGGAGACCTGCTAGTTCATCAAACGTTTGAATTAAAGGAACAACGAATGGAGCTGAATATCTATAGTGACGCTCTTGAGGAGCAGACTCAAGTAACAAATTCTCGTAGCAGGGTCGGGTGGGCCACGAGCTACAGGACGTGTGCAACCCAACAGGAAATATCACAAGTTTACTGGAGATCAAGAAGGATCTTCGAGTCCTTACGAGCAAAATTAGTCACGACATCAAGACAGTTGACATGAACCACACGAATTCCCAAATAGAGTGGGAGAAGCATCTGTGCGCATATAAAACTGGAATTTGGGAACGCTAAGGCCCGAACAAGCGTAACAAAATTTAGAAATATGACAACGGGTGACACGGGTAGCGTCAACCGAGGTATGGGTCATGGTTGTCGTGTGTGTGATAACCTAAGCACTTCACGTCGAGGAGGGTGAAAAGGAACCCGAGGAGAAGGTCGTGGTGACACGAACATGATTAAAATCCAACGGACAATAATGAACAATCAATATCTAATGACATCATTTGTAGTTCATGCCCAAGAGTAGTGGCAAAGAGGACAAAGAACCTATACTTTTAGGAACTTTAAAGGCTGTAAGCCTCACACATTCAACGAAACCAAAGGGGAGGCTAGTTCGCACAGATATATTAAGACAGAAATCGACATTCGAAAGGTGTGATTTCCTTTAGCAAACGAAGTCAAACAAATGATAGGAAAACTCCAGGGACCCGCACTCACCTGGTGGAATACCCAAGTATAAACGTTAGGTCTAAACGCAGCAAACCCACTACCTGGGAAGGAAATTCACTACATTCACAAAGAGAGGAGTACAGTTTGAGAAATGTTATTCAGAAACTAGAGGGCAAGCTACGGAATACGAAAATGTAACTTATATAACTTTATCCAATGAATGGAATCTTTTGCGTCCTCGCACAATGGAACCGATTTACAAGCAAATAGAACTTCAAGTGGCTAGGTTGGCCATCCGATTCGGAGTGTGGTAACTTCTTCAAATCCCAAAACCATTCAACAAGCAGCTCGTTTAGCCTATGGCTTGCCGACCAGGCTATAGCTCAAAGTACCCCTTCTTAAGGAAGCTTGTTATGGATACTTCTAAGAGAAGAGAATGTGGGAAGACGCAAGTGGAAATAATCCTAGAATCAAGTTTAATATGCTAACCAACGGCAACAACAGAGTCACAAGCTTGGTAACTTGACAAGTAACTCCTTCAGTAAGCAGAGCAATTGAAACCAAACAGTCATGGCCGAGGCGGGTATACTAGAAAGTACCCTAGGTGTAACGAGTGTAACTACCAACACACCAGCGCCTATGGCAAGCATTGTTTCCAGTACTGCAGAAAGAGAGCCGCATGACTAGAGATTACAGGGATTAAATGTCAGAACAACCACCACAAAGCCACTGAAGCCGTCATTGAATGTCTAATGCAAAGAGGAGCACCTTAAGAGAAATTATGGAACGAACAGTTATGCATTCGTGCTTGGTTAGGGAAATTCCAGAAACGATTTAAGCGTCGTTAGCATTTTGTAGGTGATGAGAGACATCTAAACCTCAACAAGGGCTAGGCATATGCTGGAACTACAAATAGAAGATTCGAATGGAAATAAGAAATGTTTTCGGGAGCACTAGAACCAACATGCTCATGTGCTAATCGCTCTGGGTAGATCTGAAGAGAGTGTTGGAATGGACTGGTTATCTAGCTAAGCACCAAGTCGAGACTCCTTATCAGTAAAAGATCGTCGGCATTCCTCTCCCTAGTGGGAAAGTTCTGTCAAGTTCAAGGACAGAGGAATGGGTTTATCCTAGGTAACATATCACATCTAAGGACATGAGGGTGTCCGTGGAGGGCTCACATCGTTACTCTAGCTCATATAGATGAGAAGATCAAGTAAGAAGGGAAGATCGAGAGTTTTCATGTCATTCATAACCTTTGAGAAATATTCACCAAAGACCTACTCGGTCTTTCGTCTCATTATTAGGTCGGATCTCAGATTGACCTCGCACCTAGGGTATCATCTATTGTTCGAGCACTAAAACCAAAAAGGATGACATCAGTTTCATATTTTGACGGATGGCTATCGACGATTCATTGAGAGGACTTTTTTTTTACTGCCTAACTCCTTACCTCCTGGAGCACAAAAGATACTACATAACTAAGGTGATGACCACAAAACGACTTTATGAATGCTAAAGCAGGAGCTCCGCAATGCACTGATGTAATCCTATCAAAGGAGACTAAAGACTTCATGGCATATTGAGATTCCTCCAAGGAAGGTCTCGGTTGTGCGCGAGAAGGTCTTCACTTATGCCACACGTCAGCTGAGGATGCACAAGTAGGACTAAACCACCCATGGCTTGGATTGATTGGGTGAAATGGCGTTCATATCGAACGTCTGGAGATATTTTATGTATTGTACCAAACACACCGCCTCAAAGATTACAAGATTTCGGAGAGCATTACATAAGCATGGATGCTCAGGTACAATGACATGTGATAGAATCCTATTGTGTAACTACTATCACGGACTTGTCATATCTCTAACTCATCTACTTACAAGAGGGATGGCAGTTCTGGTAGGCGACTAGTACGCTTTTGGAACACCAAAGGTGTGGTGGGTTAGCTGCGGTACACCCTATATATAAACACTAATTGTGCTTTAAAAGCGGGATTGAGCGTCTGATCAAGAACTAGACCTAGTAATCATTCAGGCAAGGTTAGCATTGTAGCTGGTTTGTTGAGCAAAAAGGAAACCCCTTAACTCAGTCTAGTTCGAGCATTTCAACTTAGATACACACTGGACTACCAAAGCGGACTCAAGTAGCTCAACTCGAAGCACGGTGATAAATTAATTTGGGGATTGGATCTCTACAAGGGAACGATAAACTCTTGATGGTCAAACTAGATGACATTCATTGATGTATGGGTCCCCTAATTCGGGAACCTAATAAAGTTGGTAATGGATAAAACTCGTAGTCTCGGTAACCTGCTCATTCTGGTTCGGACATGTGATACAAACATTTAAAAACACTCCAGTGGTGGTCGAACACGAAGGTCGAAATTAGAACCTAAGTGAGCCAGTGTCTGACTTGCTCCAAGGTTCAGATCCTACATCAGCAGTTACCCGGACTATTACTACCGCCGGAAACGTTCCTATGCGAAGCAGAGACAAACATCTATTTAATACTAGCACCAAACTACCTCGAACATCAAGCGAATGTGATACGATCTGGGTGATCGTTGTTCAGCTGACCAAACCTACATACTTTCTAACAACCAAAAAGACGGAAAGAACAAAGAACTTATCTCAGATCTATAAGAAGGAGATTGCCTCCTGGCACGGAGTGCCACTTCCATCATATCTGGCCGAAACACTCGATTTACACCTCAAATCTGGGTAACTTTACCAAATGTATTGAGAGTGTGGTAGGTCACAAGCACTGCATATCATTCTCAAACCGATGGACAGAGCAAAGAGACTACCCATGCCATTAGGAAACATGCTACGATATGTGTCATGGATTCCAACAACAGCTGAGAAATGTTTCTAACGTCTGATAGAGTGTTCTACCAGAAGCCATTAGGGTTACTACAACAACTGAAGATTTCCGTGTGGAAATGGAAAGAGTTATCGATGGACTTTATTACGGGATTACCTAAGAAACCTAGCAAACGTGACACCATTTGGGTAATTTCTAATCGGTTAATAAAAATCCACACATTTCCTCGCTATTAAGGAAACAGACGAGGTGAGGGAGACTTCCCGCACCTATCTCAAAGAAATAGTTAGCAGGAACGGAGTACCAATTTCCATAATCTCAGATCGGGTTCCTCGATTCACCTCACGTCTCTAGCAATCGGTGCAGAAAGTGTTGGGTACGCGTATTGACATGAGCTCAGCCTATCACCCTGAAGCAGACGTCAGAGTGAGAGAACTATTCAGAAACTAGAGAACATGTTGCGAGCATGTTTTATTGACTTTCGCAGTAGTTGGGAGACTCACCTACTATTGGTGGAATTCTCGTGTAACAACAGTTACCATACAAAGATACAAGCATACAAGCATCGCCATTTGAAGCACTCTATGGTAGAAAGTGTTGATCACCTATCTGCTGGACAAAAGTTGGAGATAGCCAAGTCACCGGTCCAGAGTTAGTGCTTGAGATGTCAGAGAAGATGGTTCAAATAAGAAACATAATGGCAGCAACAAGAGATCATCAAAAGAGTTACGCTGACAAGAGGCGTAAACCGCCAGATTTAAGATCGGTGCCATGATCTCTTGAAAGTGTCACCTTGCAAGGGTGTCATTCACATTGACAAACTGAGCCCTCGCTATATCGGACCCTTTAAGATTGTTTATCAAACTAGCCTGATAACATACGAGCTAAACTTATTGGACGAATTTCGCGGTGTGCACAATTTCATCCATGTGTCAAACTTAAAGAAATGGCTATCAAATGAAAGTCTAGTAGTACCACTAGACAAGATCCAGGTCGATGAACAATTATGTTTCATCGAGGAGCTAATTGAGATTATGGATCGCGAAGTTAAAACAATCAAGCACAGTAAAAACCTAATAGTTCGAGTTCGTTGGAACTCACTCGAAGCGAGGACCAGAGTTCACGTGGGAACGTGAAGACCAGATGCGAATGAAATATCCACAATTCTTCAACAAACAAGCAACGACCAGCAAAGGTAAGAATTAAATTTCGGAGTGAAATTTCTTTCAATAAGGGGATGATGTGACGACTGAAAATTTTATTTTCCTTATGTCTAGTGAACGAGCATCCATCTTAATTTTCGAGACGAAAATTCCTTTAACAAGGGGATGATGTGACACCCGGCAAATTCAGGTGATTTTTTTTGACAAAAACGACAATGAACAATTATTTATAACAAACATACATGCATTCACACATCTTTTAGAGTTCTTAGATGTGAGTCCATGAGCTTGCACACTCGAGTCGGTCCTCATCGTTGGTGACTAACTATTAAAACACTAGCAAACGAACAATAAATTCTTGATGCAAAATTTTAGGATTTTATATAATCTTGCATTCGTGTATTTATGATTTTATGAAACCCATTTATTATCTACAATACACAAATTATCATATGAGATAATTACTTGTAAATCAAACCCTACACCAATGTCTAGCCCACATGCGAAGTTGATCATGAGAGGGGGACTAAACTGACAATTTGTGTTACTTAGGGGCTTTAGTATAACAACTACAACTTGAATTGTAGAGGATAACTTCCATGTCTATCACCAGCCCAAAAATCGTGGCATCCTCCCCCTTTCTCTCTAATTTTTTGAACGGCAATTCCATATACCCCTCCCCTCTCTTATTCTCACGGCAATTGCAACCCCTCTGGCTCTCCTTTTTCCCTGCGATCATAGCCTCATTAGCCACTGTTTTGCTCGAGTTTGAAGGCCTTCAAGGTCTATGGAGCAGCCGCACTAAGTCGCACTCAGCCTCAAACCGTTGCAAGCCGAAGGTAACCATCCCCTTCCCCTCGGTTTCTCTAGTTTGCGGTTAAGAGTGAGTGGTGGACTTCTTGTGTACTTAATTGTTGTGGATTATTGTATGTATGATAATATTGTTGAATCGATCTTGTACCATCGTGATAGCGTGCTGATTCGGGAACCATGTATGGTTCGAATTCTAGTTTTCAAATCCTATTTGTGTTCCTTCATGTGTTCTTACATGCTATGATTTCCCTCAATATATATATATATATATATATATATATATATATATATATATATTAAATTAATGTGAAGTGATCTAAAGGGGTTCGATGTGTATCCTACATGTTGCCAATAGTAGTATAAGTATATTACATTTATATTGTTGGTTTTAGAATTATTATGAAACTAATGAACATATTGCATGCTGTATGTTGTAGGATAAGACTTTTGAGAACAATGATTGTACATGCATGAGTACTTAATGTCTAACAACCATGGGGATGACTTTTGAGGTATATGACCTGTTTTATTATTAGAGAGCTGTAATAAGGGTTGGGTAACACTCTGATGTATTTTAGAAACCTTGGAATGGATCAAACAAAATTTTATACAAACCTATGAACAACCCGTTTTTCTTGACAGCTTGCTGTCAAGATTTTGGGTCAACTTCGTGACGCCATAACTCACTCAATTCTCGACGGAATTGAGTGATTTTTTTTCCAGAATTAACCTCAAGGTGTTAGCTTTCTAGCCCAGGGGGTAGCACTCCAATTTATGAAGATCTCAATCTCCCTTCTGCCACCACAAAATCGGTGCGCAGAAACTTTATTTTCTTGTGAACAATGTTAGCAAAATAATTGGTTTGGCTCTTATAAACAAATGGTATGTTTGGGATTTTCGGGTGGTTGATCCAAACTCATGTGGGTTTTTGTAGTTTAAATATGAGGTTCCAATTATATGCGGAAAACTATGAACTTTGCGATTTTAGAGGCCGCATTAGTAAATGATCATTACAGTAGTGTTATGTTTATGATTATCATGCCTAAACTAGGAATCCTTCACATGGAGCTTATATGATTCATTATGGGGTATGCTTAACTTGAGTTGTATGATTTAAACATGAATCACAAATGCTATTTGGAATAGTTAGATAAATGAGGACTTCACTGTGTGCCGAATTTCATGGTTTAGGTGCATGCTAGTTTACGTGTAATGTGCTTTCGCATGTATTGTTTGATAACGTGCTATACTTGGAGATATAATATTTATGAGAAGCTACTAAATATAGGAACATGCTAATTACAGAAACTTTCTTAATATAGAAACTTTCCGGATTTGGAAAGTTTAACTGAACAGACAAACACACTTATTAATGGGTCACCAACGTGTGGTCAGGATCGATTGCATCAGTCTAAGTGTTCATAAACCGTTGTCTCACACGTACTTTCATTTAGGTGATTCTTAGGAAGTCATCTGGTTGCGTTTCATTTTAAATTTTCTTGCCGAGCTCTCAAAGGTGAGTTCTCGAACACTTTTCTCTGAATATTTCATTTAGAGAAGGAACATGCTACAAACAGTTTTGGTAATATAATTGTACGGCTGATCACGTATGTGCGAACATATAACACGAATTGCAAGTCCTTACATTTCGAACCGTTAGTTTATGAGAAAGCGAGGTAATCATTGGTAGTACTACTGGGTTTGACAAACCCCACCCGCGTTAGTAGCTATAACTCGACTGGATGTCGAACGGGTGTAATATTAGCCTAGACAGTATCATCATCGTCCGTGTTAGGCGATGGTGGAAGGCATTACAAACACGAACAGTCACGCTTCGGTTGCGGACCACATAGTGATAGCATTATTGGCCTTGCTAGCTACAATTACTATTATGATTACCATGGTTCAAACATTGGTACAAACATTTATTTTTACATTGTGTATTCATGAACTCACCAGCCTTTGCGCTGACCCTCATAGCATGTCTTTCACAGGTTTCTAGGTCCGGAGCACGATTAGGCGGCATGCATTTCGTTGGGTCTGTAAACGGTTTTAAATTTTCAATGATTTATTTCCTTAAAGGTTTTGGGCGCATGTTTTGCGCATATCATTTGCTTTACGCTTCCGTATGTTATCTTAAATATTGTATTTGCATGGTTTGGTATGACTAATGACTCGGGTCCTGCTTTGTCACACACCTCGCGGTAATACTCCGCATGTGGAATTTGAGGGTGTGACATGTTTCATTTGAGTATTCACAAATTCACCCCCATTATCTGATCTGAGGGTTTGAATACTAGTTTGAAATTGTGTTTGGATCATTGTATAAAACATGGTGAATTTATCAGCTACTTCAGATTTGTGTTTCAAGAAGTAGATCCATGTCATACTTGTGCAATCATCAACAAACAATAAGAAGAAACGAAAGTTTTGCCCCCCCCCCCCCAACGACCTCTGCGGGTCCCCATACATCCGAGTGAATTAATGAAAACGGTGTGTCAACCCGAGTTTTATTTGGTTTAAAAGAGTGTTTATGGCTTTTGGCCAACACACACGTTTCACATTCCAACCCTTTATTTGAAGGAAAAAGTTTAGGAAATAGTAAATGTAGGTAACCGATAGATGGATATCCTAGCCTTCTGTGCCAAAGCCAAGCTTCCCTGTTTGCAGTTCCATGAGCAAGCATAGTAGTACCATCCTGAGTCACTTCGTCCACATAGTACAAACCTTCACATTCAGTGCCACGCCCAATGATCACCCCCGTCTGGATATCCTGTAGAAAACAAAAATTAGGATGCATTAAGACACTGCAATTTAATTCCTTTGTTACATGACTGATAGATAATAATTTATGTTATAGAGAGGGGACATAGAGGCAATTCGAGAGTTTTAGTGTTGGTGTTATCTCAACACTTCCTCCTCCTTCTACGACCATTATTCCTCTATTTGCCGTTTGAATCCGTTTTTTTTTGTGGTGTAAATGCCGATGCAATATCCGATGGATCAAACGTCATGGTATCTGTTGCCCCGTAGTCAAGTATCCACGAATTTCCTTTTTTTTATCGTGAGTGTTGACTATATTTGCAAACCCACCTTTTGTGTAACATGACTTAACTTTAGGATCTGTTTTAAAACTTTCAGAATTAGGGGGTGTATAGATAAATTATGAAAATTTGTACATTTAAAAGGAATAAAAGAAATAGGGTTTGGGGAGAAACCCTCAAACCAGTTTACTCCTTTTTTATGGTTCGGCGCCGCTGAACTTTTCTTCTCAAATACAACGGCCGCCGGTGTACCTCTAGCAACATCGTCGTGTGTCGTTGCTAAGTCATCATTATTCGTGGGCTTCTTGCCTTCATCGCCGTTGCTCATTGATTTCTTCATCGAAGACGCTCTTGTTTCGGTAACGATAGTCGAGGTAGCTTTTCTTGTTTCGCTGGAGACGTTTCTTGTTTCGTCTGAGACGTTTCTTGTTTCGCCGGAGACATCCCTCATTTCAGATGCCGTGGTGACGTCAGCTGTATTTGGTTCTACGGCGGCAGGCACTGTTGCTACAACTCGTTTTTCCGTCGACATTCTTAACTTCTGATCGTGGATATATTGGTCCTAGAACCAAAGACACTGCTCTGATGCCATGTTGAAGTATGATATTAAGAAATAGAGGTAACGATTTGAAATGAATTGTTTTATGATTTGGGAGAACCAATTACACGAAATAAATAGTGACAAACTATGGTAAAACAGGAAACATGACAGCTATGACATAGGCTGTAAATTAGTTGTACTCTTGCTTTCATTTACTCTAAGTTTGGAAGGGAGATGAAGATGATAAATTGGTCGTAAATTTCTTCAATCACAGCTGTCCTTTCTAACAAAAAGGAGATTACAATATATTACTCAAGAAACACTTAGAACTACTGCTTTTCCTTGTACCCATGTTAAGGTATTATTATTTCATGATTTTTTTCCATTTCTCAAATTGGCATCTTGCTAATACTCATCAAATTGGGTTCACATCAAAATGGTAATTTTTTTTGTGCGGGATGAAATGGGTCCTGAAACACTTCTTGGACATAGTATTTAAATTTTTTTTTAATGTATTTACCAAAATTTTATTTAGTTTTGGAGGTGGCAACATCGGGTAGGGTTGAAATGATTAGATGTTTTATGTGGGTCGAGTCTAGTTGACCTAACACTTTTTAGCACAGTTTTAATGATTTTCTATAAGTAACTAATGTTTAAATGTAATTACCAAAACTATATTGATACAACAATAATATATTTTTGATGTGGTAAAATGAGCGCGTGTTGGTTGGGTATTGGGTCAAATGGTGTATTTTGAAATGGGTTGAGTTGGCTTGAACCGAAACACTTTCTAATCACAATTTTAATGATTTTTTTATAAAACAAAACTTGTTTATGTGATAAAAAGGCTATATTATCGCAATAATAATCTAATTTTTGAGGTGGCAACATAAGTGTATTGGGCAGGGGTCAAAATGGTTGATTTTTTGGTGAGGGTTGAAATGGGTTGAGTCTGGTTAGCCTGGGACACTTTCTGAGCACCATTTATTGATTCTTTATAAATAACTAGTGTTTAGATATAACTAAATATACTATATTATTACATTAATAATTTGAATAAAGCAATTAAGGAGATTATATGCACAAAAATTACATTTTGGGTGGCTTTTTACCTTCGACCTTAGCTAAACCTTTTATTTCCACCCATATGACCCGTTAGAGAAAAACTAACCCAAATGTTCCATTCATAAGTAAATAGGCCAATGTTAGCATCTCTGAGATTCGGTAAAGTATACACCAATACGCTTGTGTATCTAAATGCAAGCATTTTGCTTAACAACGGTTACTTATGTTCATTTTCTTTTTCTCCATTTCTTGCACCACTGAAATTGATAGCGGTAATCCTAACCAGAAATTAGTCGCTGGATTTTTAAACACGTTAGTCATTAACATTAATTCATGCGGGTTTGAGACGAAAAACTTATATGGGTCAAATACTATGGACGGGTCAAAAATGTTGCATCCTAATCTCGATCGGGTGGAGCTCCATGATTGTGGCTGAAGAAATAGTCTAACAACCATCCCACGTTCTTTCATTTAGATATGCCATGTGTTTGTGTTTGTAATTTTATATTTTATGTAGTTCCTTTATTTTAGCCAGACATGGGTAGTAGGTAGTTTAATTTTGTTAACTGTATTTTCAACTCCTATGTAAGGATTAGTTCATACGTGAAGAAGGCAGAGATGAGTTAATTAGAATTTGTGTGTTTATCTCAATTTTGTGAGTGAACATATTTTCCATGCTAGTTCAAATTATGGCATATTTGAATGGGGTTTTTGGAGTCTAAATTGGGATTAAGTGGTGTATCTGTATCTTGATTCCTGTTTAGTTTTGCCCGACGTTTAATTCGAGTGGTGATTTCTGTATCTCGGATCATTCATTGCCTATCTCTTTGGTTCGAATCGGGTGGTGAGTCTGTATCCCAATTCAATCGTTGTCTATCTTTTCATTCCCGTCTATATCATTTCTGTCACCGGATATACAACATCTGGTATCAGAGCATCTGGCTCGTTTCCACAATTTTTTCATCCAAATCTCTTCTGTTATCGAAAGAAAAAAAAATCTTTGTTTTATAACCCACTTTGTTTCTGTCGTTCCTTTCAAACAATCAAAAAAAAAGCAAAATTTTGTTTCATACCAATTCCATCGAGAGAGTATTGGATTCTACATGGTACCAAACAACATCATGGAAGAGCAATTGAAGGACTTTGATGTTGAACCTCGCTATGATGATGATGGAGTTGTTCCCGATGAAAACGAGTGTCTGTTTGTGAAACGGGTTCTTTATGGTTTCACCGAGCAAACCTCGACACAAGATGTACATCATGCAGATGCAAGTCAGGTGTTTTATGGTATTACCGAACCAGAAGATGACTCGCTCCCGGTGCAAGATGTACAACACGAGGATGCACATCACGTGTTCTTCGGTCGTCTTTGGTTGTTCGAAAATAAAGTTCTTCGTAACGGGTATAATAATATGTATTCTTTTATCAAAGACGTTGGAAAGATCACGTTACTTCCCATAGATTTCACAACGGTCCTTGATCGTGAAGTCTTGATTTGTAACAAGATTCCTCAAATTTTTATACCCTACCTTTGGAGAATTCATGAGATTTTGCAGGTTAAAGTTGGAGGTCGGAAAACACCTGGTACAATTATTAAGGAAGAATTCGTTTGGGTTTCACACAAAAAGTTTGATCAAGATTTCTATGTAGTTGCATGTGATACTCCGGTAGCAATCCTCAAGATAGCTTCTTACAACAAGTGTGAACCGGAGTTTGAATCTGCGCAAGCACGTTTGAGGACAAACTTTTCTGAACATCGGGAGGATGATAGCGGTAATCCTAACCCGAAATTAGTCGCTGGATTTTTAAACACGTTAGTCATTAACATTAATTCATGCGGGTTTGAGACGAAAAACTTATATGGGTCTAATACTATGGACGGGTCAAAAATGTTGGATCCAAATATCGATCGGGTGGAGCTCCATGATTGTGGCTGAAGAAATAGTCTAACAACCATCCCACGTTCTTTCATTTAGATATGCCATGTGTTTGTGTTTGTAATTTTATATTTTATGTAGTTCCTTTATTTTAGCCAGATATGGGAAGTAGGTAGTTTAATTTTGTTAACTGTATTTTCAATTCCTATGTAAGGATTAGTTCATATGTGAAGAAGGCAGAGATGAGTTAATTAGAATTTGTGTGTTTATCTCAATTTTGTGAGTGAACATATTTTCCATGCTAGTTCAAATTATGGCATATTTGAATGGTGTTCTTGGAGTCTAAATCGGGATTAAGTGGTGTATCTGTATCTTGATTCCTGTTTAGTTTTGCCCGACGTTTAATTCGAGTGGTGATTTCTGTATCTCGGATCATTCGTTGCCTATCTCTTCGGTTCGTGTGGCGCCCGCTCCCAGACTTGGCACTAGGAGGGGTCACGAATCGGATTTACTCATGAACACAAGGTATCAACAGAGATATTAAGCAGCGGAAATTTAAAACTTTTATTTATATAAGCCATGTACTACAGTAAGAGAGATATGGTACATAATTATAACTAATTATGAATACGAAATCTATAACTAAGCTAGCTTGCCAGAAATCCTTTCTTGATAACTTTCCCGACTATCCCGTCCTCACAAGATCCGTGCCTTTACTTCTAAACGTCTCTGCAGAACCTAGCATACATACTTTTAAAAAGTCAGCTTACGCTGGTGAGTTCTACCGATTAGTTCAATACCGTTAAAGTGTTTAGCTGGTTTTACAACACACATTTATAAATCACATATAAATTCTAACACGTATGTACTATGATAATATATCTTATTATCTTAATCATGACCCTAGGCTAAACTTCTAGGTCACTATATTCAACCAACTAATTTGGTTCTCCATGAAGAGTCCGCCCGCCACTGCACACTCCGTCCCATCTCGAAGGATAGTTATTACAACGGCCCAATGCAGCTCCGTCCGTACACGGTTCCCTAAGCCACCACTATTGGGAAGCAGCGTCTCCTCATTCTTCATCTCCTTCGAAAGGTTCGCCCGCCACTGCAATCGTCATCCTACCTTTTTCGTAAGATAGCTTTTGCGATGTCCGACTGCCGCTCCGTCCGTACACGGTTCCCTAAGCCACCACTATGGGGAAGCAGCGACCCCTCGTCTTCAGTAGCAACACATGCTCTAACTCTAATAAGTCATATTAGCAACTCATGATTCAACTCTATTAGGTTCTAGTAGCAACTCATGTTTTATCCCTATTAGGTCATTTTCTCATCTTAATGACTTATTATCCGACCGTATATACTACCTACTTCTAGTTAAATAACCAGATGCGTTAGGTTTGTTATTAAACAGTGATAAGGCACTCATATACTGCAACAAATGGACATCCCCCAATTTACCTAGGTGTATGTATACAGGATGTACCAGCGGCGTATCCTCCACACTTTCGATATACCGGGTAACTTATATTACTATGTATATATATAGGATGTACCATCGGCGTATCCACCACATATTAATACAAGCAAATGCACCAGCTGTTCTCATATAATCATACATATTCACTAAACGTTTACTAACAACTCCCTAGTCACTTGGCCACCTAATTTCAAAACAAGTATATACACATCACATTATAGTCAACATATTTCCATAACATGTATAAGCAATTCAACAACAATTTCATCATATAACACGTATATATCAAGTCACAATTATCTTGAATATATGTTCACAAGTATTGTATGTATACTAGCCCAAAAAGATTTAAAACATTTAAAACATTAAAACATTTAAAAGTGGGCTCATAGAACTCACCTGATATCTTTAATCAGTTATTCAGACAGAACCTCCGTTATGGTCCACAATTAAGCTAATCGCGTATCGGATTGCGTTAATGCAAGGTCATTATAAATAATACCTATGTTTATTTATATCTTATTATCCTAATAATACTTTATTAGGGTTTATCTCTTTTAAGGTCAAAATGACCAAAATGCCCTTATAGGCATAATAACCTTTTTATTGATAATATGAAGACGCGCATTCTTATAAGTAGACACTCACTCTGGGATCGCCCAGTGTTGGGATGCCATTGCCGAGATGGGATGGCGACACCCCCGCTATTGCCAGAAACCCCAGTGTACAGGTGCCTACCCTTCCGGTTCGCGCGAACCTCTAATATCCGATTAACTCGGTATCTTTAATACTTTATCATTTATTCATCTTAAACTCATATATCTATATTACTATATAATACATATTGGTCATCGGGGGTATTTTTGTCATAAAATTCCTTAATTTTAAGACGCGTACAAATTGTTATGCAACATGTACAAGGGTTTAAAGCATGAAAAAGAAACCCTAAATCATTACCAAGTACTTTACCTTTCAAAAAAGGAAGGACATTCTTGACATTAACCATCTTCAGCCGTATCCCCACCTAATCTTACATTATTATTACACACAAATCAAAAGCAACCATTTAAACATATACGGTTCCCCCACATCGCTCCATCCCCATACAGATCCTTAGCCGCCTTCGACTACTATGCTCGCAGCCTCTCTCTCCTTTGATTGGGCCGCGATTTGGGAAACGGAGCTCTACACCTCTTCTCCTTCTTCAGTCGTAATGATCGTCTCCTTTCTCCCTCGATTGGGCCGCTATGTTGATGATAGTCGGATTCAAATTGACGTCCAAATCAAGCTTGAGGACTCTATAAATTGGCATCTCCTCTCCATTCCGTTTTATCATATCCATCTCAAAACTGATTTGAGGTAAAGCATCCATCTGATTTCTCTGATTCTATATCCAATTCATGCTCCATTCGATTTAATATGATTTGTGTTCTATTTTGGTTTTGAAGGAATCCATTTCGTTTTTTCATCTCCACCTGCAATCGGTTGGCTAAGGTAAATTCAATCTCAATCTCAATTTTAGTTTTCAAGCTCCATTTACTTGTAATTCATGAGCAGATTTGTGATTTGTTCACCTGCAAGTTATTAATGTTATTTGACATCTGTTATTAAGCTTTGTGGAACACTCAGATATTTGTTAATATACTATGAAACTGATCAATGGATGAAACTGATCCAAAGCTTGTTATTAAGCTATGTTATTTGTAACAGATTTGTGGCACATCCAGATATTTGTTTTTGACATCTGTTATTAAGCTATGAATAACACTCACATATTTGGTATTAAAAAAGGGACTAAAAAATAGATGAAACTGATCCAAACCTCCTTGACATTCAGATCAGAAACAGGAACTAAAAACAAGAACTTGAAATAGTTTTTAAGTTAACTTTTCTTGACTTGGATCCTTAACCAAGATCTGTGACCTAGGTAAGAATTTTCTCATCTTCTCTTCAGATACATAATTTTTTTTCCAAACAATTTATAGAAATATTAATCATCATGGTTATTGGTTTCTGTTACTTTCGTTTGTCAAGAATTTCTCTATTTTGTGTGTTTAATTTGTGTAGTTTATGTGTTTGTATAAATGTGTGTGGGATTTGGGCCTTTTACATTTTTTGCTTTTTGCTCATTACTTCTTAATTTTGAGATGCAGGTGTTGAAACAGATGTGGTTATTTTTCTCTGTGATCTAAGGTAATGTTCTTATGTTACCTCTGTTTCATTTTGTTTTTCTCTTTTTGAGAAGGTTTGGGGGTGGTTTTTGTTTGTGTTAGTGAGGTTTTTATGTTATTATGTGATTGTTAATGAGATTGGTTATCTTCTATAAGTTAATGGTAAAAAAGTACTTAAAATTTAAATGAAAGTGATGAGTTGGTTGTATCGGATTAGTATACAGAATGGTATTAGTTTATTCAAAAGTACTTATGTTATTATGTAATTTTTGGTATTAGTTTTTTGAGAATCTGTTTATACTTTTTGGTTCACTTAATGAGGTTGCTTATCTTACATAAGATCATGAAATGGTTGAATATCTTTATGTGATTGCTAATTAGATTGGTTATCTTCTATATGTTAATGGTAAAAAAGAAAAAAAAACTTAATATTTAAATGAAAGTAATGAGATGGTTGTCTCTGATCATTATCTTTAGTGAGCACACTTTGAAAAATTGCATGTAAACACTAGAGATGAATTAACAAATTCTAATTACATGCAGAGGCAAAAAACCAGGGACTTATGAACCAGAGATATAGAAAACAGGGATCCAAATATATGATCTTGATGTTTTTGACAATTTGGTGTGATGTGTTTAATACACGAGAGTGGTGGGTTTGATGTTATATAGATATTGAATAGGGGATATTCTTTTTTTTCCTAGAAACAATTAGCCCCCCACAATTTTTTTGTTACTTTTAACTCATTCAACCCATTCGACCCACTTAATTTGTAAAGGAAAATACTTCTTTTCAAATAGCTCTTCTAATTGATAAATTGTAAGTGCTTACAGGAGGAGACATATTCTTCATCATTTCTTCTGCATTATACTTGAAGGTCAATGAATTTCCTCCCGAGAAGAAGGTTGATATATACGCTATTTGAGCATGATAAAAGTGTAATTTAACAAGTTAATGTAAATATTTTCTTATGTTTCTTTTCCTTGCTAAATACTAACTTTTTAATTTCTAATGCCAGGTTGAAGCGGTTGTGGTTGGAATTGACCCTACATAAAAATACATCATTTGGTAGTTGTTTGAATCGAATAATCCTCGCTAAACGAGTGCTCTGGTTCGGGCAAAATCATAGGTCAAAACGGGCCTTGAGGAAAACCGTGTGTGCTTGTTTTCATAAACAATGTGTACTTGGTGGCAACAAATCATAGAAGGGGTGTTGCCATCTTTAATGCTTGTGAATAGCTTAACCAGATATAGTCACAAATGAGCTTAGGGGCGTTCAAAATCTTTCTGGTTTCTACAAAAAAAAAGCATTTGGTGATGTCCTTTTGCAGTCTCAGTTTGATAATAATATGTTTTTTTTGGAACGGATTGATAATAATATGTTTCAATACACTCCAATGGAAAAATGCTTAGTAGAACATGCCTAAAATTCCGCAGGTCAATATGGTGACTTCCAAGGATGTTGATAACAGAATCCTTTAGCTATGCAATCAGTTTGGAGGATTGTAAATTCAAATCATGTAAATATGTTATAGATGTAAATCCTATGTGAATGACATTTTTTATGTATGTTTTTAAGAAGAAAAAACAAAATAATATATGAAAAAAAGTTGTGTAAGTGACTTTCTTCTCATCATTAGTTATATTTCACATCTAACTATAATGCATTCTAACGAACATCAAGTGCATTTTTGTGAATGTTGCTTGAGATTAAGGATTATGAATCCCACAATATTGTCTTCTAAAATATAACCATCGTTCATGACATTTATTTATAAAGTTGAGAACTAATGTTGACAATTTTTTGGGCAGAGCATGGTGTTGATCTTTAATGATTTTGTAGAAACGAAAATAATGATTTAGTGTTGTATTAAAATGAATATTTTTTAAAATATTAGTGACTAATAAATATTTTTTATTGGAGTGATCGTTTTGAAATGTCTAAACATTGAAAGTTGATTTGATGTTCATGATCAATTTTATGATAAATTAATTTGTAAATTATGTTTTTAAAGAAGCTATTCGGTAGCAACAATTTTTAGCAGTTTTACCAAGGCATCACAAGAGTTGTTAGCAGTCTTCAAATTTTGTGCTTTGAGAAATTAATCATATGCATGCATCATGGTGGGACATTTACAATTGTTGCCCTTGTGTTAGCTCTAAATAACTTCAGTTATGCTCTTCCAAATGGTTTTTGTAGATGGTAATCTTCAACTGTTAAATTTCATTAACTTTTTCATGAAAGTAATTACATTTCTGTTTTAGAAAGAAAAAAGTCATTGCTGGTGTAGTACCTGCTATTAAGAATGCAAGACTATATTTTGGAAAAGGTAGAGAGATAATTTATGCCACAAATTTTCGGTTCATTGAGTGTATTTCTATTATTAACATAACATTAACTGAAAAAATAAAAATAAGTATCCTTGATACTATTAATAATAATTATCGACATCTAAATTTTCAAATACATGTAATTCTATCAAATGACTTTTTCCTACTAATAGTTTCTACAATATCAACTCCTAATCGCCATCGTTGAACGCGTATGTACCGAATTATAAATTGTCACTACGTCGCTTTGCGCAAATAG
Source organism: Deinandra increscens subsp. villosa (assembly GCA_039602395.1). Lineage (NCBI taxonomy): Eukaryota > Viridiplantae > Streptophyta > Magnoliopsida > Asterales > Asteraceae > Deinandra > Deinandra increscens. The sequence goes on from JBCNJP010000008.1 coordinate 18,314,915, forward strand.
AAACGAATATTGCGTTGTAAATTTTCGTCACCGCCGACACGCGAACAAAAGACATATAATGCGCTATACACTGTCGCCGCCGCAACGCGCGGGCACACGGCTAGTACTTATTATATATATAAACATGTTATAAGACCAAAAATCAAGTACCCATACCCTCCGGATTATTTTATAATAATTATCTTTATTTAGAAACCCTAATTTCATGAATTTCTCGTTTTATAATCAAAACTCATTTTTAATTCAAACCAACTTAGGGTGTTATCCATTATAACATTTTATAATATTCTTTAAAAGATCAAAGCTTAATTCAACATCGTTTAGTCAATTTGGGCGGAGTAACGTTATGAAAACCCTAATTTTGACCCGTTAATAAAACCTTTACCAAACATTTTCCAAATGTGAAATTAACTTAGGGCTTTCTTAAAACACATTAAATTAGGATTACCTACAAAAATTCAGAGCCTAATTCCCACCCGATTACCCTATATTAGCAAAACAAGCTCAAGAACCCTAATTTTAACACATTTTTAGAAAACATACTTAGAAATCGATTTTGTAACACCCCAAATTTCACAGGTACATGATAAATACGTGTTTATATTATCACTACGTGAGTTTAATTGATAAATATGGTAAACTATGCATTAGATAGATTGCATGTGTTAGAAATACGTATTCTATAGCTAAAATGATAAAAAATGCATAAACGAATAAGTTAAACGGCAAAGAAAGTAAAATATAAGATGGATATGTGTTGGTACAAATAACATGATGATATATGTGTGAATTGATAGATGTATACATGTGAATACGTGTGTTAGTAGTTAATGGAAAAGTAGAAGGGCTAAAAATGTAATTTATATAAAGTTATCAACGTATATGGATATTATACGTATCTATAACTATTATAAACATTTTAAGGCTTAGAATATAGTAAAAATATATCCTAACATGATCCATAACATGAAATAATAAGTATTGGAAAGTTTGAGGGGCCAAATGTGTAAATAATGAAAAATATATATAAATATATATAAAAAATATATACGTATGTATACGTATATCATCGAGAGTGTCCCGAGCCTTAGAAACCCTTATAAATATGCCCCATAATGTTTTAGTACATAAAATGATAGAAAGATAAGAGTTCAGGGGCTGAAAATGTAAATAAAAAGTCCAGGGGCCAAAACTGTCATTCTGGCAAAGATGCCAGGCGTATCGCCGGGATCCTCCTCCCCACGGCGCGATACGCGAGCCACCCTGTGACGCAGATTCGTGACAGCTCGCGTTTTTTCGACTTGTTGCTCACGTTTGATCCAAATACTCACCCTTAACGTGTCGTTTTTGCTGCTGAATCACCCTAAACACGTAGCAGACCCTCCTGCGCACCTAACAACTATAAATACTGGATCCAATCATTCGATTATGAGCACCAATTCACGAAATCATCTCCCTAAAAACCCTAGAACACGTCCGAACGTTCTTCTGCAAAATTGAAGCAATCGGTGAGGAATTAGAAGGCCATCTCCTGCAGACCTACGTTTTTAGGTATGCTCTACAATAGCCCCATGTTAATTTCAGTTAATATCATGTCTAGAATAGAGATCTAAAACTATGCAAAAATTAGGGTTCTTGGATATAAGTCATCAAATTCGGGTGATCGGGTGGGAATTAGGGTCTGAAATTTTGTAGGTAATCCTAATTTAATGTATTTTAAGAAAGCCCTAAGTTTATTTCACAATTGGAAAAGGTTTGGTAAAGGTTTTGTTAACGGGTCGAAATTAGGGTTTTCTAGAAGTTATTCTGCCCAAATCGAGTAAACGGTTTTGAACTAAGATTTGATCTTTTAAAGGATATTATAACATGTTATAATGGATAACACCCTAAGTTGGTTTGAATTAAAAATGAGTTTTGATAATAAAACGAGAAATTCATGAAATTAGGGTTTCTAAATATGATTATTTAATATAAACTAATCCGTAGGGTATGGGGACTCGATTTTTGGTTTGGTAATATGTTTATATATATAATAAGCATATATGGGTTTAAAATGGACAAATAATAAAGTATTAAAGATACCGAGTTAATCGGATATTAGAAGTTCGTGCGGACCGGAAGGGTAGACACCTGTACACTGGGGTTTCTGGCAAAAGCGGGGGTGTCGCCATCTCATCTGGGCAATGGCACCCCAACACTGGGCGATCCCGGAGTGAGTGTCTACTTATAGGAATGCGCGTCTTCGTATTATCAATAAAAAGGTTATTATGCCTATAAGGGCATTTTGGTCATTTTGACCTTAAAAGAGATAAACCCTAAAGTATTATTAGGATAATAAGATATAAATAAACGTAGGTATTATTTATAATAACTTTGCATTAATGCAATCCGATACGCGATTAGGTTAATCGTGGACCATAACGGAGGTTCTGTCTGAATAACTGATTAAAGATATCAGGTGAGTTCTATGAGCCCACTTTTAAATGTTTTAAATATTTTAAATGTTTTCGGGCTAGTATACATACAATACTTGTGAACATATATTCAAGATAATTGTGACTTGATATATACGTGTTATATGATGAAATTGTTATTAAATTGTTTATACGTGTTATGCAATTATGTTGATTATAATGTGATGTGTATATACTTGCTTTGAAATTAAGTAGCCAAGTGACTAGGGAATTGTTAGTAAACATTTAGTGAATATGTATGATTATATGAGAACAAGTGATGCATTTGCTTATATTAATATGTGGTGGATACGCCGCTGGTACATCCTATATATATACATAGTAGTATAAGTTACCCGGTATATTGAAAGTGTGGAGGATACGCCGCTGGTACATCCTGTATACATACACTAACGGTAAATTGGGGGATGTCCATTTGTTGCAGTATATGAATGCATTATCACTGTTTAATAACAAACCTAAAGCATCTGGTTATTTAACTAGGGGTGGGTAGTATACGTGATCGGAAATTAAGTCATTAAGACGAGAAAATGACCTAATATAGTTAAGTATAAAGTTGGTGGATAAAGTTGAGGAATCGCTGTTGCTGTGACACCCGAGAATTTCAAGGTTAACTTCCGTTAGACAAACCCGTTAGTTACGTTATAAGTGTTAACTTAGTAACTAATGCTTAACTAGGCCGAATACGTCCATGACCTTTGGTTGATCACCGAACCCGTCCATATGTGTTATGTGTTCATCATTGATTGTCTTTATGTGCAATGTGATTTAAATACATGACTTATTATTGTAACTAGCATGATTAATTGTAAATACTTGATTATGTGAAAATTGCCTAAATTTGGTAGTCAGCGAAACTACCGAGCGAAACTACAGATTCGCCCGGTAGCAGGCTAGACTGATCAATGTACCCGAGACCAGAGCTAGTTTCGCCTGGCCAGCGAAACTGCCAGCGAAACTAGCCTCTGATATAAATAAACATTATAAACCCTAGTAGCCTCATTTTGCTCAAACCACACAACAACACACACACACTCTCCTGGTCAGCCGAGAAGATCACCTAAGGACCAAGACCCCAGCCTCAATACCATCACCTCACCTCATTCATCGATCCTAGAATCATCCGTGAGTCCCAAGAACTATGTTTTATGCTTTTTTATATGTTTTCTTCTTAAAGCATGCTCAAATCTTCATGTAACTGCTTGATCTGCTAGTATATTGTTTAGGAATGCTAGATCTGTACTAAAGTTGATAACTTTACGTGTGAAATCCATCCATGTTAGAGATTTGTGCAAATTAGGTCATTTTAGGGTTTTGAACCTATTTTAGAGATTTGATGATCAAAATACATGTTAAACTTGTTAAAGCTGCTTGATTTATGTTGGTAAATGCCTAGGAATGATAGATAATGAATTGCATGTATGATCAGAAGCTGTTAGGATGATTTTTAGGCAAATCCGTGTGTTTTTCGCGACCAGCGAAACTGCGTGTTCTCTGGGCGAAACTAAGTAGCGAAATTATATCTCCTTCCAGCGACACTGACCAGCGAAACTATAGTGTCGCCGGGTAACCTGACCAGACCAGCTCGAGCGAAACTATCGAGCGAAATACATGAACGAAAGTTCAAACCAGTTTCTCTGCGAAACTAGGCTAGCGAAACTGCGTCAGCAGTTTCGGGCGAAACTAGCCTAGCGAAACTGTGTCACCGGGCATTGCCTAGCGAAAGTGCTGCCCGTGCACCTAGCGAAACTGCCTAGCGAAACTGTGCTAGCGAAACTAAGGCCTGACCTAAAAACCAAACTTGTGAAATTTGCTTAAGTGTGATGCCATGACTTACATGATTATACCATGATGAAGCATGTTTGATATCTGATTTATATGAACCCTTGTTTATGATCAACCATTGGTGTCGTGTGTCGGTATGTCGAGTCATAGATGCAACGTGCTATGTTATGGGCCATAGTGACGTTAAGTAAAGAATAGACACGAAACTAATACTTAAGACCTAAACGTGTTCTAGGTCTTCGTTAAACAACAATATTTGGATTACTTGAAGTGTAGCAGTGCAACCAAAGGTGAGTGTCACTAACCCGCTTACCGTGAGTCCGTTGGGCCACACCGAATAACTTAACGAAAAACAATGCTGATAAACTCGAGAGTGCTAGGCACCTCACTGATGAACATGAGAACACGGGATGCTTGGCACCCACTTGATGAACTGAAGTGTTTTATGGGAAACACTTGTGAACTCTGAACAAACTATTTTTGAAACAAAACTAAAAACGTTTTAATATGGCTAGTGTAGGTTAAAGTCTAAACCATATGATATCACATGTTTTCTAAGGATGCCTTATAACTTAAAAGTCCTCAACTTAAATTGTGCCATTAATTTGTGAAAGCGAGGGGATGTTGGGTAGATCTACTGGAGTTTGACAAACTCCGCCCCGTGGCACGGGAAGTGCACGGAGGAACAATATCAGCCTATTTGACCGTGGTCCCGAGAGGACACGGGGGAGGCAAAAACCGCGATGACTAGGTCCGCACCGTACGGGATGGCTCGGCCCCCACAAAATAAGTCAGCTTTGGTACAAACTTCCTTAGAGCATGGAACAACGGATTAGCTACCCGCGATATCGGTTGAGTCCTTTAACTTTACGGAACTAGTACATACCCGATGACGTAGGTCACGGACAAACCATTTATAAACTGAGATTTAATTACGAGCATTGCTTTTCACAAATAAATATTTTGTAAGTGCATCTTGACACGAATTATGATTATGAGACCGGGCCAATGCATGACAAGCCCACTGTGAACTCACCAACCGTTAGGTTGACACTTGCGTGGTTTAAACTTTTGCAGATCGCTAAGGAGTATCCGCTGGAGGTTGGCATGGCACTTGAAGACCTTTGTTTTTGCTTAAACTAAACTTGGGAATTTTAAAACGATGTTTATGTAAAGCACGTGGTTAGTGCTAAGACAATATTTTATTCCGCTGCGTATGTAATTTGAGACTTTATTTATAACTTGTGTTTGAACTAACCCTGATTCGTTTAGTATTTGTAACTATGGTTGTGGATCCTGGTCTAGTCGTGCCCCTTAACGGTATAAACTCCGTTAGTGGTATTTTGGGGGTGTGACAGATTGGTATCAGAGCCATAAGTTGCAGAGAACTGGAATCATTTTTGAAAACGATTTGGAAACTGCAACTTGAAAACCTTGGTTACAAAACGAATAAACAAATTCCCAAAGACAAAATTTTTACGTGCCAACCTGGGATACTCGCTCTGCTGTGTAAGTAAAGGCTTAATACGTATGTATATATACATATATATATATAAATATATATGTATAGACCGTGTCTAAGTAGTCTAACGGAAGACCTTAGGAAATTTTCACACACGAATACGAAATGCGACCGCGAATACGCACACTACTCTGGGGAAAGCGACAACGAAACGATGCTACACGCTACGTCCTGATTTCTACTACGACGACTACGCCGACGGTGACTTTATGGGAAGCCGACCTTCGACGATAGCACTCACGACGTTCCTCGACGACGCCTCGATTTTGCACGAAAATTTTTCTGGACTAATAGAGGGATAACGGGAACTGGCTAATATACATATTATGGGATATGTATAAAATATAACTGTGACTGAACACTGGCTACTTTAACTGTTCAGTAAGATGTCTGGAAGAGGAAACGGAAGAGGCGGCATAAACATGACGCCTGCACAGCTGCAAGCAATGATCACTGAACATGTGCAAGCCGCGGTGGCAGCCGTCCAAGCTGCATATGCCGCACAGGGTAACTATTATGCCGGTTAAGGCACAAAGCAATTATATCATGACCTGTTTAATTTTAAAATCCGAACTATTTATGCATCAGGAAACCAACACCACTGCACGTTCAAGTCCTTCATGGACTGTAAGCCGATGACATTTTCCGGCGAAGAAGGAGCTGTAGGACTCCTTAGGTGGATTGAGAAGTCCGAAAAGGTTTTCTCCATGTGTAACTGCCCAGCTGAAAGCAAGGTGAAGTTTGCTACTGGTACCTTCGAAGGAGGCGCACTCTCCTGGTGGAACGCTGAAATTCAGATGGTTGGGCTAGACGCGGCTAATAACATGCAGTGGGCAGCATTTAAGGAGCTGATCATGGAAGAATACTGTCCACGTGACCAAGTCAAGAAGCTTGAGGGTGAATTCCTGAATTTGAAGATGTCTGGGTCCGAAATCGAACAGTACACTGCACGATATCATGAATATGAGGTCCTATGTCCCACGATGGTCGACGCTGAGTTCAAACGCATTGAGCGTTATTTGGAAGGCCTCGCGCCTCAAATCAAAGGATTGGTGACTGCCAGCAACCCTGCGACCGTACAGCAAGCCATTCGTTTGGCTCACAAACTCACTGATCAAGAGGTCGAGAAGGGTACTCTACCTGCGAAAGCCACCGAGAAGACTGCCCTTAGCGGCAAGAGAAAAGCTGACGATGAAGCTCCTGAAAACTCGATGAATGTTCAGAGTGTTGGAAACAGCACTGGGAGGTCTTATAACTCCCAAGGTCAAAGCAAGAGGTCTGGGAATAACAGTGGTAACTACCGCCAGGGCGGAAATGGTCAGAGCAACTACAAGGGTAACCTGCCCTTGTGCCACAGGTGTGGAAAGCATCATGCTGGTAATTGTAGGAAGAATATGAGCTGCGAAAGGTGTGGTAAGGGAGGCCACGAAGCAAAGGACTGTTGGGCAACTTTACCCGAGCAGCAAAACCGCCCCAGAAGAAACAACAACTATGGGAACAATCGGGGCAATGGAAACAATGGTCAGAACCGCAACAATGAAGTTCCCAGGGGAAACGGTAACGGGAATTGTTATGAATGTGGTGCTCCAGGCCACATTAAAAGAGACTGCCCTCAGCTGAGAAGACAAGGGAACGGAAATCAGGGAAATAACGGTGGGAATGGTAACGGCGGAGGTAATGGCAATGGGAATGGCAATGGTAATGGTGGAAACGGAAATGGTGGAAATGGTAGAGGTCGAGCTTTCGTCATGGGCCAGGGTGAAGCTCGCAATGACGCCAACGTGATTAATGGTAAATTTATTTTGAACGGTTTCTTTGCTACTGTTTTATTTGATTCTGGTGCTGAGAAAAGCTTTATTTCCACTAAATTTGCTAGACTAATTAATGCTAAACCGATCGACTTAGATGCTAAATATGTGGTAGAACTAGCAAATGGTAAACTTCATGACACGACCCAGATAGTTAAGGATTGTAAGCTAGAACTAGCAGGCCATACCCTAGGAATTGACCTTATGCCTTTCCCGATTGGTAGTTTCGACGTCATAATAGGAATGGAGTGGTTATCCGAAAACCGAGCTGAAATTTTATGTAAGGAAAAAGTGGTTCGTATTCCACTCGAAGACGGTAAAGTATTAACGGTTCAAGGTGAGAAAGGTGGAACAGTCACCGGCATTATTTCATTCCTTAAAGCTCAGAAATGCCTCCGTAAGGGTCACTTCGCGATTCTTGCAAACGTCACTGACACGACGCATCCCGAGCGCAAAATTGATGATTACCCGATAGTTCGCGACTTCCAAGACGTATTTCCTGAAGATCTGCCTGGCTTGCCTCCATTTCGACAAGTTGAGTTTGGGATTGATTTAGCTCCAGGTGCCGCTCCGATCGCACGCGCACCTTACCGATTGGCTGTAAGTGAACTCAACGAACTCTCCTCACAACTGCAAGAGCTACTCGACAAGGGGTTTATTCGTCCAAGTTCGTCTCCATGGGGAGCTCCGGTACTGTTTGTTAAGAAGAAGGATGGAACGTTCCGCATGTGTATTGACTACCGAGAGCTTAACAAAGTTACGATCAAGAATCGGTATCCACTTCCTCGAATCGACGATCTCTTCGATCAACTGCAAGGTTCAAGCTACTACTCAAAGATCGATCTACGGTCTGGTTATCACCAACTTCGTGTTCGTGAAGAGGATGTTCCTAAGACTGCTTTTAGAACTCGGTATGGACACTACGAGTTCCTGGTTATGCCGTTTGGGCTAACCAATGCACCTGCCGTATTTATGGACCTGATGAATCGAGTGTGCAAGCCGTACCTCGATAAGTTTGTGATAGTTTTCATCGACGACATTTTGATCTACTCTAAGTCAAAGGAAGAGCACGAGGAGCATCTGCGTCTTATTTTGGAATTGCTTCGCAAGGAACAGCTCTACGCCAAGTTTTCAAAGTGCGACTTTTGGATCCGCGAAGTCCAGTTTCTTGGACACATTGTTAATGAGGAAGGAATTCATGTCGATCCAGCCAAAGTGGAAGCAATAAAGAACTGGTCTACCCCAAGAGCGCCAACGGAAATCCGACAATTTTTAGGACTTGCTGGATATTATCGAAGGTTTATTAAAGGTTTCTCTCAATTGGCTCAACCCTTAACAGCTTTAATGCACAAAGGAGTGGAATACAGATGGGGTGAAAAAGAAGAGCGCGCGTTTCAGACGCTTAAAGATATGTTATGTTCGGCTCCAATTCTCGCGTTACCCGATGGAATAGACGACTTTGTGGTTTACTGCGATGCATCGATTCAAGGACTCGGTTTCGTGTTGATGCAACGAGATAAAGTGATTGCCTATGGGTCCAGGCAACTAAAGGATACTGAAAAGAATTATACAACGCATGATTTGGAAATGGGAGCCGTTATTCATGCACTCAAGATTTGGAGACATTACTTATACGGAACAAAGTGCACGATATTCACCGATCATAAAAGTTTACAGCACATCTTTGATCAGAAAGACCTCAACATGCGGCAAAGAAGGTGGGTTGAATTACTGAATGATTATGATTTGGCTATTAAGTATCATCCTGGAAAAGCCAACGTTGTGGCTGATGCCCTAAGCAGAAAAGACTACGAAAAGCCTCGTCGGGTACGAGCGCTTCAACTTACAATACATTCAGGATTACCGGATCGGATCCGTGACTGCCAACGAGAAGCTTTGAAAGCAGAAAACTTCGCAGCTGAAGCACTGCGTGGCGTAGATGGCCATTCTGAAGTTAAGTCCGATGGACTCACGTACTATAATGACAGAATCTGGGTTCCATTGTTTGGAAATCTCCGTGAGCTCGTGATGGACGAGGCTCACAAGTCAAGATATTCGGTGCACCCTGGATCAGATAAAATGTATCAGGACTTGAAAAATCTTTATTGGTGGCCGAATATGAAAGCCGACATTGCTCGATATGTGGCTAAGTGTCTTACCTGCTCAAGAGTCAAGATTGAATACCAAAAGCCTTCTGGTTTGCTACAACAACCAAAGATCCCAGAATGGAAATGGGAGGACATCTCCATGGATTTTGTGACGGGATTACCTCATCGATCAAATCAACCGGATGCGATTTGGGTTGTCATCGATCGGTTAACCAAATCGGCACATTTCATCCCGATGAAGGAAAGTGATAATATGGATAAATTGACAAAGCTATACCTCGATAAAATTGTGAAGCTTCACGGTGTGCCTAAGACAATCATTTCTGATCGAGATCCTCGATTTACTTCCCGGTTATGGCAATCAATGCAGGAAGCATTGGGAACCCGACTAGACATGAGTACAGCCTATCACCCACAAACAGATGGTCAATCGGAACGAACGATTCAAACCTTAGAAGATATGCTCCGAGCCTGCGTCCTTGACTTTGGGAAAGATTGGGAGACTCACCTACCACTGGTGGAGTTCTCTTACAACAATAGTTATTATTCAAGTATAGGTGCTGCACCTTTTGAAGCACTGTATGGCAGAAAATGTAGATCGCCCATGTGTTGGGCTGAAACGGGTGAGAAAGGACTTACTGGACCGGAAGTTATCCATGATATGACCGAGACGAATTATTCAAATCAGGCAACGGCTAGCTGCAGCACGTGATCGACAAAAGAGTTACGCCGACAAACGCCGAAAACCTCTAAAGTTTGAGGTGGGTGACAAAGTATTATTGAAGGTATCTCCCTGGAAGGGAGTGATACGCTTCGGGAAGCGTGGAAAGTTAAATCCTCGCTACATCGGTCCGTTTGAAATTATTGGGGAAGTAGGCCCGGTGGCCTATCGATTGCAACTCCCTGCTGAACTCGATGGAGTTCACAACGTGTTTCACGTTTCCAATCTAAAGAAATGTCTGGCTGAAGACACCGAAATAATTCCTCTGGAGGAATTGGAAATCGACGAACATCTGAGATTTATTGAGCAACCAGTAGAAATCATGGGACGCGAGGAGAAAACCCTCAAACGTAGCAAGATTCCGATCGTCAAGGTGCGATGGAACTCAAGACGTGGACCTGAATATACTTGGGAACGTGAGGATCAGATGAAGAAAAAGTATCCTCACTTGTTTGAGCAAACGTCCACAGAAACTCAAGGTATAATTTAATTTTGGGGACCAAAATTCCTTAACAGGAGGAGGATGTGACAACCCTAAAACTTTTTGCTTTCTTTCCCCCAGCGACGATAGCAACGACGACAGCTGATGCTGCGAACGCTACGACACAAGAATAATTTTCGGGACGAAAATTCCAATTTCAGGGGAATGATGTGACACCCGAGAATTTCAAGGTTAACTTCCGTTAGACAAACCCGTTAGTTACGTTATAAGTGTTAACTTAGTAACTAATGCTTAACTAGGCCGAATACGTCCATGACCTTTGGTTGATCACCGAACCCGTCCATATGTGTTATGTGTTCATCATTGATTTTCTTTATGTGCAATGTGATTTAAATACATGACTTATTATTGTGAACTAGCATGATTAATTGTAAATACTTGATTATGTGAAAATTGCCTAAATTTGGTAGTCAGCGAAACTACCGAGCGAAACTACAGATTCGCCCGGTAGCAGGCTAGACTGATCAATGTACCCGAGACCAGAGCTAGTTTCGCCTGGCCAGCGAAACTGCCAGCGAAACTAGCCTCTGATATAAATAAACATTATAAACCCTAGTAGCCTCATTTTGCTCAAACCACACAACAACACACACACACACTCTCCTGGTCAGCCGAGAAGATCACCTAAGGACCAAGACCCCAGCCTCAATACCATCACCTCACCTCATTCATCGATCCTAGAATCATCCGTGAGTCCCAAGAACTATGTTTTATGCTTTTTCTATATGTTTTCTTCTTAAAGCATGCTCAAATCTTCATCTAACTGCTTGATCTGCTAGTATATTGTTTAGGAATGCTAGATCTGTACTAAAGTTGATAACTTTACGTGTGAAATCCATCCATGTTAGAGATTTGTGCAAATTAGGTCATTTTAGGGTTTTGAACCTATTTTAGAGATTTGATGATCAAAATACATGTTAAACTTGTTAAAGCTGCTTGATTTATGTTGGTAAATGCCTAGGAATGATAGATAATGAATTGCATGTATGATCAGAAGCTGTTAGGATGATTTTTAGGCAAATCCGTGTGTTTTTCGCGACCAGCGAAACTGTCGTGTTCTCTGGGCGAAACTAAGTAGCGAAATTATATCTCCTTCCAGCGACACTGACCAGCGAAACTATAGTGTCGCCGGGTAACCTGACCAGACCAGCTCGAGCGAAACTATCGAGCGAAATACCTGAACGAAAGTTCAAACCAGTTTCTCTGCGAAACTAGGCTAGCGAAACTGCGTCAGCAGTTTCGGGCGAAACTAGCCTAGCGAAACTGTGTCACCGGGCATTGCCTAGCGAAAGTGCTGCCCGTGCACCTAGCGAAACTGCCTAGCGAAACTGTGCTAGCGAAACTAAGGCCTGACCTAAAAACCAAACTTGTGAAATTTGCTTAAGTGTGATGCCATGACTTACATGATTATACCATGATGAAGCATGTTTGATATCTGATTTATATGAACCCTTGTTTATGATCAACCATTGGTGTCGTGTGTCGGTATGTCGAGTCATAGATGCAACGTGCTATGTTATGGGCCATAGTGACGTTAAGTAAAGAATAGACACGAAACTAATACTTAAGACCTAAACGTGTTCTAGGTCTTCGTTAAACAACAATATTTGGATTACTTGAAGTGTAGCAGTGCAACCAAAGGTGAGTGTCACTAACCCGCTTACCGTGAGTCCGTTGGGCCACACCGAATAACTTAACGAAAAACAATGCTGATAAACTCGAGAGTGCTAGGCACCTCACTGATGAACATGAGAACACGGGATGCTTGGCACCCACTTGATGAACTGAAGTGTTTTATGGGAAACACTTGTGAACTCTGAACAAACTATTTTTGAAACAAAACTGAAAACGTTTTAATATGGCTAGTGTAGGTTAAAGTCTAAACCATATGATATCACATGTTTTCTAAGGATGCCTTATAACTTAAAAGTCCTCAACTTAAATTGTGCCATTAATTTGTGAAAGCGAGGGGATGTTGGGTAGATCTACTGGAGTTTGACAAACTCCGCCCCGTGGCACGGGAAGTGCACGGAGGAACAATATCAGCCTATTTGACCGTGGTCCCGAGAGGACACGGGGGAGGCAAAAACCGCGATGACTAGGTCCGCACCGTACGGGATGGCTCGGCCCCCACAAAATAAGTCAGCTTTGGTACAAACTTCCTTAGAGCATGGAACAACGGATTAGCTACCCGCGATATCGGTTGAGTCCTTTAACTTTACGGAACTAGTACATACCCGATAACGTAGGTCACGGACAAACCATTTATAAACTGAGATTTAATTACGAGCATTGCTTTTCACAAATAAATATTTTGTAAGTGCATCTTGACACGAATTATGATTATGAGACCGGGCCAATGCATGACAAGCCCACTGTGAACTCACCAACCGTTAGGTTGACACTTGCGTGGTTTAAACTTTTGCAGATCGCTAAGGAGTATCCGCTGGAGGTTGGCATGGCACTTGAAGACCTTTGTTTTTGCTTAAACTAAACTTGGGAATTTTAAAACGATGTTTATGTAAAGCACGTGGTTAGTGCTAAGACAATATTTTATTCCGCTGCGTTGTATTTGAGACTTTATTTATAACTTGTGTTTGAACTAACCCTGATTCGTTTAGTATTTGTAACTATGGTTGTGGATCCTGGTCTAGTCGTGCCCCTTAACGGTATAAACTCCGTTAGTGGTATTTTGGGGGTGTGACAGTTGCTCCAATGGGGGTGCCCTAGAGTACCGTGTACGGACGGCGCTGCTTCTCCAATGGGGGTGCCCTAGAGAATGTAGTGTCAGGTTTTCTCATAGGAAGAGACGGTAACCCAGATGATAAGCCTAGGGTTACTGGTAAGAATGAGGAGTCGCTGCTGCTCCAATAGAGGTGCCCTAGAGTACCGTGTACGGACGGCGCTGCTTCTCCAATGGGGGTGCCCTAGAGAATGCAGTGGCAGGTCTGCTCATAATAAAAGAGTCAGATAAATATAGTGACCTAGAAGTTTAGCCTAGAGTCATGGTTAAGATAATAAGATATATTATCATAATAAATACGTGCTAGAATTTATATGTGATATATATATGCGTGTTGTGAAAAAAATCAGGTAAACACCTAAAACGGTCCTTGAACTAAACGGTAGAACTCACCAGCGTAAGCTGACTTTTTAAAAGTATGTATGCTAGGTTCTGACGCACCTATGGGTCAAGCTTTGGTCACGCTCTAGGAGGAGACGGTGAAGACGCTGGTTGCTGGAATATCTTATCTTACGTTTAGTTTACCTTATGTTTAATATATCGTATGTTACGTTTATGCTTCCGCTGTGTAAGAATTATCAGAGTATATAAATAAAAGTTTTAAATTTTTTCCCCAGTTTTTGTGATCTCTGATTAAATCACGTGTTGATGAGTAAATCCGACGACGTGGCGCCAGCCCGTAAGGGGCCGGGCGTCACAAGTTGGTATCAGAGCACTGGTTTAAGAGATTTGGATACTTCGGAGAGTATCTAAACTTAAACTAGAATTTTGGGCCTTAGTTAGGAATAGTTAAATGCTAATCGGAGAAAACACTAGGCCATAATAGGAGTAGTCTCACATTTGCTTGTAAGGAGAAATAATTATTGGCAATTAGCTACTGCCCTTAGAAATTTATCCCTCCAAGTAATGTGAAGTTACGTCTATTTTATGGCCAGAATGTGTAAATAGGCTAGAATGCCTATTAAAGCAATGGAGTGCTCATTAGATCGCTAGAGAGCGAGGTCGGGAAATAGATTTGAGTATAATCAGAATGGAGGGTAGTTAGTACATTGAGAATATGGCAAGTCAGTAACTGCACAGAGCTCTGCATCTACTAATTTGTTGTATTATCATGTTCTATCTATAATCCATTTGAGGATACTTATATCTGCGTCTTGATTGAAGGAGCTCAAGATGGCTGGAAGAGGCAGAGGCCGAGGTGGAGCTGGAACCCCGATAGGACAGGCCGGTACGAGGCAGAATACGCGTGCGAATCCAGAGGTTGACAACGGAGCAGGAAATCCCGAGAATGGAGCTCAGAGAGGAGGCCCTATCAATGATCAACTAAGAGCTGCGTTAGCTGAAGAAGTAGCAAGGGCTTTACAAGGTGCGATACCCGCACTTGCTGCTGAGTTTAGACGCAATGGAGCTGATGCTGGCGTTGGTCGTGGAGCTGGCCGTGGAGCAAATCGCGGAACAGATCGTGGAACTGGACGTGGAGCTGGACGTGGAGCTGGCCGTGGAGTTGGTCGTGAACCTGAAGTTGAAGATAATCCTCTTAGGCATGGATGTTCATACAAATCCTTTTGCGGATGCAAGCCTCCATCATTTGACGGGAAGAAAGACGCCATGGCTACATTTCGATGGATACACGAGATGGAAGCTGTAATCAATATCAGTGAGTGTTCTGAAGCTCAGGCGGTGAAGTATGCTGCACACTCGTTCGTTTCTGAAGCGTTATTCTGGTGGGAAATGATTAATCAAACTCTAGGTGAGGAAGAAGTACTGAGTATGACTTAGACTGATCTGAAGAGGCACGTAATGGAAAGCTTCTGTCCACAACATGAGTTGGATAGGTTGGAGATGAATTTCTTGAGAATTGAAGCTGGATACATGACGCACGGCGAGTATACTACCAAGTTTAACATGATGGCTCGATTACTACCAAATCTGGTGCTGACTGAAGAAGTTAGAGTTAGGCGTTACACGCAAGGGTTTCCATCTGAGGTACGAAAGTTGGTAAAAGTATTTGCACCTGCAACATATAAGGCGGCAGTGAACCTTAGTGCGACCCTGTATGATGAAATTTACGGAGAAGTAGGAAAGCCGGTGGAGCAGAAGAGGAAATGGATTGAATCCTCGGGAAGTACTCAGGAAGATGCTGGAAAGAAGTCAAAGGGAAATCACGTACCGAGATGCAATACGTGTGGTAAGAACCATCCTGGAGAGTGCCGTTACGGGAAACCCAAGTGTCACAACTGTGGCAGCACTGGACATGCTATCTCTACCTGCCCGGCGAAGGGTGATCTAGGAAGGAAGGGTTGTTTCGAGTGTGGAGAGTTAGGACATTTTAAGAAAAATTGCCCTAAGTTAGTACTAAATCCTACGCCTCTGAGAGCCGTCCCAGGGAACGGTACTGGACCCCGCACCGCTCCTGCAAGGGCATACTGTGTGACGGATGCCAGGGGTGAGGAACCCAAGCTCTTGAAGCCCAACTATCGCCCAGGTAACGTCAATATTAGTTAAACGTAATTACCTGTTAAAAGTTTACCTAAAACGTCTTATGTATATATGGGCCTTTACTTGTTATGCCTTAGAGATTAGAATATGATAATTTGTGATAAATGGGAATAAATCAGGTTTCGAGGACGAAACCTATTTAAGGGGAGAAGAGTTGTAACACCCCAAATTTCACAGGTACATGATAAATACGTGTTTATATTATCACTACGTGAGTTTAATTGATAAATATGGTAAACTATGCATTAGATAGATTGCATGTGTTAGAAATACGTATTCTATAGCTAAAATGATAAAAAATGCATAAACGAATAAGTTAAACGGCAAAGAAAGTAAAATATAAGATGGATATGTGTTGGTACAAATAACATGATGATATATGTGTGAATTGATAGATGTATACATGTGAATACGTGTGTTAGTAGTTAATGGAAAAGTAGAAGGGCTAAAAATGTAATTTATATAAAGTTATCAACGTATATGGATATTATACGTATCTATAACTATTATAAACATTTTAAGGCTTAGAATATAGTAAAAATATATCCTAACATGATCCATAACATGAAATAATAAGTATTGGAAAGTTTGAGGGGCCAAATGTGTAAATAATGAAAAATATATATAAATAAATATATACGTATGTATACGTATATCATCGAGAGTGTCCCGAGCCTTAGAAACCCTTATAAATATGCCCCATAATGTTTTAGTACATAAAATGATAGAAAGATAAGAGTTCAGGGGCTGAAAATGTAAATAAAAAGTCCAGGGGCCAAAACTGTCATTCTGGCAAAGATGCCAGGCGTATCGCCGGGATCCTCCTCCCCACGGCGCGATACGCGAGCCACCCTGTGACGCAGATTCGTGACAGCTCGCGTTTTTTCGACTTGTTGCTCACGTTTGATCCAAATACTCACCCTTAACGTGTCGTTTTTGCTGCTGAATCACCCTAAACACGTAGCAGACCCTCCTGCGCACCTAACAACTATAAATACTGGATCCAATCGTTCGATTATGAGCACCAATTCACGAAATCATCTCCCTAAAAACCCTAGAACACGTCCGAACGTTCTTCTGCAAAATTGAAGCAATCGGTGAGGAATTAGAAGGCCATCTCCTGCAGTCCTACGTTTTTAGGTATGCTCTACAATAGCCCCATGTTAATTTCAGTTAATATCATGTCTAGAATAGAGATCTAAAACTATGCAAAAATTAGGGTTCTTGGATATAAGTCATCAAATTCGGGTGATCGGGTGGGAATTAGGGTCTGAAATTTTGTAGGTAATCCTAATTTAATGTGTTTTAAGAAAGCCCTAAGTTTATTTCACAATTGGAAAAGGTTTTGTAAAGGTTTTGTTAACGGGTCGAAATTAGGGTTTTCTAGACGTTATTCTGCCCAAATCGAGTAAACGGTTTTGAATTAAGATTTGATCTTTTAAAGGATATTATAACATGTTATAATGGATAACACCCTAAGTTGGTTTGAATTAAAAATGAGTTTTGATAATAAAACGAGAAATTCATGAAATTAGGGTTTCTAAATATGATTATTTAATATAAACTAATCCGTAGGGTATGGGGACTCGATTTTTGGTTTGGTAATATGTTTATGTATATAATAAGCATATATGGGTTTAAAATGGACAAATAATAAAGTATTAAAGATACCGAGTTAATCGGATATTAGAAGTTCGTGCGGACCGGAAGGGTAGACACCTGTACACTGGGGTTTCTGGCAAAAGCGGGGGTGTCGCCATCTCATCTGGGCAATGGCACCCCAACACTGGGCGATCCCGGAGTGAGTGTCTACTTATAGGAATGCGCGTCTTCATATTATCAATAAAAAGGTTATTATGCCTATAAGGGCATTTTGGTCATTTTGACCTTAAAAGAGATAAACCCTAAAGTATTATTAGGATAATAAGATATAAATAAACGTAGGTATTATTTATAATAACTTTGCATTAATGCAATCCGATACGCGATTAGGTTAATCGTGGACCATAACGGAGGTTCTGTCTGAATAACTGATTAAAGATATCAGGTGAGTTCTATGAGCCCACTTTTAAATGTTTTAAATATTTTAAATGTTTTCGGGCTAGTATACATACAATACTTGTGAACATATATTCAAGATAATTGTGACTTGATATATACGTGTTATATGATGAAATTGTTATTAAATTGTTTATACGTGTTATGCAATTATGTTGATTATAATGTGATGTGTATATACTTGCTTTGAAATTAAGTAGCCAAGTGACTAGGGAATTGTTAGTAAACATTTAGTGAATATGTATGATTATATGAGAACAAGTGATGCATTTGCTTATATTAATATGTGGCGGATACGCCGCTGGTACATCCTATATATATACATAGTAGTATAAGTTACCCGGTATATTGAAAGTGTGGAGGATACGCCGCTGGTACATCCTGTATACATACACTAACGGTAAATTGGGGGATGTCCATTTGTTGCAGTATATGAATGCATTATCACTGTTTAATAACAAACCTAAAGCATCTGGTTATTTAACTAGGGGTAGGTAGTATACGTGATCGGAAATTAAGTCATTAAGACGAGAAAATGACCTAATATAGCTAAGTATAAAGTTGGTGGATAAAGTTGAGGAATCGCTGTTGCTCCAATGGGGGTGCCCTAGAGTACCGTGTACGGACGGCGCTGCTTCTCCAATGGGGGTGCCCTAGAGAATGTAGTGTCAGGTTTTCTCATAGGAAGAGACGGTAACCCAGATGATAAGCCTAGGGTTACTGGTAAGAATGAGGAGTCGCTGCTGCTCCAATAGAGGTGCCCTAGAGTACCGTGTACGGACGGCGCTGCTTCTCCAATGGGGGTGCCCTAGAGAATGCAGTGGCAGGTCTGCTCATAATAAAAGAGTCAGATAAATATAGTGACCTAGAAGTTTAGCCTAGAGTCATGGTTAAGATAATAAGATATATTATCATAATAAATACGTGCTAGAATTTATATGTGATATATATATGTGTGTTGTGAAAAAAATCAGGTAAACACCTAAAACGGTCCTTGAACTAAACGGTAGAACTCACCAGCGTAAGCTGACTTTTTAAAAGTATGTATGCTAGGTTCTGACGCACCTATGGGTCAAGCTTTGGTCACGCTCTAGGAGGAGACGGTGAAGACGCTGGTTGCTGGAATATCTTATCTTACGTTTAGTTTACCTTATGTTTAATATATCGTATGTTACGTTTATGCTTCCGCTGTGTAAGAATTATCAGAGTATATAAATAAAAGTTTTAAATTTTTTCCCCAGTTTTTGTGATCTCTGATTAAATCACGTGTTGATGAGTAAATCCGACGACGTGGCGCCAGCCCGTAAGGGGCCGGGCGTCACAGATTTAGCCAAAACTGAAAGAGGTTATTTTAGACCTTACCTAAATACGCTTGACTGCAGAAATTCGGCTCTTGAATCCTCATGGTTTGCTCGCAATCGATCGATGAACAATCTGGGTATTCTTAGGGTTTTTGGGAGATAAATCAGAGAAATTGGTGAGTTTGAGAGGTTGTTTGATCCGGTATTTATAGGGGAAAGGGGCGTCTAGGTCTAGCAACACGTAAGGGAGTGACTAGCCAAAGTAATTTGATGTCTGGAGATGCTAATCGTGTGAAACAAGCTGAAAACGTGGCTCAAAAACGGACCAAGTAGGGTTTCTGCGAAGACGAGATCCTCGCGTATCGCGCAGGACCTCTTTGCATGGCTCGCGATACGCGAGCTAGTGCTGTCCGGCCAGATTTTTGTAATTTTACTCTTTTGGTCCTTGTAGTTTGGTTTGGTGCATTCTAGCCCCCTATACTTCTATCCTTTCTTCATTTTTTGTACCAGAACATTAAGGGACATGTTTCTAACATTTTCTAAGGTTTCTAAGGCTCGGGATTCGTACGATAACAAATACATACATTTATATATATTTTCTTTATTATTTGCTAATTTACGTTCTAGGCCCTCAAACTTTACAACACTTATCATTTTATGTTATAAGTCATATTAGTATATATTTTTACTAATTTCTAAGTCTCAAAATACTTATAATAATTATAGATATGTATAATACTTGTATCCGTTTATAACTTTATAATAGTTGCACTTTTAGCCCTTCTACTTTTTCCGTTAACTAATAACACATGTATTTACACATATATATCCATCAAATGATTCATGTATCATCATGTTATTCATATAAACACATAGTCATCTCATATTCTACTTTATTTAAAGTTTAACACACTCGTTTATGCACAATTCATCACATTGGCTATCAAACGAATAATTCTAACACATGCAACCTATCCAATGTATAGTCTTACCGTATTTATCAATCAAGCTCACGTATTTATAATATAAACACGTATTTAATATATATATCATGTATCTATGAATTTTGGGATGTTACAGTTCGAATCGGGTGGTGAGTCTGTATCCCAATTCAATCGTTGTCTATCTTTTCATTCCCGTCTATATCATTTCTGTCACCGGATATACAACAGAAATGCTCACATAATTGTCTTTTTCAGTTGTGTTTCTTTTATCGCTATATTACTATCATAACTCTCCATATCTTTAACTGGTTTACTTATTTTATGCTTCTTTGTTATTAACAGGAAAAATGGTCAAAAAATTTATACATAACATCCATCTGTTATGGAAGAACTGTATCTTGAAACTCACAATGGTATGTATACTTTGCCCGTCATTTTTTATTGTTTGCTACAACTTAGTGGGTGTTTTTTTTTTACATTATGGAACTGATTATGTAACTAACGTGCTGTCACAATAATCCGTTCCTAATGTCTAGATAAACTGATTAGTTTTGTTATGCACATCCCAACACCCCCTTAACACAAATCCATATGGATTATATTTTGCACCCAAACACCCCCTTATTCTTCTTCTTTCATTTTTACATAGGGTGGCCGTTGAATGCATAGAGGATTACCATTGCGCCCTTTTAAAAAGGGTATTCAAAGTCTGTTCAAAAGGATGTTGTTTAGATTTCCCGTCACCCGTTTTGAAGAAAAAATGATTGGTTAGAACTGTTGAAAAGAATTCAACATTTCTAAACCATTTTTCACAAAATTATAAAATGTTTCACATAGCTGAGAAGATGAAGTTTCTTTTATAGCACCCTGTCTCTTTCGGGTTTGGTGGTGTATAGCTGATGAACTTTTATGTCTAAACTGACTTATGGGTAAATGTGAGATGTTTAATGCCTTGAACAAGTCATGTTTTGGCAAACTGAAAAGTGTGCACTTGAATTTATAAGATAAAAATAAAAATTATTATAAAAAATAGTGAAGGTATTGTTGTATAGTTCATGGTCAATTGGTCCCCCTCTTGGGAAAATTTTCATTGGGAACGTGTGCTTGTATAGTTGTATGTATAAATGCTTGATTGACAAAACCTTGTATACACCAGGCAATTTGTGAAGTAGATATATCATAACAAGTAGTTGGTTGTCAAAATGGGTGTTTATCGGTGTAAGAATGGGTAAACACCTATTTTACCCATTTTGTCAAAATGGGGTTGTTGGTATATATGGAAATTTTATTTATGGAATTTTTAACTAATGAAAAGAAATTCAAAATCATTAGGTGTGTTAAAATGGATCGGGTATGTTTGAAAAACTTGTGATTAAAGTTATAATATATTTTTTTAAAATTTTATTTATTTTTGTATGAAAAACGAAATAACATTAACGCATCAAAAAACGCTACCAAGAAGGAAGCACAAGACACCAAATTCAAAGAGCGTCTAAACGAGCGGAAACAGCAAACAATTATATAAATAATGAAGTATGGTTTTATTGAACGGATGTGTTTTCTAAATCATCATGCCTTGGGTGTTTTTAAATTAATCGTTATTCTAAATCCACGACGACTTGTCTCATATTGGCGATGAGGGGAGACTTGGGACTGAGATGTCATAAGTTTGATCCTTGAGTTTTTTGGTTTTACCACTCGATCGCTCATGAATGTGAATTTTCCTTGAAACGAGCTCAACTGATGTAGATACTTTTGGGGTTTCGGGGGCAAT
This sequence comes from Deinandra increscens subsp. villosa, assembly GCA_039602395.1. Classification (NCBI taxonomy): domain Eukaryota; kingdom Viridiplantae; phylum Streptophyta; class Magnoliopsida; order Asterales; family Asteraceae; genus Deinandra; species Deinandra increscens. The sequence goes on from JBCNJP010000008.1 coordinate 18,337,154, forward strand.
CGTTGGTAGAGGTGCAAAAATGGGTTTTTTTTTTTAATATATCCGGTTACTAACAATAACCGTTTATTGATCAAATCGGTTATGATCAAAACCGGTTTGGCCAATAACAGGTTCCTCAAAAGTGAAACACAAACCAATCCAACCGGTTGGGTTTGGTGACCAAAACCGGTTGCTAACCGGTTAGTACACTTAAATATTTTTATGTTTATTTTTTAATTAACATATTATATAAACTAATAAACATACTTTTCATTGATTTAAAACTTAAAAACATTAGAAACATAACTTAAACAAGAAAACATTCAAATAAAAGTAGTAAACACTGAAAGAAAATAGTAAACATTCTACGTTTATTTTGTTGTCTCTGTCATCGAATTGTTCTTATTGGTCTTGCAATGGACATTCAAATGTGCTTGAAAATTAGAGTTGTAATCTCCTTTGAGAAAGCTTCCACAACTCTTGCATCGACTCTTCATGAAACCATTTTTTCAACTCACACAAGTCGAAATGGCAAAACAACATGGGGTCTCTCTCTTGGTTGGTATGATATTCACCACGGTCCATTTGTCCCTGGGAGCATTATTTTGAGCACTAGAACTTGCCATTTGGATTTTGGAGTGAAAGACGTGAGTGTAGTTTTGTGCTTCTTTTAGGTTTTTGAGAGCTGTAAATAGTGGGGTAATCAAACCAAAACACCCAAAACTTATATATACTAACAACTAGGATCAAAATAGGAAAATTATGACTTTAAACGGTAGAAAAACGGCTATTTTAGGTCCCCAAACGGCTAGTAACGGCTATGTAACGACACCTAAAATCAATGAGTGCTAACCGATGAGTACTCCAAAAACCCCAACCAGTTATTAACTGGTCGGTTATTAAACCGGTTACATCATAACCAGTTCGAATTAGTTTTGATTTTCGATTAGAACCGGTTACTAACGAAAAACCTCTTATAAATATGCACCTATATTCGTTGGCCGTTAAAAAGAATTTTGGAATATATTAAATATAAAGATCTTGAAAGTTCATACTAAAATTTTTGAGTCAATGAAATGTTGTAACGTTCTACATAATTTTTCAACATTCTATATACCATGATTACAGATACATAAATGACACAAAAAATTAAATATATACATACACACACTAGATTATATACAGTGAGCTTCACGTGTTGTGTATAAAATTTTACAATAAATATTAATCATTAAAGTAATATATATATATTGTAAGTTTGTGAGTTTGATCGTCTACTCAATCAATGATAAAATCAACGTAATTCGAGAATAGAAATGAGACACGACATGTAAATACAAATGAGATTTGTATTATTAAACCACAGAGAAATACACACTCCATTTACATAGTAAATCTAGCAAGAAGTGCTTAATCCTATACATAATGTTCTATTTATAGTTGCTCAAATATGTCCGAACACGACATCACACGAACTGCCACTTCGAGTCAGTTCGTGTGCACCCGAACTGGCAGTTTAGGTCAGTTCGAACACAACCAATCTTGAACCTTTTGTATTGTACTTGATACTACACACGACGATCAAAATCATGCTCTAACAATCTCTCCCTCGACGTGTGATGTATCAGTGCAGTATCTGTGCTATAATAATTCTTCATATAAACTCGTATCCTTAATCAAACTCTCACTCAACATGAAGATTAGTCTGATCTTAAATACTTGACATTACAGCGCGTGTAATCTCTTCTATCAACAGCTTTAGAAGACTTGAAGTTGTGATATTGTCTTTCCACTTAGTACCTGCCAACATAAATAATCTTGACGCAAAACGTCTCTTCGAGACACCAATATATTTAGATCTTGAAAATTGAATTGTACTCCGTGTTGATCAACCGAAAACAAATTAGAAATAAAATCTTTTTGGCTTTTCAAACTATATATCAAAACACATCTAAAATCTGTTTGGTACTTTCTGATATGAAAAGTAAATGCAATACGCAACCATACACTATTTTTGTCTTTTGCGAGAAAGATCATGACTTGGGATCATATTGGTCATAACAAGCTGAACTACGTTCAATTTCGATTATTGTAGCAAATAAGCCATGTAGATTGCAGATATAATTTGTCCAATTATACCCATAACATCTGGATATGTTAACGTATTGATTAAATTTACAAAATGAACACATGTATACACAGTGACTTCTCATTTTTCTTTTCACATATTCTTTTCTTGATATATCTTGAAATATGCATCACGATATTGTCCACTAGGTCAAGCATCAGATTTAGTATATATCACATTTGTATACTTTCTGATTTTCCGAGCCTACCTAGCACATCGAACAATGGTCTTATGCGTTTTTCACTTACTTTATCCATGAGTCAGAAATATTAGCCAATGTAGCATCATTTCCCAATCATGTCAGATATAATTTCTCATTTTTTAATGTTTTTGTCTTTTAAAAAAATTCTCCTCCTACAAATGACAAACTCTATTTTTTAGATTTTTAATTTTACCATTTGAAAAACAACACACTATTTGTGTATTTTCCAAAGTAACACACTCCCCCTCAAACTGAGACGGCGTGATAAATAAAGAAAAAATTGATCAAACAACACTAATACTTGCATTTAGCATTTTGAAAACACTGGATTTTGAAAATAATTTGGAAATGCATTTTAAGTTAAACACAGATATTCCACCACCAACAATCTTTCAATTACCGATAGGTCTGCCTGATATACCTGCTGACACCAAATAAAACATTAGTTACCTTGGGATCGACCCGATTCAACAGCGTCGGGTTGCCGCGTGTCCTCCACGAAGTCTTTGTTGGCCTTGGAAACTAACTTTGGTTTCCATATCATTGTTGATGAAAATTTTGAATCAGAATCTGAAAAATTTTCAACTCGCGTCTTTGGTTGGGACCAAAACGGCTTACTAGTTGATTTAACCTTTGGAGACCAAGGTTCATAAAATTTTTGACCATTAGTATCCACATATTTGGCATTGTTATGGATATATCCAGTCGTCGGTCAATTTGTAGCCATATGTCCAGGTCGACGACATGCATAACAAATTCTTTTACAAATTTGAAAATCATTTGAAAAATTCCTTGAATTTTTAGAAAATGAAGAATGATTTGAATCAAAAGTAAAAATCATTAAAAGAATCATACCTTGGAGATTGACTCCGCGACGAAACTTTGTAGTCAGATGACCAACCTTCAGAATAATAAGAATAATTCTTTGAATAAAAAGCACCACTTTGCTTCTTTGGAGGTTGTGATTTCTTTTGATTTTGAACCTTCAGAACATTTTCTTTCTTATTTGAAGCTTGAGCTTGAACATGCTTTTCTTTGAACACAAATCATAGTCCTTTATGCTTAGAACCAGAAGATTTGGACGATTTAGCTTGGGAAGTACCAGCAGCACTTGTTTGATGTGCATGTTGAGTAAAAGTGACCTTAATCTCTGGTATTTTGTTCTCTTGACCAAACTTTTGACAAATTCAACTTCAGATGATGTAGCAATAGAGTTATTAGTCACACTCTTAACAAATACCACTTCATTTTCCAGTAATGATGAATCAGATGTGAACTTTGGAGCTTCACCAACCTTCACTTTCTTCTTCTCAGATTTAGATTTCTTCTTCTTTGCAGGAGTTGTAAATTTTGAATAATTCTGCAATTCAACTTTTTGATCAACAGGAGCAGATGAAAATTCAGATAAATCCACTGGTGAAGGAGCCTTATGAATATCTTTTTCCTTTGTATCATCATCACTTTTATCCTTTTTATACAGAAAATTCAGCAATATTGGTGATAAATTGCAATTCTTAACTTGTCGTTGTAAATCTAAAATCTCCAATTTCAATTCAATAATCTTTTGTTAAGCAGCAAACACATCCTTTTGAGTTTTAATGAACTCTTCACTTAAATCATTGTACTCATACTTTTGCTGTTTTCTTATGTCACATTCAGCAAAAAGCACTTCTCTAACACTTTCCCATTTCTTTTTGAAAATATCAATGTCTTTTGTTAAAACTTCATTCTTGTCATGAACATTAACGTTATCAACTCTTAACTTTTCAACTTCATTTTGAAGAATAATCACTTTATCAGTAGCTTCAACCGCAATATCATTGACTCTTTCATATTTTTGTTGAAGTGGATAAGTTTTCTGAAATAAAGCCTTAAAGTCTTCAGCAGCTTCCTTAACTTCGTCTTTGGCTTTCTGACATTCTTCAAACAAATCAGCTTTTTCTTTTATCAACTTCTCATGACTGGTATTCAAAGAATAATAGTTTTCTTAAAAAATTTCCATTTCTTTCTTCAGCAGAACAATATCTTCAGTCAGCAACTTGAGATCTCTTTCCGAACTTGCATTTTTGTTGTTTAAACCAGCACACTTATAACACTTAAAATCTTCTTCTTTTGATTTTTCAGCCACATTTGCTTGACTTTCTTCGAATGTTGTTTCTTTGGAACTCATTTCAGAATCCGTCAGAATATTATGACATAAATGATGAGCTGTCAAAGCAATAGCTTCATTATCTGTATTATGTATCTCATTGATGTCAATATTTTGATACGCATTCCTGTGAAAACCAGTATCATCAAGAGGAATCAAATTCTTTTTCATTTTGATTTGTTGAAGCTTTAACCAAATGAGCATGTTGACTAGATTTAAGCTTATTATCGGTAGATGTTGGACATTCACACGCAAAATGTCCATAAAGTGAACACTTGTAACATTTCACTTTAGATTTATCTAATCCAATCTTTCCAATTTGATTCAACCACTTTTCCTCGGTTCTGTTAGTAATATCTTGGTTCTTCTAACAAGCATAGCATACTGCCAATTCAAATCCATCTCTTCCAGATGATCATAATGAATTTGATCATAGTCTTCTTCTGTCAGTTCTGCATTACTCACTGCACCACTAATAACACCAAATATGACGAGACAAGAGCACACATCAATGCCATATAATATCCAGTTGTTTTAACAAATAGGGCATTGTGTGTTGATGAACTTGGAATTGAAACAGTACAACCAAAAGAATAACTAGAATTATCAGCTTTTTCGGCAACAAATGCTGTAGGAGGTGCGAAATTTAAAACATTAGACTTCACTGCATGAGTGGTAGAATCATTTTCTCCATGATATACAACATGATATTGAATTTGTGTAGGCAATGACTTATTTACCGTCAATTCCATATCCCTAGCTTGTATTCTTTCAAGCAAATCATTGTACGATAAACCTGGATATTCTTTATCATGCGTAATCATCATAACATAATTCTCCAATTTTTCTAGGTAACGCCCCCAACAACTTTTCCTTTAAATCAACATCTTCCTTTTTGACATTTACCAAAACCATTCCACTCATCAGATGTGAAAACCTTGTAATTAAATTTGGAATGGTCTCATTTTGGTAATGCTTGAAATTATCAAATTCTTTCTTCAAAACCTTCTAACGACTTTTCTTGTACTGATCATTACTCTCACATCTTTTCTGCAACGCATCCCATAAATCTTTTGTTGTATCGTAAGCAGAAAACTGATGTAAGAACTCCTTGGATAATGCCATCCTCAAAGTTCCAAAAGCTTTTTGTTCAGCTTGATATGCTTTCTTTTGTTCAGAAGTCAAACTTTTATGTAAAATTGGTCTTCCATTTCCATTTGTTGGATACACATATTTATCCGTATATGACAACCAAATTGAATCCGAACTGGAATTTCGCTTGACTGAACTCACCCGAACTCCCACTTTGTTTAACTGAACTTATCCGAACCCAACCGAACTCACACTTCGGAGCGGTTATTTTTCAGGCAGAATGTTCTTCACCCGAACTCAACCGAACTGGAACATTTTCGAATCAATTTTCACGATTTATGGTGTTTTAGAACGAGATTTTCAACAGTAGATCAGATATACTTGATAGAAATGATTTAGGATTTGATTTTCACTAAAAACACAGCAGAAATGATCAAACGAAAGCAAAAACGAGCTAACTTTTCAACCCCCCACTTTTTGGACTAAAAACTCGAAAAACAATTGAAATTTGATCAGTGGATCGAACCGAATGCTTTGATACCACTTGTAAGTTTGT
>JBCNJP010000008.1:18343759-18473759 GCA_039602395.1 Deinandra increscens subsp. villosa
AAAAAAAAAATTGAACTCTCGACATGGATACCTTTTAGATTTAGCTTTCAGAAAAATTCCAGTTTTGAAATGTGATATCGCATGTAATTTAAGTTAAATCAGCAGTATACTTCTCCATCAGCAACTTTTCAATCACCGATAGGTCTTCTAAAAGTACCTGCACACTGGTCAAACACATCAGTTTATAAATGACCCGAAGCGAATAGCTTCTGGTCGACCAGTATCTTGATTCCCTTTTGAAACCACCTTAGGTTTCCAGTGTTGTTGTTTTGGTAAAACAGTATTTGATGAACCAGTCACAGTTGATTGTGACGAACAACCTACAGATGAAACATTTTGAAAACGAGGAATAAATCTTCCTTGAGTTTTGAAAAATGTAGGCTGCGGGAATTCATCAAACACTCTGGCATATTCATCAAGGAATCGCGGTTTGGCAGTTTTACCCACATATGGAACCTTTTCTCTTCTTGAACTAGAAGCAGCAGTGACATAACAATCTTGAGCCATATGCCCTTTTTGGCGGCAATTGTAACACAAACGATTGTGTATGTTTCTTTTCTTTGAAACCTGCATAGCTTCACAAACATATTCATCTCCAAAATGATCATAAAAATTATCATATACCTGACAACGATGATCATGAACCCATTTAGAAGTCGGGCTCTTTGGAGTAGAACTTGATCCTCCAGAAGAAAATTTTGCAGATTGATTCTTCTTGTTCCTCGGATCAGTAGTCTTCACAAATACTTCAGCAATTTTCTGAGCATCCACGCAATGAAGCGGGAATTCTTTATCAGAAAATATTTGTTCCGAACCCTTGAGTTTGTAGAACCTCTCGGGTTGAACCTTCTCAGCTTTGAAGACATCTTTTCGTACCTGCTTCACATTGATTATTTTCAGTTGTTGTGGTTTTGAAAATTGTGAACTACCACCTTTATCAGCTTTTCTTTCAAATCCTAACCCAACACATTTTCCTGAACCCTTTTCTCCCATTTCAGTAGACTTATGCCCATTCTTTGCCAACCTAGAAAATTCAGCTTTAACTTTCTTGAGATCTTTTGGAGCATGGAAAATTGTTTCATCAATGTCAGCTTTTGAAGACGAAGATCCAGACACAACCTTTTGAGCTTCAGAAGCGTCAGTACTTTTGCCTTTTTCCTCTTGCTTTTCTTCAACAGATTTGGAACCAACCAACTCAGAATAATCACCAATCTCAGCCTTGTCTTTCAAATCATGAACCCCTTCTTTGAGACTTCCTGGTGGCGAGACTGTCTTGTTAAACATCTTCTCAAAATTGTCATCTTTGGCCAAAAAACTTGTAAAAGATTGAGAATTTGTAACATTGTTCAAAAGACGTTTTGAATCAATGACTTCAATCTTTAATTCAGAAATTCTTTGATGAGCTTCAGCCAACTCTTTTTCTATTGCAATTAACTTCTTTGCCACTTTATTAGTTTCATATTTTTGCAATCGCAACTCATCTAGTCCGGCCAATAATTCCTTCTCAAGTTTATCTTCGTTTCTTTTCTGAATATCCAGATTTGCATTTTGCAACTTATTTACCCTTGCCAGTTCCCGCTTCTCATCTAACAACTTCTCCATATCAAGCTGATATGCTTCAATTTTAGTAACCGAATCATCAGAAGCCTTGGTAAGTAAATCAAGTTTAATCTTGGAATTTTCAAACAAATTATGAAAATCATTGGCAGCATCCTCAGCTTCTGCCTTCCATTTCGCAACTTCCTTGACTAAGTCATCCTTTTCTTTAGATAACGTTGTAACTTTCTGTTCAAAACCTTGTTTAACACTTTCAAATTTTGATTCTTTTTCAACAAACTCTGCTTGAAAACCTGAAAACTTTTCTTTCTGAGAAGAACATTCTTGAAATAAAACTTCTAAGTTTTGCTTTTCAGTTGTCAAAGCTTCTATCTTTCTTTTATTTTCATCAACAAACAACTCGTTTTCTTTTATCAATGCTTGAATCTTCTTGTCCTTTTGAGAACAGAATTCACAAACTGATTCATAGCCACCATCTCCAGAACTACTTGTTTCAGATTCCGAATCAGTAACTTCTCCTTCATTATCACTATGAACAAGTTGAGCAATCATTGCAGATGAACCAGTCCATGCAGACTCATCATTTTCATCAGTAGCCCAATCATAGCCTTTATTCGATGTTCGTGCTTTTTCAAATGCTTCAAGTACATCAGCATCCCAATCACAACCTTCCTTGGATGCAGGAGCAATGGCAGTTAAAGCAACTGGAGAATTAGAAGTTTGCCCCCAATCATATTGTTTATCAACTTGAGACACCAAGGCTATTGAAGACTTTGATGAAGAAGCAGTTGATTTTGAACACTCACGAGCAAAATGTCCAAAATTGGAACATTTGAAACATTTTGCCTTTGATTTATCAATGCCAACTTTGCCATCTGGATTTAAACTTTGAAATCCAGTCTTTTTCTTGAATCTTTTAACTCGTTGAGCTAACATTGCCAGTTGCCAATTGATATCCATTTGCTCAAGATTATCAGGATCGATTTGATCGAAATCCTCTTCAATTAGATTAGAAGTTGTCAAACCACCATTCACCAACCCATAATATGAAGATAATAAAGCTGAAATTAATGCCAAGTGCTCATCCGGTGTTTTTGCTGAATATGAAGTCGAACTTGACTGATTTGGAACAGTGAAGTTACACCCTCTTGAAGAATTTCCACAATTTCCTGAATTTCCTGAACCATGACCAACAACAAAAGCAGTTTGAGGTGGATTTGATGAATTAACACTGAATGATTTTGCCTTTGCATTGATACTTGCAGAATTTTGTCCATGATATAATTCAGGATTTTGTAATTGAGCAGTGGACTTGTTTGAATTCATCATTTCCATTTCTCGAGCATGAAGCTTTCCGGTTAAATCATGAAATGATAATGTGGAATAGTCTTTGTCATGAGTAATTAACAACCCATAACTTTCCCATTTCTCTGGTAATGCTTCCATTAATTTTTCTTTCAATTCTTCCTCGGTCTTTTCAATCTTGACAACTTTCATCTCACTAATTAGATGTGAAAACCTTGAAACAAGAGCAGAAATATTTTCTTTTTCATATTGTTGAAAATTCTCAAATTCCTTGTTCAAAACTTTTCGTCTACTCTTCTTATATTGATCATTGCCTTCACATCGAGCAGATAAAGCATCCCATAACTGTTTAGCCTTCTTGCAAGTACTGAATTGATGCAACAACTTGGTAGGTAAAGCCATGGTAAGATAACCATACACTTTTTGTTCAAGTTCATAACTTTTTCTTTCATCCTTATCAAAATCTTGAATCTCTTTATACTCGCCATCTGCAGTTGGCCGTACATACAACTTATGAATTGGAATGCATAAATCAATATCATTTGTGCTAATGTATGCGGAAAAACGTTGTTTCCAATTTTGATAATCTTCCAACTTTAACAACTTGGGAACTTTCTGACTTGTTCCTATTTCATTATCAAAATTGAGCATAGCTTGTACCGTGCTTTGCATAGCCGCAAATGCTTGAAAATCAGACATTTTTCACCGAAAATGATACTTCAAAAACTTTGAACTCAAAAACGAAGGTCTTCCAAGTGGATTTTGGGAGTCAAAACTAGACGGTATTGCCCATAGGCTGGTACAAGTCGTAGATCTCGGAAATACGAACGTTTTGGCTGGTATTGGGTTCCGTAACTCCAAACGGTTTGCAAGTTACGTCAGTTTTAGTGAAGGTCACTATTCTGCCAGCGTATCAAAACAAATCGACGGACCAGTTCCGGACCAAAACAATCAGGCGGATCAAATTTATACTAGCGGACCAGATTCCGGATCAGATGAACTAGCGGATCAGAATTATACTAGCGGATCAGATGCGGGCCAGATATCTTCAGCGGATCAAATTTGATACGGCGGACCAAATAAACCAGCGGACCAGATGTGATACGCCAAAACCGCCACGGACCAGTTTGATGAATATTGCCTAGCGGGACCAGTCGGCGGACCAGCTGATCTATCAGCGGACCAGACGCAAATAAAGCTGAAATCGACTAATTTTCACGAATTTTGACAATTGAAGCTGAAAACTGGATCAATATGATGCGAAAACACTCCAGGAGCATACAGAAATCATTTTTATCCTTGGAATCACTCAGAATTGGAAGAAATTGAAGAAAAACTTACCAAAACCAAGCTTTCTCTCTCTAAAACTCCGAAAATCGATCAAAAACACAGCAGTAGAGCAACCAAAAGCTCTGATACCACTTGTAGAAACGAGAAATGATCTTACTACTGCATGCTTTGATCAAACGTAATGAACACGGATGTAAATAAGAGAATTTTTATTGAATCACTTGAGATTACAATGAACTCTCTCTAGTTTCTCTCTCTAGAAACACACACAGAAAGGTGTAGAATGACAGAAGTGTTCAACTAGTTTTCATGCACATTCTAACACCACCTATTTATAGTAAGTAACTGCATAGGCTGCGTACCAAATGGTACGCCCGGACCATTTGGTCCGCCGGACCATCTGGTCCTATGCCAATGATATAGTCATTACACTTCATACAAAGACCCGCTCACATAGATACAATACACGAGACACTCATAGCATAGGAATATGCTTCTACAGTTCTATTTATAGTTGCTCAAATATGTCCGAATACGACATCACATGAACTGCCACTTCGGGTCAGTTCGTGTGCACCCGAACTGGCAGTTCGGTTCAGTTCGGACACAAGAAATCTTGAACCTTTTGTCTTGTACTTGATACTTCACACGGCGATCAGAATCATGATCTAACATAGCCATGTACAAACCGGTTAACCGTTGGTTAACCGGTTAGAAAATTAATTGATCTACTAGTAGAAAATAACCGAAATTAATTGATGACCAGTTAATCGAATCGGGTTGTAATCGATTACTAGGCAGAAAAACTCTAACCTGTCTAATCGATTTCGGTTAAAACCGAATCGATTATTAAATCTTAACCGATTATAATCGGTCAATGCCAAGATATTAAAAAAAAAGTAGATGGGTAATAACTAATAAATGGCATAAGCTGTGGCCCTGTTTTTTCGAACATTTATAGCTATTATAGTGTCCCTTTTTTCGACAAAAACAAGCACAAACACATCCAAATGATTGGACCATTACAATGAAAACAACAGCAGCAAAACACAGAGGAGAAGGAGATGAAGTCGACTGAGAGTCTGAGAGTAGAGGAGAAGGAGATGAAGTCAACTTACGGAGTGAGTGAGAGCATAGCAGAATCGATTGTGGGCCTTGGGGGTTAGGGTTTCTTTTGTTAAACGATGAGTGAGCGTAAAGCAGAATCGTAAGTTATGGTCTTACGAAGATGAAGACGATTAGGGGTTAGGTAGACTCATAATGGATTTGGGTTTTTTTTAGGCGAGGAACAATTAGGATAAATATGCAACTGGGCCTGGAATAATTATGATTTAATAAATTGGTTGCTTTTTTATTACTAACCGATTAATCAATTAATGATCGATTCTTATAATCGGTTTTAAATAATCGATCCTAAATTGATTTCCAGGACAAAAATCTATGATCGATCTCTAACCTACGGTTATTCTCTAACCGTAATCGGTTAGAGAATAATCGGTTAATTATCGATTTCGATTAATAATCAGTGTCGGTTCGGTTAATCGGTTAGAGAATAATCGGAGTAATTTCAAAACACAAAACTTATAGATCAGTATAATGTCAGGTTGGTTGATATTAAAGTTGAAAGGTAGTTTCATTTGAGATAATAGATCCGGTTAGTAAAAAAATGATAATACAAAACACATCTATGAAACAAACAAAATCTACAAAAAACTTAAGATTATTGGATTAAAACAATTTAACTACAATTGTCTAACGAACAAAATACATATAGAAAGTACCAATGCAAATTACAACTAATCAAAAAACTTCTTTGTATACAGCATTAGATGTCTTAAGTAAATTTAATGTTGTATACAAAGAAGTTTTTGATTACTTATAATTTTTTGTAAGCAAATTTCACACTAACATGATAAGAACACCAACCTTTAGTAATATTTATTAATGTCAACACCTACTGATGGATTTTATGTCACTTATAACATTCGTGGGATTGGTGAGGATAGGAAACTCTCATGGCTCACCAGGCTCAAAAGGTCTTTCAGATTTTGTTTCTTGGGAATTCAAGAAACGATGCTAGAAAACTCAACAAATATTCCAATCAGATCTTTTGGGAAAACCAGAACTTTCAATCAGAGTTTGTTAATGCACAAGGTAGATCGGGGGGGGGGGGGCCTCATCTATGTGTTGGATCCTTCCAGGTTCTTTGCTTCTTCCATTAATAAGCCTCGTCATATCATGATTGTATCAGGTACTATTCCACGTGTTGGCAGTCATATCAATATAGTTAATATTTATGCTCCGCAAGGAAATTAAGATAAACTCAACCTTTGGTCAGATCTACTATAAGCTAGACTAAATAGGCTAGGTCTTTGGATCCTTATGGGTGATTTTAATGAAGTTAGACATGAAGAGGAAAGGAAAAACTTTGTGTCCAATGCCGCAGCGGCTGCCCGTTTTAATGAGTTTATCCATCAAGCAGGTCTCTCTGAATATCAAATGGGGGCAGGAGATTCACATACATGTCATCAAACCTTGAGAAAGCTAGAAAGAATTATAGAATTTTTGTATGTGATGGTTTCTTCAATCTCTAGCCTAATGCTTCCTTAACTGTACTCGATAGAGACAAGTCGGATCATTGCCCATTACTACTCTGGACATCCGTATCCGACTTTGGTCCCCTACCATTCAAGTTTTTTAACTCATGGATGGGTAGATCTGGTCTCCAGCAAGTTGTCGAAATTGCATACCAATCTGGTGAATTTTCAGATCCTCCTGATAAAAATCTGGCTGGAAAACTTAAGTTGATCAAACAAAAGATTAAACTATGGGTTAAAGAAAACATGGAAGTGATTGAAGGCAGATTAGAAACACTTAGAAAAGAATCAAATGACATCTCTAAGCAGGCTGAATCTTCATCTCTGCCTAGCAATATTATTGAGAAATTTGCAGAAATCAGGAAGAAAATCATGCAGATTGAGGACAACATGATCAAGGATGCAAAACAAAAATCTCGGATTAAATGGTGTATTGAGGGGGACAAAAACTCTTCATTCTTCCATAATATGGTTAACTTTAACTCTAAATCTAATCATTACAATGGGTTCATGTCCGATGGTTAAAAATTGTGCATTCAATTTCTTTAGTGATCTTTTTGCAGAAAAGCTCCGTAAATATCCGTCTTTATTTGCTCCAAGTCTGCAAAAGTTGAATGATTCTCAACGTGATAACTTTATTAAACGCTTCCCTCCATCTAAAGTGAAAGAAGTTGTGTAGGAGTGTGGATCGGAAAAATCACCGGGACCAGACGGTTTCACATTTGGATTCATAAAACATTACTGGTACCTTTTCGAGCAGGACTTCTTTGAAATTCTCTGCTTCTTTCATGATTTCTGGTGTGATACATCAATCGTGTTGTTCCTATTTTATTACTTTGATCCCAAAAGTTAACGACCCACAGGAACCAAAATACTTTAGACCCATTGGGCTCATTGGCGTTATTCAGAAAGTAATTTCTAAATGTCTTACGGACATGTTGTAGCTGGTTATTGGGTCTGTTGTATCCAAACCATAATCTGCTTACATCAAAGGCAGAAACATTCTGGATGGCCCACTAATTATTAATAAAGTAAAATGTTGGTTATGTAAGAATAAAAGAGGGGCTTTTGTGTTCAAAGCGGACATGCAGAAAGCGTTTGATAGCTTAAATTGGGGTTATCTCTGTTCAATTATGTTTCAGATGGGGTACCCTATTAAATGGTGCCTATAGATTGATGGTTGTCTTAGAGCTTCTCGCATGTCCATTCTTGTAAACAGTTATCCCACTAAAGAAATCATTTGCTCTCGTGGCCTTCGGCAAGGAGACCCCCTTACTACATTTCTATTCATTTGAGCCATGGAGGCCTTATCGGTTGTGATGAAGATAGCTTGTTTTGCGGGCTTGTACCATGGGGTTTATCTTCCTAATGGGGGTCCAACTTTGACGCATTTATTATTCACTAATGATGTGCTTTTTATCGAGCAACACTCTTACCAAAACGCCCTTAACCTCTTAATAATTTTGCGTTGTTTTTTCTTAATTTCATGTCTAAAGGTCAACTTATCCAAGAGTAGCATGATTGGCATTGGTATTTTTGGAGCAGGAAAAGGCAACCTTGGCAAGTTTAATTGGATGTCAAGCTGGGTCATTCCCAATTAAGTATTTGGGGCTTCCTATAGGTGGGGGATGAATGTGCTAAGATCACAATCTTTCAAATAAAGCACAACCCGTCGATCATTATGAACATTCTTAAAATTCACTCCACATTGCAGAATCTTCAACATCATACTCCATGAGTTGTTGCTACTTGGAGAAGAATCAAGAACCTCCATATATGCAGTGATCCTTGTTTTATCTGCACTTGCTCTTGCAGTTCCCCAGAATTCTCTGACAAGTTGTTCATCGATCAGCACGCTTGTTCTGAGAGCATGATTGATTTTGCACACTTCAATCCTGCCACCAAAGAGTAAAACAACTACATGTGTCTCTCAGGAGGGTCATCAAGATAAGCAGGTATGCAGTGATCCCTCTCAATGTGAATCTTTTCGTCAAGCATATCTTCTGCCATCTGAAAAGCCGAGACAAGTGCATCAGTCTTAATCATATCATTGAGCAATCATGTTTGTTAACGTCATCTTGAAGTTCAATTGAATATCACATTTTACTGTTAAGTTCAGAAATCTCAATTGATACTTTCAAGGAAAGGATTTGATTTTGAATCACAAATTAACTAAACACATTTAATTTCATTTCAAACAATTAAATTTTATAAGAAATTTATATCATTTTTTATGTTAATTCAAATGTTTACGATTTTAACTCAAACTTAAATGGGTTTACGATGGAGCTATGGGTTTACGATCCATCATTTGGGTTTACGATCAGGTTGAAATGAAATCAGATTTAGCCCAATCGTAAACACAGTGAGTCCGATCGATATTACAAATCGTAAACACCGGATCGTAAACTCGGATCGGAAACTCCAATCGTCGTCTTCAACCTCTCGACTCTCGTAAACGTCGAGTCCGCCATTTTTGAACCTGCAAAAACCTTGAAAACGCATTAAAACCCATCAAACATGTAAAATGGACATCTATCACTACCTTTTTCGATTAACAATCGCAACAATGACTTTTAAACTTCGAGAAATCGACTCGAATCATGAAGAACAGCAAGATGAGCGACCGAGAGGTTAAACAAATAAAAAACCGGTGATAAACTGACAAATCCGTGAAGAAACAGTCGATTGAGGGGTGTATCTCGGTCGGAAAGTGAAAACGAGGGTAGAGGTGTGCACGGGTTACACTGTAGATGGCTGGAGATGGCTCGGGATCATTTTTCCGGCGACTGGTATCAGAGGTTAGGGTTTCTGAAGGAGGAGTCGTAAATGGCGAGAAGAGAGGGAAAGAATTGGATCGGAAATGGGTGGTTATGGGTTTTTTATGATAACAAAAATTTCAAAAAGGCCCCTCCAGATTTCTCAACCTATCAAAATGCACCCCAAACCTCATTTACTTGAAAATTCTCTTGAAAAAAAATGTTAATTTTGAAAATTTTGAAAATTGTAAAACTTCCCCTCAGACTCATACCCCGATTAACTGATCATGATCATAAAAATTTTTAAATATTCACAGACTTAAAAAGATGAATGTAAAATGCATAATAGTTAAGATAACCTAAAACCGATATAAAAACATACTTGCCTTGAAGTTGATGTTTTTCATGGATCAAACCAGACTTATCTTTGACTGAGGAACCTTTTTCAGCTTCTGTTACTTGACGCTCTAGACAATTGCCAGAATTTTATACCACACAAACTCACATCAAGTAGTTTTGAAGTGCTTAAATTATGGTACAATATTACCGTCATGTTTAACTGTCCCCACACCCAATTGTTCATAGCAAAACCTACCCAACCTCAGAGTTTATTGAGGATTCACGAACCCCCAACTTGAGGAACCATGCAACACTATCATGACAAACACTTATTTCCTTAATTATCAGTTGATGATCAGGTCGGCCGCATAAGCACGTAGAGAAGACCAACCAATAATAATTACATTATTATTTTTCTTTTTCTTTTCATTTTTCATTTTCCTTTTGATTTTTCTTTTTCTTTTCTGAGGTGTTGTCATGATAGCAGAAACATGGTGTGTGAGAGAGTGAATACTAGGTACAATTACCACTCTCAACCCGTTTTTGCTGGGACCCAGTCTTTTAAACCATGTAAACTAGGACGTGAAACTAAACATATATAGAAGTTAAGTTTACTGCACTTACATTGATGATCATAGTTTTGGGTTGATCTTACCGACAAATCATCTTTGAGCAATCTTTCACTTCAGCCTTACACATGTCAGTCTCCGATTGTCTTGGGCATTTATATCACTTCCTACCAACTCAAGGCAAACAAAAGACTTCATAAAAACCTCAAACAGATTTTTCAGATTTTCAGATTTTCTGAAACAATGACATTTCTTCCCCTGTTTTTATGAGGCTTTTGAAACATAAACACCCCCCCCCCCTTTTTTAATATATTTTTGAAAGAAACTTAAAGCAAAAGTAAGCAAAAATAAAAGCAAAACTAAATATAAAAGATTTGATTAGATCATTCCTCGAAGGCAATCATCCTTAGGCCTTCAACACACATTTCAAAATTTGGACGAGGAAGGGGTTTTGTGAAAAGGTCAGAAACATTTTGATCTGAGCTTACCTTTTCCAACTAAATCAACTTCCTATCATAGAAATCACGAATGAAATGTACCTTGATATCTATATGCTTTGTTTTGGAATGTTGAACAGGATTCTTGACAATTTGCAGAGCAGCAGCATTATCACAAAAGATTGGAGTATGAAGAAATTCCATACAGTAGTCAGTGAGCTGATTCTGAATCCATACTACCTATGAGCATCCAGCTGATGCTGCCACATATTCAGCTTCTGCAGTTGACTTGGAAACGGTATGCTGCTTCTTGCTCTGCCAAGAGATGAGTCTGTCTCCCAAGTACTGACATCCACCAGTGGTTGATTTCCTGTCAAGGTCACTACCTCCATAATCACTGTCAGTAAATGCAAACCATTGAAAATCAGTAATCTTGGGATACCAAAGTCCAAGCCGAGGCCTGCCCTTCAGATACCTAAGAATACGTTTAACAGCAGCTAAATGAGAGAGTTTAGGATTAGCCTGATAACGTGCGCACACACACACTACATGCATAATATCCGGCCTGCTGGCTGTTAAATACATGAGTGATCCGATCATCGAACGATACATGAATTCACTCACTGATTCTCCATCTGCATTTGCTGACAGTAGTGGTCTGGATGCCATGGGAGTGGAGATAGGTTTGGAGTCTTGCATCTTGAACTTTTACAGAATATCATTCACATATTTTGTTTGATGAATGAGAATTCCAGTTTCATCTTGCTTCACTTGTAACGCCAAGAAAAAGTTCATCTCCCCTTGATCATGTCAGGACCAGATTTGAGCATCTTGTTCTCATACGATTCATCACACAAGTGCGGAAATCATGTGTGATGGTCGATTTGGGTTGGATTCGCCTCAACGATCACCCATGGGTGATCTCTAAAACTCAAAAACACACACTAACACCAAGAACACACACACAGGAGGCTCTCTTCAGTAGGCAAACCTTGATGCGTGCTCAATAGGGTTTTTCCAAGTAGTATTTATACTACTAGTGTGATGGAGACAAGGAGAATGTTTGACACGACACAATCATTACCTAGAATTCAACAAAATATCCTAACAGTAAAAGAAGTTCGCTAAGCATTATATCAAGTTCGCTAGATATCAATAAGTCCGCTAACAAGTACGCTAGGTATTATCTAGTCCGCTAACAAGTACGCTAAGTATTGACTAGTCCGCTAACAAGTTCGCTAAGCACTAACACGTACGCTAGTAAGTGCGCTAAGCATAAACAAGTTCGCTAACTAGTACGCTAAGCATTAACAAGTCCGCTAACATAAACAAATACGCTAACAAGTTCGTTACTAACAAATGAAGTACGCTAGGAACATTAATAAATACTCTAAGCAAACAAGTACGTTAGGAATAAACAAGTCCGCTAAGATAACATTCAAACAAGTACGCTAAGAGTAAATCAAGTCCGTTAAGAGCATAAGTAACAAGTACGCTAAGAAGCAAAACAAGTTCGTTAACAATTACACAAAGTTCTCCAAGTACATACTAAAAGAGAATTACAAAACAAAGTATCAATTACAATGATAAGACAAAAATAAGTTTGTGTTGCTAACAAATAGGTTCTAACAATTCCACCCTTGTTGGCAATGCAAACTCGAGAGCTTCAAGCATCTTGACCTGTTAGCTTCAGCAGGAATCTCCAGTTTTCTCTGGCTGCAGGTCTGTCTTTGTCAGAGAGTACATGAATACCCATGTCATACAGCCTAAAGAGATCTTGCCATACGAGCTTCTTCAAGTCATTAAAGTTGTTCAGCTCAACCAATCTTCTTGCCCCATCAAGAATGACACTTGAGCCATGCTCTTCAATCAACCAACAAGTTGCATTTCTCAGAAGTTCAGAATTTAGAGTGAGTCGACCTAATCCAGCTAGCCTTTCACACCACCAGTTTAAGAATATTAAGAAGTAGTTGGCATCATAGCATTCATAGGGTCTCAACTGAACAGGTATTGTCCGCATCTTCTCATAATACATTATCTTCAAGTATGATCGAGAGAGAAGACGGAGTTCTATAGCAGCAAATAATCTGATAGCTTCAGCACCACTTCTCTCAATCACTAACTCATGAGTCATCCCGTTATAATACCAACTTATCATAGGAGCATTCTTCTGGTTTCCCGGGATAGTCTTTGCCTTCACTTCCTTTCCAACATCCTTGAACATTCCACGGTGAGGAGCACGAAGCCTTCTCTTCTCTTCTGCCAACTGAGCTTTTCTCTCTGCTTCTGGATTTTGATTGAATCTTTTATCATCATAAGCAGATTGGATCAACGCAGCAGCCCTTATACCTTTTGGATGGTTAGTATGATTCACCAGGTCCAGGTACTTGAGCTGTTTTAGTTCCCAGGAGAATAAGCTAGTGAGAGCTTTGAAGTCTCCAAATATTTGGACAAAGCCGTTTCTCCTCTTCACCATGAAAGCATCAAAGGCTTCATCATATTTCCATCCTAAGATCTTCATCCCATGATTGACGTTAGGGTTGCTAGGCATCTTCCTCAGGTTCTTGGCAGCAAATAATTGCATAGCCTTCAAGTTAGGAGTTAGCTTATCCCATTCGTCATAGATTTGGGGAGTATCTTTTCTCTTAAGAGCTTCAGCCCGTTCCTCTTCAATAATTCTGATTTGTTCCAACTTCGCCAACCGCTCTGTCTTCCGATACTCGCACACAAACTTCCGGAGACCAGGTAGTCTCTTCTTGTAGTAAGCCTTTTTGTCAATGTTTTTGAACTTACAGAAGTTGCGGAGTGCTTCAGAATTCATACTGTTGGTAGTGGAAATAATATAAGCTTCAGAGTCGGGAGGATCAATAGACGAGCTCTCTGGAGGAGGAATGAAAGTATTGCCGATGTCAAGGGTGAGGTCCGAGAGATGATCACGGATAGGAAGGAAATCCACAGTTTTGTTCGTGTCGGCAAAGATATCAGCAAGGATTTCAGAATGTGCTTCAACTGTTTGATTTTGAGGCAGGTGAGAATTCAACCTCTCCTCGTCGGTGTATAACATGGTCAACTCAGCTTCAGTTAAACTCATCAGATATTTCAAAGAGAAGTTGTTTTTCATCAGAGTTCTGACCATGTTGGCTGTAACAGAATTGTCATCAGCATCAACATCAGTTCCCTCTAGATTTGTGACAACGCGGATTAATGGTTCATCTGTTCTGATTGCTTCTGAACGTTCTGGCAACGTGCTCGATCCTTTTGCATACATAACAGCAGGAGGATGATTAGATTCATATCGCTTCAGTGCTGCAGCCTTTTCTTCACGAAGTCTGTTTTGTTCACTTAGAGCTTCATCAATGAGTGTTCTGCGAGATCTTTCTTTCTCAGCTTCCCTTCTACTATGCTCTTCAGCAAGTTCTTCTGGAGTTAAAATTCTCTTTCCTCTATCCTCAGTAGAAGGACCAGGTTGTTCTATAACCGCAGGCTCTTGAGTCGCAGTCACAGTTGGTTCATCTTCAGCTTCAGACTCAGAGGAGAAGTGTATAAAGGAGGCTTCAAAAATCTGATCGCGGAGGCTTTGCTCAGTAGAAACTTCAGGAACAGTTTGACTCACAGAATCTTGGGCAGCACTGGATTCTAAGTTGATGATATTTGCATCTGCAGGAACAGCACTTGGAACATGGGGAGCTATATCCAGTGCAGAAGCTTTAGCTGAGGACTCCAATAGTTCAGAAAGTGAAACCTGTACATATATGTCATCCACCTCCTTCTTCACTTGAATTGGAGTGGGAAACAGAGGTTCCATTTCATCATCTTCACTCTCAATCTGATCTAAATCAATGTAATTCAGAGGGTTGGCTTCATTCATGAGCACATGCATACGTTCTTGTAGCTCATTCATGTCGTCTTCATCTCCGAAATCTACAGTGTATGGATGTTCCTCATATGTGACTTCACCGGTATCATCTTCAATTGACTCAATCAGAATTCCACAAGAATTTCTTCTCGAGTATATCTTCTCTGCGTAGTATTCCCTGAAGTTGGCCATTGCAAAATCTAAAAAGGCCGGGTCAACATGCATGTGACGGACTCCTTCAGTTACTGGAACAAGAGCAGTGGATGTCTCGGTTGTAGTCAGAATAGAGGGCACCAGAGAGAGTTGAAGGTCTGAACTAGATGCACCAGCAGCCTCTACATTAGGAGTTCCCTCAATAGCAAGTATCCTGGCTGCCTGAGAAAATCTTGGGAGTTTCAGGTTTTCAGGCACAGGAGCCAGCTTCTTGATTGCTTCCAAGGTTTCATCTACAGGTTCATCACGAAGGAGACTGTTGACGAATGATTCATCGTCGTCTGAAGAGTTCAGTCCATCTCCTTCAGTGAACATATCAGCATCAAGCTCAAAATCACTGTCATGTAGTGGGCTCGAGGAGTCATAAGCACCAATAGCATCTTTGCCAGCAGGCATGGTTGTTGAAGAATTTGGATCTTGAGAATTGTCACCAACAGTCTCTGGATTAGCTTGAGGCAGGTCCTTCGGCAACTCACTTCCTTGATTATCACCAGCTTCATCTCCATCTGGTTTGTCACTGAGCTGTTTATCTTCATTGGATTTGGCTAATAAGTCCTTGAGTCTTTGGATTTCTGCAGCTTGTTCAGCAATTACTTGTGACTGATCAGCAATCTTCTGGTTAGCCACTTGTAGAGAACAGTTGAGATGATCGTTTTGACTCTGAAGATTCACAATCTCTGCTTGCAGTTCCAATACTTTTTCATCTTCTGAAACTGTAGGGCTTGTAGTGACAGTACCTGCGGGGTCAGTGGTGACAGCAGCATCTTCAGCTATAACATCAAGAGGTCTCATATCCATGTCGATCCTATCAGCAGGAGAAGGAGAGACAGAAGTAGTAGCCAAAGTTGTATCTAGAGGAGTGCTTGAAGGACCAACAACTTCATATTCATCAGAGGAACCGGGTTTTCTTCTAACTTGGAGTTTCTCTTTGCAGGACTTGCTTCTCACAGCTCTTACAGTGAGTAACTCAGACGATTGATTTCCCTCATCAGCAACAATTGTAAGCTTGTTTAAAGTTAACTTAGGAGGAGACTTAGGAGCACTCTCAATCTCTGCTGCAAGATCATATGAAAGATCCACCTGATCGAGGGAGACTGAAGAGTCTTCTTCATCCAAATCATCCTTTGTCGGCTTGTAGCTTTCATCTGATGATGATTGTGGTGTCAGATTTGTCGAGGCCCTGGAAGATTCTCCAGTCCTTTGCCTTTTCCTTGGATGAATTGCTTCAGCTTGGTCAGGAGTGTCATCTGAGCTTGAGGAGCTAGATTCTTCATCATCGGTGTCATCACCTTTCTCAGCTTCAGAAGATAACACATTCACTGGACTCAGGCGGTTCAGCATGCTCGGATGCTTCAACATTATCACCCTGGAGATTCCCAAGGTCTTCAGTAGCAGTAGCAGGATCTGGTATAACTGGGGCATTCAAGTCCAATGTATGAATGAACTTGAGCCACTTCAGAAGGTTCAGGTTGTGCTTCAACTGCAGCTTCATCCATGTGGACATCTCCTTCGGCATCAACGGGAGCTAATCGAGCAATCATCTCAGGAAAGAAAGGTACCTCGTTTCCTTGATACTTGCCTTTGTGGTACTTGCTGTAAGAACCAGTGTTCATCGAACTGGTTGAGAAGGTCTCTCCTTGCTTTACCAAGGTTGGATAGTAATGATTCAAGATTGCCTGAACGAAACGTGGATACATCAGGAACTTCTTTTGTCTTCCAGTGGGATGTAAGTTAGAAATCATCCACTTCATCAGTTGGTGGGAAAGATTGAAACCTTCACCGGAGACAAATCCATGAATGGCATACGCAGTGTCCTCAATGAAATCATCTGGAGCAGCCTTGCGGTGACCAAATGCAGATATGAAGAAGCTGATGATGAATTTCCAGTTCGTTGGGAATAAGGTCTTCTGAACCTTGTTGCTGACATCTGGGAGGAAAACACCAGAGTATCCCATTCTTGTAAGTGTTGCTTGCCACTGAGCCCTTGTAAAGGTCTTGGGCTTGTCAGCATCATCTAAGTTCAGGACAGTTCTTATCTTTTCTTCCGTGATTTCAACATCAATATTTTGAATCTTTGACCTTATTACACTTGATTCATCGTCAAGCTCAGCAGATTCAGCATTATTCCAAAATGCTTCAATAATACCCTTGTAAATGACAGGATTGATCTGCATGGCTGTTGCCCAGTTTGATTGTAGCAATAGGTCGAGAGCTTGCTCATCAGCACCTTCCCAGTTTTTGTTAAAGATGCACCTTCCGTTGTGCAGGCGACCATACTCTAAAGCTTCAGCAGCTTGTCTGGGAGGCATCTGCACACATAGAATTACAAGATTATATCCAATTCAACACTAGATGAATGTCTTGTCACACTTAACCCGTGATAGTGACAGAGCTTTTCATTTAAGTATTAATGACATAAACTAACTCATATAGTGCATATACTTCAAAATGATCACAAGCAACCGGAATGTCATGATTAACAAATGCAAGTATTTCAGGAGAAATTAACAGTTTAGACTGAAGTAATAAAATCTGGAAAATCAAGGAGCCAGATCTAAATCTCCAATAACATTGACTTAAATTGAATGTTTTGCATGAGAATTGAAACAAGACCCAAAAGAAGATTAAAGCAACAAAATTTGAAATTGTTGGAGGGTCAAGGAGATTCTCGATGAGAAATCTACTACTTGGTCTCGACAACAATCTGAGATATCAAGCAAAGGAGGGCTTGGCACACTGGGATTAACACCTATAGGTATATGTTGTCCCAATTTGTCAAGTCTGTTTAGGGAAAGTCACATAGTGACTTGGTTCCACCCGAACTTGTGAACTCCTTCTATTGAAGTCTCAAGATTTAGACAAGGAACAAATTTGTTAAAAGAGCACTTTAATTGTAAGACAGACATCAAAGACCAATCAGATGCATGTAATAAGTGAAACAGTGACATGTCAAACATTAAGAGCAATCCTAGTAAATCAGAAATTTAAACAATTTTAGTGAATTGACTCAAGTCCTCTAAGCAGAAACAACAAGTCCGCTAGGATTCATTAAGTTCGCTAAGAGAGAACAAGTTCGCTAGACACAGCAACAAGTTCGCTAAGCAATGAAACAAGTCTGCTAAAGCAAACAAGTACGTTAAAGCAAACAAGTACGCTAAGAACTAATGAAGTTCGCTAAGTAGACCATGAAGTACGCTAAAGACTGAATCAAGTCCGCTAAGACCAGAATGGTCTCATATGCAGATTCACTATTCTCAGAAATGACAACAAGGACTATAAAACATATATCAACAAGGATTGTCTAGATGCAACAGAGTCATGTTAACACTTATAAGCAAGTAAGAAGTCTTAATGGGTCAACTTGTTTCAATATGATCATTTAAAGGACAAACTGTGATTGATGTAAGCTTAACAGATTAGATGGAACTATCATATGTAACATTTAATCCTAACACACAAATACAAGCATGTCTGGATCAAACAACACATACCCAAATCACCAAATTCACTTTTAAGCTAATAAAATCACAAAAGTCACATAAAAACAATTTCATGCAGGATTTGACTTATTAAAGTCAAAATGACCAAATGAGTGTTCATTCAGAGCTTAAACACCTAAGACAGTTCATATGAACCTTAGAGGCATCATAGATCACATCCTATGTATAAATGC
This sequence comes from Deinandra increscens subsp. villosa, assembly GCA_039602395.1. Lineage (NCBI taxonomy): Eukaryota > Viridiplantae > Streptophyta > Magnoliopsida > Asterales > Asteraceae > Deinandra > Deinandra increscens. The sequence continues at coordinate 18,362,355 of JBCNJP010000008.1, forward strand.
TCTCGATTAGTCACAAAGATGGTCAATTTAACTTAATTAGGTCAAGACATTCAAATTATGTCAGTCTTAGTGCTAACTGTATCCAAGATCCTTCCACCTGAGTTATGACCTGTTACAGACCCATGTGGATCTTAACCAGTCTAAACCACCAGTGTTGGGCTCAATTGGATGTCAATTTACACAGAGAGAGACATACAATAACATAACAATAGAATAAGATGATGCACTACCTGATTGATAGCATGAGTGCATGAATTGAAAAACACATACCTTTCTGAAGATCTAAGGTAGACTATGATCTAATATAAGATGCAGTGTATTTCTCAATGACTCAGTGAGTAATCTGCTAGGATCAAGCAGTTTAACTTTAGAAATCAAGTAGGCTTCATTTAACTGAAATAAAGTAAAAGATTGCCCCTGTGTAGCTAAGATTGAGTTAGGCTCAACATTGCTTAAATTTAGAACAACATACCTCTTTGAGGATCTAATGTTTGCTAAGATCACAATGAAGAGATGTGATGATCTTGATCAATCACAACAGTAACTGTTTCTGTTAATGAGATCAGACAAAATAAGTTAAACCTCAAAATCTTTGGCAAAACACAGAGTAACTCAAGCAACCAGGATTTAAAGGCTTAAAATTGAGAAATTTAAACTTAATCTATCATACTGAGGTGTGACTAGGCTAATCAACAAAAATCAGTAGATATTCAAGATCAGTTTAAGTCTCATCAAAGTAGACATAATCAGTAAGGAGGTAACTAGAAATTGATTGGAGACTATATAATTTCAACACTAAGTGGAATTCATTAAGTCTATCCAATCATAAAATAAAAACCAATTGAAACTTCAAGTCAGCTAGAGGTAAACTCACAGGCATACTAGTACAAACAGATTTGAATTAACTATACTGAATTGAAAGTAGCCACTTTGAGTTCTATCAAGCTAAGTAAAATTCCAAAAAATTGACAATTTAAGTGAAAAAGTTCCTAAGTATTCAATTAACAGAGGATTACTATTTCCAGATTTGTCAATCTAAACAACCAATTTGGGTTTAAACTGATTAACCAGTGCACATTAACAACCAACTGTTATGAATATCTCAAAGGAACCTTTTTGAACACAAACACATAAGAGATTTCAACTTTATATTCAATCACACACACCCCTGTACACAATTTCATTGAATGTATAAAGAGAAATTTGTGAGTTTAGATTCACATACCTTAATCTTGGACACAAATGTAATTAGGAACAAGAAAGAGGTAACACAAATCTGTTTAATCAACAAACAATCACATTAGAACCCTAGCAATAAGAGAAAACGGTCCTACGGCTCATTAAGGATCACCGTGACCAAAAACAACCTATGATTCATAAAACCGAACCTGTGAATGCAAGTAGAGTGAGCGTATCAACCCTAATCGCAGTGAGATCAACAGATTCGTGTGAGAAAGAAGGAGTTTCGATCAAACAGTGGAGGTTTCTCGTCGCCGGTTCAAGTGTGTATGAGCGGTAGTGAGAATTTTGAAAGCGTGAAGGTGAAGAGGTGGTAAGTCTCCTTTATATACTGTTAGGTTTAGCGGACTTGAGAAATATCTCAAAACCAAACAAGTTCGCTAAACATATGCTCCAAGTTCGCTAAGTGTAAGCAAACTGAACAAGTACGCTAAAGAGAGACTTAATTAAAACAAGTTCGCTAAGGCCATTAAGAAGTACGCTAAACCTAGATGAAGTTCGCTAACCCAAGAAGTTCGCTAAGGCTAAACAAGTACGCTAAGCCTATAAGGAAGTTCGCTAAGCTAGGAAGTTCGCTAAGGCAAAACAAGTACGCTAAGGCCAAAACAGAACTTGATACAGAAAAGATTTCTAAGTAAAAAGAAGTTCGCTAAGGTCTAAACAAGTTCGCTAAGAACAGTTTTAACCTTAGTAAACAAAGAAAGTAAGTGGAGAAGTTCGCTAAGGCAAAATCCTTCTTAGCGGACTTCTCAAATACTTAAACAAAATTTCAAAAACAAAGGAGAAGTTCGCTAAGGACCATTTCAACTTAGCGTACTTCTCAACTTACAAAAGACTCAAAACTTAAACAAGTTCGCTAAGAACAATTTGTTCTTAGCGGACTTCACAAAACAGTTGTAAAAATTTTCTAAGTCCAAAAGATTTACCAAACAATAAAAGTTTACAATTGAACCTACTAAACTTAAAAAGGACATAAGAAATTGTATACCTGCCACCAGTAACCTACCAGGAAGATAAATTTTGAATTTAAAACACATTTACCAGTTAATTTCAACAAATTTGATGATGACCCACCTAGTACCTAAATTTTGACTTTTAATCGGTCAAAATTCCACCCGAACTCAAAATTTCCAAAGTTATCCGAATTGGGTCAATTTTCCACCCGAACTCAAGAATTCATTTTCTTTCAAGTTAGTTTTAGTACAAGTTGGTCAATTTTCCACCAAACTTGGAAATTTAAGCACATTGGCTTTGAGAATTCACATATTTTTGTAAGGTCGTGGTCAGACATGTTCAGAATCATACCGATCAATTACGTGATCAATAACACTTATAATTCAAATCACCTTTCGGATCCGGTACTCTAAGTCAGATTGTCGGTATTGTTTATCCACTTAAGCTCATACATGGTAATTTTCAACTTGTCTCATGTGATTTATTTATCATGTTTTCAGTCCAGTTTAGAGAAATATTTTGTGGGATCCTTATTAGTTTGGAAGTTAACAGTATTCTACCAATCATCAATTAGTTTTTCAGATTCAATCACACATTTAAAAGTAATCTTTCCCCCTTTTCTTTAGTGTTAAGTGACTTATTTCAATGATATAGTCATGAAATCATGATAACCCTTCTTTCATGACTATTGATGAATGAATTTTTGGCGGGGTGAGAGCGTCAAGGTCAGAGTTCCCTCAGCAGATGACCTCTCACTTTATTTTATGGAATAATGGAGCGTAAGAACACAAGGTCAGTGATTTCTCACAGCAGATGTGTCTTAGCATTATTTATGGATGAGACTCAAGGTCAGAGTTCCCTCAGCAGATGAGTCTCATATGTTGGTTTTTGAAATAAGTCGACTTAATACTGAAGAAACAAAGGATGTGTGATTAGAGTTTTCTTACTAGTACTAATGAGAAGGGCAAATTTAAAGAATATGCCACTGTTTAAACTTCCGTGGTCCACATTTCTCATTGTAATTTATGTGTAATCACAGAGACTTGTTTACTTCTCAGTATGTTGAGCCTACCAACACATCAAATGATAGAATTACCGGTCGATTGGATCATATCCTATGGTTAGATCAACAAGACCAGAATCATATCATGTTCCTTACATATTGTCCGACCACAGACCAAAGGTTTTAGCTTTTTCAATGTTTTTGGTATTTTCTGCTAGTTTTTACTGCACATCGTATAGAAGAAAAAGAAACACTAAACAGATACTGAATTGACACTATTTTTGGTTTTATCTTCCACAGATGCAGGCACGGTAGACAGACTCAAAAACAAGCAATTTAAAGAAAAAGACATTCCTTAGGTCATAAATCATTTTGACTCGAGACACAAACATACAGAGATATTTTTCTCAGCCAAAATAAGTCAAACAACATAGGAACAGACTCAAGTGAGTCAAAAGAGTTATAAACACAGCAAAGTAAATACAAATAAGACAGATATCAAAAATTAGATAAAAGTAAAACAAACAAGAAGCGTAAAATCTTTTTGGTGATTTTTAATGAGAGGAATGCAAGACTTAGGATATATTCACAGAGAATTCACAAAAGAAAGCAACCTAGAGAGCAAGACACTAACGTATCAGGGGGTAAGAAGTTCTAGTCCTAGTCAAAATTGATCATTCCTAAAGAGGTAACCAGAAAGTTGAACCTAGTCATGTCAAAGGACTTAGTGAAAAGGTCAGCTAACTGATTTTCTGAGTCAATCTGAACTAAGGTGATAAGATTCTTCTCAGCACAATCCCTAATGAAATGATGTCTAATCTCTATATGCTTAGTCTTAGAGTGCTGAATCGGATTTTTAACAATACAAACAGCAGCAGAATTATCAATATGAATAGGAGTACGCATGAAATTCAAACCGTAGTCCAGCAATTGATTTTGGATCCAGAGAACTTGAGAGCAGCATGATGCAGCAGCGATGTATTCGGCCTCAGCAGTTGAAGTGGACACCGTAGTCTGCTTCTTGCATTGCCATGACACGAGTCGATTTCCCAAAAACTGAGCTCCACCCGTTGTAGACTTCCGATCGAGTTGACAACCAGCATAGTCACTATCTGAGTAGGCTCTAAGATCGAAGGCAGAATCTTTAGGATACCATAGCCCTCGGTTGGGATTTGACTTCAAGTATCTAAAAATTCTCTTAACCGCAGTCAAATGAGATTCTTTTGGTTTGCTCTGAAATCTTGAACAGAGACAGACTCCAAACATGATATCGGGACGACTTGCCGTCAAATACATCAACGACCCGATCATCGAACGGTATAAGTGTTCATCCACCGAGATACCATGAGCATCAGTATTCAGTCTGTGACGAGTTTCCACTGGTGTAGAGAATCCCTTAGAGTCGTGAAAACCGAACTTCTTCAGAATTTCTTTAACATATTTCCCTTGGCTGATCAGTATGCCATCTGGCGACTGCTTCACTTGAATTCCTAGGAAAAAGGTTAATTCACCCATGGCGCTCATCTCAAACCTTTTCTTCATCAAGTCCTCAAATGCATGACACAAATTCTCGTTCGTCGACCCAAAAATGATATCGTCAACGTAAACTTGAACTAATAGCATATCCTTCCCGACGTGTCGAATGAAAAGAGTCTGATCAATGATACCCCTCTTGTATCCATTTTCCAGCAGATATGTTGACAAGGTCTCGTACCACTTCCTCGGGGCTTGGTGTAGACCATAAAGGGCCCTATCAAGTTTGTAACATTTGTTTGGAAATGACTTGTTCACAAACCCGGGAGGTTGCTGTACGTACACGTCCTCATCCAGCTCGCCATAAAGAAATGCAGTCTTGACATCAAGTTGGTAAACCGTGATGTTCATAGACGCAGCATAAGCTAAGAAAATCCGAATGGCTTCTAGACGCGCGACAGGTGCGTAGACTTCGTCATAATCAATGCCGTCTTCTTGCAAGTATCCTTTCACCACCAATCGAGCTTTGTTTCTTATGATTATACCACGGTCGTCTCGCTTGTTCTTGAAAATCCACTTGACCGGTATGGGTTCAATACCCTTAGGAGCTTCAACAAGATGCCAAACATTGAGCAGTTTGAACTGAAGTAACTCTGCTTGCATAGCTTCAATCCAATTATCATCTTTGAGAGCAGCAGCAACTGAATTTGGTTCTTCTTGAGATATGAAGCATGAGAATAAACACGAGTTAACATGTTCAATTTGACTCCGGGTGACCCTTTTGTCTACGGGGCCTATGATCTGGCTTGTTGGATGACTTTTATGAATCCTTGATTCTTCAACAACGGTGTCTTCGATGGTAGATTCAAGGTTCCCAATTTGCAAATCATTTCCCGGGACCTCACCGGTTTCAATTTCAGCTTCAACATCTGAATCAGAAACATGATCTTCAGGAGCAGTTTCCACATTGGTTTCCCCCTGAACAGCTGCAGGTGCTGGTTCTGTTTCTACAAAAACTGGATCTGGCACTGGAATTGCTGTTTCATCAGGAGTAGCTGATGAAGATGATTCTCCGGAACGATTTACTGATTCACTCGACTGATTTCCCCATGTTAGATTAGGAGGGTCTGCAGAGTAGATAGTTCCCAAAATTGATGAAGAAACAGGAGCAAAGGTGTCAAAAGTCGGAAAGTCTTCTTCACTAGCATCAACATCCGAGATAGTATTTCCTGAAACACCAGAATCAACAATATTAAATGTAGAAGAAAGAGAGTCAAGGTCATACATGCTATCTGAATCAGGTTCTCTAGGGATCCGAGTGTGCTCGTTAAAATTAACATTGCACGACTCCATGATCACTTGAGTTCTTTTGTTGTATACTCGATATGCCGCAGAGGACATAGAGTATCCAACAAAATAACCTTCATCTGCCCGAGGGGCAAACTTGGCTAACTGATCAGACTGTATAAGAACAGTGCAAGGACATCCGAACGGTTTTAGTCTTGTTAAAACAGGTTTTTGTTTTGAAAACAGTTCGAACGGCGTCTTGTTAGCATGCTTGACCAAGAGCGTTCTATTCAGAACATAGCACGCAGTGTTCACTGCTTCTGCCCAAAAAGAGAGTTTAAGATTAGAATCAGCAAGCATGGTTCTGGCAGACTCGATAATTGTTCTATTCTTCCGTTCTGCAACTCCATTTTGTTGTGGAGTGTACGGTGAACTGAACTGACGAGTGATGCCTTTCAAGTTACAAAAAGCGTCAAATGTTTGATTCTTGAACTCCGTTCCGTTATCTGATCTGATTATCCGAACCCGCTCTCTGCTGGCGTTTTCAATGCGAGTAACAAAATTCTTCAATATCTCAGCTGTCTCAGATTTTTCTCTCAGGAAAAACACCCACGAGTATCTGGAGTAGTCGTCAGTAACAACGAGGCAATAAGACTTTCCCCCTAAGCTCGAGATGTTCACTGGACCGAAAAGATCGAGATGGAGTTGTTGAAGAATTGTTGTCGTTCTTCCAGGTGGCTTCGGCTTATGAGACGTCTTATGTTGTTTCCCTTTCGAACACGCAACACAGTTATCGACATGCACGAATTCCTTTTCCGGTAGCCCAATAACGTGTTTTCCTCTTACGAGTCGATTCATGTTCCGAAAGTTGACGTGACCCATTCGCCGATGCCATATGGTTGAGTCTTCTTCCGATGCCTTTACTAGAAAACATGCGATGGAACTTTCAGGCTTTGCTTCCTTCATATCCAATGCATACAAGTTTCCTCTTCGTTGTGCACGAAACAAGATCTGATCTTCAGGAATCTTGAGACCAGGCTTCAGAATTAGACACTCACGATCGTTGAACACCATTGGCATTTGGTTATCGCAGATTTGCGACACACTGAGTAGGTTGAACTTCAGATTCGATACCAGGTTTACCTTATCAAATGAAATTTCTCCGTTGGTTAAAAGACCGTTTCCAATTATTCTTCCGCCATACACATCTCCCCCAAAGGCAACAGAACCACCGTTAGATATTGATTTAACATCATACAGCAAGTCCTTGTTCCCTGTCATGTGCCTGGAGCACCCGCTGTCCATGTACCATGTGTTTACAGCTTTCCGGGTACGTCCCTGCACAAGTAAAGAAAATGATTAGTTAGAGGAGGGACCCCGGTCATTTTGACCTAGGGTCTTCTTGACAACCGGTTTCTTCACAGTTGACGAAGATGGTGCGGATGAAGACGATGGTGCGGATGAAATAACTGAAGATGGAACGAAAGAGGTTGCAGGTCTTGGAGCTCTCATAGGCCTTTGAGACAAAAATGGCCTTGGAATAAAACCGGGTCTTGGCCTTGGGTTCCATGGCCTGAATGGAGTCAATCCTGGTGCATTCATCCTTGGTTGTTGTCTGATGTGAGGCTGACTTGAGTACAGGCTTCCCCCTAAGCCTTGTGGTAGATATGGGGCTTGACTCGGAATGTACGGTTGGTTGGGATAAGACTGTTGGAACATAGAATCATCCCGCAGATCCATAAAGTCTTCACTGCAATTACCGTAGTTTCTCGAGTGGAGGTGAGTACTCTGACCAGCAGTTGCTTGTTGCTCGAAATAGTGCACAGGTGGCATTGGTGCATTACCATAAGCATTGTACCCTTGATTGTAAATACAGACACTTGCATCATGATGAGGGTTGCCACAGACAGCACAAATGTTTTGCACAGACGGTGCAATTTGAACAACAGAAACATCAGATTTTGCTACAGGAGCCGCAGATGATGGCTCAACAGATGGAGCTTCAGGAGTCTTCACATCATTAGTAACAACCTTATTCTTCCTTCTTCTTGTTCTTTTCTTCTTTTCAACAACAACAGGTTCAACACTTTCTGTTATCGGAGCAGAAGGCTCTACCACGATCAATGCAGACTCGACAGCTGGAGAGGAGGTTGTACCAGTTACCTTTGCAACACCCTTCATCTTTGGTTTGACATTCTTAACCATTACAACTTTGGAGTCAACAGATCCAATGGGAGCAGAACTTTCAACAACATCTTTTAATTTGCTTGATTGAGGAGATTTCCCAGCATGTGGTGTTGATGTAGAGAGGGTTTCAGTTGAGGCACTTGATAAAGACTTCACCTTACCATCGGTGATCACAAGACCAGCTTGCGTGTGCATAACAGTCTTACCATGTTTGAGTGCCATTTCAGCAAATGCACGATTGAACTCATCCTCATTTACATCAGACTGATCAATGAATCCCTTGTTGGAATTCTGCCTAGGCTTTCGCCTTCGTGTGGTCTTAGCTCGTTTTGGAGCAACAGAGGGTTTCAAAATCTCGTAGTTGTCGTCAAACAAAAACGACTGACCAACCACGGCAGATGTTTTCAACAAATCAAGAAATTCATGTTCAGCTGTTTCTTTTGTCAGAGTCTCAGAAAAACTTGTATCAACATCTTTCAAAAAATCAGAAGGGACTTCCTCAAAGTGAAGTGCGACATCGGTAGGTGGGAGATCAGATCCACTCGTGTGGGTAGAGAGCTGATCTTCCATCTTTTGAATTTCGGAAGCACTTGGAACCAACTCAGAATTAATGAATTTTAAATGACTCTTTGAGTTAATCTTGGTTAACTCAGGAACTTTATAATAGTTATGGTTAAGCGGATGCTCGGCCGCACTATCATCAATTTCCCTTGTCAACCCAAGTCCAGTTTTAAGTCTAGCAAAAATGTCACGGCTAACCATGTTACTCAGATTAGCCGGATTGAGTTTTAACAAATCAATGGTTTCTCGAGCCTGAGCATAACTCGTCCTCAGAGAAGTTAATTTTTCCAAAAGATCTGTTATTTGAATGGTTAGAGTTGTTTCCGTGTGCTTCATGACCTCAATGTCATCTTGCAAAGACTTGATTTTAATCAAAAAATCTTTCTCATTTTCTTTCAATTTCTCAACTTGGCTCTCACTCTCTTTCGCCTTACCGACCAATTCAAGGTTGTAAGCGCGATAGCGAGCTACAGCCTCAATACATTTATCAGAACATAAAGCAGATTTTACCTCATCAGGAATGGTTTCGCGTTGGAGTTCCACAAGCCTCTTACTTGCCTCAGATTCGACTTCAGATGAGCTCACCTCAGTAACAGTTCCATTTACTTGAGCATTGTCTTCAGTCAATTCATCAATTCCAGCCATTAAGCAGAAGTTGGTTGGAAAGAGAGGGTCAATTGTGTTAGACGCATCTATCTCTCCATCATTTGCTTTCACTACAAGAGCATAGTTGGCCTGGCTAGAAGACGGTGTTTGAGACGAGGAGGTCCAGTTGTAGTTGGAATCTTCAAGCGATACCAGCACCTTGTTGCTTTCATCCGATCTTTGTGGTTGTTGAGAAGATGACGATCCACGTTGAGAGACATTCGAGCTGGTGCTCTGTGGCTTCTGGAATGACGAACTGCCCTGCTTCAGATAAGATTGGGTAACACCACCACCCTGCTTTTGATGAGTTTGGTTACTTCCACCAGAATTGGATTGCCCGTTCCACGTCCTTGGCTTAGGACATTCACGTGCAAAATGACCCATTTCTTGACAGTTGTAACATTGCACTTTAGACTTGTCAAAGCCGATGTTGGTGCTTGAGGGAGCTTGAAAAAGCTTTCTACCAGTCTTCTTGAAGAATTTTCGAGTTCGAGCAGCTATCATGCCCATTTGCCATTTAATGTCAATCTCTTCGAGATCATCAGCAGAAACTTGGTCAAGGTCTTCTTGACAGACGGTCATGGACTCAAGACTACCGGACATCTGTGAATTCATGCAAGCCAGAAATGCGTTGCATAAGTCGGAATCCATGCTCATGTTCGGTTGAGGTGCAGGAGACGATTGCTGAACGAAGTAACCAGTTGGAGATTGCTGCACAAAAGTCACATTTGAAGCTTGACCGGTGACGGGAGCAGTGACGGCTTCAGTTGGAGGAGCAGCTGGAACAGAAGTAGAGACATGTGGGCTAAGACTTGCAGGAGCAGAAAACTGGAACTTATCATCTAGGTCAGGAGCAATGAACGCAGCATTTGGAGCAGTTGAAGAACTTCTCACAGTAACCACACCCATGAGAGACTTCCCGTTGCGCTCAACGGCTCGAACTTCATACTCACGAACCTTGTCGATCATATCCATATAGTCGGCAGTAGAGAGATCATTACTGTCGATCAAGTAAGTCACATATGAAGCAAAGTCTTGAGGAAAGGAATGAAGGACCTTCTTGATGATTGAGCTGTTATCAGGTCGGATGCTCTTTGTCGTCATCTCAGTAATTATGCGACAGAAACGATTAACATGAGTTTCGAATGATTCGCCTTGCTTATGAGAGAACGTGTTGAACGCCAACTTGATCTTATCCAATCTTCTTTCCTTAGTAGCCGGGTTGCCCTCATACTTCTTTTCCAACCCTACCCAGATTTCATGAGCCGATGTGGCAGCACGAAATTGGTATTGTAACTCATCATTGATAGCCATCTTAATGCAGCCAAGTGCACGCATGTCAGTTTTCAATTGAACCTTTTCAGCAGCTTCCAATTTGTTTCTCGGTTTGGGAATCATCTTCTTTGGAGGAGGATCAGCACCGGCAACGACAGCAGCTGCAGTGCCAGCAATGGTAGCCTCTTCCACTTCAAACACAGCAGGACCTTCGACTACAGAAGTCAACAGGTCAAAGTCAACGAATTCCAAGTAAGACAGGAACTTCGCCTTCCAATCATCGAAATCACTTGCCCCCATGAGTTTAGGAGGCCTATTGTTGCCTTGAGTAGCGGGAGTGAAGTGATCAGACATGTTGAAGTGATCAACACAAGTCAATTTCGAGACAGAGAATGCAAACGAGTCGAACGAGTCGCAATCGGCTCACTTGCTTGCAAAGTAGAAAGTTGCTTGAAAATACCCAAATCCTACAAGACCAACAATATTAAACATCATTAGTCATTAGAAACTGAGATTTAAGCAAAAACTTTGAAAAGTCAAATTTCCAGACTTAGCCAAAATTTGAACAGCTTGTTCTTGAGCAATTTCAAACTCAAAAAATCAATGTTGACAAAATCAATGTTTAAGATCATCAATAGTTTCGAAATTCATGTAGGAATAGATTACTCAACTGTCACGAGTTCCAAAAACTACTCTAAATGACCTAAATCGATGAAATAGTGAGTTTATGTGAAGAACACCAAAAATCACCACTTTTGAGCTCTAAAATCTTCAATACTTGATGTTATTGAGAAAAATCAGTGCCATTAGGTTCGTTTTTGATAGTCTAAAGCTCGAAAATCATCAATTTTAACAGATAATCAACAGAAAAACAATTTTGAAAAAATTTCTCAAGAACAGGAGTATGTAAAATACGAACTGTTCATAGCCAAATCCCAAAATCGGACCATAAAACTTGAGTTTTGCAGAAATCTGAGTACACCATTGAGTTTGTTGAGTGATTTCTACCAAGAATCAACTCAAACAACAAGCAAATCCATCCAAAATCGACAACTCATATGAGATTTTCTTCATTTTGAGAAAAACTTCAAAAAATGAAGAACAAGGCTCTGATACCAATTGTCAGGACCAGATTTGAGCATCTTGTTCTCATACGATTCATCACACAAGTGCGGAAATCATGTGTGATGGTCGATTTGGGTTGGATTCGCCTCAACGATCACCCATGGGTGATCTCTAAAACTCAAAAACACACACTAACACCAAGAACACACACACAGGAGGCTCTCTTCAGTAGGCAAACCTTGATGCGTGCTCAATAGGGTTTTTCCAAGTAGTATTTATACTACTAGTGTGATGGAGACAAGGAGAATGTTTGACACGACACAATCATTACCTAGAATTCAACAAAATATCCTAACAGTAAAAGAAGTTCGCTAAGCATTATATCAAGTTCGCTAGATATCAATAAGTCCGCTAACAAGTACGCTAGGTATTATCTAGTCCGCTAACAAGTACGCTAAGTATTGACTAGTCCGCTAACAAGTTCGCTAAGCACTAACACGTACGCTAGTAAGTGCGCTAAGCATAAACAAGTTCGCTAACTAGTACGCTAAGCATTAACAAGTCCGCTAACATAAACAAATACGCTAACAAGTTCGTTACTAACAAATGAAGTACGCTAGGAACATTAATAAATACTCTAAGCAAACAAGTACGTTAGGAATAAACAAGTCCGCTAAGATAACATTTAAACAAGTACGCTAAGAGTAAATCAAGTCCGTTAAGAGCATAAGTAACAAGTACGCTAAGAAGCAAAACAAGTTCGTTAACAATTACACAAAGTTCTCCAAGTACATACTAAAAGAGAATTACAAAACAAAGTATCAATTACAATGATAAGACAAAAATAAGTTTGTGTTGCTAACAAATAGGTTCTAACAGATCACTCATCTCAAATTTCTTTCTCATGATATCCTCATAATTCTTCATTTGTAGATCCGTAGATGATGTCATCCACATACACTTGCACCATGATGATATCATCATTCACCTTCTTTCTAAACAAAGTTTGATCAACCACTCCCCTTATGTAACCATTCTCCACCAAATGTTTTGATAGAGACTCATACCATGTGTGTGGAGCTTGATGCAAACCATACAGGGCTTTATCTAGAAGACACACATGATCTGGATGGTCTTCATCCATAAACCCTGGCGGCTGATCCACATAAACTTCTTCATTCATTGTAGCATAAAGGAAGGTTGTCTTCACATCCATCTGATGCACTGTGAAGTTGAGTTATGTTGCAACAACAAGGAAGATCCGAATTGCTTCCAATCTAGCCACCGGAGCATATACCTCATCATAATCAATCCCATGAACCTGTCTATGCCCTTGAATAATCAGCCTGGCTTTGTTCCTAACAATTACACCCGTATCATCTTTCTTGTTCTTGTACAACCATCTTGTGGGTATAACATTTTTATCTTCTGGCCTTTTCACTAGACGCCACACTCCCAATTTCGAGAATTGATTCAGTTCATTGTGCATAGCCTCAATCCAACTTGGATTTTTAAGAGCTACTATCACATGTGGAGGCTCTATCTGGGAGATGAAACATGAGTACATGCAATGGTTGATGTTACCCGTGCAGCTTCTAATGGTGACACCTGTTGACACTGGCCCGACCACATTGCTAAGAGGATGATCTCTGTTGATTCTTGTGGTTTGAATATCTGGTACTGAAACAGAAATAGGCAGGTTAGTATCATTAACATTATTATTCATACCTTGGGTTTCAGGCTCCTTCTGATCATCATGAGTTCTTGAAGACTCTGGAACATCCACAACATCATCCTTAGGAGCTGCTGCTGATACACTGTCTCTAACATTTTTCACAGATGACCTCACTTCAGTAGCTGGAGCAATGATGTCTTCTTCTTCATCCAGACCAGGAAACATGCTTGAGTAATTGAATCCTTCAAACAGTGATCCATAATCAAAAATCCAGTCTGGTCCAGTTCCTGCATCAGTTGGATTGTCTTCTAACCAGTCAACATTAAATGCCTCAATTATCATTTTGGTGGTTTTGTTGTAGACCCGATAATCACTATTTGCAGAATATCCGACAAAGTAGCATTCATCAGCCTTTGCTTCGAACTTCCCCACACCAGACTAAATCAGAACTGTGCAAGGACACCCGAAGGTCTTGAAGTATCCCACCCTTGGTTTTTCTCCATAGATAATCTCATAAGGCGTCTTCTCGGGTCGCTTGTTCAAAAGTACTCGATTATGCACATAACAAGCGGTGTTGACTGCTTCGGCCCAGAAGAAAATTGGTAATCTCGCTTCACACAACATAGTTCTGGCAGCTTCAATGAGTGTTCTGTTTCTTCTCTCAGTAACATCATTCTGTTGAGGTGTGTATGGTGCACTCTACTTCCTTTCTATACCTTTCTCTCCACAGAACATATTCAACTCCGCATTCTTAAATTCCGTTCCGTTGTCTGATCTTATCGCCTTCACTTTCTTGCTCATCTGATTTTCTATGAGAAGTACAAACTGTTTCACCAGTTCTGTAGTTTCATACTCGTTTGACAAAAAGAAAACCCATGTGAATCGAGAGAAGTCATCCACTATCACCAGACAATACGCAAACTTGCTGATGCTCAGAACTTGCATTGGGCCGAAGAGATCCATATGAAGTAGTTGCAATACCGATGAAATAGAATTTATCATTTTGGAGCGATGAGGTAAGTTGTGTTGCTTCCCCTTAGCACATGCAACACACTTCTCAATTGACGTGAAGTCCTTGATGGGAAGATTTCTCACATGCTCTCCTTTTGCCAGCTTAGTCAGATTCTTCATGTAAGCATGTCCCACGCGACGATGCCACAACAATGCCAGATTTTCATTTTGCTTTGAGATAAGGCAGGATTCTTCTGAAGTTGGAGGATTACCCATGTTGAGGAGATAAGAATTTCCTCGTCTTAGTGTGCGCATCAAAATACACTCCTCAGGAATCTTAACTCCGGGCTTGAGAATAATACATTCCTTTCGGTTGAATAATACAAGATAGTCTCTATTACATATCTGCGAGACACTCAGCAGACTATGTGACAGCTCCTCCACATAATGCACATCAGAGAACGTTAAGCTGCCATTCTTCACAACACCTTTCTTGCTGATCCTACCACCCACTCCACCAACAAATGAAACGCCTCCTCCGTTGAAATCTTAAACATCTTCCAAAAGTGACAAATCTCTGGTGATATGTCGGGAGCAACCACTATCAACGTACCAGAGATTATTGACAGTTCTTCTTGGCTGTCCCTACATGGATCAATGATCAGTTAGAGTCAGGTACCCAGGCCATAACAGATATGGGCACACCTTTGGAATCAGTGTAATTAACTAATTGAAGAGACATTCTTGCTTTTGATTCATGTACACTCAAAGTTTGAGTGTTGACTTTTGGTTTCCAAACAGGGTGTTTCTGTGATTTCATCACATTGGTTGAGTTCTTTACAGATGCAGGTTTCTTTGGTGGAGATGTGGCCTTTTTACCGGGAGATTTCTTGACAGGAGTCCATTCAAGTTTTAGTTTTGTCTGAACAACTTGTTTTGTTTGAGAGACTTCTTTTGATTTTGAATTTTGTGTCTCAACCTTGGTTTTTCCTTTAGGTTTAGAAATTACTTTTATTTTAGACACTTGTTTCTCAACAAATTCCGGTCTCTCTTATCATTCTTTTTGTAAACTCCTTTAGGTTTGTAAGTTGGTTTCGGAGTTTTGGCCACATTCCACTTTGCATCAACAGGCTTCGTCACTGGAGCTTTTGTGTTTAAAACCTTAGACTGTTGAGTCTTCATTGGTTCTGAACTTTGCTTCCCCTGTGACAAAGCTTGTTTCTTTCGATCTTTGTTTCTACCTGTCATCATTTTCTTCAACATACTAGTCTGTGGGTTTTGCGGATAGTATGGTTGATAAGGTCTATTCACACAGTTTGCAGCAAAGTGCCCTGGTTCTCCACACTGAAAATAATTCATAAGTCTAGGCCCATTTACATGACTACAGAGATATGAGCGTCTTAGATAAGACGACTTCCATGCAGGTTTATCATCCCATTTGTGTATTTTGGAAATTTTTCTGGTTGTGTAATTAAACAAAATTGTTCCGATTTTGATTTGTTTGTTCTGTTGAAAGTAGACACAACCTGGGGATAAGGGACAAAGTCCTTGGGTTTAAAAGTTTCAGATTCTTGTTTTCCTGTTCAGGTTCAACATCATAGCTTGACATCTCAGTAATTAAGGACACGAAACTCTGAACTTGAGCTTCAAAGGACTCTCCTTGAATATGATTGAATAAGTTGAACTTCTGCTTCAGCATCTGTTTACGGTTAGCCTTGATATCGGGATTACCTTCATATGCTACCACTAGAGCATCCCATAGCTTATTTGCAGTCTTGTACTTCTTAAATCCTTGTGTAATCTCCGGTGTCAAAGCCATAGTCATGATTGCATAAGCTCTCTCATCCTTGTTGCATCTCTCCCAATCGTCATCTGAGTACTCTGCTTCAGTCTTTACCACTCCTATCTTTCCTGCTTTAGTGTGTGTGGGAATGAACGGTCCATTGACAACAGATCTCCAAAGTCTCAAATCTACACTTTTCAAATGGTTTGGAATCTGTATTTCCATTCAAGGAAGTTATCAGCAGAAGTGAGTCTAGGAGGACGTGTAGTTGATCCAATCTCAAAGTCCAGTTTTTGTGACATGCTCGGTTCGAAATCCATGACGAAAGCTTAGGGAAAACTTAAACTAAATGTCCAAATGTCCAAAGGAAGAGTTTCGATCGTAAACACCCATTTACGATTGAGTCAAACAGTGGATCGTAATCTCCTGGTCGTAAAATCCGATTCCGATTGAAATGGATCGTAAACACCGATTTCGATCCAGAAATGTCGTAATCACGATTCCGGTAAGAATTATCGTAAACCCTGTTTCCGGTTGGAAAAATCATAAACTCCCAAAAATCGCGTCTTGACGTCGTAAACACAAATTCTCTGACCGTAAACACCAAGTTGCTGAAGAACACGAAGAACAACAACTCGTAAACACTCAAACACGCCCAGAAACTGATTGGAAACGCAGAAACAGCAGCAGATCTGATCGTAAACACGAATAACAGCTTCAAAACCTTCAAAAAACGAACCTTTTCCAGAAAAAGCTTGAATCCAATACCGTAAGAACCTCGAATCAGTGATTCTTAGCTCTGATACCAATTATTGGACCGGGATCAACAACCGTTCACGATATCTTAATCTTGAACAAGTGCGGAAACCTTGTACGAGATCGATTCAAGAGAAAGTAGATGAAATAGACTTGATATGAGTGAAACACAACACAAACAGATCAAATCTTGAATCATGAACAAACTAACTTTCTTTGATTGATGATTACGATCGGAAATATGTGAGAGAATGAACAAATTGTAAACTAACAACCAACTAAAACATAAACTAGGTGGGTTTATATACTACCCATTACAAAAGCCTAAATCCAATCATAAACCCATTACAAAAGGTCAGCCCAGTAAGCCCAAATCGTAATCATGAGAAGCCCAAATCAAGTTAGCCCAATCTAACGTTCATGCCTCATAAAGTATAGCCCAACAGGTATTTTCTTACTTATTTTCTTGCAACTGAAAGGAGCAAGACTGAAGTTATACGCTTGCAGTCTAATTTTTCATGTTCACATGATCTTTATTAACTGTCAATTTGAGATGCTTTGTGATGATGTTCTTTCATCCTGAATTGTTCTCTAGGGGCTAACATGTTGTATTGGTATTCTTTAGGTTGCTGTGATAGTTAATCATGCAAAGAAATACAGATGAGAACCTAAAAATTAGATTAACAAATTATTTTGACTGTTGTGGCTTTTTCATCCTCCTATTGGTTCTTGAAATTGATGCTTAAGCTTTCGCCCATTGTCCAAGATACCCCACTGCTGCCCCCGGGGCGTGTCTCGGTCCTAGTGTGGCTGATCACCGAAAAGACCAGTTAAGCATCATATGAACATGAATTGTAATGTGTTTGGCTTCCTAAGTCAAGTTTTATTTTTTTTATGTTTAGGTTTTAGGTTTGACCGGTTGCTTTAATGATTAGATTAATTTCTTGGTTGCACAAAACAGAAATAAGTGTAAAGGGCTAGATGTATACGCATCTTCTTTTGGAGTAGGGTCTCCTGAATCTTTGGTGATTAGACTGGTTGCTCTGTTGGTATTCCTAAAGGGTCTTGCCGGAGTGAGTTGACTTTTAGTGTGTTTGAATTTGGTTCAGAGAACTTTGTATATTGATACTGTGTGTAACACTTTTTCGTAACAGGTAGGGTTTAGCTGAGTTCGACGGTAGAAACGTACTTCTACTTAAACCGGCACATCAGGTATGCATTATCGGTTGTGGGCAGGTAAACAGTCTTTTAGCATCTGAAATTACCATTCAAAGTTATTCCCTTGCACATTTCATTTATACACCTATACATACTATCTACCACAGATTTAGAGATGAAAACAGTGTCGGATCCCTAGTTGGAACAAGGTGAATGAATCCTTAAAAAAAGTAAAAACCTCATGATCATCGCAGATTGACAAAGAAACAAAAAAAACATTGGTCTTCATTTTTATTGGATACTCTGTGTGAAGGTATTGCTATATTTTGTTGTAACATATTTAACACATCCACTTAGGCATAGTAGGTAGGTGTTATTGTTTAGACTAAACACGTTAATGCTTATCTCTCACCATCATAGAATTACTAAGATTCAACAGGAAAGTTGGTTTTTATTTTAAAAAGTTATACACAAAACTCAAATTCACCAACCCTTTTTGACATGCCCTTACTCTTACTATTTGGCTTTTGATGTACTAGAGGTTAGAATATGTTGATGAGGCATGATAATTCAAAATTGAATTTAAATATTCACTGGGATACTATCAGCAAGATTTTTTGCGTGTTTCTGTACGTGTGATAGGGCAGTGATTAACCTGGACTTTGGTTATATTTTTTTTTTGTTTGGACTGCAACACGTTTTTCTTAAAAAATGTCTTCTGAATTAATCATTCACTCATATGTTGCTGATAGTATCCCAATGAATATCCTAATTCAAACTAGGTTAGAAGCGCGTGTTCTGATAAACCAAAAGAAAACCGAAGTCCAGGTTGAGAAAAGAAGCTGATGATAATGAAAAAAATATTCTGTTGATTTGTTATTCATCTTTTCTTCTAAATACTTGTGGTGTTGACATTGTGTTTGCTCTATTTTAGGTTGTAATATTTCAGATTTGGACATATTGTTGACTTTAAGAGAACTTTTTGAGAGCTTTGATTTAACTGGGTGATAAAATTAAAGTATTATGTTGTTGCATTGCACCCAGGATAACGATCCGTAAGTAAGTTGGTATTTTTGTTTTTGATATTTGGTGATATGTTGTTTACGAACATCAGATGAACATCGATTGTTCAAGTGCTTATTTGTTCAGGTTTGCCTTGGTCGGCCTGTTTTGTTTTTGCTTTTCAGGTTTGTTCTTCCTTCCTCCTCGCTTACTTCCTTTGTAGCGTTCTTTATATTTTTTTGGTTTTCAAAATTTTCCTATTTAGTAGGTGCATGTGCTCATTTTTATTAGCTTTTGGTTTTAATGTCATGGTTGTGGCCTATTGTTAGCTTTTGAGATGAAATCCTTGGATTTTGGTGTCTTACTTTGTTTTTGCTTAATTTTGTTATCTGTAAACGGTTCATGTTTTCACTTTACTTTGAGTTTAGTTTCAATTTACTTATGTGAACGGTTTTTTAAATCTTTGGTAGTGTAAATTTTTATGATGCTAATGTTCTTTTAAATGGTCAACACTTTTAGTCCCAAAGGAAAGATATTCCAATATTTGGTGTTAGAGCATAATCGGTTTGTTATGTGAAGTATCTAAACAAGACGATGGTACAAATACGCTACTCACGAAGTGAGACACGAAGTCACACTTCGTGACCTCACGAAGTGACGAAGTGCCACTTCGTGTGAGCTCCAGTTCCTGTACAGAGTGTCGAGTATAAATAGAAATTTGTGTGTAATCTTCAGTAGAACTTGGAGAGTTTAAGTGTGTGTTCTGAGTGTGTTTTCTCTGTGAGAGTTCTTAGTGTTTTCTAGATTGTAATTGAACTTCGTTGATTAATAAAACAATTATTTAATTATTTCTCGTACATCAAAATAACTAGATCGAGTAGACGATCCACCGCTCTCGCGTTTTGAAGTGGTATTAGAGCTTTCTGCTTCCATCTACTGATCTGATTCTACTATTTTTTTAATTTTTGTTCCAAAAAGTGTCAGTTTTTTACAAATTAGGGTGTTTTTGCTTAGTTTTGATCATTTCAGTTGTGTTTTTTGATAAAAATTTCGAGTCTAAATCATTTCTTTCGTTTATCTTTGGTCTACTACTGCAAATCTCGTTTAAAATCTTCAAAAATCATGAAATTTGATCCAAAAATGTTCCACTTCGTTCCAGTTCAGATCTAGAAGAGTCTGATCGAAAAATAACCATCACGAAGTGTTACTTCGTATCAGTTCGCCTCAGTTCACTCGACCGAAGTGTCACTTCGGATCAGTTTGGGTTACTTTGTTAGGTTCCAGTTCGGATTACTTCGTGAGGTTTCAGCTCGAATCACTTTGTGAAATTTCAGTTCGGATCATTTTGTGAGAAGTTCAGTTCGCATCATTTTGTCTTCAGTTCGGATCGTGTCACTCTGTTTAGGGTCACTTCCTATCCAGTTCGGACCAGTTCGCAGCACATTGTTTTATTCAGTTTGTAATCTAGTTCGGATCCACTTCGTATAAGTTCGTTTAATTGTTCTATTCGGATCCACTTCGTGTCAATTCGTTTCAATTGTTCATTTTGTATCCACTTCAGATCAGTTCGTGTGAACAGATTTCAAGACTTATCGAGATGTCTGATTTCCAAGCATTTGCTGTTATGCAAAACACGATGCAAACCTTGATCAATTTTGATAACGAAATTGGAACAAGTCAGGAAGTTCCCAAGTTATTAAAATTGGAAGATTATCACATCTAAAAGCAAAGGTTTTCTGCTTATGTCAGCACAAATGATATTGATCTATGGATTTCAATACATGTCCAACTGATGTAGGACAGTATAAAGAAATAAAAGATTTATCATCTGAAGAAAGGAAAAGTTATGAACTAGAACAAAAGGCTTTTGGTTATCTTACCATGGCTTTACCTACCGAACTGTTACATCAATTCAGCACATGCAAAAAGGCGAAACAATTATGGGATGCTTTATCTGTAAGATGTGAAGGAAACGATCAATACAAAAAGAGTAGAAGAAAGGTGTTGAACAAAGAATTTGACAATTTTTAACATCATGATAAAGAAAACATCACTACTCTTGTGTCAAGGTTTTCACATTTAATTAGTGAATTGAAAGTGATTGTGATAGAGAAAACTGATGAAGAATTGTAAGAGAAGATACTAGAGGCATTACCACAGAATTGGGAGAATTATGTTTTATTGATTACACATTATAAAGAATTCTCAATGTTATCATTTCATGAATTAATAGGCAAGCTTCATGCTTGAGAAATGGAAATGATGACTTCTAAAAAATTGTTGGTACACAGTTCTTGGTCGTCATGTGAAGTATTTAGAACAAGACAAAGAGTTACAAGAATGTGCTGGTCCGAACTGAGGCGAACTGCCAGTTTGGATGCACATGAACTTGTCCGAACTGGCAGTTCGGCTGATCGTATGTTCGCATACTCTTGTACAACTATAAATAGCTGGGTCTTGTTTAGAATTAGGACACTTGTCAAATCTACTATGTGAATCTCAGTGTTTTTTTTCTCTGTGGTATAATACAAGAGTCATTGTATTTACATCTCGTGTTCTCGTTTATTCACTTTTAACATAGATTTCGATAAGACCGAGTAGACGATCCACCGCTCACACAATTTCAAGTGGTATCAGAGCCTGAGTTTAAAGTTAGAAAAATTATATCTGCAATCGACATGGCTTATGTGCTACAATAATCGAAATTGAAGTGTAGTTCAGCATGTTATGTCTAATATGATCCCAAGTCGTGATCTTTCTCACAAAAGAAAAAAATAGTGTCTGATTCTGTACTGCATTTACTTTTCAATATAAGAAAATACCAAAAAGATTTTAGGTGTGTTTTGATATAAAGTTTAGAAAAATCAAAAAGATTTCGTTTCTATTTTGTTTTCGATTAATTAACACGGAATACGAAATCAATTTCACAATCAATACATCTTGGAGTCTCAAAGAGACATTTGCGCTAAGATTATTTATGTTGGCTGGTTTCTAAGTGGATAGAGAATATCACAACTTCAAGTCTTCTGAAGCTGTTGATAAAGAATTTACACGCACTACATTGACAAGTATTCGAAATCAGACTCATCGTCAAGTTTAGGGAGAGTTTGATTGAAGATACACGATTATGTGAAAGTTGATAGTGCACATGTCGAGGAGGAGTTTGTTGGTACAAGGTTCTTGGTCGTCATGTGAAGTATCAAGAACAAGACAAAGAGTTACAAGAATGTGCTGGTCCGAACTGAGGAGAACTGCCAGTTCGGATACATACGAACTTGTCCGAACTGGCAGTTCGGCTGATCATGTTTTCGCATACTCATGTACAACTATAAATAGTTGGGACTTGTTTAGAATTAGGACACTTGTCAAATCTACCGTGTGAATCTCAGTGTGTGTTTTCTCTGTGGTATAATACAAGAGTCATTATATTTTACATCTCGTGTTCTCATTTATTCACTTTTAACATAGATTTCGATACGACTGAGTCGACGGTCCACCGCTCACGCAATTTCACAAATCAACTGCTCAATTGCAAAATTCTGAGTTATATCATGGGCAGAATGCAGCAAGCATAAATGTAAAAGCTAAACCAAGTGGTCTTAGTTTTGCAACAAGTACAACTTTCATTAGAAATTTTTCTGGAATTTCTGAAACCTCTGATTCCTCAATGGGGTGCAGTTTTACAATTCTAGGTCTAAAAAATCAGAATGCTTTTTCTATTAAGACAACGGATGATTGTGCTGCTTTGATATCTGTTTTAATTTCATCTTCTTTTGGAAGATTTTAGTGATGCTAAGTTGGCTAAAGAAGATTTTAATGAAATTAATGATGATCATTTAGATGAAATGGATATGGCTTGACAATTGGCTATGTTAACTCAGAGAGCAAAATGATTCTTCAAGAAAACTGGAAGAAAACCTGTTGATTTAGGTGGAAAGCTGGGATTCGGCAAATCTAAGATAAAGTGTTACAAATGTTCCAATATTGGACATTTTGCAAGAGAATGTCAGCAATCTAATGCCAAAAAATCTGATTTAAAATCTACTACCAATGGTGCTCAATCGTTATCAAGTAATTCAAATGTAAGAGCGTTGGTTGTTCATACTGGTGTGACTTATGAATGGGGAAAAGTCTTAAATGAATTAGATTTGATTGCCACATCTATACAAGAAGGTTATTATTCAGACACGAGTTCTTATGAATCAGTTGAGGATGAAAGTTATGAAGCTAAGGTTGATAGTTTGTTAAAGGAGAATGATGCTTTAATGAAAGAAATAAGTCTTCTTACTGAAAACTTCAACATGGTGAAAGAAGAATTTGAGATTTCCAAGAAAGAAGGTAAGGATTTTGAACTGAAGGTTGCAAAGTTATCTGATGTTAATGTTGAGTTAGTTCAAGAAGTTGAAAAATGGAAGGCTGAAGCAAAAGAAGTTGAAGCTTCTTTCAACGATCTATTTGAGAAATCAAAGATTAAGCTTGATGTGCTCAACAAGACTTCTGATGAACTCGCTCCAAAAGGCGTAGCTTATTAAAATGATAAGGAAAGATTATTACAAGAAAAGAAGGAGTTAACAAGGGTAAATAAATTGTTGAATGCAAATATTGATATCCAGAAAAGAAATGAGGATAACTTTAAGAAAGAATTGTTTGCTGAGTTAGATAATCTAAGATTACAAAAATCAAACAAACCGGGTTGCTAAGAAATTGATTGCTATTGTAAAGGAATTATCTGAAGCCCAACAAAAGATATTAGATTTGAAGATCAAGTTGATTGATGCAAATCTTCTTTTGAACAATGTTACAAATTCACAATCGTTCACAAGCTTTTTAGCAAAAGATGAGAATTTTGAGAAAATATTCGACAAGATAGTTCCACCCCGTGCCATTTTCAAGGAAGCTGTCAATATTGTGAAGATAAAGGTTGAAGATTGTGATTATTCTAAGTTTTCAAATTCAAATTCTGAAGAAGAGAAGGTTGAGAAGAAAAAGAAGAACAAAAAGACTGGCAAGAAGAATGAGAAGAAATCTGAGGTCTCTAAATTTTCACAGTTTTTGTCTGGTTCGTCATCGATTGAAAATGAGAAGTCAGCTACTTCCACTGAGAATATTCGTTCTCATATTGATATTGATGAGACAATTTTCTACGCTCAGAAGGATGTTAAAGAAGTCAAAGCTGAGTTTTCACGATTGGCAGAGAATGGACATAAATCCGCTAGTTCGGAGGAGAAGATTTCGGGTAAAAATGTTGGTTTAGGTTTCAAGAAGAATGTTGCTGAAGCTGGTCTCTCTAACGATCAAAAGAAACGGAATTTGAAAAGGGTCAACTTGAAACAAGTTCAAAAGGATGTTTTCAGAGCTGAAAAAGTTCAACCTAAGACATTTTATAAGCTCAAGGGTTCAGAAAAAATATTTTATGAGAAAGAATTTCCGCTTCATTGCATTGATGCTCAGAAAATTTCTGAAGTTTTTGTGAAAAATGTTGGTCCAAGGAATAAGAAAAAACAATTTACTACATTTTCTTCTGAAGGATCAGGTTCTACTCCTAAAAGCCCAACCTCAAAATGGGTTCATGATCACAGACATCAGGTATTTGATTCTTTCTATGATCATTTTGGGAAAATGTGTTTGGTGAAGTTATGCAGGTTCCTAAACGGTGGAACAAACACAGTCGTTTGTGCTATAATTATCGCCAAAAGGGGCATATGGCACAAGATTGTCCGATTCCTACTGTTTTTACTCACATGAGAGGAAAGTTTCCATTTGTTGGTAAATCTGCCAAAGCAAAGATCATGAATGAAACTGGCAGAGTGTTTGATGAATTTCAACCTACATTTTTCAAAAAGAAAGGAAGATTTATTCATAAATTTTCAAATGTTCCAATTATAGGTTGTTCGTCACATTCACGTGTGATTGGTTCATCAAATATTGAATTACCAAAACAACAACAACATTGGAAACCTAGGGTGGTTTCGAAGAAAAATCAAGACACTGGTCGACCAGAAGCATTCTGCTTCGGGTCATTTAAAAAGTGATGTGTTTGATTAGTGTGCATGTACTTCTAGAAGACCTATTGGTAATTGAAAAGTTACTGATGGAGGAGTATTCTGCTTATTTTAATTTAAATTTCCCGATTCATCTTTCTAACCTGAATTTTTTTCGTCTGAAAGCTAAAACAGATAGGTATCTGTGTTGGTTGATCAATTTTCTTTCTTTACTTTTCCGTTTATAGTTTAGGGGCAGAAAATTGAAAAAGCCAAAAATAGTGTCTTGTTTTAGTAAAATGAAAAATCCAAAAATAGAGTTTTTTCTTCTAGGGGGAGAAAAGACATGTTATGGGGAGAAATGCATATGGTGAAGGTGAATACATGCAAAATAAATAAAATTTTGTGAAATTGATCATTGGGAAATAATGGTACATTGGCTTATGCATTTGACTCATGGATAGAGTAGATGAAAGAGCCATAAGATCATTGTTTGATGTGCTTGGTAGGCTCGGCAAATTAGAAAGTATTCAGATGTGATATACACTAAATGTTATGCTTGACTAAGTGGATAACATCTTGAAGCGTATTTCATGAAAAATAGAAAAATGTGTGAAAAAGAAAAATGAGAAGTCACTGTGTATACATGTGTTTATTTTGTAAAGATTTAAACTTGTTTGATTTTCTCAAATGATCAGAATTTCTTTGCGTACCGAAAAGATCGACCTGATTATTCTTCATTTGAGGTTCTGTTTTATTTTCTTTGGTGTTTCGTATAATTCATCATACTTTCTCTGCGTGTCCATAAGACCGACTTGATTGTTGTTGAATTATACAACTTCAACTTGTTTTATTTTTTCTTATTTTGTTAAATCTGAGGCCTTATCTGCATATCGAAAGATCGACCTTAAGGTAGACGATTTAGCGTTCTTATTTCTTTTTGCATGGAACACAGTTGACGATATCATGAATACAATACACTATGTGATGATCACAAAAGTAATCACACGAGCAAAAGAAAAATGTTTGAATATGTCTGATAGTATGGGGTACACTTGTCAAAGAAAATAAATAATACCTTAACATATCCAGATGTAATGAGTATTATTCTGTCTGAGTTTAAGATGGACAAAATATATCAGCAATCAACATGGCTTATGAGTTTCAATTAGTTGAAATTGAAGTGTAGTTCAGTACGTTATTTTTAATATGATCCCAGATATTGATCTTTCTAAAACCAAAAATAGAGTTTGATTCTGTATTGGAATTTCATTTTATTTTAGATAATTCAAAAAGATTTTCGGTGTGTTTTATCATAAGTTTTTGAAAAATCAAAAAGATTTTAGGTTTGTTTTGATATAATTTTTTAAAAGCTAAAAATATTTTGTTTTTGTTCTGTTTTCGATTTGATCGACACGGGATACAAATCAAATTTCAAAATTCATATCTTGGAGTCTAGAAGAGACGTTTTGCGCCAAGATTATTTATGATTGAACATGTACTAAAGTGAAAGAGTTTGTCCCAACTTCAAGTCTCCTGAAGCTAGTGATAAAGATGAAACACACTGTGCATCTTCAAGTATACAAGACCAGACTAACCGTCAAGTTGAGGGGGAGTTTGATTGAAGATACAAGTCTATGGGATGAATTGGATACTGCACACGTCGAGGGGGGAGGGGTTGTTGGAGCATAATCGGTTCGTCGTGTGAAGTATCTGAACAAGACGATGGTACAAAGATGTTGCTCACGAAGTCACACTTCGTGACCTCATGAAGTGGCACTTCATGTGAGATCCAATTCGTGTACAGAGTGTCGAGTATAAATAGAACATAGTGTGTAATCTTCAGTAGAACTTGAAAATTGTGTGTTCTGAGTGTGTTTTTCCTGTGAGAGTTCTTTGTGTTTTCCAGATTTTAATTGAACTTCGTCGATCAATAAAACAATCATTTAATTACTTGTCGTACTTAGAAATAGCTGGATCGAGTAGACGATCCACCACTCTCGCATTTTCATATGGTTTTACCACATGTTAAGTCTGAGGTTTCCATTTTGATGCTATAATTTTTTTTAACTAACTAATGACTCAATTTCTGCTAATTTTTGTAAATACACCTTTGGATTTTATTTTGACTTGCTGCGGTTTTTTTTTCCAATAATCACGTTATAATTTTAACATTGGTTGTCAGTTGTTATTTGGCTGTTAATTTCTTCAAATGAAGTTAAATGATTTTTATAGCAATTTAATATTTTTTTTATAACTGTTGTCATTTAATACCTTTTTTAAATTGGAGTATCATAACCTCACGACCTGTTTTTAACCCAATCATTAGTTTTTATAGTCTTAAGTGACCCATTGATTTAAAGAGATTATTCTTTTGCAAAGTGGTGGCTGCATTAACTATACTCAATTACCATTTACGGAAGGATCTCATACTTGAACATTAAGCATAATAACTATTCAAGAGAAATAAACAACATTAAAACAAAATAAGTAACATAATCATTTTTACTACTACCCAAAAAGAATAAAATAAGAATATCACTTTACCTGATCCATACATACTGTGTGAAGTTTTTCCTTAGATCAACTTAGGAAAAAAGTGTACATAAATGTATTAGATTCTAATGTTATCATCGCTTTGTAATATATTTTTTGTTTGTCATATATGTTGTCGGTGGAATCTAGAAGATGGTTGCTGAAATACCTAAATAGCCCTCTTACACTTGAGAGCGAAACTAATTTGTTTTAGATTCTAATGTTATCATCACGTTTGTAATATATTTTATTGTTTGACATATATGTAAATGGGTGGAATCTAGAAGATGGTTGCTGAAATACTATCACACCCTGGAATTTCCGGATACGTATGTGTGTGACGTCATGGGGTCATGGTCGTTGGAACAAGGAACGACCTCTAACAGTTTCGTGTACGTTTGAAAACCAAGTATGTTATCAAAGTTGCAACGGAAACTATATTGGAGATAACACTGTTTACAGTACTGAAATAGGAACGTTAAGATAAGAAATACGATTGTTCATGATTTTATTTAGATAGAAAAATGGTGGCCATGACTCCATCCTTATGCAGACCCTAATGCTTGACATTTTTCTATTTGCATACTGGTAGTGAACTAGATACCTGAAAAATACATGAGTTTAAAAAGTTAACGTAATGTTGGTGAGTTCACAGGTTTACAACTCACAAAATATATTTGTAACCAGTATATGGCATACAAGATATTATAAATGGTTACCGTAGTTGTATTGATCTCACCTGAACCTTGATTTCAAACACTAATAGATTTACCCACCCGTGGCATCTTCCCCAAGAATACCGAATGTAACAGAATAACTGACGTGTACTTAGTGACTATAACCATGGAGTCAGAATTGGAGCGACCAATTGTAAGCAGGGTTGTCAACCCAAATAGATCTATTCACTAGCTATCATTTCGTACAAGAACTAATCGAAATCAATTAATAGTGGGATTTGAGACAATAAGTTATATAACGAATTGTACTATGATGCGGGGTGTGACAACCCGCCAGAAAATAATAGGTCAAACCTATACTTTGACTATATATATGTACATATATACATGTGCATGATTTGATTTAATAATATTATTAGTAAACACTATGCACGAAAACGTCCAACCTTGACAATTCTCACGTTCGTATTGAAAAATCATACTCGTAACAAGAAGGAAATTCAACCATGTGATTGGTGGAATTCTAATAATAAGAAAAACTAAAATATAAAATGACTTTTTATATTTTTTTCTTTGAAACGATGTCGTAAGACATACCGACACCCGACGAACACTATAAGCAAACATTTTCTTTAAAACTTTAGTTAGTTTTAACTACGTCAAAAATTCGAGCTTAAAACAATTTAAAGAAATAGTTTATTTTCTAGACGCGGTACGCGAGCAAATAAAATAAATAAAAGATGAAACTTCTAAATAATTAAATTTACGGCTAAAATAATAATTGTTTATTAATATATAATTCTCGTAAATAACTTAGAAACTCAACACGATCAAAACGGTAGAACGATTCGGTGTGATTCGCCCGTATGTCGAATTGGGCCCAGTCCGGCCCAACACCGCGAAACAAACGAACCGAGCCTAAAAATATAGCCTAACGGGTCCCCCGACACTTTTAAGCTCAAAAATAATATTCCTGACTAATTTTAGTGAATAACGAATAGAATCGCGTAAAAATCCGAGAAAGCCTCGCATACCGGCCTAACAATGGCTCTGCCCACTGAGTTGTAGCATCAGTTTAGTACTTGCAAAAAGTCAAAACAATTGTGGGATGCATTATCTGCTAGATGCGAAGGCAATGATCAATACAAGAAGAGTAGAAGAAAAGTGCTGAACAAAGAATTTGAGAATTTTCAACATTATGATAAAGAAACTATTCCTGCACATGTATCCATATTTTCACATCTGATTAGTGAAATGAAGGTGGTGAACATTGAAAAGACCGAGGAGGAATTGAAAGAGAAACTAATGGAAGCATTACCAGAAAAGTGGGAAAATTATGTTTTGTTGCTTACTCATGACAAAGATTATCCTGCATTATCATTTCATGATTTAACCGGAAAGCTTCATGCTAGAGAGATGGAGATGATGACTTCAAACAAGGCTACTGCTACATTACAAAATCCTGAGTTGTACCATGGTGAGAATACTGCAAGCATGAATGCTAAAGCTAAACCAAGCCTGAGTTCTGCACCAAGTACAGCTTTCTTGACTGGAATTTCTGATAATACTGATATGAAGTCTTCACGGGGTTGTAGCTTGACAATTCCAAAATTTTCAAGTCAGAATGTTTTTTCTGTTGAATCAACAGATGATTGTGCCCAAAATGATTTCTGCACTGATTTCATCATCTTTTGGGTTGATTATCAAGAATGTTGCTGATGCAAAGTTAACCAGCGATGATCTTGATGCACTTGATGATGATCAATTAATTGAATTGGATATATCTTGGCAATATGCTATGTTATGTCAAAGATCGAAGAGGTTCTTTAAGAAACATGGAAGAAATATTTCAGGTAATAAATTGGGTTTTGACAAGTCAAAGTTAAAATGTTATAAATGTTCGCAGCTTGGTCATTTTGCCAAAGATTGTCAACATGCACATGCAAGCAAGCCTGGTTTTACTCAATCACCCAAGCCTGGTTTTACTCAACCATCTACTAGTAACACAAGTAAGACAACAGCTTTGACAGCTCAACATGATGGTGTTTATGATTGGGGTCAACAGTTTGGATATGATACATTAGCATTAACTGTCACACATGAGCAAGATGATTATTATTCTGATTCGAGTTCTTAGGATGCTGCTGAGAGTGAGAAATTTGAGTCTAAAATTGAAGCCTTGATGAAAGAAAAAGAATTTTTGATTGAAGAAGTCAAAAGAGTTACTACTGATTTCAAAATGATTAGTTCGGAGATGGGAATTTCTAAGGAGAATGAGAAGGTTTTGGGTGTGAAGAATGAATGTATGCTTAAAGAGATCAAATTGCTGAATGAAGTTTTAGAAATTCTAAACAAGATAAAAGGAATGTTAAAACTGCAAAAACTAAGATCTGTAAAGAACGAGATAAGTTGGAGTTTGAAGTCAAGAAATGGAAAGATGAAGCAGAAGAAACAGCTAAGGATTTTCAGAATTTGTTTGATAAATACAAAATTAAACTTGATTTGCTTACAAAGAATGCTAAAGAATCTGCTGCTAAGATTAAAGCATATCAAGTTGACATGGAAAAATTGTTGGATGAGAAACGAGAGTTGATTAGTGTTAATAAAGTTCAAAAGGCCAATTTGGAAATTCAAAAACGCAACGAGGATAAATTGAAGAGGGAGTTACATGAAGGACTTGACAATCTTCGGATGCAAAAATATGAAACTCATATAGTTGCAAAGCATTTAATTGATACTGAGAAGGAGTTAGCTGATGCTCAAAAGAAAATTTTTGATCTCAAAATTCAAGTCATTGATGCAAATCGCTTGCTGAACAATGTCTCTAATTCTCAAGTGTTTACAAGTTTTCTTACTAAGGATGAGAATTTTGAAAAGATGTTTGATAAAACAGCTTCACCTCCTGCTCAGATCAAGGAAGCCTTCAAAGACGTGAAGGAACAAGATGATGAGTTTGATTATTCAAAATTTTCATCATCTACTGATAAGGAAGAAAAGGTCGTGAATAAAAAGAAGAACAAGAAGAATACAAAGAAGAGGGAAAAGAAATCTGAGTTTCCTCCAGCACCAAAATTTAGTTTCTGGTTCATCGTCTGCTGACAATGAGAAATCAGTGATAGGTTCGGAGCAAGTTAGGCCGATAGAATCTAAAAGTTTTCAAACGATGTCGGAATTTCAAGCGTTTGCTGCGATGTAAAGTGCGATGCAAACCATGATAAATTTTGATAATGAAATCGGAACAAGTCAGAAATTTCCTAAGTTGTTGAAGTTGGAAGATTATCACAATCGGAAACAACGTTTTTCAGCTTACATCAGCACAAATAATGTGGATTTATGGATTCCAATTCGCAAACTTTACATGCATCAACAAGCAGATGGAGATTTTAAAAGAATTCAAGATTTTGATGGTGATGAAAGAAAACTCTATGAACTTGAAGAAAAAGCCTATGGTTATCTAACAATGGCTCTGCCCACTGAGTTGTTGCATCAGTTTAGTACTTGCAAAAAGTCAAAACAATTGTGGGATGCATTGTCTGCTAGATGCGAAGGCAATGATCAATATAAGAAGAGTAGAAGAAAAGTGTTGAACAAAGAATTTGAGAATTTTCAACATTATGATAAAGAAACTATTCCTGCACTTGTATCCAGATTTTCACATCTGATTAGTTAAATGAAGGTGGTGAACATTGAAAAGACCGAGGAGGAATTGAAAGAAAAATTAATGGAAGCATTACCAGGAAAGTGGGAAAATTATGTTTTGTTGCTTACTCATGACAAAGATTATCCTGCATTATCATTTCATGATTTAACCGGAAAGCTTCATGCTAGAGAGATGGAGATGATGACTTCAAACAATGCTACTGCTACAATACAAAATCCTGAGTTGTACCATGGTGAGAATACTGCAAGCATGAATGCTAAAGCTAAACCAAGCCTGAGTTCTGCACCAAGTACAGCTTTCTTGACTGGAATTTCTGATAATTCTGATAACAAGTCTTCACGGGGTTGTAGCTTGACAATTCCAAATTTTTCAAGTCAGAATGCTTTTTCTGTTGAATCAACAGATGATTGTGCTAAAATGATTTCTACACAGATTTCATCATCTTTTGGGTTGATTATCAAGAATGTTGTTGATGCAAAGTAAACAGCGATGATCTTGATGCACTTGATGATGATCAATTAATTGAATTGGATATATCTTGGCAATATGCTATGTTATGTCAAAGATCGAAGAGGTTCTTCAAGAAACATGGAAGAAATATTTTAGGTGATAAATTGGGTTTTGACAAGTCAAAGTTAAAATGTTATAAATGTTCGCAGCTTGGACATTTTGCCAAAGATTGTCAACATGCACATGCAAGCAAGCCTGGTTTTACTCAATCACCCAAGCCTGGTTTTACTCAACCATCTACTAGTAACACAAGTAAGACAACAACTTTGACAGCTCAACATGATGGTGTTTATGATTGGGGTCAACAGTGTGGATATGATACATTAGCATTAATTGTCACACATGAGCAAGATGATTATTATTCTGATTCGAGTTCTTATGATGCTGCTGAGAGTGAGAAATTTGAGTCTAAAATTGAAGCCTTGATGAAAGAAAAAGAATTTTTGAATGAAGAAGTCAAAAGAGTTACTAGTGATTTCAAAATGATTAGTTCGGAGATGGGAATTTCTAAGGAGAATGAGAAGGTTTTGGGTGTGAAGAATGAATGTCTGCTTAAAAACATCAAATTGCTGAATGAAGTTTTAGAAATTTCTAAACAAGATAAAAGGAATGTTGAAACTGCAAAAACTAAGATCTGTAATGAACGAGATGAGTTGGAGTTTGAAGTCAAGAAAAGGAAAGATGAAGCAGAAGAAACAGCTAAGGATTTTCAGAATTTGTTTGATAAATCCAAAATAAACTTGATTTGCTTATAAAGAATGCTGAAGAATCTGTTGCTAAGATTAAAGCATATCAAGTTGACATGGAAAAATTGTTGGATGAGAAACGAGAGTTGATTGGTGTTAATAAAGTTCAAAAGGCCAATTTGGAAATTCAAAAACGCAACGACGATAAATTGAAGAAGGAGTTACATGAAGGACTTGACAATCTTCGGATGCAAAAATATGAAACTCATAAAGTTGCAAAACGTTTAATTTCTACTGAGAAGGAGTTAGCTGATGCTCAACAGAAAATTTCTGATCTCAAAATTCAAGTCATTGATGCAAATCGCTTGCTGAACATTGTCTCTAATTCTCAAGTGTTTACAAGTTTTCTTACTAAGGATGAGAATTTTGAAAAGATGTTTGATAAAACAGCTTCACCTCCTACTCAGATCAAGGAAGCCTTCAAAGACGTGAAGGAACAAGTTGATGAGTTTGATTATTCAAAATTTTCATCATCTACTGATAAGGAAGAAAAGGTCGTGAATAAAAAGAAGAACAAGAAGAATACAAAGAAGAGGGAAAAGAAATCTGAGTTTCCTCCAGCACCAAAATTTGTTTCTGGTTCATCGTCTGCTGACAATGTGAAATCAGTGACTTCAAGTGACAAAATGGAGTTTGATGAGAATATTTTTTACGATCAAAAGAATGTGACTGAAGTCAAAGCTGAATTTTCTCGATTGGCAAAGCATGGGCATTTTACATCTGAGGAGAAGATTTCTGGAAAGAAAGTTGGTTTGGGTTTTCATGAGAAGAAAGATAAAACTGAGGAGGTTTCAGCATCTGCACCACGGAACTTGAAGAAGCTTAAGATGAAGCAAGTGAAGAAGGAAGTGTTCAAAGCAGATAAAGTTCTAACTGAGAGATTCTACAAGCTTAAAGATTCTGATCAGCTTTTCTCGGACAAAGAGCTCCCTCTTCATTGTGTTGATGCTTGGAAGATTTCTGAAGTTTTTGTGAAAGCTCAAAAATTTCTTCTGAAAGTTCTCAATCTCGAAGCCCTACATCCAAATGGGTACATGATCATAGGCGTCAGGTATATGATTCTCATTCTGATCATGTTCGAGATATTCATGTGTGTTCTTCGCAGGTACATCAAAGGTGGGACAAAACGAAACGAATTTGTTATGTTTGCCGCCGAACAGGGCATATGGCAAAGGATTCTCCACTGCCTGCTGATTCCTCACAATGGTTTCATAAGAAACCAGTTTTTGGTAAACCTGCCAAACAAATGTTCTTTGATGAACAAGGCAGAGTTTTTGATGACGTTGAACCTACATTCTTTCATAAACAAAAACGTTTTTTTCCAATGTTCTCAAAGGTTCAAAGTGTAGGTTCATCATCACAGTCACCTGTGATAGGTTCATCAAAAATAGAATTACCAAAATCACATCAAAAATAGAATTACCAAAATCACAACAATGGAAACCTAAGGTGGTTTCTAAGCAAAACCAGGACACTGGTCGAACAGAAGCAATCCGCTTCGGTTCATTTATGAACTAATCAGTTTGACCAGTGTGCATGTACTTCTAGAAGACCTATCGACGATTGTAAAGTTGTTGATGGAGGAGTATTCTGTCTAATTTACATTTCATGATCTAATTCTAAATCTGCGAATTTTTTTAAAGTAAAAAACTACAACATATCTGTGTTGATTAATCAATTTCCTTTGCTTACAATTTTTTTTTTCAAAAAGCCAAAAATAGAGTCTTGTTTTGTGTAAAATGAAAATCCAAAAATAGAGTTTTCATTTTAAGGGGGAGAATTTTAAGTAAGGGGAGTAATTGAGAAAAAGCATGTCATGGGAAGAAGGTGAATACATGCCAAATATATAACGAAGGAAGGTGAATACATGCATAATATATAAAATTTGAGAAATTGATCATTGGGGAATGATACTACATTGGCTTACGTATCTGATTCATGGATAGAGTAGATGAAAGAGCCATAAGATCATTGTGTGATATACTTTGTAGGCTCAGCAAATCATAAAGTATTCAGATGTGATATACACTAAATAAAAATGCTTCATCTTGATGCATATTTCATGACACAAAAAGAAAAATAAGTGTGAAATTCAAAATGAGAAATCACTGTGTATACATGTAGTACATGCCATATCCAGAATGTATAGACCATCCTTCCTAGGTGCTTTTATTAAAATTATCTCATCATATATTTTGACACTAGGTTTAAGGATGATAGCTTCTGATTCATTAAACAGAACATTCAATTTCTTGTCACACATTTGTGAGACACTAAGAAGATTGAAGTTTAGTACATCAACATAATTTACCTTATTAAAGATAAGATTCCCATTTGTAAAAATTCCCTATCCAGAAATTTTACCCTCAGTTCTTCCAAAAGCAACTGGTCTTCCATTATCTCTTTTTGTGTTTTTCAGTAAATCTTTATTTCCTGTCATATGGCAAGAACATCCACTATCTACAACCCAGATGCTACTCTAAGATCTATTGGATGTCTCCAGCACATAGTAAGACAAATGAGTTAATTTCTGAGAGAGACCCATGCTTTTGTGGTCTTCGGTCTACTCATTGCATCATTATACTTTTACTCCTTGAGTACAAGAGTTTGAGTCACTTCTTTGGTTTTTGATGACTCGGCCTTTGACTGATCATTAATTAAAGAATTTGACTCCCTTTGGGGATAAAAAAATAATCTTGTTCATACTGAAAATTTATAGCCTTTTTGTTTTACAATAGATTTTCTTAGCCTAAACTCCCTTTATCTTTTAGCCTTAGTTGATTCAAAATATGTTGTTTCAAAATCTGAATATTAACCACGAAATTTTGAACGTTTCTTTTAAAACAACTATTTATTTTGGCTTTTAAAGACAATCTCTTCTTGATTAGGACGAAAACCTCTTGTTTGAGGTGTAGAATTCTTTTCGGAGAAAAAAATTTCAGCCGAGGTAGCTTTTACCTCGGGATAGTGATAATTGTCATTCGAGGTAACTTTTACCTCGGGAGCCCATTTTCTCTCTTTTAGTTATCTTCCAGAGTAATTTCGTCCTTCCAAGGTAACTTTTACCTCGGGATAGTAACTTTTGCCTTCCGAGGTATATTTTACCTCGGAATCAAATTTTCTTCCTCCAGTGTAAAACCACGGAGAGGATCTTACTACTGCATGATTCAGTTTATTAGCTTTATTGATTCACAAAGAGGTTACAATGCTAGAGAGAGAAACACCTTGAAAACACACAGTTAAGAATGATAGAACTCACAGAACTATCGAACTCTCTCTAACACGAACTATTTATACTTACCATTAAGAGCAGCGTACCAACCCACATACCAGTTGGTAAGCCCGTACCAACTGGTAAGGCGGACCATATGGTATGGACCCAATGGTATGTTGACTATTTGACTCACAACCTTGCTCTAGTCTAGATACAATACACGAGAGACATTGTAGCATAAAAATATGCTCTAACAAACTCTTCATTAACGTGTATTGTATCTAGCTATCTATCTATCCAACTGAATTTCAGTCTTCAATCTTCAGCATCGCTGCGTCCGATCTTCAACTTGAAATCTTGTTAAAAATAGAGATTGCATGGCTGGATCAATCTTGAACAATCTTTGAACTTTAAGATCCACATATGAAAGATATTACATACTCCCCCTTTCATCATGCTCGAGTCTTGTCACACAGAAACCTGCAATTTCAGAAGACAGAAACGCGACTTTCTTTTTCTTTAGAAATTTAATTTAATCTTGGCGCAAAACTTCTCTTCGACAAATAAGAAACAAATTCTTTTTGGGTTTTTGTAACGTTATATCAAAACACACCGAAAATATTTTTGATTTTTCCATGTTTATGCTAAAACACACCTAAGATCTTTTTGGATTTTTTTAGATAAGAAACATAAATGCAATACAGAATCAGACACTATTTTTGTCTTTTGCGAGAAATATCACAACTTGGGATCATATTGTTCATGATATGCTGCACAACATTTCAATTTCAACTACTTCAACACACAAGTCATGTCGATTACTGATATAATTTGTTCATATTAAACTCAGGCACAATCATACTCATAACATCTGGATATGTTATTGTATTGATTAGATTGCATTGACCAGTGTACCCCACACTATCAGACATGCTCAGATATGTATTTGCTTATCACACTTTGTGATTTCATTTGTGAATCAATCACATAATGATTTTATTCATGATATCGTCAACTGTGTTCCATGCAAAAAGAAATAAGAACGTTAAATCGTCTACCTTAAGTTCGATCTTTTGATACGTAGATAAGGCCTCGGATTTAACAAAATAAGAAAATAAAAACAAGTTGAAATTGTATAACCCAACAACAATTAAGTCGGTACTCCCATACACGCAAAGAAGTCTAATGAATTATACGAAACACCAAAGAAAATATAGCAGAACGTCAAACGAACATCAATCAGGTCGATCTTTCAATACGCAAAGAAAAGTCCGATTGTTTGACAAAATAAAGAAAATCATACAAGTTTAAATCTCTGAAAAATGAACACATGTATACACAGTGACTTCTTATTTTTCTTTTTCACGTATCTTTTTCTTGATATATCATGAGATATGCATCAAGATGTTGTCCACTTGGTTAAACATTAGTATTTTAATTTATATCACATTAGAATACTTTCCGATTGAAAGACGAGCCTACCAAGCACATCAAGCAATGATCTTGTGGTTTTTTCATCTATTTTATCCATGAGTCAGACACGTAAGCCAATGTACCATCATTTCCCAAATATGTCGGATACAATTTCTCATTTTTCAATGTTTTTTTTTGTATTTTTCAGTTTTTTCTCCCCCTTAATATTAATACTCTATTTTTTAATTTTCATTTTAACAAAAACACAAAGACACTATTCTTGGTTTTTCAATTTTCTCCCCATAAACTACAAACGAAATGCATTAAAGAAGGACGATTGACCAACCAATACTGATACCATTCAGTTTAAGCTTTCAGAAAAACTTTCAGTTTTGAAATATGAGGCATTTAATTTAAGTTAATCAGGAGACTCCACTATCAATAACTGCTTGAACAATCACCGACAGGTCTTCTTGAAGAAACCTGCATACTGGATTTAAATGATTAGTAATCAAATGACATGAAGCACACAGCTTCTGGTCGACCAGTGTCTTCCACAAAATCAGTTGCAGCCGTGCTGACCACTTTAGGTCGCCACTGCATTTTTGCCTTTTCAGTTTTTACTGAATCATCATCATGTGATGACCCACCAACACTTGAGTCAAATTTGAAAAATTGTTTCATTTTAGATTTTGATTTGGAAGGTGGTGACTCAGTAAAAATTTTGCCTGATTCATCGATAAAGGTGACAGATTTTTCAGAAAATGATCTTTTTGTCATTTCAGGACAATCCTTTGCCATGTGTACCTTCCGGCGACACAGATAGGACAAACGATAAGATAGTTGAGATTGTTGTTTGTCTTGAAATGAAGGACATCTATCATTGAACTCATAATCATCTGAATTATCATCAAAAACTTGAAACCTGTTAGCATGCACCCATTTGGAAGTAGGACTGTGAGGAGTAGAATTAGATCCAGATGAATATTCTTTTGGAGAACTGTCAGATGAATCCTGCTTCTTTTGTTTGCCTCCAAATCCATTTTCCATAGTGGAAATGAATACTTGAGCCAAGTGATAAATTTAATCCAAACTAGTGTCTTTCTTTTCTTTCTTAACCTTCTTTAACACATTTTTCTGATTTTTCTTCTCAAACTTCTTGCCATCACTACCCAAACCAGAACGTTTGTAACCCGGTAGCTTAGTTAAATCGACTAGAGAACTTGAAGGACCAAATTTAGCAGCTTGATTGAATGAAGCTTTAATGTCTTGTAACCTGTTAGCTTCAACCAACTTTGCAGCAACTGGTGCTTCATTCAACGCTTTTTCATCTTTTTCAATCTTCTTGTCATCAGAAACTACTCCCTCATCAGATATAAACCCACCAGATACAAACGTTGATGTAGATTTATCAATCAAACTTTCCTCCTTTTCCCCTTTCTTGTTTGAAACCTTAAAATCCTTCTTCCCTGAGTTTTGAGACACAAATTCAGAATAATCTCCAATTATAGCTGAAACTTAAATATCAGCTAGAGCATCAGATTGAAATACTGAATGTGGAATTTGATTATGCTCTTCGCTTCCGAAAACCTTCTTGAAATTCCCATCTTTGCATAAGTAACTGGTGAAAGAATGTGAATTGTTCAAATTATTCAATTGCCTTTTAAGATCCAACACTTCAACATTCAAATCAGATATTTTCTTTTGAGCTTCACCAAGTGCTTTTTCTAAGTCAATCAATTGCTCTGAAGCTCCATTAGACAAAAACTTCTCTTGTCTCATCTGATCATGGGCATCATACACTTCTTAGGTAATTTTCTTCACCCGGCCCTCATGAATCTCAATATTTCTTTTCAGCAATTTGTTTTCTTCTTTCAATCTTATAACCTTGTCTTGTAATTTAGAATGTACTAATTGATGTTGTTGTTCAGCAGCAGTAACTTCATCAAACTCTTTCTTGAGTTCATCATAAGATTGCTTCAGCGATTCTACTCTTGCAGTTGATTTTTGAAACAAGGCATCAAAATCACCAATGACATATTTTGCTTCACTTTCCCACTTTGCAGCATTTTTAAGCAGTTCTTCATTCTCAGCCTGCAACTTCACAATCTGTTCTTTATCTGCACTAACCAACTCATCCAATTTAGTCTGAAGCTCAACAAACTCTTCCACCAAGACATTCTTTTCTTTGACTAATTTCTCATTTATCTTGAGAATCTCATCAGAATCTTCAAACTTCTTCTTGAGACTTTCTAATTCTTCTTCCTTTGCCTTCATACAAACAACCATTCCTTCTTTCTCTTGAATCAATGCTCGGATCTTTCTATCTTTTTGAGCACAAAATTCACATGTTGACTCATAACCATTAACTTCAGAATCACTTGTTTCAGACTCACTTGTTTGAGATTCAGAATCACTTGATTCAACTTCAATATTTGCCATCAATCCATAATTTTCTAGAGAGTGAACTAAAAATGCAGATTCATCCGAAAAATCTTTAGACCAATCATAAGCATCATCAGTTTGAGATATCATAGCTTTAGCTTCTTTTTTGTGAACATTCTTATCAGAATTACCCTTGTCAGATGACGATTGAGGACAATCCCGAGAAAAATGTCCATATTTGTCACATTTAAAACATTTAATCGTTCATTTATTCAAACCAAGCTTTCCTCCTTGAAGAATAGATGTCTTGCCATGTTTCTTCATGAATCTCCTTCCTCTCTCCACTACCATAGCAAACTGCCATTCCAGATCGAGTTTATTCAATTGATCTTCATCCAACTGATCTAAATCGTCTCCAAACAAAATAGATTGACCAATTTGACTAAAAACTGATCCAAATGAAGATGATATGAAAGAAGATAACAAAGCAGCTAGATCTTCG
The DNA here is from genome assembly GCA_039602395.1 of Deinandra increscens subsp. villosa. Taxonomy (NCBI): domain Eukaryota; kingdom Viridiplantae; phylum Streptophyta; class Magnoliopsida; order Asterales; family Asteraceae; genus Deinandra; species Deinandra increscens. Next base: position 18,402,993 of record JBCNJP010000008.1, read on the forward strand.
GTTGCTTGAGCAGGAGTAGACTTAGTTGATGATCTATCAGGAATCGTAAAACTGCAACCTGAAGCATAACCAAGATTTTCAGACTTGCCAGCAAGAAAAGCTGTTGATGGTGGATTACTTGTTGAAATAGAATGTGATTTTGCTTTAGCATGCACTGTAGCAGAATTTGCTCCGAAATATAATTCAGGATTTTGAATCGAGGGAGTTGCTGACTTCTTTACCATCAATTCCATTTCCCGAGCTTGTAATTTGCTAGTTAATTGATTGAATGTCCAACATCATCACATAATTTTGTCACTTTTCGGGTAAAGCTTCCAGAATTTTCTCTTTCAATTCATCATTATTTTTCTGGACACCTACAACATCAAGTTCATTTATCAAATGTGAAAATCTTGCAATCAAATCTAGAATTTTCTCATTCTCGCAGTGCCCAAAATTATCAAACTCCTTCTTCAAAACTTTCTTTCGAGTGTTTTTATATTGATCATTACCCACACACCTTTATGCAATCGCATCCCACAATTCCTTAGCCGTTGTATATTGCTTGAATAGATGCATTAGATCTTTTGGTAAGGCCATTGTAAGATAACTATATGTTTTCTTTTCTCTGGAACAAAAATTTCTTTCGTCCGCATCAAAACTACTAATCATCTTCGGCTTGTTGGGACATATCATCGGATAATCATATTCTTTCACAATCGGAATCCAACTATCAATATCTTGAGAATAAATGTAGGATTCAAACCGACTTCTCCAATTGTGATAATCTTCCAACCGAAGCAACTTAGGAACTTTTTGAGTTGTTCCTATCTCATTATCATAGTTCAACATGGCTTTCATCGATGTTTGTACAGCTGAAATGTGACAACCGGCAATTTCCCACGTTAAACCCGTTAATAACTTGTGTTATATTTCAATAACGTCCGTTACTTCTGTTAACTAGAATAGTTACACGAGCATTGCACATGAGTCTAGACGTCGGTTAATCAACTCGAATAATTATAATTTATAATTTTACATAAATTATATCTTATGATTTCACGAAAACGTTTTGTCATTTTATGTGACAATTATATTTATTATTTTTACATGGTATATACGTATATATATATATATATGCGCATGTCGTTTGATGATTTTATGTGAAGATGCATCACGTATTCGTACGAAACGTTTCTATATCTTTATTGGAATTCAAAAACATTAGCCATGGGGCTATAACTATGATTTTATGCGATATATATATATATATATATATATAGGTTATATTTTCATAGAACTTCGTTTGTTAAAGATGTCTTGGCATGCACTCGGGGATTCACCGTTAAGTTATCTCCGGTATAGAGTCCGTTAGACATTTTCAAATTTTGAGGGGTTATTCCTGCCATTTCTCTAACTCCTTTTACTAACCAAACATGGAGGGACTTATGTCGTCATTTGCGAAATTCGAAAATCTTATGTGTAAAATTGTGGGGGGCTGAAATTGACAATCCTCAAAAAAAAAAATAAATAAATAAAAAAAATAAAAAAAAAATTCTTGATTATGTTTAAACGAAAGTTACAGCCGACAACCGACCGTCCCGTAACCGTCGACGAAGATCCTTAGGCTTCTGGTAACCGATCGAAACATTCACTCCATCCTTTTCTATGGATTAAACCAAAGTAATCGAGCATTGGTACACCCTCATCGAACACCGAACACCCTCTTCTCTCTCGTTTTTCTTTTCCGGCGAACTCAAGAAATTCCGGCCAAAAATTCACCGAAGCGCCACCATTCAACATCCCCTGTGATCGCGGGAACAACAGAAACTGGTAGAGCATCACCGTTTATCCCGATATCAAAGTTCAAGTTCGAAGCGGGTTCGAGTTCGGTTTTGTTTCGACTTCAAAAACACGTCAAACTATCATCTCCGAATCAAGGTAACGATCCTTTATGATAATCACTCGTTGTCCATCGCTCGTTTCATGTTTTTACGTTTTCCGGTCTCCGGAAAATATCTCCGGCGACATTAGGGTTGATGGGTAGAGATGATGACACCCGACCCCTATGGTTTATATATATTCTTTTTCGGTTAAAAACCAAAAGATCAGTTGCCTGAGTGGTTGATCACGTACGCTGCGTGTGGAGGGTCGGAGGTTCGAAGCCCAGCAACCCCATTCTGTTTTTCTGTTTTCTTCAAAATTCAGTTCTGGTGCATCTGAATGGATAAAACCTATGTTTTTCGAATTAGTTCACAAACGGCGACCTACACAGTGGCTAGGGCGTTGCATTATGAACCTAAGGTCACGGGTTCGAGTCCCGTGACCATCATTTCTGCTCTTTTATTTCTTTTTAGCAGTTTTAAACAATTCTTGGTCTAGAACCCAACCACCATTTGTCTTCTATAAAATCTCGCCTCGTGAAGCTTCCATAGGCCTCGTTAGGATACTCGTTAAACGTTTACACATGAAAAACATTACGGTTTAAATTAGTCAAAATTATATACTCTCGTTATAAAAAAAAATTTATTTAGTTCTAATATAGAAATATATATATTTGATTTATTGTCTTACGAACGTTTTAAAGACTTTCTTTAAACTCTCAAAACTTTGACTCGATATTTGAATATACATATATATATATATATATTGGCGTTTTATTTTTTTTACACCTTGGACTACACCTCGATATTTAAATTTACGAATATATTTATCCGATAAACTCTACAATTAGTATTTGGAATAACATACACACATTGATTTTCGTGAATCCTTGTGTCCTCGATCTAATGTCATTTTTGACTACTTTCGTAATAAACGATTCTCATCACGTATTGAAATTGCCACCTGCGTCATATTTGGAATTACTTGATAACAAAACCGTCGTCTAGGCTACGTGACTCATGTGCGAATACACACTTACGTATGTAAATTCAATAGGTGCTTGGTAGTTACGCAAGACTCGGAGTCTTACTAAATTGTAGCAGCGCACCCTAAGGTGAGTTACACAACCTTTACGTTACGTCCGGTTTTGGACGATAACACGCAAAAACGTTACACCCGGGTTAGGGTGATAACACGACAACTTTTATGTATGATTAAAGTAGAAATCCAGTATATATCACATGTTCACGTAAAATGCTTTATCTTTCAAGTCCTTACTTATCGAACCGTTAATAGCATATAGCGAGGGGATATTGGGTAGTACTACTGGGGTCTGACAAACCCCACTCAGCGGGCACGAGATGCACCACCCGACTGGCGGTCGGACTGAGGACAATGTCAGCCTAACATTACCGTGATCGAGAAGACACGGGGAAGGCAAAACACGTAAGGAATTATTCCTACAACTAATTGGTCAGCTTCGGTTGCGAACGTTTTAGTGACATGAACTTAGGCTCGCTACCTACGATATGGATTGTACTTGTAATATACATACTTACATACGAATAAAAACTGTTGTATTCGTACTGCATAACTATACTAGTTATACTTATGTGCTTATGTGAACTCACCAACATTAGTTGACACTTGCTCTTATGCATGCTTTGCATGACGCTAGGAGGATCTGATTTTTGGGCACGTACGTTTGGCTAAAACCTTTATTTTGGGAATTGGTTTTTAAATCTTTTTCAACTTGAACTGGTATTTACTTATCGGGCGCTTGCTTGCGCAACTTGGCTTTTATGAGCTTCCGCTAAACTTTAACTCTGATTGATATTTCCCGTTTGGAAATATATTTACATTTTGAACCCTCAACTTATGTTTAAATGTAACTAATGACTCGGGTCCTGGTCTGGTTCACACCCCACACAGTTAAACTCCGTTAGTGGGAATTGGGGGTGTGACAGATTCGTATCAGAGCCCTTGGTTGCAGAGAACTAGAATTTTCAAAAATTCTAAACTGTAACTGTTTTTGAACATTAGTTACAACAATTCCCAAAAACATTTTTATTCTTGCGTGCCAAAAATCGATTACTCACTTTAGGTTGTTTTTCCTTTGTTTGTGTCTGTCTGGGTTTTGACAGTATGGCACCACACGATAACACGAGGGGTAAGGGAAAGAAAATTGCCAACGAACAGTCATCATCCTCCAACCAGCAAGGCCGCGAGCCTGAGCAGCCTGAGTACACGATAACGGACTTCCTTCGGGATCAGCATATACGTCCTGATAGACGTGCACCAGACGATTACAGCTGGCTGAATCCGACAACATATCGGTTGCTTGATATGTTTCATGTACCAGACAGGGTTGACTTACCCTTTGATTTGCAACGGGTCGTTGCGGGATTGATTGTAGCGTATGACAGCACTCTTGGAGAAACCAGACAAAATTCCATCAGCAATCGCACACGCGATAGAGAAATTGAGCGATTGCGGGTCGATCAAAGGGAACAGGAAACCTACCACTACAACTTATACCAGGAGGTAATGGGTATCCGTAACAGGGTCACCGAGCTTGAGTCACGACCCAATCCAGCAGGGTTGGAGCATGAACTGCATCTAGCACAACATCAAATTGCTGAACTCCAACATTCCAATGCAGCGCTTCACCACTCCAACGCGACACTTGCGGCGCAGGTCGCTACCCTCCAGGTGCAAATGGCAGCCCTGCAAGTTCAAGGTGCTCCTGTTCAAGAAGAAGAGGAGGAAACCTTCAAAGAAGAACCTTTTGAGGAGGAGCCTCAAGAGGACATGGAGGAAGAACCAGATGTTATTGATCCATGATCTAATCCGTCTTCTTTTCTCCTATTTTGTTACTTTAAAATAAATTTGACTGGATGTTCATTTTATTTTGAACGTTTTCAAATACTGAGATACCTTATGGTTGGATTTTAAATTTTGTAATGGATATTACATCTTTATTTTCCCAATGTGTTCCTAAAAATTATGTCGTGTGATGGATGGATGCATGAATAATTGTTTAGTGCTTAATGAAATTAATATTGGGTATATTAATCATTTGAATGATTTGCATGGAAAACAAAAAAAAATCATGGCTGAACACCTCACAACAACTCAAATCCAAGCCCTGATAAATGAAAGCGTTGCGGCAGTACTCGCCGCGGCTCAAGTGCAAGGAAACAATAACGGTGATAAGTAAAACAGACGAAAAATTGACTACATTTTTTTTCTTCTCCCACTTTCTAAAATTATTCTCTGAAATAATTTCATGAAACGAATCCAGGCCCGGCTCAGTGCACCTTCAAAACTTACATGGATTGTAAGCCGCTCATGTTAAAGGGTGATGAATGAGCCGTGGGTCTGCTACGATGGCTCGAGAAATCAGAAAAAGTATTTTCAATGTGCAACTGCCCAGTTGCAAATCGGGTCAATTTCGCAACCGCTACACTCGAGGGAGCTGCCCTCACTTGGTGGAACGCGCAAATATAAATGTTAGGACTCGATGCGGCAAATGCTATGACTTGGCAGGAATTCAAGGATGCCATCATGGAGGAGTATTGTCCTCGCGATCAGGTCAAAAGGTACAACAATTCCAGGGGTGACTATAACAACAGTAACACCAATAGTGGGGGCGGTAACCAGAACTGCCAAGGTGGTAGTAATCAAAATCACAATGGGTACAAGGGACGCGCACCTTTCTGCAATCGGTGCAACCAACACCACAATGGGGCATGCAAGAGACTCACCTGTGAGCGTTGTGGTAAGGGGGGCCATGAGGCTAAGAACTGTTGGGGTGAGCTACAAAACCGTCCTAATCAGAATCAGAATCAGAACCAGAGGCAGAATAATGAAGGCCCGAGGGGGTGTTATGAATGTGGAAAACCAGGGCACTTAAAGAGGGATTGTCCACAGCTTCGAAGGAACAATAACAGCACTGCTGGCAACAACAACAACCACCGTAACAACAATAAAAACGACGGTGATGGTGGTAGGAACGGTGGAGATGGCGCCAAAGGGCGAGCTTTCGTTATGGGTTCAGGTGAGGCAAGAAACGATGCCAACGTCATTACCGGTAAGTTCCTTCTAAACAACTACTTCGCAAATGTTTTATTTGATACTGGTGCTGAGAAAAGTTTTATCTCAACTAAGTTCTGTAAGTTGATTAAGGCTACCCAAACTCCACTAAAAGCTAGGTACACAGTTGAGTTAGCAAATGGTAAGCTTCTTGACACCACTCACTTGGTTGAAAACCGCACATTAGAACTAGCTGGTCATAGACTAAGTATAGACCTTATGCCTTTTACCATCGGTAGTTTCGACGTGATAGTGGGCATGGATTGGCTATCCAAACATCAGGCGGAAATTGTCTGTCAAGAAAAGGTCATAAGAATACCCATAGCAGGAGGAGAAGTACTCTCAATTCAGGGCGAAAAGGGAGGTGCTGTCTCCGGAATCATATAATACCTTAAAACGCAGAAGTTTCTTCGGAAAGGACACGTGGCAATCCTGGCCACTGTTACGGACCAAACCAGGGTGGAGAGAAAAATCGAAGATTTCCCGATCGTACGCGATTACCCGGAGGTATTTCCTGAGGAATTACCTGGCCTTCCTCCGCATCGACAAGTAGAATTTAGGATTGACCTCGCTCCAGGAGCAGCTCCGATCGCGCGTGCACCATATCGTCTAGCGGTGAACGAATTAAATGAGCTATCCACACAGCTGCAAGAACTGTTAGATAAAGGTTTTATTAGACCTAGCTCGTCACCATGGGGAGCACCAGTATTATTCGTCAAGAATAAGGATGGCACTTTTAGGATGTGTATCGATTACCGCGAAATCAACAGGGTCACTTTCAAGAATCGATACCCTCTTCCACGAATAGATGATCTTTTCGACCAACTTCAAGGATCCAGTTACTATTCCAAGATTGATTTAAGGTCTGGTTACCATCAACTTCGAGTCCGTGAGGAGGACATAGAAAAGACAGCCTTCAGAACACGCTACGGTCATTATGAAGTTTTGGTCATGCCTTTCGGGCTGACAAATGCACCAGCGGTGTTCATGGATCTCATGAACCGTGTGTGCAAGCCCTATCTGGATAAATTCGTCATAGTGTTTATTGACGACATCCTCATCTACTCGAAAACAAAGGAAGAACACGAGGAACATTTGCGGTTAATCTTAGAATTGTTAAGGAAAGAACAACTCTACGCAAAATTCTCTAAGTGCGATTTTTGGATCCGAGAGGTTCAATTTCTAGGTCCTATCGTCAACGAGCAAGGTATTCACGTTGACCCAGCCAAGATCGAGGCCATTAAAAGTTGGCCTACACCTAGAGCTCCTACAGAAATTCGCCAATTCCTAGGTTTAGCGGGTTACTACCGTCGTTTTATAAAGGGATTTTCTCAGTTAGCTCCACCATTGACCGCTCTTACGCACAAAGGGGTTCAGTACAGATGGGGTGACAAGGAAGAGGCAGCCTTCCAAACTTTGAAAGAGAAACTTTGTACTGCACCTATATTATCTCTACCTGATGGGATTGACAACTTCGAGGTCTATTGTGACGCGTCAATCCAGGGACTCGAATGTGTGTTGATGCAAAGAGGTAAAGTCATCGCATACGGGTCAAGGTAACTAAAGTCCCATGAGAAGAATTACACAACTCACGACTTAGAGTTGGGCGCTGTTGTATTTGCCTTGAAATTTTGGAGACACTACTTATATGGAACCAAGTGTACGATATTCACTGATCACAAGAGCCTCCAGCACATATTCGAACAGAAGGAACTCAACATGAGGCAGCGTAGGTGGGTCGAATTGCTAAATGACTATGATCTAGCAATTAAGTACCATCCAGGCAAGGCCAATGTGGTGGCCGATGCCTTGAGTAGAAAGGAGCATGTCAAGCCCAAAAGAGTTCGAGCTCTCCAATTAATGATCCATACGGGGCTACCAGATAGACTCCGGGATGCTCAGAAAGAGGCCCTGAAGGAGGAGAATTACGGGTCTGAATCATTACGTGACATATATGGAACTTCTAAAGTTAAGTCTGATGTACTTCGTTATTATAATGACCGTATACGGGTACCTTTGCATGGGAATCTTAGAGACCTGGTGATGGACGAGGCTCACAAGTCTCGTTATTCGATCCATCCAGGTTCTGACAAAATGTACCAAGATCTGAAGGGGTTATATTGGTGGCCCAATATGAAAGCTGACATCGCTAGATATGTTAGCAAGTGCTTGACGTGCGCAATGGTCAAAACGGAACATCAAAAGCCAGCAGGATTACTGCAAACCTAAAATTCCTGAATGGAAATGGGAAGAAATCTCGATGGATTTCATCACGGGATTGCCACGTTATTCTGGCGGTAACGATATGATTTGGGTTACCGTTGACCGATTAACAAAATCTGCTCATTTCCTAGCTATCAAGGAAAGTGACAAAACAGAGAAACTTGCAAAGATATACCTGAAGGAGATTGTCAAGCTTCACGGAGTGCCTTTATCTATTATCTCTGACCGAGACCCTAGGTTTGCTTCAAACTTTTGGAGATCCTTACAAGCGGCGATGGGCACTCGCTTAGATATGAGTACTACGTATCATCCTCAAACAGATGGACAGACTGAACGTACCATTCAAACTCTCGAGGATATGCTTAGAGCATGTGTGCTCAATTTCAGGAAGAATTGGGAAACACATTTACCACTGGTAGAATTCTCCTATAACAACAGCTACCATACCAGTATTGGAGCCGCTCCATTTGAGGCTCTTTACGGACGAAAATGCAGATCGTCGGTCTTTTGGGCCGAGGTCGGTGAGAGCCAACTCACTTGACCTGAATTAGTACACGAGACCACGGAGAGAATCGTGCAAATCAGAAACCGTATGAAAGCGGCAAGAGATAGACAAAAGAGTTATGCAGATAAACGCCGAAGGCCGTTAGAATTTGAAATCGGTGACAAAGTGTTGTTGAAAGTCTCACCTTGGAAAGGCGTCGTACGCTTTGGCAAGCGCGGGAAGTTGAATCGCCGCTATGTAGGACCATTCGAGATCATAGAAACTATTAGTCCGGTGGCTTACCGTTTAAATCTACCTCCTGAATTGGATGGGGTACACAACGTGTTTCACGTTTCGAACTTGAGGAAGTGTTTAGCGGATGACACTCTCATAGTTCCATAGAAGAACTGAAAATCAATGAACAATTGCGATTCATTGAGCAACCCGTGGAAATCGTGGGACGTGAGGAGAAAACATTAAAACGAAGTAAAATCACCATCGTCAAAGTGAGATGGCAATCTAAGCATGGACCGGAGTTCACATGGGAACGAGAAGATCAGATGAGGAAGAAATATCCTCTCTTATTTGATCAGGCCTCAACATCTAATCAAGGTATGAGTTAAATTTTGGGACAAAATTTCCTTAACAAGGGGATGATGTAGCAACCCTGAAATTTTTCTTTTTCCTTCCACAGAAACCGTATCAACTTAAGGCAATTTTCGGGACGAAAATTCCTTAACAAGGGGATGATGTGACAACCGGCAATTTCCCACGTTAAACCCGTTAATAACTTGTGTTATATTTCAATAACGTCCGTTACTTCTGTTAACTAGAATAGTTACACGAGCATTGCACATGAGTCTAGACGTCGGTTAATCAACTCGAATAATTATAATTTATAATTTTACATAAATTATATCTTATGATTTCACGAAAACGTTTTGTCATTTTATGTGACAATTATATTTATTATTTTTACATGGTATATACGTATATATATATATATATATATGCGCATGTCGTTTGATGATTTTATGTGAAGATGCATCACGTATTCGTACGAAACGTTTCTATATCTTTATTGGAATTCAAAAACATTAGCCATGGGGCTATAACTATGATTTTATGCGATATATATATATATATATATATATATATATATATATATATATATATATAGGTTATATTTTCATAGAACTTCGTTTGTTAAAGATGTCTTGGCATGCATTCGGGGATTCACCGTTAAGTTATCTCCGGTATAGAGTCCGTTAGACATTTTCAAATTTTGAGGGGTTATTCCTGCCATTTCTCTAACTCCTTTTATTAACCAAACATGGAGGGACTTATGTCGTCATTTGCGAAATTCGAAAATCTTATGTGTAAAATTGTGGGGGGGGCTGAAATTGACAATCCTCAAAAAAAAAAAAAAAAAAAAAAAATTCTTGATTATGTTTAAACGAAAGTTACAGCCGACAACCGACCGTCCCGTAACCGTCGACGAAGATCCTTAGGCTTCTGGTAACCGATCGAAACATTCACTCCATCCTTTTCTATGGATTAAACCAAAGTAATCGAGCATTGGTACACCCTCATCGAACACCGAACACCCTCTTCTCTCTCGTTTTTCTTTTCCGGCGAACTCAAGAAATTCCGGCCAAAAATTCACCGAAGCGCCACCATTCAACATCCCCTGTGATCGCGGGAACAACAGAAACTGGTAGAGCATCACCGTTTATCCCGATATCAAAGTTCAAGTTCGAAGCGGGTTCGAGTTCGGTTTTGTTTTGACTTCAAAAACACGTCAAACTATCATCTCCGAATCAAGGTAACGATCCTTTATGATAATCACTCGTTGTCCATCGCTCGTTTCATGTTTTTACGTTTTCTGGTCGCCGGAAAATATCTCCGGCGACATTAGGGTTGATGGGTAGAGATGATGACACCCGACCCCTATGGTTTATATATATACTTTTTCGGTTAAAAACCAAAAGATCAGTTGCCTGAGTGGTTGATCACGTACGCTGCATGTGGAGGGTCGGAGGATCGAAGCCCAGCAACCCCATTCTGTTTTTCTGTTTTCTTCAAAATTCAGTTCTGGTGCATCTGAATGGATAAAACCTATGTTTTTCGAATTAGTTCACAAACGCCGACCTACACAGTGGCTAGGGCGTTGCACTATGAACCTAAGGTCACGGGTTCGAGTCCCGTGACCATCATTTCTGCTCTTTTATTTCTTTTTTGCAGTTTTAAACAATTCTTGGTCTAGAACCCAACCACCATTTGTCTTCTATAAAATCTCGCCTCGTGAAGCTTCCATAGGCCTCGTTAGGATACTCGTTAAACGTTTACACATGAAAAACATTACGGTTTAAATTAGTCAAAATTATATACTCTCGTTATAAAAAAAAATTTATTTAGTTCTAATATAGTAATATATATATATTTGATTTATTGTCTTACGAACGTTTTAAAGACTTTCTTTAAACTCTCAAAACTTTGACTCGATATTTGAATATACATACATATATATATATATATATATAAATTGGCGTTTTATTTTTTTTTTACACCTTGGACTACACCTCGATATTTAAATTTACGAATATATTTATCCGATAAACTCTACAATTAGTATTTGGAATAACATACACACATTGATTTTCGTGAATCCTTGTGTCCTCGATCTAATGTCATTTTTGACTACTTTCGTAATAAACGATTCTCATCACGTATTGAAATTGCCACCTGCGTCATATTTGGAATTACTTGATAACAAAACCGTCGTCTAGGCTATGTGACTCATGTGCGAATACACACTTACGTATGTAAATTCAATAGGTGCTTGGTAGTTACGCAAGACTCGGAGTCTTACTAAATTGTAGCAGCGCACCCTAAGGTGAGTTACACAACCTTTACGTTACGTCCGGTTTTGGACGATAACACGCAAAAACGTTACACCCGGGTTAGGGTGATAACACGACAACTTTTATGTATGATTAAAGTAGAAATCCAGTATATATCACATGTTCACGTAAAATGCTTTATCTTTCAAGTCCTTACTTATCGAACCGTTAATAGCATATAGCGAGGGGATATTGGGTAGTACTACTGGGGTCTGACAAACCCCACTCAGCAGGCACGAGATGCACCACCCGACTGGCGGTCGGACTGAGGACAATGTCAGCCTAACATTACCGTGATCGAGAAGACACGGGGAAGGAAAAACACGTAAGGAATTATTCCTACAACTAATTGGTCAGCTTCGGTTGCGAACGTTTTAGTGACATGAACTTAGGCTCGCTACCTACGATATGGATTGTACTTGTAATATACATACTTACATACGAATAAAAACTGTTGTATTCGTACTGCATAACTATACTAGTTATACTTATGTGCTTATGTGAACTCACCAACATTAGTTGACACTTGCTCTTATGCATGCTTTGCAGGACGCTAGGAGGATCTGATTTTTGGGCACGTACGTTTGGCTAAAACCTTTATTTTGGGAATTGGTTTTTAAATCTTTTTCAACTTGAACTGGTATTTACTTATCGGGCGCTTGCTTGCGCAACTTGGCTTTTATGAGCTTCCGCTAAACTTTAACTCTGATTGATATTTCCCGTTTGGAAATATATTTACATTTTGAACCCTCAACTTATGTTTAAATGTAACTAATGACTCGGGTCCTGGTCTGGTTCACACCCCACACGGTTAAACTCCGTTAGTGGGAATTGGGGGTGTGACATGAAAACACTTGAAAATCACTTATCTTGAAGTTAAAAATCGAATGTCAAAACTTTAAACTCAAAACAGAGGTCTTTCAAGCGGATTTTGGGGGTTAAACCGGAGGGAAGTGGCCATTAGGCTAGTAAAAGTATAGATCTCATCGAGACGAACGTTTTGGCTGGTATTAGCTCTCGTAACTCTTAACGGTTCTCAAGTTACGTCAGTTTTAGTGAAGATCACTTTTCTGCCATCATACCAAACCTAGTCTCAGCGTACCAAACTATTTCAGTGTACCAACTCCGGACCAAACCAACAAGCGGACTAAATCTCGGACCAGAATTACCAACGTACCAGACTGACTAGCGTACCAGCAATAGACTAGATAATCTCAGCGTACCAAGTAACGACCACGGACCAAACTGGTACGGAGTAACCATCGACGTACCACGGATGAAGATTGCCTTGCGTACCAAAAACCAGCGTACTAGAATCTTTGAAGATTGCCTTGCGTACCACAGAGCATACCAAAGGCGCACCAGCTGTTCTTCGAGCGTACCAACGGCGTACAACGCTAAATTCGACTGAATTTTGAGAAAATGGACGATTTGAACTGTAATTCGCAGCAGTAGACTCCGAAAACACTCTATGAATGTTTAGAAATCAGTTTTAAGCTCAAAATCACTCGAACTTGAAGAGAAATGACGGAAAAACGAAGAAAACCCAAAGTTTCTCACTTCAGAATCCAAAAATTAACCAAATCACAGCAGTAGAGCAACCAATTTCTCTGATACCGCTTGTAAAACCACAGAATGGATCTTACTACTGCATGATTCGGTTAATCGATGAACACGGATGTAAATAAAGCTTTGCTTTATTGATTCACTTAGAGAATACAATGTAGAGAGAGAAACACACTCAGAACACACAGTTAAGAAGATGAAGAATGCCAGAACTATCTAACTCTCTCTAACATGAACTATTTATACTTACCAATAAGAGCAGCGTACCAACCCACGTACAGTTGGTACGCCCGTACCAACAGGTACGGCGGATCATATGGTACGGTCCCAATGGTATGTTGACTATTTGACTCACAACCTTTCTCTAGTCTAGATACAATACATGAGACAAGTCGTAGCATAGGAATATGCTCTAACATCCAGGAGCAGACATACTTCTAGATGTATGATTGTTATGAGGTCTTCTTGAATAATTGTATTCAAGGTACTTATAGTCCTCATTATTGAAATAAATTGGTCTTTGCATGCTAGAATGTTTATATTTTCTAGATTCTGAATGATGATTTGAGCTCCCAGAGTAATGTGTTGATGCATGAAGTCGCAAGTTGCTGGATCAGAATGTTGAAAAAGATAGTAGAAAACAAGAACTTACCTTAGTCAGCTGAACTGACCCGAAGTGAGCCAAACTGGCAACCGAAGTGCCAATTCGGGTAGTCGGGTATAGGTATAAATAGGTTTCTTGTTTAGAAATTTAGCAACAGTTTTGCTACGTGTGTTTTTTTTAGTGTGTGATTGTCTGAGTGCTCTGATTACTTCTGTACTTCTGGTTTGTCCAAGTTATATGAACTATTGAGTTTTATTTACATCGTAAACTTGTTTTTCATGATTAAATGGCTTGAGACTTGCGCGATCCATCCGTCTAGCTCACTTTCAAGTGGTATCAGAGTTGTGGTTTATCGCTCAGCTCGTTTTAGAGTCATTTTGGTGAAAAACTAGTCGTTTTCAGTGTTTTTCTCGATTTTGTCACACTTTTCGATCACTAAAACTTGTGTTTTTCGAAATCGGATCATTCCTAAGTGTTCCTAGCATAAATATGGTACTTTTCTAGTGATTCTAGTCCTTCTAAGTCATTCGATTTGAAAAACATCACATTTCCAGTCCAGTTCGGCTGAAGATCTGAGATCTGAAAAATAATCGCTCCGAAGTCACCCGAAGTGACAGTTTGGATAGATTTTCGTTCCGAAGTCAACCGAAGTCCCAGTTCGGATTACTTCGTTTTCCAGTTCGCTTGAGTTCAATTAAATCTTCACTTCGCTTCAGTTCGGATACTCTTGAGTTCAGATCAGTTAGTTACCTTTCACTTCGGATAGGTTCGGATAAGTTCGGAACAATGCTTTTCAGTTCGGATAGGTTCGTTTCACTTCGGATAAGCAGTCTTCACTTCGGTTAGGTCGGATAATCAGATTCTCGATTTGTCAAGATGTCAGAATTTCAAGCATTTGCAGCGATTCAAACTCAAATGCAAACGTTACTCAACTATGACAACGAGATCGGAACGAATCAAAAGGTTCCTAAATTGTCCAAGCTTGATGATTACCATAATTGGAGAAAGAGATTTGAGTTGTACATTGCTACTTCGGACTGTGATCTCTGGATTGCGATTGATGACGGGTATACTTATCTGGACGATAACAACAATGTTCCGATTATGCAAAGAAATTTGAATGTTGAACAAACGGGTGATTACACTCGAGAACAAAAGAATTATGGTGCGCTTACCCAAGCATCATCAAAAGAATTGGTACATCAATTCAAGACTTCTAAGAATTCAAAGGAGTTGTGGAACGCTTTGAAAGAAAGATGTGAAGGAAACGAGCAGTGTAAGAAAAGCAAGAAAAAGGTTCTAAGGAAGGAATTCGATAATTTCAAACATTTCGACGGTGAAGGAGTGCCTAAACTGATTTCACGGTTTTACCATCTGGAATCAGAGATGGATACTGTTAGTATCAAGGAGGATGATGAATTAAAGGAAAAATTACTTGAAGCACTACCCGAGAAATGGGAACCGTATGTTCTTATGATTACAAATGATAAGGAATATTCAAAATTGACGTTTCTACAACTAATTTGGAAGCTTCAAGCGAGAGATTTAGAAATGAAAAATGTCAACACTACACCAGCTGAAGTGCAGAATCCGGATGTGTATAATGGTTCAAATGCTGCAACAATTTCTAGGAAATCCGGTAAAGCTTAAAATTCAGCACCAGCAACCACATTCGTAGCAGGAAGTTATTCTGACAGTGGAAATATGTCACATTCCGAATGCTATGAGTCAAGAGGGTGTAATGTTTCAATACCAACAAGCAACACCATGAATGCAAGCAAACTTGCTTTATCTGTCAATACAACTGAAGATTACATGGCACTGGTGTCTGCTTTAGTGTCATCATATTATGGGGTCATTACTGGTAAGGTGAGCAATGCTGAGCTCACGGAAGAAGACTATGATCATGTGACACCACGTCCAAAACAGGTCAAATCTCTCTCCGTTGACTTTCCGAATTAAACATCAATACGTTTTGATTATGTGATTAACTGAATTAGTATGATAATTAACTGATAACTGATTTAAATCCCGCGTTTGTATACTCGTAAAATATGAAAGTTTTCATATTTTAATTATGGAATTTTAAAAAACAAGAAATTAAATATAAAATTTGACTTTGTACATTTTATCAAAACCAATATAAACCGATAAAACATTTTATGAACTTAAAATATGATGAAAAACGTAACGTTGTCAAGACTTAGCCAAACGAGAAACCGGTAAACCTATTGGGCCCGGTTAGGCCCAAGAAGCCCCAAATAACCCGGATAAGCCCGAAACTTAACCCGGAGACTTGACCCGACTAACCGAGTCACCGATCCAAACCGGAACCCGACCCGTGGCCCAAATGGCCTTGGGCCGAACCCGGTCTCTCTCTCCATTACGGCCCACGCGACAAGCAACCCAACCCGACCCGCCTTCCCACTCGCGGCCTAAACCGAAACCCGACCCAGCCCCACCATTTTTCCATTGGGCTTCGGCCCTATCCCTTAACCAAATGCATATGGGCTTCAGCCCAAACCTCTAAACCCAAATCAATTAAATGTTTTGGCCCAAATTTTTATAACCTTAGCCCATAATAAATTTTATAAACTTTTAGCCCATCAACTTTTATAAAAATCACCACCTTGTTAGATTAATTACACTTGGGTTATATTTTAAAAAGTTGTGATTTTTAATCACCTCTAACCATTTAATAATTTATAAAAGCTACCATTTAGTTATAAAACATAAGCAAGTTTTATAAAAATAAATCACCTACTCAAGAATGGTTGGGTGAATGAGGTTGAGACAACTCACCTAGTCTAAGGGGATTAGTGTTATTAACCAATGGTTAATAACACCACTTTTGATTATAAGAGGAGACAAGCCCCCAAGTCCCTTACACCACCAACACCCTTGCTCCCACTCTCTCCCTCTTGTCTCCCTTGAGCCGGCCAAGCACCACCACCACAGCCCCTCCACCGCCGGCTGCTGCCACCGCCGGACCACCCACCGCCGTCGCCGGACCACCCTGCCGGACCGCCACAGCCCCGCCGGACCCCACCAATCTCCTCCCTCTTTCTCGGTTTCCAACTCACACCCATTATGAGTTTCCTACCACTTTTTCTCCTATGTTTCTTACATGTTTATCACCCAAGAAAAACCCACCAAGTCTTGACAACAACACTAAAACAACTAAGTTTCTTTGAATGCTTGCATCTTGTTAAATCAACTAACAAAAACTCTCTTC
This sequence comes from Deinandra increscens subsp. villosa, assembly GCA_039602395.1. Taxonomy (NCBI): domain Eukaryota; kingdom Viridiplantae; phylum Streptophyta; class Magnoliopsida; order Asterales; family Asteraceae; genus Deinandra; species Deinandra increscens. Next base: position 18,419,966 of record JBCNJP010000008.1, read on the forward strand.
TTTACCTCCTTTCTTCCAAGATTAAACACTTTTTCTTGGTGCATTCTAAATGCTTAAAGATAGCCAAAGAGTGTGGTGAAACACATTTGTGAAATCAAATGAAAGTAACAAGTGTGCACCAAGATTCTTGTATTTATGAAATCTTTGATTTCAAAGTTAGTTGGTTAACAAGTTCAAGCCTCTTCATGTTGATAAAAATCATAAATGATAACTAACTAAGATGATAAAATGATTATATGCTTGTATGTCCTAACACATGTAATGTGTTAGTTGATTATAATGTCCTAACATGAAAGTGTTAGTTGATTGTTAATTTATTTAAAAGTCCTAACATAAAAATGTTAGTTGATTGCCTTTTATTTAAATAAATTCCTAACACAAAGTGTTAGTTGATTGTTTTATATTTAAATCCTAACACAAAGTGTTAGTTGATTGTTTTATATTTATGTCCGAACACAAAATGTGTTAGTTGATTTAATATGTTATGTTAACAAATGAACATATTACATGATAAATACTTATGATAAATTCATGGACTAAGTGGCTAGAATATTACATATGTAATTTATGACATAAATGACTAAAACAAATAAAATGGAGCAAAGAATATAAATTCTTGTTTTAGTTAAAATTATAACACATTAAATGTGTTATAAAAGCTTCAAGACAAAAAGAATATAGCTAAATTTTGTTACTAAAAATGGAAGGAATAAGATTTATGTTAAATGATTAATTTGACATAAATTCTTGGATTTATTACAAGTTTTTACCATTTGAATACTTGTTAAGAAAATGGAAGTTTATCTATAAAAAGACCTTTGTAGAAATATATAGTTCTATAAAAGATTTTTATAAAAATAATCAAAAGAAAAGAAAATGACTTTAAACATTTTTATGGACTTTTACTATTACTTTGATGAAGTCAAAGTAATCAGAAATGAAAATACGTTGCGTAGTAACAAAATCGGGACCATACAGCGATATACGCGAAAACGTAAATGTTTAAAATCTCCAAACAATTTCCTATCATGTTTTATTAAAAAAATCTAAAAGTTTATGATAAATAAACTTTTATAAATCCAAGCGTCGCCAAGAAACATTTTTAGAACAATGTTTTAAGAAGAAATAAATATTTCATGCAAATGAAATATTAAACGATTTTGAGAAATTAAAATGATTAAACGTTGTGATCTATGATTTAAAAACTTTGAATGATTATTTATTTGACTAATAATTATTTACAAAAAGATTTAAACTATGATTTATTCACCAAGAATTTTTAATCATAATTATTTAAAAATAATTATAACTTGTATGATTAGCAAACCAAACATATAATTATTTAATAATTATATGAACTCATGAAAATAATAATAAACATTATTATTTTTAAATCCAATATTCAGGACTTGATTGAACTAATTAATTGTTTAATCTTTTATTATATTTATTGAACATAAATATAAAACATCACAAAAGTATTTATTTAATAAATACAAGCTAACGGGTTTTCAAACGAATACAAACGGGATTAAAACGTCAAGACTTGACCAGTATCACTTGGGTGACTTATGTTACTCAAATGATTATAGACCTTATGCATATGCTTATTTAATTATTTAGGGCATTACTTGCTACCGCTACTACACCGATTACTTCCGATTATCTGCTGAATCTATGAGTTTCACGGCCCCTTTTCCATTTATCTGTTTTATACTTTGGGGGAGAAATCATGAAATCTGATAAATGCTTTTACTTAATATTATGGTTCATCTGTTACGTATGACTACTTGTTCTCTTACTGATTGCCCAACTTGGTACATTATCATTATAAACGTTTGTACTACTGTATCCCACCATTAATTGATTTCAATTAGTTTTGTACGAAACGATAGCTAGTGAATAGATCTATTTGGGTTGACAACCCTGCCCAGTTTGATAGCTCCAAACCTGACTCTGTACATTGTCAAGGGGTACACGTCAGTTATTCTGCTATGTTCAGTATCTCTCGGGCGAGATACTATGGGTGGGTAAACCGTTAGTATTTGAAATCAAGGTTCAGGTGAGTTCATACAACCACAACGGGAAACCAATGTAATATTTAAGTATACTGAAACTGTTTTACCAACATTAAACGTAGAGTCATAAACCTGTGAACCTCACCAACTTTATGTTGACCTTTTAACCTCATGATTTCTTAGGTAATTGAAGCAAACCTTCGGATGACATGCAAATGGGGCTTAATCATGCTATCGGACATGCTCTTGGAGTCATAGTCCCAAGCTATCCAAATAAATCGTTTTATGTTTTAATATTAATTTAGATTTTATGTTTTCCAAAATGTAAGACATTATCATTCCACTATCTTTCCGCTGCCATTGAAATGACGTAATGTTTTATGAAGAATAAATTTATTAGATATTGTTCTATGTATACTCGACTATGATTCCATTCTCGTTCACACCCGATACCGTTGACCGGGGTGTGACAGATCAAGTTGATCCTGATGACCTAGAGTTGATGGATATCAGCTGGCAATTTGCTATGCTTGCGAGGAGGGTCAATAGGTTTTTAGAGAAAACTAGTAGAAAGGATTTAAACTCCGGTGGAAGGATAGGTTTTGACAAGTCTAAGGTGCGTTGCTACAATTGTTCTAATTTCGGATATTTTGCACGAGAGTGTCAACAACCGAAGAAGCAGGAATACTAGAAATCTACTCAGAAATCTGATTCGTCATCTGGTACTCCTAAGTTCAGTGCAAACAATTCAGGGAGTACTTCTAATTCAAACACTGATTCGACAAAAGAACTTGTATCACAAAATGATAAAACTTACAATTGGGGTAACCAATTTCCTGATTCATCTGCTTTAATTGTTAATCACATGCAGGATGAGGATACTCTAACTGCATCTGCATCTGAAGATAGTGACATCAATGAGGTTTCAGAGTCATTGAAAAAATTCAAACATTTGTTCATGATCAATATGCTTTTATGGCATCTGACACTGATTTGGATTGAATTGTTATTGTTGAAGAAAGAGTTGGAGATTGTGATGTAAGAGAAAGACGCTTTGATTAAAGAATGTGAAGTCGCCAAAGGTGAAGCACAAGATGCTGCGAATAATTTCAAAGATTTATTCAATAAAAGTTATCCGGTGCAGCAGAAATATGAAAAAGCACACAAAAGTGCTATGGAAACCAATGAAAAGATCATTACATTACAAGACGAACTTCAGAAGTTGGCAGATGAAAATAATAGGCAGAAATTGGATAATGCAACTCTGAAGCAGAATAATATGAAAGAATTAATCATTGCTTTGATGACTGACACTCCAAAGGTATCAAAATCAAATCCTCAAATGTGGGATCTTTGTGTTAAGTATGCTAAGGGAAATGGTGACCTCTTAGAGGAAAAGAATAAGATGGTAGATCAAATATCTGTGGCTAAAGCATATATTGAAATCTACAAGAGGATATGGGAGGGCACTACCAAAGAATTAATTTCTTTACATGAGTAGTTACGAATTCAAAAATATGAATTTAGTAAACAGTCTGAAATGCTCGTGTCTGCCCAGAAGGAGCTAGTTAATACCTAGAAAACTGTTTCAGATTTAAAAATTGAAATTCTTGATTTGACAAACAAAATTGACACTTTCAAAATACCTTTGTCATTTACAAATTTCTTGTATAACGGTGATCAGGGTCAAATGTCAGATAAGGAAATCAAATTTAAACAAGTTCCTGCTCCTGTGATTATCGCAAAGAGCCCATCTTCTGTTGAACCATCCATTGAAAAATGTGATTATTCCTCTTAATAGAGAGAAGTGTCAGTTCAATCACATTTGTAGAATTCTGAAAAGACATCAATAGAAAAATATGCTCTAGATTCTGAGGTGGATGAATTGTTTTACAATATGACTGATTTTGACAAAAATGATGATTTAGTTTCTGATACCGATCTTTAGGTGTCCAAGAATGTTTCAAAACAAACTCAGGATGAAATTATTTTAAAATACAATTTTGAATAAATGAAGATAGAACTCAAAAAGTTAAGTGAATTTGAGCAGAAAACCATTGCATGATCAGAATCTGTTGGTGGAAATGTTACTTTTGCTAGTAATAAAGAAGATCAAATCACGGGTATCGGCAAGCTTATAAACGGTGCGATTACATTCGACCAGGTTGAGTACGTTAAGGAGTTGGGGTACAACCTGTTGAGTGTTTCCCAGATTTGTGACAAGCAGTTCACAACAACTTTCACAGGGAACAAATGCTAATTTTGAAACCTGGATCCGAGATTCCGATGAGTGGATAATGATGTGAGCACCAAGAATGTCCAACCTATATGTTATGGACATGAATTCTGCAAAAGCAACTGTGGCTAGTCAATGTTTCGTGTCTAAATCTATTGAGAAAGATTCCATTTTGTGGCACCGACGCATGGGTCATATACATTACCGAAATATGAATGAATTGGTTAGAAAGGGTCTTGTTGAAGGAGTACCGTCTAATTATTTTATTTTCAATGACGTTTGTGTTAGCTGCAAAAAGGGGAAACAAAAGAGAAAGTCTCATCCTTTGAAGAAGTACCATTCAATCACTCTTCCGCTTGAATTGCTTCACATGGATCTATTTGGTCTTGTCAACAAACGAAGCATATCAGAAGAGTGCTACTGTTTGGTCGTAACTGACAAATATTCTCGATTTTCATAGGTGAACTTTCTGGTGACAAAAGAGGAAACATCCGATGTACTTATCAACTTGATAAATACTCTTGAATCTTATTACAAGTTGAAGGTTCGGAGGATCCGCAGCGATAACGGAACGGAGTTTACGAAAACCAAAATTAAACTATTTTGTTTGGAGAAGTTCATTGTTCATGAATTCAGTGCATCATACACTCCACAACAAAATGGTGTCGCGGAGAGGAAAAATATAACAATTGTTAGGACAAGTTCTTGTGTGTGGCCGTTACTGTGCGAATAGATTAGAAGATTGTGTTTGTAATGTTTGTAATGATGTCATCATACCAACAAGCGTATTAGTTGGTATGCCTGTACCAACTGGTACGGCGGACCAAAGTAGTACGCCAGCTGGTTAACCTATAAATAGGTTCGGTGTGTTGAACATCTTTAAGTTTGGTCATTACTCTTTGTGAGTGTTAGAGAGAGAGGAGGTTCTGTCCAAACCTCCTCCAGAGATTAATTGATGTATACTCTCTCGGTATTGTAATCATTCGAGTATAATTGAATGACAAATCTGTCTCTATCATTCTTCGATCTGGAAACGATCCATATTTGGTTTTACAACTGGTATCAGAGTTGTTGGCTCTTTCCAGATCTTGTTCTTGAGTTTTTGAAGTCTGTGAGACGTTAAAAAGTCCATTTAGGTGAGATTCCTTGAGTGTTCGATCAATTTATGGTAAATCGAACCTTCCTGAGTCGTTTCCGCGCCTAAAATGAGTGTATGTGTGAGGAAATTCGACAAATTACGATTTTGGAGCGAATATAGAGGATTTCAGTGTTGGTACGCCGGTAGAACAGATGGTACGCCTATGGTACGTTGGGTGGTACGTATGTGTATCTTCATCAGCGCTTGGTACGTTGCTCACTGGTCCGGAAGACAATCTTCAACCATGGTCCGGAGCGGTTACTAGTGGTAAGATGACGGTTACGCCGTACCAAATGGTACGTCCGTACCAAATGGTCCGCTAGTTGGTACGTTCACCAAATCGTATGCTGATTTGTGGTATGGATGAAGATTGGTACGTTGAAGCTTATGGTTTGCTGCAGCACGGCCCCAGCCAGGGGCTCTGCCCCTTGGACCCCGCTTCTCGGGGGCGTTGCCCCCGAACCCCCGTTAATTCAGATAAACAATGGTGGGGTATTGGGAGAGGTCTTGGGAATTTTAAAGATTTAAATTAGTTATTGGATTTACCATTGATTCGATAGCTGTGGGTTGTTATGTTTGAAGAATTTCTAGATTTCGGTACTTATCGAGAATGGACGTCGAATTTCAGAAATGTGTTGTTTGTGGGTAGTCATTGTTTTTGAGGATGGACAAAGATTCAAAAACATGTGTTTTCTGATGATGGACAGATATTCAGAGACATGGATATGGTTACACAAACGGAAGAATATGGAAGATTTGAATATTTCACTTATTTAGGGGGGAAATTGAGACCTATGCTTTGGAAGAGATTTAAACCTAGGAGTAACATACCCAAATTGGTTATAAAAACCATAGTCATCAACTCCACATTGATCAGCATATCCTTTTGGTTTTATCTTTTGTGCTTTGATTTGTTCAAATTTTCCAAAATCATCATAAAAATCATAATCATCACAAAAACCATAGGATTTGTAATCAAAATCATTTTTTTATCAGAAAACCGACCATCAGAGTTGTAAGAACTCTTCGGTGAGTATTTGGAAGGTTTAGGTTTGGAAACAAATGTCTGAGTGTTCGGAGTTTTTGACTTTTGAGTATCCTGATCATTTGGACTCGTTCTTAACTTGAGCAACGATCCAGTTTCTCCACTACCATGACCAGACTCACCATTCTCCGCAGAATCAACATAAAACACCTTCGCAACACGGTTTGGATCAACACAGCATAAAGGAAACATCTCATCAGAAAAAACATGGTAACTACCTTTAAGACAATACATTCTGATTTTCTGAGATGACTCACCAGTTTCCATTTTCCCTTTTAATTTCTTATCATTTTTCTGACTAACCTGAGGTTTCTTTTGATTGACCTCAGATTTTTCAGAAACAGATCCATAGCCAGTACCACTATACTTGACAGACTTTGGAGGAGCAACCGGAATTGTATTAACATCCGGTGTGGTTGTGTTGCTAGCTGTTACTAAATCTTTTTCATAAAAGAGATCTGAGCCTTTAGCAAAATTTTCTTTTTCAAATGTTTTCATTTTCTTCTCAGTTTCTTGTATCTTAACTGCATGCTCCAAAGGTGTCAATTTGACAGAACTAGTAGGTTTGTCATCATTTGATTTATCACCTACAACATCACTTGACTCATTGGATTTGAAAACATCCACATTTGTCTTAGACACAGTTTTGAAAGGTTTCTTTTTATAGGTGTCTTTGTGTTTGTCAGAATTTCCCAGCAAGTTCTCAGTGAACTTTGAGTAATCAAACACAATCGTTTGGTCTCTGTGTCTCCGGTTCCAAACCATGCACGATTGGGGGTGGAACTGAATTGCACTTTGAGTCTTTGAATACCTCTTTTAGAGTTTCATCTTTGCAAAGAAAACTTGCAAAGGAAGATGAATTTTTAAAATTCTCAAGTTGTCTCTTAAGATCTAAAATTTCAATGTTCAATTCAGAAATTTTAGCATTAGCTTCTGCAAGCTTCTTTTCACAAAAGATGTATTCTTCAGTTTTGTTGTTTAATTCAATTTTGGTGCTCAAAGTCGAAGCATGTTCGCTTTTTCAGTTCAGCCTTAACGGCCTCCCACCTTTGTTTATGTCACACCCCCCAAATAACCACTAACGGAGTTTATACCGTTAAGGGGTGCGAGCAAACAGGACCACAAACCATTAGTTACAATTACTAAACGAATCAGAGTTAGTCCAAACACATGTCATAAATTAAAGTCTCATGATACGCAGCGGAAAAATATTATCTTAGCACTAACCACGTGCTTTACAAATTCATTGTTTTAAATTCCCAAATAAGTTTAAACAAAAATGAAATGTCTTCATGTGCCATGCCAACCCGCTCCGGATTCTCCTCAGCGATCTGCAAAAGTTTAAACCACGCAAGTGTCAACCTAACGGTTGGTGAGTTCACGGTGGGCTTGTCATGCAGTGGCCCGGTCTCATAATCATAATCGTGTCAACATATACTTATGTAATATTTATTTTGTGAAAAGCAATGCTTAGTGATATCTATAATCATAGTATTGTGGTTTAGTAAAAGTAATGTCCGTAACATACGTTATCGGGTATGTACTAGTTTTGTATAGTTAAAGTGCTCAACCGATATCGCGGGTAGCTAATCCGTTGTTCCATGCACTAAGGAAGTTTGTACCAAAGCTGACTGATAATTTTCGTAGTGGCATCGCCATCATTTATTTTGTTTTGCGGACCTACGTCATCGCGGCTTTGCCTCCCCCGTGTCCTCTCGGGATCACGGTCAGATAGGCTGATATTGTACCTCTGTGCACTTCCCGTGTCACGAGGCAGAGTTTGTCAGACTCCAGTAGATCTACCCAACATCCCCTCGCTTTACAATTAATGGTACAATTAAGTTGAGGACTTTTTCAGTTATAAGGCAATCCTTAGAAATCATGTGATATCATATGGTTAGACTTTAACCTACACTAGCCATATTAAAACGGTTTACTTTGGGTTCTCATGAATCCCGAAAACATTTTCAGTTTTGTTTTAGAAATAGTTGTTTAAGTATTTCACAAGTGTCTCCCATAAAACACTTCAAGTTCATCAAGTGGGTGCCAAGCACTCCTAAGTTTTCAAGTTCATCAGAGAGGTGCATAGCACTCATAAGGTTGTCAGCATTGTTTTTCATTAAGTTATTCAGGTGTGACCCAAACGGGTTCACGGTAAATGGGTTAGTGACACTCACCTTTGGTTGCACTGCTACACTTGCTAAGTAATCCAAATATTGTTTGCTTAACGAAGACCTAAGAACACGTTTAGGTCTTAAGTATTAGTTTTGTGTCTAATATTTAACTTACGTCACTATGGCCCATAACATAGCACGTTGGAACTATGACACGACATACCGACACACGACACCGATGGTTGATCATAAACGAGGGTTCACATAACTCAGAAATCAAAGCATGTTTCATTATTGCATAATCAGGTAAGTCATGGCATAGCATTCAATTAAGTTGTACAAGTTTGGGTTTTGGTCTTGGCACAGTTTCGCTATACAGTGTCGCTACACAGTTTCGCTGTGTGCACGGGCAGCACTTTCGTTAGGGAGTACCCGATGACATAGTTTCGCTAGCTAGTTTCGCTCGAAACTGCTGACACAGTTTCGCTAGCATAGATTCGCTCGAAACTGGTTTGAACTTTCGTTCAGGTTGGTTCGCTCGGTAGTTTCGTTCGAGCAGGTCTACTTAGTTTCGCGGGCGACACTATAGTTTCGCTACATAGTATCGCTGGATGCATTTTCAAACAATTTCGCTACATAATTTCGCCCAGAGAACACACAGTTTCGCTCGTCGCGAAAAACTCGTTTTTAAAACCAAAAATCAATCTAACAGCTTCCATACATCATGTAATTCAATATCTAGCATGCATAAACATTTACCAACATCACAGAGGCGGTTTCAACACCTTAATCATAGATTTTCATCATCGAATCACCAAAAACACATTTTAAACCTAAAATGACCTAACTAGCATAAATCTTCATTATGGCATGCTTTTACACGTAAAGTTACAGACTTTATGATAGATCTAGCATTCCTAAGCATCATATCAAAAGATCAAGTGATTCCATGAAGATCTAAGCATGCTTTAAGGTAAAAGACATAGAAAATGCATGAAGCATAGTTTTGGGACTCACGATTCGATCTAGGGTCCGAATGGATGAGATGAGATGATGGTTTCTTGGTGGTTTTCTCGGATGGCCAGAAATCTCGAGAGAGCAGATGGAGAGTGGTGTGTGTTTTGTGTGAAATGATGCGGATGGGAAGTAACTAGGGTTTTATAAAAATATATATATCAGGGGCTAGTTTCGCTGGCCAAGCGAAACTGCCTCTGAGCACTTGTAAATCAAACAGTTTAGCCGGCTACCGAGCGAATCTACAGTTTCGCCCGGTAGTTTCGCTGGAAACCAAAAAGGGGCCAATTGACATTCTATTATCAATACTAAATCATGCGTTTAAATCACATTGCACATAATGACAATAAATAAATAAATAAACACATAACACATATGGACGGGTTCGGTGATCAACCAAAGGTCGTTGACGTATTCGGCCTAGTTAAGCATTAGTTACTAAGTTAACACTTATAACGTAACTAATGGAGATTGTCTAACGGAAGTTAACCTTGGAATTCTCGGATGTCACATCATCCCCTTGTAAGTGGAATTTTCGTCCCGAAAATTATTCTTGCGTTGTAGCATTCGCAGCCTCAGCTGTCGTTGTTGCTGTTGTTGCTGGGGAAAGAAAGCAAAAGTTTTAGGGTCGCCACAGTTTATATATCTTAGTATTCTCCTATGCTAACATGTATTTATCATGATACATGACTTTCTCATCAGAAAGTTCTTTCAATTTATTAGCAGAGGTCATGCAGTGTTCGCAAGGTTTAGAATCAACCTGAATGTTAGCCATAAAGGCTTGATGGCCTTCAGCAAAGAAATCTTCACCTGGAAGGTCAGGATCATCTTCAAGTTTTACATCTCTTTCTTCAGTACACAACAAGGCAGACTCATCAGGATAATCTGCTCCCCAGTCATAGCCTTCTCCAGCTTGAGAAACCAAAGCTTTTGAATCTTGATTCGAAGCATTTGCATTTGAACTTGATGGAATAGAATTGCTTCCTGGTTCCTTTGAACTCTGAGCTGCATACTTCTGAAATAATTTTGATGTTTCTTGCTTCTTTGTATACTTGCATTCTTTTGCGAAGTGACCATAATTTTGACAATTATAACAACGGACTCTGGATTTGTCGAATCCAAGCTTTCCTTCCGGATTTAAATCTTTATGACCTGTTCTTTGCATAAACTTCTTGCCTCTTCTGAAAAGCATGGCCATTGACCAACTGATATCCATGAGTTCTAAGTCATCAGGGTCGATTTGTTCATAATCTTCATCTGTGAGTTCAGCACTCATCAATTTTCCTGCTACCACACCATCATATGAAGAAACCATTGCCGAAAATAGTGCCATAAAATCATTTTTGGTTTTAGCTGAAAATGCACTTTGATTGGATGGTGGAACAGATAAGTATTGATTCGAATAAACTGGATACGTTACTGCAGCTTTGTTAGTATAGCTTTCACTTGAAGAACCACATGACATATTTGCATGACTACTTGAAGTATTCTCCACATAAAATGCAGTAGTTGGAGGATTTGAACTAGCTTTTGCCTTTGCATGCATGGCTGACGCATTCTCACCAAAATACACATCGGGATTCTGAACTTGAGCTGGTTGAGTTTTAACCCGCATCATATCTAATTCCCGAGCTAGCAAGTTTCTTGTAAGATCATCAAATGAAATATCATCAAATCCCTTATCATGTGTTAACAAGAGAATATAACATTCCCATTTAGCTGGTAGAGCATCTAACAGCTTCTCCTTCAATTCTCCAGCCTCCTTCTTCACTCCAACAATGTCAAGCTCACTAACCAAATGTGATAGTCTTGAAATGAGATCATTTACTGTTTCATTTGAAACGTGACAGAAATTATCAAACTCCTTCAACAACACCTTTTTGTTGCTTTTCTTGTATTGAGCATTGCCTTCACATCTGTGACACAATGCATCCCATAACTCTTTTGATGTTGTATGCATTTTGAACTGATGCAAAATATCTTTTGGTAAAGCCATTGATAAATTTGAAAACACTTTCTTCTCCAATTTGAAAGATTCTTTCTCAGCATCATTCATCTTGTTATATGGCTTTACTTGACCAGCAAATTCACCAGCTGTAAACTTTGGAACTTGATAACCATCCAGCATTGGGGTCCACACCGTAAAATCCGTCACACCAATATATGATTCATACCTAGTTTTTCAATTATGGAAATCTTCAAATTTCATCAATTTAGGAACTTTGTTTGTAGTTCCTATCTCATTATCATAATTTAGTAATGCTTGAACTGTCGTAGACATTGCTGCAAAAGCTTAGAACAGATCCATGATTGTAGACTCAAAAACTAAGTGAGCGTACCAAATTAGCGATCTGCGGACCAAAATACAACTCAGCGTGCCAAAAATTTTCACGTACCAAACACGGACCAGATTTGCAAAGACGTACCACCTGGGAACCACTTACCTCCCGTACCAAAATTTGAATATGAACCAAATGGTACGACAAAAACTGCTGCAGACCAAATTATAACCGTCACGGACCAGAATATGAAGATTGTCTTCCGGACCAAAATGAGCGAACCAAAATCTCTTTGAAGATTTCCTTACAGACCACCTGCGTACCAGGTGTTCTTGATCCGGACCAAATGCGTACCAACCAGAATCATACAGATTTTCACTATTTTTGGTTTTCTGAACGTGAATTTGATGCAGAACTCAGCGGACACACTCACAAATCATTCTAAACGTAAAATTCTTATCGAATGGGCGTGAAACTGAGAAGAATTGACAAAATTTTAAGCAAAAAGGTTGTTTCTCTCTCTAGAAACCAAAAACCGATTATAAATCACAACATATGAGCAAAACCTGCTCTTATACCACTTGTAAAACACGTATTGGATCTTGCTAGTGCATGATTAATGTGTTACAAACACATCCTATTTTCGGGGTCTTTTATATAGATTATTTGAGTTAATTTGAGTCATTTTCCTTTAGTTTTAGTTGTTTTTAGCTAAGTTTGAGTCTTGGAGTTTTTATTTATGTTTATATATGTTTTTGTAGGTGTTGAGTCAAATCCCGAGGCCACGAGAGAAAGTTAGGAGAAGTGGAAGAAAAATAAATGACAAATGCTGAAAAGGGGTCCCCAGGCGTATCGCCTGGGGAGGTGAGACTTTCGCGCGATACGCGTGGAGCCAGATAAGTCAACAGAGACCCTAAGTCGGTTTGACCGACTATTTTGTCGTTCATGGGCCTCAGGCGTATCGCCTACAGATTGGAGACCTCAAAGCGATACGCTTGGAGGGTGTTCGGCCGAGAAAACCTAAATTGTCTTATAAATTCATATTTGAGGGTTTCATTCGGGACTTTTTCGACCTGTTGCCGTCCAAAGTAGATTTTAGAGGCGATTTCAAGGCAGAGGAGCCGTAGAGGTCAAGAGGAAGGCCAGAGATCAAGCATTCGGTTCAACATCGCGTGTCGGGTTTTAACCTTTCCATTGATTTCTTTATTTTCTTATCATAGAATCATGTTTGCTGTGCAAGTTTCAGACTTTAGCTTTGTTCTTGACTGTGATATGGTCCTAGGCTAAGCAATTAGTGCCGCCTAGGCCAATTGATGACTATTTCACGTTTTTGATTTCTTTCGGTTTATGACTATTGATGATGGATTTGATATTCTTTAAAGTTCATTAATTTTCTGCAATTGATGTGTGTGACTACATGTTTTAGGTTTAGAATTGTTAATAAAATCATACTTTGCTTGTGGATGTCTTCCAGTTTGAGTAGAGTAGTTGAATTGCATGCTTTATGTTTGTGATTTACATGATTGCTAATTAGGGTTATCATTGGTTTGGTTGATAGTTGTTTGCTTGGTTCATGTGGTCTACTACCTTTAGACAAGCTGGAAGGTGATAAGGGTAATGATTAGTCGAGTTGGTTAACTATTTAGGATCAAATTGTCCCACAAGGAAATTCCCTAGGTTAGTTAATTAATCCGCTGATTGTGTTAATTGTAGGACTTTAGTGAGGCTTCGTCTATCTTAAGGTGCCCTTGAGTCTATCGAAGGTGGTTAGGATAGGTGGGTTGGGACGAACTCGAAAGGTGAACCAATCGTTCAAGTACTAGAATTATCAGTTATGAACAAGCCGGAAGGTGACCTGACCAATCAGTGAGCATATTCGATTCTTAGGATTACCTATTGCGTCATACCCGGTAAATGGTCTGGGGTCCACTAGGGTGTTCTCAGAGTTGTCATTAAGATCCTGATTCCATCATCTTTGTCATAGCCGTTAGAAGTCGATAGCGTGATTTAGGAGTCTAGGTCTAGGTGTACTGTTTCTCTCATCTGGTTTTCTCTTAGGTTTCCCTTGCTGCCGTTAATTGGTTAATTAATTGAGTTAGTTAGTTTATTTAATTCCTAAAAATTCCAAAAACCCAAATTTGATTCTCAGTATTTCCATTTCTTAGGTCTAAGTTTATTCTTGTTTTCGTAGTGTCCTAGGTTCGATAATCCGGTCTTACCTTAGCTTTACTATAATCCGACAGGTTCACTGCCTTAGGGTTCGGTTCGGTTTAGGTTATTTTGGTAAAATTAGGTGTGTCTTAGGTCTAGGTTTTAGTATCCATTTTAGTAGTATTTTTAGTGTCGTTCCGAACACATCAAGTTTTTGGCGCCGTTGCAGGGGATGCTTGGTAATAGCGAAATTAACTTTGATTTTTAGATTAGGATTAATTGTGTGCTTTTTCTTTTTTCTTTGCGTGCTTAGTTAATTTAATTTTAGTTTGTGCCTGAGGATTTAAGTGTGTCTTTACTTTGTTTTCTGCCTTATTTCGTGTGCCTTAGTTAAAATTAGGTTTAATTATTTTTGGTGTGCTTTTCTAGTTTATGCTCCAAACCCGTTCCAAAGGTCCGCCTGAGTTTTCTGCTACGTCTGAACCCGAGAGAGATTTCCACGAGCGCATCCGTGAGCTGCGTGAGCAACTGAGAGCCATTCGTGATAGTAAGGTACACACCCCTAAAACCGTTTCTCGTTTACTTCCGCCCATTCCATTTCCTGATTTGAATATGGCTGCTAGACTTACTGTTCATGAAATAGCTAGTGACAGAGTCGTAGATGCTAGGTTTTCCATTGCACCCACCACCATTGCTAACACTGCCAACTGGCAAATTCCATCTCATGTCCTGAACACCTTGACCCAAACCATTCAATTCCATGGCCTAGATGAGGAGGACGCACCCACTCACTTATCTCGATTCGTACGTATCTGTGCCACTTTTGGTCTCAATGGCGTTCAACCTGAAACCGTCTACCTTCGCTTGTTCCCATTTTCACTCACCGCCCGTGCTGCCCAGTGGCTTGAAACCCTTCCCGTAAACTCGATTGCAACTTGGGCCGATCTTCAACAAAAATTCCTGAAAAAGTATCATTCGCCCGCGAAAGCCGCACGTATGAGGGAGCAGATTCACCCTATTCGCATGGACCCTGACGAGCCATACTATCTTGCGTACGAGCGCTTTCTTCTGAGCAAATGTCTGCAACACGGGTTGACGGACTGGGCGATCATAGAAAAGTTCTACAATGGACTTCCTTAATCTGTTCAGAAAGAGTTCAATATTTCGGCTGGAGGTCACATGATGGAAAAGATCACTGTGGATGAATGCAAATCACTTTTTGAGAGCTTTGCACTTGCTGAACAGCAGACACCCGGAGATCGGAGAGCCACCTTTCCCCGACTAGATCACTCATACCATCTACATCTACCCGGGGTGTCCATCACATTGGCTCAGAGACCACGAAGCCTAAGGAGTTAGAGAATATCTATAGGGATTTAGAAGAAATCAAACTCCATATTAAAGCCAAATGTGAGCTGTGTAGAGGCACTCACGACACCCGAGACTACCCGCTTGCTCCCGTTGAGCAAGTAGATTATATTGGAAACCGACACCAGTTCGGTAATTCATTCCAGTCCGGGTGGAGGAGTGGCCAGAATTCAGGATGGCGAGAGGGAGGAAACCCACCTGGTTTTCCACCGAGGAATAACTATGGTGGAGGAGATGATGGGCCTGGTTTTAAGGAGATCAGGGAGCTTATTGCTAACCAGACCCAGATCCTGCAGCAGATAGTGGCGAGAGATGAGGGGACGCAGAAGAAGCTGGCAGAGCATGACACGTTACTGAGAAATCAACAAGCTTCGTTCTTGGATTTACAGCGTTCGGTGGGAGATATCGCAAAGCAGCTGAAGGAGCTCAATTCTTGTGGTGGTCAGTTTTCCAGTAGTACTTACAAAAACCCCAACGCAAATGTCAATGCCATTACTACTAGGAGCGGGAAAGTAGTTCAGAGTCCATCACCGGCGGTAGTTGAGGAGGAACCGGTTGATGAGGAGTTGGAGTTAGAGACGCCTGATGGGAGGGTGCATCCGAGCGTAACGCCAGCATGTACCACACCAAACGTCGAGGCTGAAGTAAATAAACCCACTAAGAAAGCGAAGAAGAAGGTCCGATTCGAAGAGAGACCCATCACTGCCGAGGACCTCAAGCGTGTGCCATATCCCGCTAGACTGATCCAACAAAAATATGCGCGAGAGTATGGTGAGTTTCTAGAGCTTCTTAAGCAACTTAGGATTACATTACCTTTCACTGATGTTTTTAAACAAATGCCTAAGTATGCTAAATTTTTAAAAGACATGTTAACAAATAAAAATAAGCTAGAAAATTTGTCCAATGTTACACTTGATGCCCAATGCTCCGCAATAGTACAAAATAAATTACCCGAGAAACTTAATGAACCAGGGACCTTTACAATTCCTTGCACTTTTGGTGATTCTTCTGTCACACGTGCCTTAGCTGATCTAGGTGCTTCTATAAATGTTATGCCTTTTTCTGTTTTTTCAGCACCTAGGATTAGGCGAATTAGAGCCCACTTTAAAGAACATATTTTTAGCTGACAAATCGGTTGTTAGGCCCAAAGGAATAGTGGAAAATGTACTTGTGCAAGATGATAAATTTTTGTTCCCTATAGACTTTGTGGTAGTTGACAGTGCATATGATGCAAGCTGCCCATTGATTCTAGGTAGGCCTTTCCTTAGGACTGCCCGGGCGTTAGTTGATGTTTTTGCGGGCACCATCACTTTGAGGGTTGAGAGTGAATCGGTAGAGTTTAGGGTTGGTGGGTCTAGTGACAAGAACAACGAATCCGTTTACTTTTTAGGATCTTTCATGTCTATGGTGGATAGTTGTGTTAGTTATGTCACGGGTGAGGATCTAGTGGTAGTTGGAAATAGGTTGGAGGGTGAACCGGTTGTTGTAGATAAGTGTGGGTAAGATCCCGGGGGGTTAGAGGTATTAGTTGATAAAAATGAGATTTTTGACCCGTTAGTAGAACCCGAGAGTGAAGTGGTAGTGAGAGAGATGTTGGTGGTTGAGAATAGGTGTAGGAGAGCCACACTTGGCGATGTAGGTGAACTTGAAGGTGGTTGTTAGTGAGAATGACCCGACTTTGAGTTTTCTAGAGAGAATTAAGTTTCTACCGGGTCGTTATAAGCATTGGAAGGTTAAACACTTGTTGGAGTCCATAAAGTTGGTTGCTTTGAGGATTAGGAAGTTAGTTGGTAGTTTGGAGGAGGAGAACCGGTTAGTAACCGGTAGTTTTGTGGTAAAAGATGTGAAATCCAAACCTCCGGATGGGTTGGGAGGTTGTTTTTCTGTTGTTTGCTGAATGTTTAAGTGGTCGGGCTGTATATTTTGTAATTGTGGTTTTTAATTTTCTGCAATTTTTGTTTTGTGTGCATTTTGCGTTTTTTTTTTTCGTTTTGTGTTTTTTTTTCGGTGTTTGCAGGTGATTCTGGAGATTCAAGATCTAGACAATGTGAGTTGTGCAGGCCAAATTTGCAGGTTTGAGCTGAGAATTTCGACTATAGGCTAGAGTGGAGAGAAAAGAGATAGAAAAATTTTAGGGTCAAAATCCCAAAAATTCCCTGGAAAAGTCGTTCCAGGCGTATCGCCTGGAGGTTGGTAGGTAATAGGCGATACGCGTGGAAGTGTGTTGTGGAGCCGGTTATTTTGTTGTCCTAGGCGTATCGCCTGGGACCGTCATGGCTGTAGGAGATACGCCTAAAGGAGGTAATTCAGAAAATTTGTAATTTTAAATTTTATTATTTCTGGCTACCAAATTTATTCCAGTTCGTTTGCGGTCGATGTTCTGAGTCTTTGGAGTTGCAGGTGACACATTTCAATTTATTTTATCCTATTTTTGGTCTTATTATTTTTATTGTTCGTGATTAATTTTTCTTTTCGTCGAGTGTGTTTGTTTTGTCATTATACAAGTCCGATGATATTCGTGAATAGGATGTGGACATATACGTCAAAGGAGGACCTGCGGTCACGAGCTCGCCTGCTAGTCATCTAAATCAATAATCAGGGGAGTCCGTTCCAGTTTATTTTTTTTATTTTTCGTTGCATTTTTATTTTTCGTGTGCTTATTTTTATTTTTGTTTTATTTTTATTTCCATTCCACATTGAGGGCAATGTGTAATTCAAGTGTGGGGATGGGAGACTTATATCTTGAGTCTGTTTATTTTTTTAGTGTGTCTTTGAAAAAAAATTTGAAAAATGGTTCAAAAATGTCTGAGAATCTGGCTGCAATTTAAATGGAAAATGATAGGTACAATCAGGCTTTGGGTTTCTAATTTTATGCTAAATATAAATAATAAATAAAAGTTGAAAGCATTTCCGGTTAGGGATGTATTGGTAGGCCCAGCTGACTTAGTAAAGATTAAATATCCTATTGTGTTTATTGTTGTATAAATATGTAATTAATCAGTCTGTTAGTGGGTTCCCATTTTAGGAGTGATAGGAATACTGAAACTGAGGATTATGAGGAAAGAGACCCCTTTAGGCTAGATACTTCTATGTTCTTAGAATACCTGGCACGTTATGATCTTTTTGCGAAAGCAAATCCGAGAAATAACGGCGCCCCATTTTTCCATCATGAGCATATTAGATAATAATTTGGTTAATGCATTTAGAGTGAAGGGACAAAATACTCATGTACGAACTAAGGATAGTATCCCGTGGTAAGTACCTTTGATGATGTTCTGGATCTCGCGGGCAAAATACTCACGTGTGATTTTGGGGATAACATCTCGAAAAAATGACTCTGATGATATCCGTTGGTAAACTTAGTTAAAATTGACCAATAAAAAAAATAAAAAAGGAAAAAGAAAAAAAAAGAAGAGAAAATGAAAAGAAAGTATATATAAATATGCTAGAGTAGAGAATAAATGCTCAAAAGTTCGCATTCCATTAAATTCCATCATTCTTTAGACATCTTTGTATCTGACTTAAGGGGGTGGTGAAAATCTAAAACTTAAATCATTAATAAACTTTACATGGACCGAATATGATTCGGGATTAGGTTGAACTTGATCTTTCTAGTGTGGGACACATAGGCAAGACTGAAATATATCTAGTAAATCATAAACACCTTGGGGGCTCAAAGGTCAGTGGTTGGGTTTAATCGGATCGAAATATCGATAATTGCTACCGGGATGTAAGTAAGCTATGTAAATTATAAAATTTGAAATTATGAGTTGTTAGAAATCAAAGTCCTGGTTATGATTCATTGCAGTATTTTTCGAGGACGAAAAAAGAGTCAGTGTGGGGATGTTTGTTGTGTTGCAAACACATCCTATTTCTGGGGTCTTTTATATACATTATTTGAGTTTATTTGAGTCAGTTTCCTTTTTTGTTTTAGTTGTTTTTAGCTAAGTTTGAGTCTTGGAGTTTTTATTTATGTTTATATATGTTTTTGTAGGTGTTGAGTCAAATCCCGAGGCCACGAGAGAAAGTTAGGAGAAGTGGAAGAAAAATAAATGACAAATGCTGAAAAGGGGTCCCCAGGCGTATCGCCTAGGGAGGTGAGACTTCCGCGCGATACGCGTGGAGCCAGATAAGTCAACAGAGGCCATAAGTCGGTTTGACCGACTATTTTGTCGTTCATGGGCCTCAGGCGTATCGCCTACAGATTGGAGACCTCCAAGCGATACGCTTGGAGGGTGTTCGGCCGAGAAAACCTAAATTGTCTTATAAATTTGTATTTGAGGGTTTCATTCGGGACTTTTTGGACCTGTTGCCGTCCAAAGTAGATTTTAGAGGCGATTTCAAGGCAGAGGAGCAGTAGAGGTCAAGAGGAAGGCCAGAGATCAAGCATTCAGTTCAACATCGCGTGTCGGGTTTTAACCTTTCCATTGATTTCTCTATTTTCTTATCATAGAATCATGTTTGCTGTGCAAGTTTCAGACTTTAGCTTTGTTCTTGACTGTAATATGGTCCAAGGCTAAGCAATTAGTGCCGCCTAGGCCAATTGATGACTATTTCACGTTTTTGATTTCTTTCGGTTTATGACAATTGATGATGGATTTGATATTCTTTAAAGTTCATTAATTTTCTGCAATTGATGTGTGTGACTACATGTTTTAGGTTTAGAATTGTTAATAAAATCATACTTTGCTTGTGGATGTCTTCCAGTTTGAGTAGAGTAGTTGAATTGCATGCTTTATGTTTGTGATTTACATGATTGCTAATTAGGGTTATCATTGGTTTGGTTAATATTTGTTTGCTTGGTTCATGTGGTCTACTACCTTTAGACAAGCTGGAAGGTGATAAGGGTAATGATTAGTCGAGTTGGTTAACTATTTAGGATCAAATTGTCCCACAAGGAAATTCCCTAGGTTAGTTAATTAATCTGCTGATTGTGTTAATTGTAGAACTTTAGTGAGGCTTCGTCTATCTTAAGGTGCCCTAGAGTCTGTCGAAGGTGGTTAGGATAGGTGGGCTGGGACGAACTCGAAAGGTGAACCAATCGTTCAAAAACTCGAATTATCAGTTAGGAACAAGCCGGAAGGTGACCTGACCAATCAGTGAGCATATTCGATTCTTAGGATTACCTATTGCGTCATACCCGGTAAATGGTCTGGGGTCCACTAGGGTGTTCTTAGAGTTGTCTTTAAGATCCTGACTCCATCATCTTTGTCATAGCCGTTAGAAGTCGATAGCGTGATTTAGGAGTCTAGGTCTAGGTGGTACTGTTTCTCTCATCTGGTTTTCTCTTATGTTTCCCTTGCTGCCGTTAATTGGTTAATTAATTGAGTTAGTTAGTTTATTTAATTCCTAAAAATTCCAAAAACCCAAATTTGATTCTCAGTATTTCCATTTCTTAGGTCTAGGTTTATTCTTGTTTTCGTAGTGTCCTAGGTTCGATAATCCGGTCTTACCTTAGCTTTACTATAATCCGACAGGTTCACTGCCTTAGGGTTCGGTTCGATTTAGGTTATTTCGGTAAAATTAGGTGTGTCTTAGGTCTAGGTTTTAGTATCCATTTTAGTAGTATTTTTAGTGTCGTTCCGAACACATCAATGATTGTAATCGGAATTGTAACACACGAGGTAAATAATAGATCTTCGATTGATTTCACGCTCGGTTATACAGAGAGAGATTACAGAGAGTAAACACATTGAAAACACAGAGTTAAACTCACAACTCTCACAACTAGTTCTCTCAAACA
This sequence comes from Deinandra increscens subsp. villosa, assembly GCA_039602395.1. Lineage (NCBI taxonomy): Eukaryota > Viridiplantae > Streptophyta > Magnoliopsida > Asterales > Asteraceae > Deinandra > Deinandra increscens. The sequence continues at coordinate 18,441,072 of JBCNJP010000008.1, forward strand.
CGAGCTAAACATATTTATACTAAGTCTGTCCAACGTACCATATAACCAACGTACCAGATGGTTCGTGCGTACCATCTGTTCCGCCCCTGGTACGCTGGGGACAAAATACACAAAACTATCTATACAATATAGACAAATCACCTAGACCTAGCACTACACTACATAACATGTTCTAACTATTTTTGAACAAAAACTTAAACGTTTACGCAAATGGATAATAATTGACGAATTTGGTGAACATTTTTTTTATTAAAACAATGGATTTATTGAATATTTCATTTTATGTGTTTTCAAAAATGACGGACGATTTAAAAGTTGGATAGACATAATCTTTATGCTCATCTTGGAATTAGCAGATCAAAGATCGTTAAATTCGGTGGAACTGGAATCTTTGATTTTTTTAAACGATCAAGGGTCCACTATGAAATTTGTGAAGATTGTGATACTTATCGTGACATTCTAACTAAATTCTGGACTTCTGCTCGTACAATTACCGATGGTCCCATCAGAATATCTGGGACAGTTCAAAATACAACAGTTGAATTAACTGAGGCTGATTTCAGACGAGTACTGAAGTTTGATGGGGATGATTTGACAGCTCTGTTGGAATTTGACAAAGCTGATAATGTAGCATTGTTGAAAAGGATTTGGTATGTTGAAGATCCTAACAAATATTGGGTGTCTAAGTCAGAGTTCTGTGTCCCGTACAAGTTCCTGATTCATGTGTTACTTCACTGCTTAGGGAACAAAATTTCTGGACATGATGAGATAGACCCAATGATGTTGTCAATTATGAATGCCCTAATTCTTAACCGTCCTTACAATTTTGCTGGCTTGATATTTCACTACATGAGAGACAATCTGGTGACTCAACACAAGAGGGTGTTATTGTATCTAAGATTCACTCAGATGATCTTGAATGATTTGTATCCAAATTTGATCAAGACTGAGACTGAGAAGATGGTTTCGAAACACATGAGTGAAACCAGTGTGGGTACTCTGACAACGTATCAAAAGAAGAAGGAAAATGAGCATCCACTGATGAAAAGACTGATTAGTCACTTGGCGAATGCTAATTATGTAGCACCAGCCAATGGTGCACCGCGTCATGAAGAAGGAAGTTCCGAAGAAGAACAGGATTATTCATGGTTAGAGGAAAGATAACAACAGCAACAACAACTGAAACAGAAAAGACAAAGAAGACAACAATCACAGTCACCCCCCAGTCGTAACTGAGCCTGCTGTAACTGAGCCAGCAGTCACTGAACCTGTTGTTTCAGCACCTGAGGTGCAAGCTAGTGTGAATGTATCCGATCCTATTGCAGTAAATACCCTGATAGATGAAGATGAGACTGATAATGAGGACATGGAGATTAATTCTGAAGATAATTCTAACACCAACAATCCAATAGCGTTAATCTCTGTGGGAGCTAGACAAGTACCGGTCAAGAAAAGTAGTAATGAACATTTTGAACACCGGGTCATAAAGAACAAGGGTAATGAACGCTATCGGTCATGTTTATGAAGATAAAGCTCCATCTGATACTAATGAAGACTCTAATCCTGATGATAATGCCGGTAAGGGAAAGGATAAACAACCGGTTACTTCTTCTTCTACACAGAAATCATAAAAAAGAAGGAAGACGGTTGTAAATGGTGGTCGAGAGCGTCCAAAGATGTTAAAACATACTGAAATTTTGCAAAGATATGTCAGCAGTGAGTCTCCATCAAGTGGTCCGACGTTACCAATTTGATAATGGCTATCGCGACCGCTATACAAATACCTAACTTAAAATGTAGCAGGGCAAGATAGGGCATCGAACCAAGGGAGTTGGTGGTTATTAGCCACTCTAATTATCTAACCTAATTTACGAACCTAGAATACTGTCACTATCCTAAGGTGTACTACTAAACTAACTTAACCTAATCAATTAACTAAAGTGCCTCTTGGCTGTTGAATTTGGTTGTTGGTTGCAAAGCTAAAATTAATGATTAACTAATACAAACTTATTTAACTAACTTGCAATTGGTTGATTGTAACTTATATTACTAAAAAGCTAATCACCTTAAGATCCTGCCTAGTAAATTACTGATCTCGCACTTGGGAATCTAACCTAGAAATCACATAGACATTATTGTGCTAACATTTAACCAACCTAACCAACTGATTATCATGCACGTACTAAGTATTATCCTACAGCTATGTTCAAAGAGGTAGTCCGGGAGCGAGGGGGGGGGGGGGGTATGAACAATAACAAACAATAAGAATTAATCAAACAAGCACTGACATTTATAGATTGTCACAGATCTAATCCCATCTAATAGATAGAAACCCTAGTTTAAAATCAGAAAAACACTAACCTTCACCTAAAGTAATAAAAAAGAAAATTAGCCACTCATCATCTTAAAAGAAAACATTAAAAAAAATAGAAGAAGAAAATTGAGTTCAAGTTTAGTCTCCACAAGTCAAGGCTTCATCGCCACCCTCTGACTTCCGAATGCCCTCCTGATGTTGCCTTGTGTTTCCGTGAAACAGCCTAGGGCTGTCGATTCCCCTTGTTCCGTATGTCATTCCTCCAATTTAGTTTATGCCTTTCGGTTTCACTGGGCCAAGGGCCCAAGCGAACTGTCCCTATTTGTGTTGCAGGTGAGTGGACACATTAGCTCAAATCCAAATCTTTTAATATGTTTCAGCCCAAATAAACTTAAGTCTTATGATGGTTCAATCTAGTTTAGTCCATGTGCATGAATAAATCCATTCAATTGCTTTTCGACTTTGAAACTCACGTGAATTAGTTCCACCACCTAAATGAATCATGAATTCAATAATAAAAAACTTTAGATTAAACATAAGATATAATCCTTAACATAAACATTTTATAACTAAAGTACATAAAAGTCATTTATTTACTATTTAGCTTGTTTTCTTTTTAACCAACAAAATATAAAAACTGATTAAATTAATATCTTTTAGACCCAACTCGTAACGTTTAAGGGACGATTAATATAAAATAATATACACTTTTTAACCGCTCATCAGTCTCCTGCTTCATTAAATTCAACACCAGCTGATCCTTTTGTATCATCTGAAGTGGAGATAGTGATTTCTTCTTTGAATCAATCAAGTACAGTTACAAGATATCTTGGATCTACGAAGCCTGTATCGACAAGCATAACACCTTCAGCAACTGTTGGTGCTCAATATGTTAATCAGTCACTGGGAACTTCTTCTGTTCCAGTTTCTTCAACCACTACAACTCCATCGTTTGCAGATGTTAATATAAATGTATCTTTGAGTGGCATCTCTTATTCACAGCTTGATATCTTCAGCAGTATACTCACTGATTGTCAAGCTCAGATAGCTGAGTTAAATGCTAGAGATGAAGCCAAGACAAAGCTAATTGGAGAGTTGAAAGCTAACGAAGAAGTTCAATCAAACCATATCGTTGAATTGAGAAGAGATCATCAACAACTGAGAATTGGCAATGAGGCTAAAACTCAAGAGATTTTGAAATTGAAGTTGGCCAGTTCTTCCCAAGAAGCACAATTATCACAGATGAATGAGCAGATCAAATTTCTGCTTAGCAAATTTGCTGCACAGGGGGAGTTGGGATGTAAAGATGATGTGCTTAGATACTTAAACGATAATTCGGATTGTGATGATCCCGAAGGTGCAACTGTACTTGATTGATTCAGGCTTGGGTGATAGTACTTCTGCATCCAAGGGGGGTCTAATTCTAGAGATGCGATGCCAATATCACCAATTTCGTCAAACCAAGCTGCTAAGAGCATTCATGAGATCGGCACAATTTTAGAAGACGTGGAGTTTGTCTATGAACTCACCCAAGCACAAATTCCAGCCATCTTTGATCTTAATGACGAGGAGATGAAGAAAGCCGCCGAAGCTGAGGCCGAGGTTTATGAATCCTAAAAAACAGAAGATGATGATAATTTGTATGATGAGATTGAGGTTAAAGATATAACCGAAGAGGAGTATCCCGATCTTTACTCCAATTTCAACAACCAAGATGATGATGTATTTGAAGTATTTCCGAAAGATAAGGGCGATGAAGCTGAGGTTAAATTAAAAAGTAAAGAAGCTGAAAAGGCAGATGACCCGATTGTGAAAGAGGCCAACGAACAAAAACAACCCAAAGATTATGATGAGAAGACTGGTGAAGCGGTGATTGTGGTTGAGGAAGATAACAAATTTGTTTGAGTTTTTGATCCCATATGGTTGATAAACATGTCAAAGGCTGATATAGACAAATTGTATTATAGCCGGATCTTGTTCCACCCAGACTACATGGAACAGGCGTTACAATTTCAGAACGTGATCCGGATATGCTTCGCTTTCGATATCTATGCTGGGAGGAATCATGAGATGATGTGGACCGAGATTGGAGCTGAAGCTTGTAGATGTAAGAATCTGGACCAGCATTTGCCAAGGGGGAGTTTGTTGATATATGAAGTGGCAAGTTGCTGGATCAGAATGTTGAAAAAGATAGCAGAAAACAAGAACTTACCTTAGTCAGCCAAACTGTCCCGAACTGAGCCAAACTGGCAACTGAAGTGCCAGTTTGGGTGAAGTCCAGTTCGGGTAGTCGGGTATAGGTATAAATAGGTTTCTTGTTTAGAAATTTAGTAAGAGTTTTGCTACATTTGTGTTTTTGAGTGTGTAGTTATTTGAGTGCTCTCATTACTTCTGTACTTCTGGTTTGTGCAAGTTATATGAAGTATTGAGTTTTATTTACATCGTAAACTTGTTTTTCGTGATCAGATGGCTTGAGACTTTGCGGGATCCATCCGTCTAGCTCACTTTCATAATGTTTTCTTGGGGGCTCAAAGTTTCTTTCTAAATGAGATTGATCTTGAATTTTTGACTCTCAAAAGTTGACTTTCTTGTTGACAATATAATCATCACCATCCACTCTTGATTTTACTGATGTTTCCATTTTTTCAGCTGTTTGACTTTTGACAGCTTAACTAATTTTCAAAAAGGGATTGTGGTGACAGTGAATTGCAATTAGACCAATTTTTCCACAGATTAAGCATTCCTTTAACATTTTATTTTTAGGAATAGTCTCAAGTTTTTTTTAGAAAAAGTAACTGAAGGTGTTTTCTTGATTTTATCTGAAGTATCTTCTAACGCACCAGATTCAGTCTTTTCAGTTTCCTAAAATCTTTAACACTTTCATCAGAAATGCTGTATAACTGAGGTTTAACAGTTGGAGTGACTACCTTTTCTTTCATAGCACTTTCTGATGAGGTTTCATCAGTTTTAGATGTCTATTCAGATATCTCATTAGAAATTTTACTTTCTCCACCAGTTTTAATAATGGGGTCAGGGGTAAGTTGAACTTTTGTTTCTTTAATCTTAACCTTTTCCACACATTCAGTGTAAAAATCAGGATGAGTGACTTTATTATACCCAATCCCATTATTCATATTGTTTCCTGTTACTATCTGATTTTGCCACAGTTTTAAATGTTATTCATTGCTGGCCTGGAGTTTTTCACAGCCAGCATTGACATCAGAAAGTTTGATTTCAGAGATGCTCAATTCAGATCTTACATCCCCACATTCTTTGTTTGCAATTTCTAATTTAGAAAGCAAAACCTTAATTTGAGTGATAAGATTGGATTTATCATGTTTTAGAGTGCTAATACTATTGATTCGCTCTTCAATCTTGTTATTATAGGCAATGTCAGCTTTTCTTGAGTATTCTTTAATTTCTTTTAGACTTGCCATTTCCTTAATGAGTTCCAGGTTGAAATTGCTTGAGCGTGTGGATCTTCTACTTAGTCGTAATGAAATCAATGTAAACGAGTAACACACGAAGAGTAAATACAAATAAGCTTTGTATTAACCACAATAGACCACAGAGTACACTGAGAGAATATATGACCAAGAAGCTAGTTAATTTTACACAAGACAACATATTTATACTAAGCTAAACCCGCTGGTTCGAACGTCAGGTTCGGCCCAGGGTTCGCTGGGTCCAAACCTGGAGTTCGACCAGAGTTCGGCCATAACCTATTTAGCACAACTTTGTCTTGTATTCGATACTTCACATGACGATCAAGAACCATGTATCAACACAGGTTATGCTTTCTATAATTTTCAATTTTGTCTGCAAATGCAGGTTTGCAAAGAAGTGAAAGTACTTAATTTGGAATTTCAGTATTATCCCTCACTGTATGTAGAAGTATCCATAAATGAAGTAGAGGAGTTATCGGTAGAGTGAGAAGTTTCATTTTCCATCAAAGCATGATTAATGGGAGAGAATTATTGCATAATTTCTTTCCAATCAACACAACCAGTTTGATTAGCAACAGCAACAGTTGCATGGTTTTGGGTGCTTGAACTTGATGAAGGAGCAGAGGGACCTTCAGTAGATGCATTTGAAGTTTGAGGCTTTGTGTATGCATTATGAGGTCTCTGGTATTTGTTTCCTCCATCTTTGTTTGCGTTCTCCCTTTTGGGTTGCTTGCATTTCCTAGCAAAGTGTCCTAATTGGTGACAGTTTTAGCATTTAGCTTTACTCTTGTCAAAACCAATTTAGGCACTTCTATATCCATTAAACTTTCTGCCAGTTCTCTTATAGAACCTTTGCGTGCGTATGGAGATCATTGCCAGCTGTATGTTTATGTCCATCTCTTCCAGGTCATCAGCATAAAAGCATTCTAGATTAGATCTAGTGAAGCCACCATGACTGTTCTTTGCACCATGAGCAAAATTGTTATAGAAAAGAGGCATGATTTCCTTACCTCTTGGTGATATCGGATAAGTGATCATAGAAGCTTGGTCACTGAAATGACTTTTTTCTTCATGAGTGGTGATAAGTGCAGTGGAGGTTGGAAGTGTTAAATTTGTAGGTTTGTTCATAACACCTGACTTGTCAATTATTTCCATCTCATTGGCACTTAGCATCCCATGAAGTTCGCTCAACTTTAAAGTCTTGAGATCCTTGTTGTATTTGATGCTTACAGTGTATACTATCCAAACATCAGGAAGTGATCTCAGGAACTTTCTGATCACATCGCCATCTTCCATCTTCACTTCATTTCCCTGTAGTTCATCAAGAAGTTGAACAAAACGGAGATACTGAGCATTCGTACTCTCACCATTTTTATGAGAGAAGTTCTCGTATCTTTGTTTTAAAACATCTTTCTTGTTTTCTTTTACTTCATCATTTCCTTCGTACATTTCATTTAATAATTTCCATCAGTCAAAAGCAGTTTTCCAATTTTTTAAACCTACGAGTACCGAATTTGGAAGTGTTGCCTGTAATGCCCATAGTGCTTTGTGATCTCCCTCAACCATCTTGTGGTCTTCATCGGAATAATGTACAATAGCTTTTACTATGTCTACACTAGGTGTACTAGCAGATTTTACCTGAGGAATAGTAGGGCCATAAATGACAGACTTCCACATTCGATAATCAGAATGGTGAAGATACCCTATAATACGTAGCTTCTACGTTGTTTTGGTAAAAAATCAACAAAGTGATTTCGTATTCCAAACTTAGAATGTGAGGTAGTGTGCTTTAAGGTTAGAATGAAAATATGCCAAAATATAGAAATTAACACAAGGATGTAACCAAGGAAAATCCAGAATCCTTCAAGTTGACTTTAGGAATCCTGGAAAAAAACCTCGGGAGCCGGCCTGAAGAGCCTGCTACCTAGCACTTTTATTGATAAGAACTTAAAAGAATACAAGTGTTTTTGTAGGATTGATCGATCGGACTATATGTTATAATAATTGCAACTCTTAGAGCTTGAGTATGAGTGAATTGTGTGTTCCTAAACCGATCGAGTCCTCAATTATATAGATGTTACAAAGATAACAAACTTTCCGGGATTCTCAGGATCCTATTCTCCAACTAACTTGACCGTCAGACCAGCACATCGTCCACTTAGTCCACGTTCTTTAATAGTTGGAGCAGGTCTTTCGGAGGTTGTTGATCATCTAACGGTACCTGCAATCAAATAAACACATGACAATAATAAGGGTTAGTCGAATAGAAATAAGTCAAGATACCTGAATCGGGGGGATTCCTAGACTACAATAGGATTCTTGAATAATCTGAGCTTCCTGCGAGCATCCTGAAAATACACCCCAAACATACATATCGAAATTATCGGGCATAAAGGATGGTGGTTTGTTTGAACTACCAATTTCGTGAGTCACCCATAGTTAAGGATGTACGAAATGAAGGAAAATTGAATTTAACCGGAAAAACAGAGTACGCAAGTAAAACAGAGTTTTAAAACCAATTTCAAAATAAAATCTTTTAAAACAAGAGCAAATGCTCTGATACTACTTGTAGGATCGAAATCAGGTTACAGAGTTTAACCAATTACAAGATTTTACTTAAGGTTAACCAGGTGGAAACAAGTTAAGCCTTTTACTCTGTTTCAGTTACACAAGATGGAAATCGAATACGAATTAAGTATAACACTAATATGAATATAATAGGGCACTATATTTGTTACTTGATGATTCGAAAAGCATACATGAGCGATTTACACACACTTGGAAATTAACAAATACAAGTAACTATATATAGTGCCTAAGAAATCAAGGAGAACCCTTGATTTCTCTAAAGATCATCTTGATATTCGAATTAAGATACATGAACTAGAAAAATAATAAACTAGTTTAGAAAATAAAGTGTCGGCATTTGTCAAGCAAAGAGTAGGTTGCGTCTCTGAAGTGAATCAGACATGTCAGAGACAACTGAAAGAAGTCAAGTTGTCCAAGATAACTCGCCTTATCGAGGTAACTTGAGTTATCTCGAGCACATCCACTATCCGGGATAAAACTGGCTTCTGAGATAAAATAGTCTCCCGAGGTAACTTTGAGTTATATCAGGCACTTAGCTCATCCGAGATAACTGGTTACCTCGGTTCTTCTAAGCCTTCTAAGATAACTTTTCTTAGCAGATAAAACACCATTCTTCAGGACAAATAATACCTTACAAATATGAGTATAATGTCTTATCTGAGTAGTTCATTTCGTTACAAAAAGAGTTGATGGAAGCTAATACAAAGATTTATGAACTTAAGATAAAAGTTTTGGATTTGCAAAGACAACTGAAGAATTGTAATAATTCCCCTACTTTTCTGAACTATTTGTATCACTTGGAAAATACAGAAAAGAGTTGCAAAGATGCAAATCTCCATCAAGTTCCAGCTCTGATGGTTATGACTTCTTCTTCATCTTGTGCGTTACCAAATAATGAAGTCAAGATTATTCAAAACTTGGTGCTCCTATTTCTAAAAAGAAGACGAAGTCAAAATCAAAGAAGAAGGATGACGAAGTGTTTGATCTTAGCAAAGCACCTAACTGTGATTCAGATTCAACTTTCTTAGATAAAGAAAAGGTTTTTGATGGCAGTGGAGGCAAAGTAACTGGTCAAAAGTTTTCAACAATTGAACTTCATCAATCTTTTCTTTCAAATAAAAGTGATCTACTGCAATCAATGATAAATTTTCTAAACTTGCCAAACAAGGTCACGAGCCATCTAATTCTGTGAGATATACATTCAAACAGAAAAGTGGTGGTTTAGGTTATGAATATGAAGAGGTTCATGTTAGTGAAGCTAAGCACAAGTCCAAGAAGAAGATAAGTCTGTTGCAAAGAAGTTTGATAAGGATGGTGCTACGAGTTTTGATAAGCATGAATCTGATGCGGGAAAAGGTTTGGATGCAAACATTGAGCGTTTGTATCAGTTTGCAAAAGTGTTTGTTACTGAGTTTGATAATCAGTTTCATTCAATGCATAAAGAAGGAATCAGGGGTACAAAACAGAAGAAGAAGACCTCGACATACTCTCCAAGGGCTAGTTATCATTCGTCTAGAGGTTCTTTATTCTATTCAAATAATACTTCTCTGAATCCTACATCACACTGGGCGTCTACAAGCAGCTTACCATGTGATGATTTTTATGATAATTTTGGTTCTACTCATGATTATTATAATTTTCAGGAATCCCGGAAGACAAGGACAAAGAAACGAATTGTTAAGACCATTTACTATAATGGTACAATGGATGAATTTGGAAATCCTATTTCCATAGTTGTCACTGATCGTTGATGTTGTTACCAATGACGTAAACATGGTCACATTCAGTTGCATTGTCCTGAGAATGATAAGGAACCATTTGTTGGAAAAAGTACCACATTCATAGATTCATGTGGCAGAATTTTTACTGAGTCCACACCCATATTCTTTAAACCTCAAAGAAAATATGTTTCTAACTCTGATAGACGTGTGGGTGATTCATCAATGGATGATGGCTCAGTGAAAAGCGATAAACCATAGATGCAGTGGCGACCGAAACAGGTTTGTAAGTCCATTGAAGACTTTGTGGAAGACACTGGATGGCCTCAAAGCAAAGGCTTAGGTCACTTTGAAAGCAAAATGTTTATGTCTAGTGTACGTAGGTACTTTAAGAAGACCTGTCGGCGATTGCGAAGTTATTAATAGTGGAGTATCGTGCTTAATTTAATCTTTAAAGACTCAATATCTCAAATTGATTTTCTACAATCTCAAACATGGAAAGTATCCGTGTTGATCAATCAATTTTCTTTCTTTAAAGTTTTCTTTATAGTTTAGGGGAGATTTACTCTTTTAGGGGGAGAAAATTGAAAAAGTAAAAACTAGTGTCTTTGCATTTAGAGTTTTTCATTTTAGGGGGAGAAAATAGCAACGCAAAATATAAAAAAAGTAAAAAAGATCAAAACTTTGAGAAATTGATCATTGTGAAATGATGTTACATTGGGTAGCGTTTCTGACTCATGAATAATAGAGTAGATGAAAAAGCCATAAGACCATTGGTTGATGTGCTAGGTAGGCTCGGAAAATTAGAAGTATGCATAAGTGATATAAACTAAATGCATTGACCTAGTGGACAACATATTGAAGTGTATATCATGATATATATAAAAGTAATTGTGATAAAGAAAAATGGGAAGTAAATGTGTAAAGATGTGTTTATTTTGAAAGATTTAAACTTGTTTGATTTTCTTTATTTTTTCAAATGATCAGACTATCTCTGCGTATACGGAAGTATCGACCTGATAGTTGTTTATTTGAGGTTCTGCTTTATTTTCTTTGGTGTTTTGTTCAAACATCGGATTCTCTATGCGTATATGTGAGTTTCGACCTGAGAATTGTTGTTTGAACAACTTCAACTTGTTTTATTTTTCTTATTTTGTTATATATATCCGAGACCTTATATGCGTATCAAAAGATCGAACTTAAGGTAGACGATTTAACGTTCTATTTTATTTTTGCATGGAACACAGTTGACGGTATCATGAATATTAAACACTATGTGAGATTCACAAGTGTAATCACATGAAAAATATGTGAAACATATCTGAATATGTCTGATAGTGTGGGGTCCAATTGTCAAAGCAAGTAAATAATACCTTAACATATCCTGATGTTATGAGTATGATTATTCCTGAGCTTATGATGGCCAAATTATACCAGCAAACAACATGGCTTGTGTGCTTCAATAGTTGACACTGAAGTGTAGCTAGAGTGTTATGACCAATATGATCCCAAATGGTGATCTTTCTCATAACAAAAATAGAGTGTGATTCAGTATTACATTTATGTTTTCATTTCAGAAAAACCAAAAAAAATATTGGTGTGTTTTAAAAAACTAAAAAAAAAGACTTTAGGTGCATTTTGATATAAAGTTTATAAAAGCCAAAAGTATTTTATTTCTTGTTCATTTTCGATCTGATCGACACGTGATACAATCAAATTTTCAAAATCTGATTTCAAAATATCATGTCTCTAACCTGCATCTCGCCCAAGATTAAAATATTTTTTGTGAAATAGAAAACCGCAGTTCTGTCTTCTGAAGATGCAGGTTAGAGACATGACTCAAGCAAGGTGAAAGGGGGAGATTGTTAGAAGCAAATGAAGATCTCATTTACAAGTGGTTCAGTGATATGATCTTGTTCTAGCCATGCAAGATCTACTGCAACTAGTTTCAAGCTTCATAATTAAAGATCAATGATACATTGAAGATCAGTTCTAGAAGACTAGAGTCAAAGTGTTGAACAAATAGAACAGATAAATCACACGTCAAGGGGGAGTTTGTTAGTGCATAGTTCGTGTGTTGTATGATGTATCTAGACATTGTGTAATAGTTGCTAGAGTGATCAGGGTGAGTCAATGTATGTTGTGTGGGAGAATGAGAGCCACCGAATGAGTGGAAAATGACCACCGAACGAAGTCATTCGGTGGGCATCTCATTCAGTAGAAGATCAACTATAAATAGTGAGCTCATGTTCCGCATTTAGAACTTTTTGAGAGTTGTGTTTTCATTCGGTGAGTCTGTTTGTTAGAACATAATGTAATTGTAACACAAAACAGTCAAGTATTAGAAAAAAAGATAAGATACATCCTTAAAAGAGAAAGGATACGAAAGTCTGTATGAATAACAGATTTCAGCATGACTTATGTATTCATACAGAACTACTCCGGAATTTCCGAAGTAGTTCTGTACAGACTAAAATCTACAGAAATCCTCATTTCTATAACTTCTAATGGGAAGCATCAACAGTCTTCAAAGAAGAATCCAGAAGGGGTTCTGGATTATTAGAAGATGAATATTACGAGAAGAACAGATTCTATCTTTGTGTGAAGAACAAGCAAAAAGAACGTCAACTTGGCATTAATCAAGAAAGTAGTTGAAGACAGTTGACAAAGAGATAAATTGAACATGCTCAATTTATCTCTATATACTTTGACACACTCCAACATCAACCGTCCTCAACCACCTTATCCAAATACAACTTGCAACATCTGCCTATAAATAGCAAGCTGACTTCAACAAACAAAGCAAGACATCAAGCATACAACTCAATATCTTCTCAAAGCAATTGCAACATCACTCCCATATAAAGTTATTTATGTTGATACATAGTCATCCTATAAACTCGTGTAAACCATTATTTACATTTGAGATATACAGAATAACCCTTTTATGAATTGTTGTCTTCCAATTTGATTTACTTTCCGCAACTCATTTATCTTGTTTAAATCAAATTGTGCCAACATTGTTAAAGAGCCCTTCAGGGACCCAACAATTGGTATCAGAGCAGATTGAATAATCAATATTCAAAATATCCTGCTCTTTAAAATGTCCTCAAATCAGAACAATGGAAAATCTTTTGGCTCACTAGCTAACCTCCCTATGCTTGCTAGGGAGGAATATCCATAGTGGAAATCTAGAATTACCAACTCTCCAAAATGAGTTGATGATTCCCTGATGGATTGCATAGCCAACAAAATCCATTATTCTGAGATAAGACTTTCTGAAACCACAAGGCACAACAAGAAAACCATTAAACCCCTTTTGTGTCTTATTACAGAAAAATCTCTACACAACAGTCAAAAGAATCAAAATAGATGTCAAGAGCATCACACACAACAAATCTGGTATTGTGACTCTGGATGCTCTACCCACATGACTGGGGAAATAAAACTGTTAAACAATTATGTAAAGAAAAACGGAAGATCTATAACCTTTGGTGATGGTATAAAATACAAAACCATTGGGTATGGAACCATTACTAATGGTGAAGTCACAATTGAAAATGTGTCACATGTCCAAGGTCTAAAATAAAACTTATTAAGCTGTGGACAATTATGTGATAAAGGCTTCAAACTTACTCTTTACTCTAACAAGTGTGAACTTGTTGGATTAAATGACAGGAAAATTTACTTAACAGGAAAAAGAATAAATCAAAGTCTCTATTTTATAAACTTCAACAATCTTATTTCTAATGAGTCTCTCTGTCTCGTGTCAAAATCCTCTAACAAGGAATCTGAGCTTTGGCACAAAAGACTATCCCATCTAAACTTCAGAACAATTGCTGAACTAGCAAGTAAAAAGATGGTAAAAGGTCTCCCCACCACTCTTTCTAAATCTGAAGAAATATGTGAAGATTTTCAAATGGGAAAAATGAAGAAAACTTCCCACAAAAGCATTCAAGAAATATCTAGAAGTCAACCACTCGAGCTAATCCACATGGATCTCTGTGGACCCATAAGCACAGAAAGTCTTGGTGGAAAGAAATACATACTAGTTATGGTGGATGACTTCTCCAGATATACATGGGTCGAATTTTTGAAATCAAAAAGTGAAACAACATATCTTATCATTAACTTTATAAGAAGAATACAAAAAATTAATGCGCTTAAAAGTAAGAAGAATAAGGTCTGATAATGGAACCGAATTCAAAAACTCAAAACTAGACACATATCTGGTTAGAAAAGGCATATCTCATCAGTTCTCAGCTCCGATGACCCCACAATAAAATGGGGTAGTAGAAAGGAGAAACAGAACTCTAGTAGAAGCTGCCAGATCCATGCTTTCCTCAGCAAATCTCCCCATCTACTTCTGGGCTGAAGCCATTGCAACAACATGCTTCACTCAAAATAGATCTGTCATCAACAAAAGGATCAATCAAACTCCCTACCAAACAATCAATAAGAAAATTCCTAACTTAAAATTTCTTCATGTCTTTGGATGCAGGTGCTACATACTAAAAGATCAAGACTATCTTGGAAAATTTGTCAGAAAAGCTGACAAATGAATCTTCATTGGATACTCACTCAAGTCAAAAGCATACGGAGTGTTCGTTCTAAAAACTCAAGTGGTAAGAGAAAGTATAAATGTGTCATTTAGTGAAAATAAAATGGCTATACATGTTAGCACCACATCTCCAAATATAAATGATTGCATCCCTGAAGTAACAATTTCAAAAGGAGAAGCGTCCCACCAATTTTTCAAAGAAAATTCTGATGATAAAAATAACCTTCCCTTATTTTCTCCTCTTTCAAAAACCACTATCACAAACGATCATTACAAAGATAGCAAATAAACCATGATTTAGAATCAAATTTCCCACTCAAAAGATAAAAATAATGAAATCTCTGATAAAAAGGGTCCAACTACAAAAACATTACAGAACTCCACTTCAAAGCCCCTAAACGATTCTGTAACAAAGATCTTACCCTTGGCCGACTGTCCATCTGCTGAGGGGGAGTGTCAAAACATTGTCACAACCGACTTAATGCTTGGGAGTGAAGAGTTAGCCATTCTCCCTCCAACAACAAAATGGAAAAAAGATCATCCCATAAATTTTATCATTGGTGATCAAAACAAAAATGTCTAGACCAGGTCAGCCTCAGCCAATCAATGTCTCTATGCTAGATTTCTCAGTATAATAGAACCAAAATCTTATGAAGAAGCCCTTCATGATCCACACTGGATCCTAGCCATGCAACAAGAACTAGGACAAATTGAAAGAAATAATGTGTGGAATTTAGTTCCAAGACCTAACAACAAATCTGTTATAGGAACTAAATGGGTCTTTCGAAATAAAACAGACAAAGAGGGCACCATAATAAAAAACAAAGCTAGACTGGTTGCAAAAGAATACTGTCAACAAGAGGGATTAGACTACGATGAAACCTTTGCCCGGGTTGGAAGACTTGAGGCTGTTAGCATATTTCTAGCTTTCGCAGCCTTCAAAGGTTTTAAAGTCTATCAAATGGATGTTCAATGTGCCTTCTTAAATGGAAAAATTGATCAAGAAGTTTACATTGAACAACCACCAGGGTATGAAAATGAAAAATCTCCAAATCACGTCTGCAAACTCAAAAGAGCTCTGTACGGTCTAAAACAAGCACCTAGAGCTTGGTATGACACCTTCTCTGAATTCTTTTTATCAGCTAACTTTAAAAAGGGATCCATTGACACCACATTATTTTTAAAAGAAAGACAAGGACATCTATTGATTGTACAGATCTATGTAGACGATGTCATCTTTGGATCCACGTATCCATCATTTTGGAGAGAATTTCAGGAACTAATGACAACAAACTTTGAAATGAGCATGATGGGAGAACTAAACTACTTCTTGGGAATCCATATTAAACAAACTCCAGAGGGAATTTTTATAAATCAAGCAAAATACATTAAAAATCTCCTCATTAAGTATTCTCTTTCAAACTGTTCCCCATTTGAAACACCAATGGCCACAAATGTGAACATTGATGTTGACAAAGACGGTAAAAATGTGGATGAGCACACTTACAAAGAATTGACAGGCTCACTTCTGTATCTCACAGCAAGTAGGCCTGACATCATGTTCTCCACATGCTTTCCTTTCCAGATATCAATGTAAACCCAAGGAGTCTCATCTATTAGCTGTCAAAAGAGTTTTTAGATATATAAAAGGATTAGCTGAGCTAGGTCTCTGGTATCCCAAGGACGCTGATTTCTCTCTAACAGCCTACTCAGATGCTGATCATGAGGGTTGTAGACTAGACAGAAAGAGCACATCAGGAAGCTGTCAGATGCTAGGAGGTAAGTTAGTATGCTGGACATCAAAAAAAAACAAAACTGTGTATCAACTTCAACCGCTGAAGCTGAATATGTTGTTGCTGCCAGCTGCTGCTCTCAAGTAATATGGATGCACACCCAACTCAAAGACTACGAGATAAATCTCACCAAGATACCAATTTTTTGTCATTCAAAAACTGCTATTGCCATCACATCCAATCCTGTTCATCACTCAAGGACAAAGCACATCGATGTCAGGTATCACTTTATCAAAGATCATGTTGAAAAAGGACACATTGAAATGTACTTTGTCCCAACTGAACTCCAGCTTGCAGATATCTTTACTAAACCATTAGATGAAAAGAGATTCTCATTTTTACTAAGCAAGTTGTGGATGCTAAACATGACTGTAAACTAAAAGTTTATATATATAAAAAGGGGGAGTCAGTTCAATAACTACCTGTCAATTTCTTTCTACTCCCAAATAACTTCTCTGAAAAGTTGACTTCTAAAACAAAAAGGCTCAAATTTCCAGAACCAAAAACATCAACGATGACCTATAAAAATAGGCTGTCAAATCCATCTGCTCTCTTCCCTATTCATCTCATCATCCCAACTTGTCTTTAAAAGAAGCAAAAAATGAAACCTCCAAGCAAATAAAAAAAATTAATGTCTTTCAAAGAACTCTCTCCACCACTACCTGAAAACACAACTTTCCCTGTCCCTCACCTTCACAACCTCATACTCTACACACCCTGTGGAAACAGATTTTGGTCCTATCAACCAATGATGAAATTTCTCAAAAACTGCCCCATTGGGTATGCACTAACTCTGGATATTCCAATCAACTAGTCCCTACTTCAAGAGTTCTGGAGGAATGCTGTTCTTATTGTCAAGGATGGAGAAAATGCCTTAATAAGAACATCTGAGTGTGGAGTAATGTTTGTCTTTAATCAACATCTGATCAAAAAAGTACTTCAAATCAAAGACAGTCCATCTGCTCCAAGTCATTTTGACCAAGACACTATAATCAAAACTCTTCTTGAAATGGGATACAAAGGAAGTCTATATGAGGGAAAAGCTGACAGAGTTCACCTCCCACATCTATGGCAATATTTCTTCTCTCAAATTCAAATTTGTTTCTCATCAAAATACTTTGATCATCATCTCTCTGATGAGGACACTCAAAGTGTCATGCATGCTCTCTTTCAAGGTCACAACATGAATTTTTCTCTGTACCTCATGAGACACATGCAAAGAAACCTCAACAAGCCTTTAAATGAAAGATTCATTCTCTATCCGAGATTTTGAACAAAATTAATCCTTCAAGCATTAAGATGGGAAACAATACCAAGAGGAATCAAAACCAGCAAGGTAATATCTCAAAAGGGGATATCTCCTGGTGGATTATGAATTTCCGGACTTCCTGATTCCAATGGATATTTTCTCCCATCCACAGGAAGGCAAACCTCCTTGCATCTTCATATCTCCCTTCAAATGGAAGCAAGATTTAAAGCCTTTAAAACTCCTGCTCACAACAGAGACCAGAATAAATGCACGTGTACAGACATCTGTACCTGTCTCAAACTTTCTGTATAAATTTCTTGATTAAATAATTTCTTATTCTCTTGATCAAAAATTGTGCAGAATGTCTCCTCAAAAGTCAAAAAAGGGGGTTTATTCAAAATATCTGAATAAATTCTTATTTATTTCTCTCCGATAAATGTGATAATTAAGAATCCTATTGTGAGTAGGATAATAGCGTCCGTTAGAATTAATTATACTCGTTATAAGAAAACCTTGAAAAACAGAACGACATCAGGAGATACCTATAAATGAACATCAACTCCTGCGATGAACAAAATGGCATCCTCATCTACAACCCCTGCGATGAACAACCGGTCCAAAGGAAAACTTCCCAAGAACACCTCTGATCAAACCCTAAACCTAGATTCCTCATCTTCCGACTTACCACCCAGACGAAATTATACCATAGATACCCTCAACCAACCTTGTGATCTAAACCCTTCTGCATACTCGTCAAATCTCCAACTGATCATAGAAACCCTGAAAAATTCCTCTTAACTTGCCACAGCCCTAACTACCAATGAACCATGCCCAAAATCAGCCATTCTAAATTTCTAGGCAACCGTCAAGATGACAGATGAAGACATGAAAGGAAAAGTGAACTCTGATGATAACATCATACTTCAACTATCTGATCTGAGATAAATCTTTCCATTACCAAACAAATTCTCATCTTTCTCTCCTAACCCAGAAGATCCAGCCCTAATAGATCTGATCATTGAAATCACCAGAGGCAAATTTGAAGAAAATAATCACATCTCAAACCTCAGAGTAATTCAGCTAAAGCCAGCCTGGAGATTTACTACTGACTTACTCAACCATACCATGACATCCAAGAAGGGATCCATGGATCAGATCAACAAAAATGTTCTCTCCAATCTTTACAGTCTATGCTTTAATGAAGAAATTGACATAGCCTCACTGATCTGGAAAGATATGGAAAAGAAAGTCAAGGAGAAGTCAAAAGGGAAGAAGTCAGAATCCATTAAGTTGTTAATGGACCACAGTATGTTGATCCACTTAACATATATGGGTCGTCCAAGCCCATATAAATTCTAAAGTCCACATTGGTAGCCCAATCTACACCTTAAGCCCAAGACACAAGCCCACATCCTTTTGTCTTATTCCATTTTCTCCTTTCCTCCTTTTATCTTATATTACTTGATCCAATGGCTCATATTGATTTGATCCAGTGGCCTAGATCACATACAAGATCAATGGCTAGGATCATTCCATCTCTCTCTTGATCCAATGGTCCACATCAACCCACCAATCACAACCCATGCATACTTCCACTCTACCATTTGTCATACACTTCCACACACTCTCATTGGTCAACCATTCACCACTCATGTAACATTCTCCTCTCCTATTGACCACACACAAACCTGTAACATGTTCTTAGGGCATGCATGCATCCCAATGGGGGAGATTGCATGCAAATCCAAGCAAATCCTCCCAAGGCCCAATCCTCTTGCATGCACTATAAATGCTCTCCAGTGGTTAGATGTCATTCAACCATCACACCCATCATATCCAAACCGCCCTAACGGCTCTTTCCTCCTCCCTTATAACCACCACAACCGATCACCCATCACCACTCTTCCATCGGTCTAACCCACAACACTCTCCATACCTCCTTTCTCCTTCTCTTTCCTCTCAGCTCCCTCATTCACCACCGAGCATCTCCATCATACACCACCACCACTCCACCATGCAATACCCTATCTGATCACCACACCCTTCGTATCTCCCACATCCTTCTTCTAGACTCCTAGGTCACCCACGGATCATAACTACACACCACTAACAAACCACTATCAATCAAGTTTCATCGACCACCCACCATCATGAGGACCATGAGACTCCTAATATCCACCTACTTCATGATGCATGCAGGCTATGCATGGATTCCCCTTCAACTATACGGGCACCAAGTTCATGCAACCGACATACTAGGTATAATTATGCTCTTCTCCTTTCTATTTTCATCATACCTCAATCTGATACTTGTTTGCTATCCATCTTGATTCGGTTGAGAACTAGAATGATTACACATCACATGCACTCTAGAACTCATATGCTAACACCTTAGTTCATCTATATTTAATATCTATATGCATATATGTAAACTATAATTACATGTAACTGGACCACAACACTCACATGCATACACTTTAATCTATCTATACTGAATACTCATACAAATATATGCTCCAAAATTATGTGTAACTAGTAATAACTAGCCACAAACCTGTAACACACACATGCATGCCATAATCTTATTAAAACTAGATAAACCCAATGATTATAAGTAAATATTCACTAGTTTATAACATTGAGATAATCGAGTTAGGTACATAGCCTTAATATTCACTAGATCCATATCTTGATAATTGAGCTAACTAGTAATCGCCCTAAACGTATGAATTCATCAACATGCCAAACACCCATCTTGTGTACAATAATGTGTAATTAAAATCCCGTAAGTGTCACATTAATCTAAAATGGCTAATACAATGTAATCTAGTATCACCACAGGCCCAATAGGCCCACTGGAATGAACCGAGAACTCAACTAACCATCGGGTCGGACTGGACCAGTCGGGTCTAAGCATAACACCGGTCGAGTTAGGTCTACAAACCAACCTAACCAGATCATGCTCCACAAATCACAATGATCGGGTAAACACAACAGGGCTTTAAAAGCGAGTTCGGGTGACGTAGCAGTTGGGCCTGAGCCCACTGTTTCTACCAACTCGCTATCGGGTTAGCTTGTTAAGGCCCAAACCAACACAGTGGGCTAAAACCCACTGTTGGGCCCGTGCGGCATCCGAACCAGAAGCCCAAGTGATATCACCATCGGGTCACTGGTCAGTTATAGGCCTAATACCCATTTTGTTGGGTTTCCGGTCTCGTGTATAAGTCCGGTTAGTCTAAACGGGTACCCGAATGCGATCTAGAATAGTATACGGGTCGGGTTTGTAGCATAATTAATCGGGTTACACCCGGGCCAACCAAACGTATATAATATATACATTTTCATAAACAATTTATTTATATAAAACAATATAGTTTTCCTCTCTTAACCTGTATAAATATTTAGGTAATAACTACTTTCTAATACTTAATATATGGTGACCTTTTATATAAACGTGATAACCATTGGTAATATATGTCAACCCAATTTCTTAGGTTATATTAAAATATGATTTATACATATTTGCATGACAACCATTATTATACCAAATATTCATAACTTGATATTTGTTTTAAACTCATATGCGTACACTTAAATTACAAAGCCTATCACAAGCCATTTTAGGGCCAAGGCCCAACTCCAAATCTCATGAAAACTGGGTCAAAGCCCATAACCTAAGAGAATAGTTGATTGTGGAGCTATATTCATTCTGTAACCATAGCATCTCATGGCCGACTGGTCATCTATTTGAATTCTTTTGTGACGACGTACGATAAAACTTATATTTTGTACCATGTACGGTAAAACTATACTTTTTGGCAAATACAACTATTTTCACACTTTTTACAAACTCAAACACTCTTTCTGATAAAACTAAACCTTTTTGACAAACCTAAACAAAACTTATTTTCGTACGGTGATTACTTTTTACTAACATTGTGAACTCCCTCAACTTTCTAGTTAACACAAGTTCTTTTTAAGTATGTATCAGATACCTAGCTTGGACAAGTTGCAATAGAAGACCATGAAGTAGATTCGCTCATGTGCGCATGAAGATAAACCCTAGAAGACTCTAGCTTCCGCCTTAGATTTCATTAAAATCCTTAGATTTGTATTATTTTCCTTAAATTGTAATATGTACATTGAAGTTTTAATAGAAACTGTATTCATTTTGTGCTTTCAAAAGGATACAATCTTGGCTATCTCTGACTCCTAAAGGTCGGGGTGTGACTAATTGGTATCACATCCTACGTTTGATAAGAATAAATGGATACATAGGAACCCCTAAAACAAAATAGGAACCCAAAACCAAAGCCTCTTCTAAGACATTTGCCGCACCGAGCATAGGAAGTCGTTAATGTTCACCCTTAATCATGGCTCTTAGGTTATATTTTACTCTAAGTCCCTACCTAATTAATTAAGTTGTAGAAAATTACAACTTAACACAGTAATTTGGATAACCTACCCCAATTCATATTTTCAAATAAACTTTTGGAACCAATGGGTACCATTTCCAAAACCTTATTTTTGTAAAACTAACAATGTTTTCAACAAAACATTTTTACAAAACAACTTTTGGAATATGAGTATAACCCATATTCCAAGAGTCTTTTCATGATTTCCAACTTGGGTACCTTTTATCAAAAGAAACTTCCAACAAATTTTTTGAAACATTTTCCAAACTTAAAATGTTATTTTAAAATAACCTATACAATTCATAACCCCATGTCTAAATACAATACACGAGACACAATGCAGCATAGGAATATGCTCTAACAAACCCCCCCCCCCCCTTAATGTGTAGTGTATCTATGCTAACTAAACTTCAGTCTTCAATCTTTAGCATTGCTGCATCCGATCTACAACTTGAAATCTTGTCAGAAATACAGCTTGCATGGCTGGATCAGTCTTGAACATTCTTTGAACTTTAAGATCCACTTGTGAAAGATATAAGAAACTCCCCCTTTCACCATGATTGAGTCATGTCACACAGCATAACCTGCAATTTCAGAAGACAGAAATGCAGCTTTCTGTTTCTTTTAATAATTAATTTAATCTTGGCGCAAAACTTCTCTTCAAGAATCCAAGATATAGTTTTGAAAATGTTTTTCATATCGTGTATCGATCGGTCAAAAAACAAATAAGAAACAAAATCTTTTTGGCTTTTTGAAACTTTAAATCAAAACACACCGAAAATCTTTTTGATTTTTCTAAGTTTATGCTAAAACACACCTAAAATCTTTTTGATATTTTCAGATATGAAACATAACTGCAATACTGAATCAGACACTATTTTTGTCTTTTGCGAGAAAGAACACAACTTGGGATCATATTGAACATAACATGTTGAACTACACTTCGATTTCAATTACTTCAGCACACAAGTCATGTATAATTTGTTCATTTTAAACTCAGGCACAATCATACTCATAACATCTGGATATGTTAAGGTATTTATTAGATTTGCTTCGACCAGTGTACCCAACACTATCAGACATACTTAGATATGTATTTGCTTATCACACTTTGTGACTTCACTTGTGATTTAACACATAGTGATTGTATTCATGATCTAGTCAATTGTGTTCCATGCAAAAAGAAATAAGAACGTTAAATCGTCTACCTTAAGGTCGATTATTCGATACGCAGATAAGGCCTCGAATTTAACAAAATAAGAAAATAAAAACAAGTTGAAATTGTATAATTCAAAAACAATCAGGTCGATCTTGTGGAAACGCAGAGAAAGTCTAATGAATTATACGAAACACTAAAGAAAATAAAGTAAAACGTCAAACGAACAACAATCAGGTCGATCTTTCGATACGCAGAGAAAGTCCGATCGTTTGAAAAAATAAAGAAAATCAAACAAGTTTAAATATTTGCAAAAAGCACACATGTATACACAGTGACTTCTCATTTTTCTTTTTCACACATCTTTTCAATATCTTGAGATATACGCATCAAGATGTTGTCCACTTGGTCAAGCATTAGTATTTAATGTATATCACATCTGAATACTTTCTGATTTAATGCCAAGCCTACCAAGTACATCGAGCAATGATCTTATGGCTTTTTCATATAGTTTATCCATGAGTTAGACACGTAAGCCAATGTACCATCATTTTCCATTTACCTTGAGAATCTCATCAAAATCTTCACACTTCTGTTTGTAACTTTCTAACTCTGCTTCCTTCTTTGTCCTTTCAACAATCAACCCTTCTTTTTCTTGAACCAATTCCCAAATCTTTTTATCCTTTTGAGCATAAAATTCACAAGTTGACTCATAACCACTAACTTCTGAATCAGAATCACTTGATTCAACTTGCATAGTGGCTATAAAAGTAGATTCATCGGAAAAATCTTTAGACCAATCATAACCTTCGTCAGCTTAAGATATCATAGCCTTAACTTTTCTATTGTGATCATGCTTATCCGAAGTACTCGTTGCAGATGACAATTGGTTGCACTCAGGAGCAAAATGTCCTAACTTGGAACATTTGTAACATTTAAGCTTCGACTTATCCAAACCAAACTTTTCTCCTTGAATAATAGATTTCTTGCCATGTTTCTTCATAAATCTTCTTCCTCGTTCAACTAGCATAGAAAAGTGCCAATCCAAATCTAATTTATGCAACTGATCATCATTCATTTGAGTTAAATCGTCTCCAAACAACCAGAGTTACCGACTTGGCTAAAAATTAACCTAGAAGAAGATGATATGAAAGAAGAGAACAATGCAGCTAAATATTTTGCTGTTTGAACAAGAATAGAATTGTTTGTTGATTTATCAGGAATAGTAAACCGACAAACTGAAGAAGAACCATAATTATCATATGTTCCAGCAAGCAAAGCTATTGGAGCAGGATTAGAACTTAAATTAGGAAGTGAAGTAGAGTTAGCATGCACAGTTGCTGAATTTTCTCCAAAATATAATTTAGGATGTTGAACAGACAGATGTGTTGACTTCTTCACAGTCATTTCCATTTCACGAGCTTGTAACTTGCTTGTCAATTGATTGAATGTCTAACTGGCATAACTCAGATCATTAGTCAACATCATAACATAATTTTCCCACTTATCAGGTAAGGCTTCCAGAAATTTTTCTTTTAATTCATTATTCTCCTTCTTGACACCTACAACTTCAAGTTCATTTAACAAGTGTGAAAACCTTGCAATCAAGTCTAACACTTTTTCCTTATCACAATGTCCAAAATTATCAAATTCTTTCTTCAACACTTTCTTTCGGGTCTTCTTATATTAATCATTACTCTCGCATCTTTCAGAAATAGCATCCCATAATTCCTTAGCTGTAGTACATTGCTTAAACGGATACATTAGATCTTTTGGTAATGCCATTGTAAGATAATTATACGCTTTCTTCTCTCTTGCAAACAATTGATTTCCTCATAATCAAAACTACTAATCTTTTTCGGCTTGTTGGGACTTAGCATCGGATACTCATATTCCTTTTCAATCGAAATCCAACAATCAACATCTTGAGAAAAGATGTAAGATTCAAATCGACTTCTCCAATTGTGGTAATCTTCCAATCGTAGCAACTTAGGAACCTTCTGAGTTGTTACTATCTCGTTATCATAGTTCACCATGATTTGCATCGATGTTTGAACAACTGAAAATGCTTGAGAATCGCTTATTTTGAAGTTAAAAATCAAACGTCAAAACTTCAAACCCAAAAATGAAGGTCTTAGAAGCGGATTTTGGGGGTCAAACCAGAGGGTATTACCCGTTAGGCAGTAAAAATGTAGCTCTCGTCGAGACGGTCGTTTAGGCTTGTATTAGCTCCCGTAACTCTTAACACAACTCAAGTTAAGTCAGTTTTAGTGAACGTCACTTTTCTGCCAGCGTACCAAAACCATCCTCAGCGGACCAAATCTTTGAAGGTACCAAGAACCGGACCAAACCAAATCAGCGTACCAGAATTTCCAGCGTACCACCTTGGTACGGTGTAACTGCCTCCAGATCAATCAGTAACCGTCACGTACCACTGTTGAAGATTGTCTTCCGTACCAACACTCGGCGTAATAGAAATCTATGAAGATTACCTAGCGTACCAAGGAGCGTACCAATGGATCATTCGACGTACCATCATATTCATCCGGCGTACCAACATAGATTCGACTGATTTTTGTGAATTTGGACTGGAATTTGGAACAGTAAGCAACGAAAACACTCTAGGAACTTTCAGAAATCAGTTTTAGCACAAGAAACACTCAGAGTTGAGAAAAATTGATGAAAACCCAAAGACACTCAAATACACACAGTTAAGATGATGAGAATAATAGAACTTCTCAACTCTCTCTAACACGAACTATTTATACTAAGCATTAAGTCCAGTGTACCAACCAACATACCATTGGTACGTTGGCTACGTACCAACTGGTACAGACCTTGGTACGCAGACCCTAAGACACACACAATAATGCTCTTATCTAGATACAATACACGAGACATAATGCAACATAAGAATATGCTCTAACAATTAACTAATGATCAAGACTCTAAAATCATGCATATGCATCAATCACATAAAATTAGAGGAATTTAATAGAGCATTAAGCCATCACAAAATTGTCATAAACCCAAACAAAGTCATTAACATTAATTCATTATCTTTAAGTCTAGGTGGCACTAAAAACTTAGCCTACCACCATGTTTAGTTCAGAAGCAAACGCAAAGTCTGAAACTTTATAAACATTCATAGTTGACAAAGTAATTAAATAATAATCAAAATGTAGAAAAACCTAGAATCGAATGATTTGTGTTGAAAGATTGATTCCCAGTCCTTCCTGATAATTCCAACCTCTTCTTCACCTTTTATTTTATCCAAGAACTCTCCTAGGGTCGGCAATGTGTTGAAGTCCCCGAATTAGAACCCTTAACATGCTTAAATATGTGAATTAGGGTTGTGGTTTTATACGCACTAAGCGTATCGCTTAGGATAGATGAGTGATCCAAGCGTAGCCCTTTGAGCCGCTACACGCCAAAACAGTCGGGTCAATGCCAACTCAACCTAATTGTCCCTATATAGCTCAATTTAGAGTCGTTCTCACACTCAACTACCCCTAGCATCCCCACACTTGGGCTAGAAACCGGATTATCATCAATTTCAACTAAATCTCCAAGTGTGGCCTCCTAGGTACTTCACTAACTACCAAATTCTCATCTAACCTATCTATCTCACCGGGTTCCAAGGCGGATCATCCACTACCTCAACTAACTCTAAATCACTTAACCCCTTAGAAACCTCCCCACACTTGGGGTCAAATACACTCTCACCTAGTAACATATTCCCAACCACCAGATCAACCCCTGTAATGTAATTGACACAACGATCCATTTTGCACTCCCGTGAGGCCGAATGTGTTGCAAATACTAGGAAATTTCCTTTTCGGACAATTTTTTAAGATCTATTAGCCAACCCAATTACCCGATAAATCTATCACCTTTTGGGATTGTCTAGATAAGGTAGAATACTAATTTCAGAATAACAACCATTAATTAATTTTATGATCACCGATTAGGCAAATCACATTCAGTTAGAAAACAACAAGCATGTAATTAAACTACCTAACTCAAACTGAAAGACATTCACAAGCTAGGCATGAATTAACTAATGATCGAAACCCTATCAATACGCATATGCATCAATCTTAGAAAATTAGAGGAACTTAATAGAGCATCAAGCCATCACACAATTGTAATAAACCTGAAGAAAGTCATTAACATTAATTTGTCATCTTTAAGTCTAGGTGGCTCTAAAAACTTAGCCTACCACCATGTATAGTTTAGAAGTATAGGATTGATGGTTCTACAAATTAAACCGAACACAAGAATTTACTTAAAGATTAACCAGGCGGAAACAAGTTTACTTATAATCTTTGTTTTGGTTAACAAGACGGAAATCGAATGTAAAGAAAGAAAGAACACAGATATGAATAATACGAGGCACTATATTGTTATTACTTGATAATTCGAGAGAGCAAACATCGATGATGAATACAGAGTACAAGTGAAGTATATATATTGCCTAAGAAATCAAAGAGAATCCTTAACTGGAGGTAAAGTAGCACAACTTGTGTCTCTAGGAAAAAGTAATCTTGTCGGGTCAAGTGGAAGTTAACTTGTCCAAGATAACTCTCCTTATAGGGATAACTCGAGTTATCTAGGACAACTCCACTGGCCGAGGTAAAACTAAGCGTCCAAGATAAAAATGCTTCTGAGGTAACTTAAGTTACTTCGGATAGTTTACTTTGTCCGAGATAACTTATTACCTTGGGTCTTCTAAACCTTCGGAGATAACTATAACTAGCCGAGATAACACCAAATCATGGAGAAATAATTCCTTACAGTCTCCCCTAAGATGATGCTTTTAAAATCTTCTGAGTACGATCTTTGTAAACAATGAACGACTTAAAAAAAATCAAAATTCTTCAAAATTCTTGCAAACCCCATCAAGTTGCAAAACTATCACCACTTATTATTCGTTAGGCCCACTGTCCTTATTGTACATGAACAATTTATTTGAGACCATGAAACGAACGATGGTTTTCTTTTCAACATCACTCCATTGACAAGGAACAACTCTTATATGTCTAGTAAATGAGCCATCTGCTCGATAAATGATAAATCGACCATCATTGGGATCAAGTTCAACTTCAGTGCTGATGGGAACAACATTCAAAATTTCCCTTCTTAAGTCATCAAAGAACATCCTAATTTTTAGCATTAAGGCCTGGTCTTAAGCATATAAACATTTCAAATCTCCAGGCATGCTCCTAAGATCACCTAGCTCCATTCTGATAAGCTGCTAAAAGCTTCATAATCAGTGAATCTTAGAACTTCATTGGTGCTCGTGGTAAACATGTAAAGGTTTGATTCTTCATCAAAATTCCAGGAAAGAATTTTTCTTCTCTGTGTGTTGATATCTTCAAATTCATTCTCATCAATAGAGGAATCAGAACTAGAAGACACAACCTGTGATCTTTTTCTTTTGGTCATTGTCTTTCTTCTTCTGGAAGTACATGTAGGGTCTTCAGCTGGTTTTTCAACGAAGTCAAGTTTTGTGGGTGGTTTTGGTGGTGAAGGAGGTGGTGATTTGTGTGGTGGAAGAGGTGGTTGAGTTATTTGAAATGTCGGATGAGAAGTTGCTTAAGTTGGAGGTGTTGGTATAGGATCAATATGTGTGAAATTATCAGCTTTGAATTTTGGTGGAATGGGTTTAGTGAGTTTTGGCTTTTTGGTAGGTGGCTTTTTGGTTACTGATCTAGTAGCTCTAGGAGGGTTTATTTTGATAGGAGTAGCGGAGGATTGTGTAGTAGAAGGTTGAGTTGAAGGTGTGTTACCAAGAATTAATTCAATTAGACTCATAGGTTTAGGAGAAAGAGACTGAGTACCTGAAAATGCACCAGGAGGCCTAGGAACTTCGGTTCTTTCTGAGATCCTTGATTGCTCCTTCCTGATTTCAGAGTACCTGTTCCTTAGAGTTGTCAAAGAGGAGGGATTTATGCTCCTTTTGTCTTCTCCTAAAAACTCTTTGAAGTACCTTTTGAGAGCCCTGGTCTCCTCTTCCTTTGTTAGAGGAGCCTGTATAAGTTTCTGAGTCTCATGTTCCTTCTTCTTCACATGACTGGTATTATATTATTCAACTTTCTTAATAAGATTGAGATCACTATCCTCTTGCACTATTAATGACATTAGATCACATAGTTCGTTAGCAGAGGATAGATTGAGATCTTCAGCTTTAGCCCATTCTCTACCTATTATGATATCTCTCCACTTCTTCAAAAGTTCCCAATTACCATAATTTTTGGCAAGATTGGTCGTTTCCTTTTCCTTTTCAAGCCCTTTTCAGTATCCTTGGCCAATTTCAGTTGCCTTTTATCATTTTCTTGATCCATTTTCTTCATCTTTTCTTTAGTGGACCTTGTCTTAGCTTCTTTGACATGGTCAAGAACTTCATCATTATCTTGATATAAGTCCATGTCCTCTTATAGCTTAAAATCCATTCCCAACTCTTTATCCATATTCACATGTTCCATATCTTCAATCACTTGATTAGCTGATGGATTGTTTATCATCTCAACATCTTCTTTAGGAAGTTTAGTTTCTTGCTCATCAATAAGTTTACCACATGCTCTATTTAAGTAGTTGTAGCCTTGATCTTGTCAGCAGCAAAAACTTTTGCTGGAATATGTATTCCTTCCTTATTTTTTTCTTATCATATCTTTGATGTCTTTGAGTTAAACATCATGATCCATCATCCTTTTGTTGATTCTCTATCCAATGCCTTATCATATTCTCTCCGACCTTCAGTGTATTCTCCATACCTATCAAGTAAAGGTATAAAAATAATTCTAGAACAATCAGTTTTATTTCTAGGAGTGACCACATTTTTATATTCAGGCTT
The DNA here is from genome assembly GCA_039602395.1 of Deinandra increscens subsp. villosa. Lineage (NCBI taxonomy): Eukaryota > Viridiplantae > Streptophyta > Magnoliopsida > Asterales > Asteraceae > Deinandra > Deinandra increscens. Next base: position 18,471,169 of record JBCNJP010000008.1, read on the forward strand.
GAATTTGTTCTCCATTTCTGCTTGAGCAGCTTCATCTAGAGTCATCTTCTCTTTCTATTTTCCTTGAGTGAAAGCTTCAGTAGAGAAAAAAACACTCTTAGTTGGGTTTGGAGAGTAACTGATCACTTTGTAGCTAACTCCAGCGCGTAGCCCAATCATCACCTTTCATGGTCTTGGTTTGTATTTGGCTTAGTAATTTGCCAAAATATTTTCTATTTGACTGACCTTAGGAATAACATAGGCAATCTGTAAAGCATTCCTAGATAGTAGGTAATAAGGACCAAACACAATTAGATATACATTCTCATCGACTCCATCTTTTCTTTCAACTTCAGGAGCAGTGATAGCCAATGGTGGTATTGACTGCCAAATAGGAATAGATACAACATGTAAAGTAGGTGTAGTATGCAACCAAGATGTGACAACCTATAAGTTTTCCAAGTCTAAACCCTCGTTTAATTTCATGTTTAGCTATTAATTGTGTGACATCCGAGAATTTTAAGGTTTACTTCCGTTAGACAATTCCGTTAGTTACGTTATAAGTGTTAACTTAGTAACTAATGCTTAACTAGACCGAATACATCCACGTCCTTTGGTTGATCACCGAACCCGCCCATATGTGCTATGTGTTCATTTATTGTTGTCATTATGTGCAATGTGATTTAAACGCATGATTTAATATTATGAATAGCATGACAAATTGTAAATCCTTGATTTTGTGAAAATTGTCTAAGCTGTGCAGCCAGCGAAACTAACGGGCGAAACTATAGTGTCGCCCGGTAGTCAGCTGAGCTAATCGATAAACACGTGATCAGAGCTAGTTTCGCCTGGCCAGCGAAACTGCCAGCGAAACTAGCCCCTGATATAAATAATCTTAATAAACCCTAGTTCTCCCATTTGCCTCATTTCATACAAAACACACACACACTCCATCTTTCTCCTGGAAATCTGGTCAGCCGAGGTTCACACCGAGCCAGCGAGATCTCACCCCCGAACCATCATCCATCAAGCTTGGAGATCGAACCGTGAGTCCCAAAACCACCATTTTTATGTTTTCTATGTGTTTTACTTAAAAAGCATGACCAAACCTCCATGAAATCACTTGATCTTCTGATATGTTGCTTAGGATTGCTAGATATGTTATAAAGTCAGTAACTTTACGTGTGAAATCCATCCATGTTGAAGATTTATGCTAGATTAGGTTATTTTAGGTTAAAATGTGTTTTTGGTGATTTAATGATGAAAATGCATGTTTAAGGTGTTAAAGCTTACTGATTTATGTTGGTAAATGGTTATGAATGCTAGATAATGAAGTGTATGTAATATGGAAGCTGTTAGATTGATTTTTAGGCTGATTTATGTGTTTTTCGCGACCAGCGAAACTGTACTATTCTCTGGGCGAAACTATGTAGCGAAACTATGTATATCTCCTTCCAGCGACACTATGCAGCGAAACTGCAGTGTCGTCGGGTAAACCAACCAGACCAGTTCGAGCGAATCTACCGAGCGAAATTCCCTGAACGAAAGTTCAAACCAGTTTCGGGCGAAACTAGGCTAGCGAAACTGTGCCAACAGTTTCGAGCGAAACTAGCCTAGCGAAACTGTGTCATCGGGCATTGCCTAGCGAAAGTGCTGCCCGTGTACACAGCGAAACTGCCTAGCGAAACTAGGCTAGCGAAACTGTGACCAGAATCTAAACTTGTGCAATTTACTTGAATGTTATGCCATGACTTACATGATTATGCTATGATGATACATGTTTGCCTTCTGATGTATATGAACCCTTGTTTACGATCAACCATCGGTGTCGTGTGTCGTTATGTCGTGTCTTAGTTTAACGTGCTATGTTATGGGCTATAGTGAACGTTGTTTGAAATGAATTAGACACAAGACTAATATATAAGACCTAAATGAATTATAGGTCTTCATTAAGAAATCAATTCAAGGATAATTAAGCAAGTCTAGCCGAGCAACCAAAGGTGAGTGTCACTAACCCGCAAGATACGATCCCGTTAGGGACGGAAAGAACAACTTAAAAACAATGCTGACAAAACCTACGAGTGCTGAGCACCGGACGAATAAAGATCGACTGTTTTTCACCAAAGTGTTTATGGGAACACTTGGGGAGGGGATTCAAGTCATTGTTTACGAAAATAAAAACTGATAAATGATTTTTGGGTTCGAAGGAAACCCTAAGTGAAATGTTTTAATATGGCTAGCATAGGTTAAAGGCGTTAAACCAAATGATATCACATGATTTCTAAGGAATGTTTTGGTTAAATAAAAAGTCCTCATAATTAATTGTGCCATTAATTCGTGGAAGCGAGGGGATGTTGGGTAGATCTACTGGAGTTTGACAAACTCTGCTCCGGGGCACTGGAGGTGCACGGGGAACAATATCAGCCTATTTGACACCGTGATCCCAAGAGGAGGACACGGGGGAGGCAAAAAGAGCAGTGACGAAAGTCCGCAAATAAAAATAAACGACGGTGGAACACCGCAAAGTAAATAGTCAGCTTGGTACAATCTTCCTTAGTGCATGAAACGACGGATTAGCTACCCGCGATATCGGTTGAGCACTTTAATTCTTA
>JBCNJP010000008.1:18474259-18506555 GCA_039602395.1 Deinandra increscens subsp. villosa
CGTGGTTTCCATATCATTGGTGAGTTTAATTTTTTAAGCGAACCCAAAAATTTATCAACTTGCGTCTTTGTCCAAGACGGCTTACTTGTTGATTTAAACATGTCAGGTTGTGGCTCATCAAAAATTTGACCATTTACATCAACATACATAGCAGTTTTGTTCTTATAAGAGTGAGTGCTTGCATTCGTAGGACACTGAGCAGGAAGATGTCCCTGTTTACGACATGCGTAACACTTTCTTTGGAAAAAATTTAGTGAACTGCTATCAAGACTAAGTTCAAAAATTTGCTTTTGATTTGAAAAATTCTTTGGTTTCTGACTACGATTCTCAGCAGGAGATTCATAGTAACCAAAAGAATTACCATAAGCATATGAATAAAAGAAATCATCATAGAAATCATACCTGGGAGATGAACTTCCTGGTGAATCATTCAAACCACATGAAGAACCTCCAGAAAAATAACGACCATTCCTTGATGTATAAACATGTTGCTTCTTATGTTGTTCTTGACTTTTTTGATTTTGAACATTCTTAACAACATCCTTCTTCTTCTGTTTTTCTTATAGAACTGGCACCTGCTTAACTTCATAACCAATACCCTTACGTTTATAACTTGGAAGCTTTGACGAATCAGCTAGAGAACCAGAAGCACCTTTTTCAGTTGCTACTCTAGTAAATTTAGCTTTTATCTCCTTCAGCTTGTTATCATAAACCAAGGATTTATCAACTTTATCATCAGATGATGTCCCATAAGAACTTTCAATAACAGTCTTATCAAAGATCTTTTCATCTTCCAAAAATGATGAACCAGCATCAAACTTTGGAGCTTGTGTAATTTGTCTTTCTCCACTCTTCTTTTTCTCAGACTTGGATTTCGTCTTCTTTCCTGAACTTGGAGTTGTAAACTTGGAATAATCATAAGTTTCTTCACTTGGTTTGACTGAAGCAGATGAAAACTTGGACATATCAACCGGTGCAGGGAGTTGATGTAAATCTGCTTCCTTGCTACCTTCTTCACTTTTCTCCATCTTATACAAATAATTCAGAAATGTAGGTGAAAGATTGCAAATCTTCACTTGCCTTTGCAAATCAAGAACTTCTATTTTTAGCTCTGAAATATTCATTTCAACATCCAACAGATCTTTTTGAGAAGCGATAAACTGTTCAGACAGAATATTGTATTCATATATATATCGTCTTCTCAAATCACACTCCTCCAGAACTTCAGCTGTAACTTTTTCCCACTTCTTCTTGAAGATATCAACATCTTTTGTCAAAACATCATTTTTATCTCTTAACAGAACATTTGCATCACGTAGTTTTGAAATTTCTTCCTGAAGACTAGTAACATTGTCAGCAGCTTCAACTACAATTTTATTAGCTTTTTCATATTTTTGTTGAACATGATAACTTTTCTCGAATAATGCGTCAAAATCTTCAGCATCTTCTTTAGCTTGAGCTTTAGCATTTTCACATTCTTCAATCAACCTTTTCTTTTCTTTCAACAAATCATCATTGACTTTAGCAAAATCGGCACATTCCTTCTTTAGATTCTCCAACTCTTTTTTAACAATTTTGAGTTCTTTAGTTAGCAAACTCGCTTCTGTCAATAATGTTTCATTCGTTCTGTTTATACCAACAAAAGCTTGACACTTAGCACACTCTTCCTTTTGATCTTTGTCACGAATTCAAAATTTTCTTCCACAATTGTCTCACAAGAACTTGTTTCAGATGCAAAATCAGTTACACACTCATCACTTTGTGTAGACTTAGTAATAAAACCAGCTTCATCTCCATAGTCAACTTTTAATGAAGGATCCTATGTAAATTTCATTTTCGGCAGTAAATGCATATGCAGATTGATCAAGAAAATGTTTTCCCTAATCATATCCTGCATGAACTTGAGAAAGCAATGCTTTTTGACTTTAATTGTTTGCTGAAGTCTTAGATTGCTAAGCATTTTCACTAGAATTGTACTTATCACCTGATGCTTTTGTACATTCACGAGAAAATTGTTCAAAATTTGAACATTTAAAACATTAACTTTTGACTTATCCAATCCAAACTTACCCTCTGGATTTAAATCGTGTCTTCCAATTTTCTTCATCAATTTCTTTGCTCTACGAACCAACATAGGAAATTGTCAATTAATATCCATATGTTTAAGATTATCTGGATCTATTTGATAAAAATCTTCCTCAATCAGATCAGTATAAGGCATGCTTCCAATCAAAAGTCCATAATATGATGACATCAATGCATAAATTAATACCATATATTCATCGGCTATCTTGGCAGAAAACACACTTTGATTTGGTTGATTTGGGATTGTAAAATTACAACCTGTAGATAATCAGGATTTTCAGCCTTTCCGGAAATAAAAGCTATTATAGGTAATGAATTGAAAATACTTGGCTTCTGGGCACTAATAGTTCAATCATTTTCACCATAATATACTCCTAGATTTTGAACATAAGCATGTATTGACTTATTCACATTCATTTCCAATTCTCTTTCCTGTAACTTCTCAATCAAGTAATTAAATGATAATTTTGAATAATTTTGATCATGTGTAATCAGTTACACATAATTTTCCCTTTCTCAGGTAGTGCCTCAAGCAACTTTTCCTTCAACTCATGAGTATCCTTCTTAACATTAACCTAGTGTCATTTCACTCATTAAATAAGAAAATCATGTAGTCAGATTTGAAATACTCTCATTTGGATAGTGCTTGAAATTATCAAACTCTTTCTTTAACACCTTCTGTTTACTTTTCTAATATTGATCATTACCCTGACATCTTTTCTATAAAGCATCCCACAACTCTTTCGATGTATCATAAGTTGAAAATGATGTAACAACTCTTTGGGTAATGCCATTGTTAAAGTTCCATAAGCCTTTTTTTCAGCTTGATAAGCCTTCTTTTGATCAGATGTCAGATTTCTTTGCAAAACCGGCTTTCTATTTATAGTTGGATATTCATATGGTTCATTAACTGCTAACCATAGATCGATATCATTGGTACCCACGTATGTTTCAAATCTTTTCACCCAGCTATGATAATCTTCCAATTTTAACAATTTAGGAACTTTCTAATTTTTCCTATTTCATTATCATAGTTAAGCAGGACTTGCACCGTACTTTGCATCGCATCAAATGCTTGATAATCACTCAATCTGAAATTTGTTGAAATTTGTTGAAATTTGATTGAATGAACCAAACAAACTCTTCAATGAACGAACTAGACAAACGAACCAGATAGTCAACAACCTTGGTCAATGAACCGGTATCAACAAACCGAAAACATTAGCGAACCAGCAAAAGTGACAAACGAACCGGCGGTAACCGTCACGAAACAATGAAGGAGATCGCCTAGACAAACCAGTGACAAACGAACCAGAACTGATGAAGATATGAAGAACGAACTAGGAAACTCAATGAACGAACCAACAAATTTAAACAGCAAACTAGAAAAATCATCTGACGAACCAGAAACCCCTCAAACGTACCAAACCAAAAACTTCTTAAATCCCTCAAATTTGATGATTTTGACGTGTAATTTCCAACAGAATTGAAGAAACACACTAGAGGATCATTTAGAAAGCACTTTTAGACTATAAAAGTTTTAAATTGACCAATTATGAGTCAAAAACCCATTTATTTTGGTTCAAAATTCTCGAAAACACTCTGATTTGATCAGTAGATGAAATTAATATCTCTGATACCACTTGTAAACGTGAGGAGCGATGGATCTTCTACTGATCTAGTGAAATTGAATGGAAATCATTTACACGAAGAGTAAATAATTCTTGTTTGTATTGAGTATAAACAAACTTTCTCTAGTTCGGTACACACACAGACACACAGAAGCTCACCATTGAGTTCTCTCAGAAGTCATATCAGATGTACATGAGTTAACACTATTTTAAGTGTTGACTGCCCAACTAACCAAGCTTCCAACAAACCATTGGTTCGTTGCCCACGAACCCTTGGTTCGTGGCTTGGTTAGTTGACAACCTAACTCACATCTATCCCTAATCTAGATACACCACACGAGACACACATTTATGCTCTAACAAATTTGTACCATTAAGTGATCCTTACCAACAGTCTTAATGAAGATAGTTCTGTCAATTGCTCCTCTCTTATATCCATGATCAAGTAGATATCAGGAGAGGGTCTCATACCAGGTCATTGGTGTCTGTTTAAGACCATATAGATCTTTAATAAGTTTACACACCTTGTTTGGATGATATGGATCTTCAAACCCAGGTAATTGACAAACATAAACCTTTTCATTCAATAATCCATAAAGGAAATCACTTTTGACATCCATTTGATATACATGAAAGTTTTTTTCACTATTATACCTCTTTCATCCTTCTTATTTCTAAAAACCTATTTTGTTCCAAAAGGAGGTGGTGCATTTTCCGGTTAATTTACCAGTTCCCATCATGTTTCTTGTTGATTTGAAATAACTCATCTTCCATGGCTTCAATCTAACTGTTCTCTTTGAGTGCTTCAGTCACCTTCTTTGGTTGTACCTGAGATAAGAAGCAGGCATGTAAACAAAAATTTGCATTTGCTAACTTGCTTCTTGTAAGCACATGTGTTTCAACTTTTCCAAGCACGTTTTTTAAAGGATGAGTTTTTATCACTTTGGAATTATATTATGGTGGGAATTCATGACTGAAATTAGGCTTAGGTAAATTTATAGAAGCGAAATAACCATAAGCTCTAAATCTGGTAATTGTGAGGAAGATAGGGTTTGTTGAAGTAGTGATACAACTGGTTCAAAGATGGTTTCAAATTATTCAGTTTCACCAGCTGGAGTAGGTGAGCTCAGTTTCTCAGGTAAAAATTCAACTGAATGAGAATCTGAGTCATCACTACCAGTGGGAGCTGAAACCAAATTTTCTGTAGGGTCATCTTGATTTCCTTGATCACTTTGATAACTTGAGAATCCATGGTCATCAGATGCATCATTATGCATAATTAGATTATTTTCTCCAGCTGATTTATCTAATTCAGTTACATCTTGAGGAATAGGTGTTCCATCAGAGTTGATGTCACACCCCGGTCAATAGGTTGGATATGGACGAGATGGAATCATAGTCGTGAATACATAGATCAACTTCTAATTTATTCAAACGTTATAAGGAAACGACATATCATTTATTAGCAGCGGAAAGAGTGGTGAAATTATAAAGTCTTACATTTTAAATAAAAAGTCTTAATTTAATATTGAAAAAACATAGAGTAGTTTATTCGGGATAGGTAGGGACTATGACTCCGAAATTACAGGTCGATAGTTATAGTAAAGCCCCATTTGCATGTCTTCGATAGAATGCTCAATTACCTGAGAAATCATGAGTTTAAAAGGTCAACAAAAAGTTGGTGAGGTTCACAGGTTTATGACTCTACAAGTAAGATTATAAAACAGTTTATTGCATACTTAAATATTACATTGGTTTACCGTTATGGTTGTATGGTCTCACCTGAACCTTGTTTTCAAAAACTAATGGTTTACCCACCCATGGTATCTCGCCCGAGAGATATCAAACGAAGTAGAATAATTAACATGTACCCCAAGAAAAATACCACAGAGTCCTAATTGGAGCGACCAATCAAATCAGGGTAGGGTTGTTAACCTAAATCGATTTATTCACTAGCTATCGTTTTGTACAGAACTAATTGAAACAAACCAATAGTGGGATTCAGTTATACAAACGTTTATAACCATAATGTACCATAGTATGGGCAGTAAGAGAACAAGCAGTCATACATCTAACACGTAAGCCATAATATTTAGTAAAAGATTTATTTCTTCATGATTTCTCCCCCAAGAGTATAAAATAGTTTATAAAGAAAAGGGGTCGTGAAACTCACTTGATCAGTGGAAGTGATGAACTAAACTAGAGGATGTGCTAGCAAGTATCGTCCTAAATATAATAATAAGAGAATTGCATAAGAACAATCGTTACCCAAGTGATATCGGTCAAGTCTTGACTTATAACCCCATTTGTATTCGTATGAAAAACCCGATCGTTAGTATTTATTGTTTAATTAGATAATAAGTTTGTGGCTATGTTTACTTGAAATAGAAATAGATGTCTGGAAGGAAATAAGTTTGAATTTTAAAGCTTTTGACCATGAAGTCCGAGAAAGTAAATCTGTGCGCGCTTGTTGTTTATTCTTAGCGGACTTCAGTCTGCTCTCAGGGGACTTTAGTTTGTCCTTAGCGGACTCCAGTTTTACTTAGCGGACTACTGCCTGCTCTTAACGGACTTCAGTTATCCTTAGCGGACTTTTGTCTGCTCTTAGCGGACTTTTATTGTCCTTAGCATACTTCTGCGTTTTTTACTGGATTTCATTTATATAACTCTCTTGATGACACTTTGGACCTTCAGATTCTAAGTAACTGTTTATAACAAAAAAAATTAAGTTTAACTTAGATCTGGTCCGGATTTTATTTTATATAACTTTTGATGTTAAAATCATGTTTTTAGCTTACAAAAAATCATCTTTTTGTACCTAGGCTTTTTGAGGAAAGTTCCAATGGTTATAAACTACTTTTTTATGGTTAAGTTCCATATTAAAGTCCAAGGAATGTTTCATAAGGAATATTTGATATAAATGACATTTATACTAGATTTAGTTACAAATACTTTATGCATTTCGGGTCTTTTGTGCATTAAATTCACTAACACATTTATGTGTTAGGTTTTTGGCATCAAAATGTCCATAACAAGAATAGTCTTATGTTTATTTACCTATGATTAGTAAATTCCATGTCGAGCCTTTTATAAATTTATCCATGTCCAAGAATATATATATATATATTAACACTAGTTAAGATTTTTCATCAATTTCCATGGTTAATTATATTTACTAACACAAATGTGTTAGGACCCAAAAATCAACATAATCAAATTATAAAATGTAGGGTAACACCCATGATTTAATATGTCATTTTAACTAGTCGTTTTAACATAAATTTAGAGAGGGAGAGAGTGTTGGTTTGTGTGGTGGTGAAGGGTGTGGAGTGGAGACTTCTTATGGACTAGAATTGGGGTAATGACCAATGATCAATTACTTAACCTAATGTTCAAGTACCTAATGCCAACTAATGCTAGGATTGATTTGGCATCTAGGTTCTTTTAGTCATGTGTTAAGAAAATTTGAAAGGCAACAATTTATATATTAAAACTTATAGGTTCATTTTTGAAAACGCTGGAGCGTAGGATCAGCTTAGTTCGACATCAATTGTGTAATAGAATCGAGAACAAACGGTGTAAATAACAATGCTCAATCTCTCATTAAAATCGTAACAGATTACAGAGAGAATCAGAACAGAAAACACACAATTTCTTAACACTCGCTCAAAACTCTACTGAAAAACTAGTTACAAAGACAAAGCTACAACCTATATATAGACATCGGCCGGCCGAACTCCTACGCTTGTCCGAACCTCAGGTTCGGCCAAGGTTCGGCCGGGGTTCGGCCAGAGTTCGGCCAACAACAAACTAGGTTGCAATCTTCAAGTCTTCAACTCTTTTTCTGATCCAGCTCGTTGCTACATAATGTATCAACAAACTCCCCCTTGGCAACAACTGGACTGTTCTTTCTCAGCCTTGTACTTCAGCAGTCTCATCTTCCTTCCAGACCATCTCATGATTATGCCCGGCATAGATGTTAAACGCAAAACAAATCCTTATCACCCTCTAGAACTGCAATGCCTGCTCCATATAATCAGGATGATACAGGATTGGATTGTAATAAAGCTCACCTATATCAGCCTTGGACAGATTGATCAGCCACATCGGATCATAAATCTTCACAACTCGGTTCTGTTCTTTCAGCACAATCACAGCCTCACCAGTCTTCTCGTTATAGTACCACCACCTCAAATCCTTGATGAAATCAAGCTCCATTTTCATTAGTGGTATCTTCTTGAAGGCCAGGATTATCAGCTTCTTTCCAGTTCTTGCATGAAACCTTGTTCGAGATCGACGCCTTTTGGGGTGAGGATCCAAAAATTGAAATCCTTCACAACATTCTTTCGCAATAGTCTTCTTGAAGTAAAAACCCTTCCAATCAGTGCCATAATTGCAAAAAGGCTTTCTGGTCCGTTCACGAATATCCCAAACTGGCAGACTGCTAAAATCACTAGCACATTTGAAATACTAGATTCCGTGTTGACGCTTAATCTCATAGCACTTCAAACTGTCAGAATACATCCAGCTGATTATAGCACCTGAAGCTTGACCCTTGAATTTAACAAACGATCTTTGCTTAATTGGCTTCACAGGAGGAACATAGTTGGCATGGAACGTCTTCATAATTCATCAAATGCCCAACGTTGTTCTTGTTCCTTAACCTCTTTAGCAACCGGATCTTCAGACTTCTCTTCTTCTTTCTTCTTTAATATTTCTTCAGCCTCAGCACCTTTTTCCTTAGGAAACACTTCAAACTCATCACCAGACTGATTGTAGTTGAAATTTTAGTATAAGTCTGGATATTCTTCTTCTGTAATATCTTCTATCTCAACTTCCTCCTCAAGTATATCTTCAACATCTTCATCTGATTCTGATTCAGATGATTCATATTTCCTCGGTGCTGATTCAGAAGCTTTTCTCATTTGTTCATCATTCAGATCAAACACAGCTTGCAACTGTTCTGCCGTCAGATCACCAACAAATTCACCTTCTTTGAGTGTCTGCAACATCTGTTTGAATTCACCCAGACTCGTTGCCGCTTGAGTAGATGGAATTGAAGTAATCGGCACTGCTTCTCGAGAACTTTTCCCTTGGGAAGTAGATGTCCCAGCACCCAAACCAGTGGTTTTGGTCGGGCCTGATCCTCCACCAACATTCCCTTCAGGATTATCTTGATCGGGATCATCATTTAGATATCTCATCGGATCTTTATTACAACCCGAACTATCTCCAATCTCCCCCTGAGCTTTAAATTTCTTCATCAAGAACTTTATCTGCTCATCCATTTTGAGAAGCAATTTGCTCTGAGTCTGACTTGATCTGCTCAACTGCAGGATCTCTTGATCTTTCGCTAAGTCACGACTCTGCAAGTTTGCGATCTGTTGACTTTAAGATTGATTTTGAGCTCTTAATTCATGATTACTTGTCCGAAGCTCAGTAATCATCCTCTCTTGCTCCTCAGTCTTAGTCTTCAACACATCAATCTGAGACTGTTGATCGCTTAACACACTCTGAAGAATACTGGCTTGTGAATATGACACAGAACCTTGTTTAAAGTTGAAATTAACCTCTGGTGTCGAATGTGAAAAAGCTGCAGCGGATGTTGCTGTCGAGAACATCGGAGTTGTGGGAGTTGAACCCATCGGCTGATTCACAAACTGTGCACCAAGACTTGCTGAAGGTGCTGTGCTAATAGTTGTTGATCTGTTGGCATTCATGATATCTTGCAAGAAGTCAAACTGAACATCAGACACCAAAATCTGAACAATTGTAGACACATCTGGCTAAGACTTTGTTGGACTGGTCGATGAAGATACACCGGAACGAGGCTTTAGAATACACTGTGACGCTTTCTGCCTTTTACCTCTTCCACCAGCAATCGACTTCTTCCTCTTTTGTAAAGAACCAGGCGCTTTCTGCTTTCCTTTGCCATGAACTACTTCGGCGTCAAGAGCATAATCTTCATTGGACACAGATGAGGCTACAATGTCGTACACCCGATCCTTGTAGCGATCGTTGCTCTTGTTTAGACTGATTCAGTACGCGAAGTGTTCATCGCTACCTTTTCTGAGCCTCACATATTTACAGTTGATCAAGACACGCACAAACGGATTGTTTGTGTCAGACAAGTCTTCGGAGTCAGCCCCAACATTCATAAACTCTTCATCATCATCAGATTCATCTTCCAGGGTATTCACCGCAAGTGTCTCAGTCACACTGACAGCTACAGGAACTTCTTGTGCTGAGACCACCGGTTCAGAAATTGGTGGTTGAGAGACAATAGGTTCAGGCACTGGATTTACTGGTTCCTGTACTACTGGATTTTGTCTTTTAGGTCTTTTCACCCTTCCTTGTTGTGGAATTTGATTTTGTTCCACGATCCAGCTATAATCAAGTTCCTCTTAATCACTACCTTCTTCATAACGAGGTGCACCCTGTGCTGGTGCCACGTATTCAGCATTCACTAAATGACCAATCAGGCACTTCAATTTCGGCTGAAATTTTGGAGCCTTCTTTTGATAAGACGCCAAAGCAACCACACTCGCTTCTGTCATGTGTTTCAGTTCCATCCTCTGTGTTTCAAGCTTCACCAAATCAGGATACCGGTCATTAAAGATCATCTGAAGAAATCTTGGATAGATAGCTGCTTTCTTTTGCCTTTGAGTTAGGTTATCTCTCATGTAATGAAATATTAACTCAGCAACATTATACGGTCGGTTCATCACCAAAGCATTCATCAGAGACAGCATTGTTTGTTGAACTTCATCGTGCCCGGATATTCTGTGCCCCAGACATACCAACAACACATGCGCCAAGTATTTGTATGGAACACTCAGCGAAGATTTGTAGACCCATTCTTTACTTGGATCATCGGTATACCAAATTCGCTTCAGAAACGCCACGTTATCTTCAGGAGAAAATTCTAAAGGTGCAGTTGTTGTATCAGTTTCCAACTTCAAAACCCTGCGAATATCCGCTTCAGTGACTTCAACTGGTCGACCCTGAACGGTTGCAACAATTCTGATTGGAGCATCAGTGATCGTTCGCCCAGTACTCCAGAACTCCAGAATAATATCACGATATACATCACAAGCTTGAGTGATAGCATATGAATCCTTGATCGCTTCAGAAACTCAAAAATCCCGGATCCGCCAAATTTATCAAGCTTGCCTCGTGCAACACCAATATGTGCACAGATGTTGTGTTTGTCACTGATCTATAGTTCGTTTGCCATATCTGAAAACACATAAGATAAAACATTCATTAAATTCAATGTTAGTAACAGATATAATCACCGATTTCGTCAGTTTCGTTGTCATTTGCTTAAACGAAAAACTTCTTGATAAAAAATGTTAACCCGCCGAACTCCGTCCGGGCCTCGTCCGAACCCCAAGTTCGGAGTGTCCGAACTCCAAGTTCGGAGCTTGACGAACTCCGAAGAGTTTGAATTTCAAAATCAGTGAAATCAACCAACAAAAATTTACACCCTTAGTCGGTTTTTGATTACAAACACATAGGAACCAATTTTATCTTCTAAAAACAAATTTTAAGTGGTCTACTTTTAGATCTAGAAACTTGAAACAGTCAGAATGGTTTTTCGAACAAAAATCCTACAACCAGTGATTAAAAACAGAATCTAACCACACCATCGTACTCGGAATCATTAAACCTACGTAGAACAAGTCTCTAAATGTCAAAGGTAAATCGAAAGTTTGAAATTTGGGCTGCAGTTCGGTGCAAGTTCAGAGTAAAAAGAGAAATATGACCTCCAAACCTCACGTTTGGACTATTTATAGCCTCGAGACGTTCGGACCTCCGAACGCCCTCCGAACTCCTCTTTCGGACCAACAGTCCCACCGAACTCTCTCCGAACCTTACCTTCGGTGCCTCCAAACCTTGTCCGAATTTGGACTTCGGACCCTCCGAACTCGTGGTTCGGACGTCCGAACTTCAGGTTTGGACTCTTTTAAAAAATTCAAATTAAACCCGTGATTTTGATGAATCTTCAAATTGAACCCTGAAAGCCTAAAATTTGTCAATTTACTTCAAACTTTGTTCAATTCAATGATGAGTTTTATGAAAACATATCTGTTTGGTTGTTTCCGGCATAAATTTGAATTTTTCACTAACGATTGATCGAAAATAAAGTAGAATCAAAATCTTTTTAAATTTTTATAAAATTTTCAAACACACCAAAAATCTTTTTTAATTTTTACAAAATTATACTAAAACACGCCTAAAATCTTTTTGTAATTTTCAGATATTCAAGCAATAAACCAAACAGAAATGAAATAACCGAATTAAGGACTAATATAACTTAAATGTTTTTGCGAGAAAGATCCAGACACGAGATCATATCAGCTAATGTGCATCAGGCACACTTCAATTTCATTTTTAATTAGCATGTAAGTCAAGTTGGCAGTAAATACAACATTTTAATTTATTTTAGTTTGGGCAAATCAATTTTTATAGCTTTCTGATATGTTAAAGTATGATTTAGTATGCATTGATAATATGATAGCCCACACAATTAGAAATACCGGTAATCTGGCTTATTCTATTTTTGTATTTTTCACAGAATCTGATTTCCACCGAGATTTATCGTCCATGGTGTTTCATGCAAAAATAAAGCAGAACCCTAAACAAACAACAATCAGGTCGGTCGGTAGGCACCCAGAGAAAGTCCGATTTTTTAGGAAAAAAAAAATAGAAAATAAAGCAAAAATTCTATAACCCAACAACAATCAGGTCGGTGCTCCCGCACACGCAGAGAAAGTCCGATTAGTTATACGAAACACCAAAGAAAATAAGCAGAACGTCAAACAAACACCAATCAGGTCGATCTTTCGATACACAGAAAAAGGCCGATCGTTTGACAAAATAAAGAAAATCAAACAAGTTTAATTCTCTGCAAAATGAAAGCATGCATACACCAGAACATCTCTTATTCTGTTTTTGCTTTTTCATTTTATTTAATGCCAAGATGACACAGCATCCTTCATGATGTGCCTCACACTTAATCAAGCAGATTTTTATGTTTATATCATACTAGCATATATCAGATTTGCCCTTACACATTTAACTAACCAAACAAGTACCTACAGCCTATTTTTTTACTTTATCCGTGGTTGATAACACACACCGATGTAATATCACTTCTCGCTTAGTCCGATCAATTTCTCAAATTTTTTATTTTTCCAAGTTTTTTTTATGCTTTTTGCATTTTTCCATTTTTTTATATTTTCTGATTTTCTCCCACTAAAAAACAAAAAACTCTATTTTTGGATTTTTGATAACAAGAAAAGAAAAACAGACAACAAAAGTAAAAATGATCAACCAAAAGCTACTCAATAGGTAACTTTTGTATGCCGTTGATCTGCAAAAGATAACGAAAGCGGGTTTTGTCAAATGCTTTCGTAAAAGATCCGCTTTTTGAAAGTCGGTATGGATCTTTTGCAGATCAATCAAGTGTTTTTCAAAACAATCACATATGAAGTGATATCGGATGTCAATATGTTTTGTTTAAGAGTGGTGAACGGGGTTTTTAGTTATGCATATGGTAGTCGAGTTATCTATATATATGGGAGTAGTAAGAAACTTCAAACCGGAATCCCGCATCTGCTGTTGTATCCATAAAACCTCAGAACAGCAACTCGCAGCTGCTATATATTCAGCTTCAGCCGTGGATGTAGCAACGGAAGTCTTCTTCTTACACTGCCATGATACTAACCGGTCGCCTAGAAACTGACATCCGGCCGTGGTTGACTTAAAGTTGATCTTGCAACCGCCGTAGTCTGAATCCGTATAGGCCGATAGGTCAAACTTATCATCATGAGGATACCAGATCCCGAGATCTGAGTTACCCTTCAGATAAGCTAGAATCCTCTTGACTGCTTCCATGTAAGAAACCCGAGGTGCTGCTTGGTACCTGGCACACAAACATACAACAAACATAATATCAGGTCGATTAGCTATAAGATACATCAATGAACCTATCATAGTCCTATACCGAGTGACATCTACTATTTCACCCTCTTCGTCAGGACAAAGACAATGCGACAACCGAACTGGAGTTCCGGGAATGCGAACATCTTCAATTTTGAATCGACTCTGAACATATTTCACATACTTCGTCTGATGTATGAAGATTCCCTTGTCTGATTGCTGAACTTGTAAGCCCTAGAAGAACGACATCTCCCCCATTGAACTCATCTCGAACCTAGTTTGCATCAATTTCTCGAAATCCTTCGATAATTTTCGTTTGAGTTCCCAAAAATAATATCATCCACATAAATTTGTACCAATAGCAGATCCTCCCCCGTTTTTTTACAAACTAATGTACAATCAACCAACCCACGCTTGAATCCATTGTCGAGTAGATAAGTGGACAACGTCTCATACCAAGCTCGAGGAGCCTGATGAAGACCATAAAGTACCTTGTCCAGCTTATATACCTTCTCTGGATAATCAGGATCGAAGAATCCCGTAGGTTGCTTGACGAACACTTCTTCCTTGACTTTGTCGTATAAAAATGCACTCATAACATCCATATGGAAGACCTTGATTCCACGATGTGCAGCATATGCCAAAATGATTCATATAGCTTCGATTCTGGCAACCGGTGCATACACCTCGTTAAAGTCGATTCCTTCTTCCTGAGAAAACCCTTGCATAACCAAACGGGCTTTGTTACGGACTATCACTCCGCGATCATCTCTTTTGCATTTATAAACCCACCGTGTTCCGCACGGTTCTTTGCTTCCAGCTGGTAAATCGACAAGGTGCCACACTCCCAACTTTTGAAATTGTAGCAACTCCTCTTGCATTGCCTCCACCCACGAGCCATCAAGCAAAGCTTCCTTAACAGCTTTAGGCTCGAACTGGGATAGAAAGCATGAATGGAATACTTCGTCCTAAATTCTAGATTCCAAAATTGTTAATAATGCACTGCTCTCTATTTGATGTCTCGTGCACACTCCTTCACTTAAATCACCAATAATGTTATCTTGCGGATGAATGGTGTTTATCCGGAGTGTCTGATGAATTGGAACAAGAACCGTTTCAACCATTCCAGGAATATGATCTTCCTCAATCACCACATTATCAGTCGAATTAACCGTAGCATCGTCAGTAGTCGCTTCAACTTGTGGATCAGATTGTTGAACTGGAATCTCAACCTGATGTGACACGGCTTCATGAATTCGTTATCATCATCAGAAGACATATCGTCAGCCATAATTGTCGAATCTTTGATGTTTCTGTCAAGTAATTATCAGCAACAGGCACTTCCGGAGTCGGCAGAGTCTCAATATTCAGAACCGAAGTATTGTCTTGAAGATCAATATAAACTCGAGTAAGCTGATCATCAAACATTTCTGGTGTCGATTCAAGATTTTCAAAGATAGATTTGTAGTCGAACATCCAGTCCGGTCCAACATCTATGGGCGGTAGAGTGTATGATTGAAAATCAACATGTAAGTATTCTTCCACAGTACCAGTCTGCTTGTTGAATACCCGTTTCTTCAGATGTGAGTAACCAACAAACAAGCCTTCAAATACTTTTTCGTCAAACTTGCCCGGAGACTTTAACACGGTACATGGACACCCAAAAGGCTCCAAATAACTGAGATTCGGCTTATGATTCTTGAAAAGTTCATAACATGTCTTCCCTATTCGTTTAAGCGTAAGCACTCGGTTAAGCACATAACATGCCATGTTGACCGCTTCCGTCCAGAAATGAACTGGCAATTGAGCATCAGCCAACATTGTTCGTGCTGTTTCAATGATTGTACGATTCTTTCTTTCTGCCACGCCGTTTTGCTGAGGAGTGTATGGCGTACAGAGTTCATGTACGATGCCTTTCTCCATACAAAAAGTCTTCACGGCAGAATTCTTAAGCTCCGTGCCATTGTCATTGCGAATCCTTCGTACCTTCAACTTATATAATGACTCAAGAGTAGTAATCAAGTTGATAAGGATTCTAGAAGCTTCATCTTTAGAGACCAGAAAATCAACCCATGAGTATCTTGAATATTAATCGGTTACCACAAGACATACCAATTCCCAGAAATACTTTTACGACTCACAGGACCAAATAGATTCATGTGAAGTAATTCCAACCGGACTTCAATGAAATTATACTTCTTCAGTGGATGTGATTTTCTCTTCTGTTTTCCCTTCTTCCAACTCACACACACATCAACGAATACAAACACTACTACAAAAATGGCCTTTCTTGACGCTTTTTGCGCGTCAAGAAAAGGGCCCAAGATGACGCACGAACAATGACGCAAATTTTATGACGCGCAAAGCGTGTCATAAAAAGCGTGTCAAGGAAGCCCCCGTCATAAATATGCTTATGACACGCATAAATGCGCGTCATTAATTAAAAAAAAAAATTTTAAAAAAAAATTTGTAGATTCACTAATTTCCACATTAATGACAATCAACCTCCAAATCAAAATACAATACACTTGTAGCAAAATAATACATTTCATATATAGAGCAAACATTAAAAATGTAACATTAGTTTACATTTCACTAACTACATGTAACCTTAGCTTCTTTCATCTCCATACTTTGATTATCAAGCCCATCTACAAAAAGGAAAAAGGATGGTTAAAAGCAGGAAAGGAAAAACAGCAGAAGCAGGAAGGGAAAAACTTGCATTATCAAGGCCATATACATTGCACTACTACATGGTTAATTATAGTTGAATTACAGTTGAATCGATCTAATTACAGTTGAATCGATCTAATAATCCAGCTGATTTCCGCATGATGCATCTGCTTTGTGACAGGTTAAGTTTTCAGGTATTAGTTGGACAAATGATAATAAAGGTTTCTTTTACAACTGTTACCTAGCTACAAAGTAAGTGCACATAACATCTGATATTGTTTCTAAATTAACATGCTCCAGAGATAACTATTCAGTTTTTCTTAAAAAGGCCACCTACCTATTGAAAATTTCAAACAGGGGAGTTCCAGGAGATGTAGAAACCAACTGTCTATAATAAACAATTATAGCCGCCGACATTCATAAATATTATGAGAACCAAATGCAAAAAGATATGGTCTTGCGCTTTTCAATCCTTATATGATACCTTGGGTTATAACTTTTGCCAATAAATCTGCCTACATCGGGTGTTATGCGTATGAGTCTCCCTAACGGGTCATAGAATCTTTTGAGTAGCCTACCCACCAACCAACCTGGAAATATTAGTACATGTATTGGTTTTGAGACTTAGAGTTTGAACCAATGGTGATTTTCCCCTATGATAGTTCAATCAGCACATCATCAAATCTAATATGACCCATTTATCCATAAACAATATCAAGAATGTTATTGCTTCTGTGATAATTCAATCAGCACATCATCAAATCTAATATGACCCATTTATCCATAAACAATATCAAGAATGTTATTTAGCAATCAAATAGACAAGCCGACAATCGGATGAAACACTCGATTCCATTCTGGTGCATGTGTATATGAAGTATATTACTCATGTGTTCAAAACAATGTTGGACAAAAATGTGTTGCATTTCAATGTTCTCCTAACAGTACGATGAATGAGGGAAAAAGAACCGTATGTACCTGTCACAATGGCAATATCTTGAAGCAAAGACTTTCTCCTCTCACCAAACACCAAAGCCAAATGATATACCTCATGTAAAATGACTGAATATTTCCCTACAAGAAACTGAAATATGATATACCTCAAGGTTGGAAACTCAGATGATCCAGTTGCTTCATTTCCATTTTCTTCATTATTTGCATATGATGATGACCTACTACTCTGTGTTTGTGGGTTTGCTAAAATAGGTGCTGGTGCATCAGACTTCTGTAGAATTACTGCCTCAAGATGCTGAAAGATAGTAATCAAGTCTGAGCATCAATAAAGTATGAAATTTCAAGATAACTTAATGCAAAAAAGGTAATATCTATGAAATCTTAATCAAAATGATCAACCACACAGATAACTTACCAATAATTCATGGTAAGTTGCATAGTACTGTGGATACCTTGCCCTTGCCCCTCCAAAATCCTCTTGCCAGGTATCCATTAGAATTAAGATCTTCTCCTTTACATGAAAATCAGGCTACAATTCACCAGATGATAGATTATATCATGAAGCACATCTCCCTCAGCTACATGCATATGGACAAAATCCCTGCAGTTCTTCATAATTGTTTCCAATTCTAGAAACCAAAATACACTATATACTAACTGTAACGAAATTCATCTAAAATAGCCTTTAAAACGAAGGTTAAGAAATCAAAATCTGACCTCAATTTCAAGTATAACTTTCAGATTCTCAACCTGTTGATTTAGGTAACGTTTTTGTTAAATCTGAAGCAAGCGAAAGAAAAACTTTCTAGGGTTTGAGCAGATCTTATTTGAGCGGCGAATCGAGGAAACGATTCGAAGTGGATTACAATTTCTTCAATGTCGGACTGATGAAATTACCGACTGATTTGCGGGATTTGCGTTCAGAAATGCCAGATTAGCGGGTCGAGACTCGTAGAAACGCTAGTCGTTTGCACAGAAGACTAATTAGACGAAGATGAATCCGGTGAGGAACCGACTTGTTTGGTTGATTTCTGGATGCAAGACGCCATTCGTGAAATCATCGCCGCAGATGAATCCGGTGATTTCTGGATGCAATTTCGTAGAATTAGGGCATATTCGAAGAAGATTGAATATGGTTGCTCCACTTCATCACAGAAGAAAGATTCGGCATATTCGAGAGGATCTGATAGTGAGATGGATAGAAGAAGCTAATGGATCTTCGAGGTGAGCTTCTCCAGCTCTAATCTGAGTGAAAATTAGGGAAAAGGTGATAAAAGTAGGAGGTTGTGGAACTTTAAGAGCGCCATGGATACGAAGCAGAAGGAGAGGAGGCTATGGATTTGAGATGAAGTTGAATCCACAGAAAAATGAGCGGTTAGGGCTTTGAAAATGGAGAGACTAAGTTGTCACACCCTCAATTTCCACTAACGGAGTTTTACCGTGTGGGGTGTGAACCAGACCAGGACCCGAGTCATTAGTTACATCAAACATAAGTTAAAGGTTCAAATTGTAAATATATTTCCAAACGGGAAATATCAAACCAGAGTTAAAGTTTAGCGGAAGCTCATAAAAGTCAAGTTGCGCAAGCAAGCGCCCGATGAGTAAATACCAGCTCAAGTTGAAAAGATTTGAAAACCAATTCCCAAAATAAAAGGTTTTAGACAACGTACGTGCCCAAAAATCAGATTCTCCTAGCGTCCTGCAAAAGCATGCATAAGAGCAAGTGTCAACTAATGTTGGTGGGTTCACATAAGTACATAAGTATAACTAGTATAGTTATGCAGTACGAATACAACAGTTTTTATTCGTATGTAAGCATGTATATTAACAGTACAATCCATATCGTAGGTAGCGAGCCTAAGTTCATGTCACTAAAACGTTCGCAACCGAAGCTGACCAATTAGTTGTAGGAATAATTCCTTACGTGGTTTGCCTTCCCCGTGTCTACTCGATCACGGTAAGTTTAGGCTGACATTGTCCTCAGTCCGACCGCCAGTCGGGTGGTGCATCTCGTGCCCGCTGAGTGGGGTTTGTCAGACCCCAGTAGTACTACCCAATATCCCCTCGCTATTTGCTACTAACGGTTCGATAAGTAAGGACTTTTAAAGATAAAGCATTTTACGTGAACATGTGATATATACTGGATTTCTACTTTAATCATACATAAAAGTTGTTGTGTTATCACCCTAACCCGGGTGTAATGTGTTTGCATGTGTTATCGTCCAAACCCGGACGTAACGTAAAAGGATGTGTAACTCACCTTAGGGTGCGCTGCTACAATTTAGCAAAACTTCGAGCCGTGCGTAACTACCGAGCACCTATAGATTTTGCATACGTAAGTGTGTGTCCGCACATGAGTCACATAGCCTAGACGACGGTATTAAATCAAGTAATTCCAAATATGACGTAGGTGATATAATTTAAAAACGGGATAACAATCGTTTGTTATGAAATGAGTCGGAGACGACATTTAGACAAGAATCGTTTTACTCACGAATCAAGTTGATGACGACATCGAAAGGATAAAAGTTTACCCAAGAGCGAAAAAAAGATAAATATCATGTTTTACAAAACCGGGTAGTCGAAATGCATCTTTATGTATGTAGATAGATATATCTATAAATATGTAGATGTGTGTGTATATATATATATATATGTTTTTTTTTATAAATATAAGGGTTGATAAAACGTTCGTTTTATATGTCCAAATAAGTTCATTTATATATTTTCTCAAATAGGTACTCGTTGAAATCTTTATTATCAAATAATCAACATTTTTATATAATAACCAGATTATATATTTTGACGAGTGAAAACGAAAGTAACGATATTTTCGAGGTTTTCTACGGGTCCAAAATAACATAGTGAATGAGTGGTGATAGGTTTCGGGCCATACAAGTTCATAAAACAACTAATAAAAATAAAATTAGTGAAACTGGAGGTCACAAGGGTCGAACCTGTGACCTCCCAAACACCCAGCAGCGACCTAACCACTGGGCTAGGGGCTTGGTATGTTAACTGGATCGCGATCTATAAGTTTTGTTCTTTCAGCGGCAGGGAAATAGGGTTAGGGAAAATAAATAAAAATTTTTGGGGCCTGGGAGATTCGAACCGGGGACCTCCCAGTCTACATGACGCGCGCCGACCAACTGGGCTAAAGGCTCAATCGCGATAAGTAGCAGTACCATGTATATATATATCGTCCTGAACCGACCCCCCTTTCTTCCCCAAAACTCCGGTGGCCGGAGTTTTGTTCCGGTCACCGGAAAATCGCGAAACCCGGAATTAACTCACTAGAATCATGCGACTAACAAACAGAAACAGTTACCTTGAATCGGAAACAGAAAAAGGCGGGTTTTTAAAGCCGAAATAGAAACCGAAAATCTCGACTCCGACGCTTGACGTTGCTCCGTTCTCCAAATCGATGCTACAGGGTTACTCGGCAGGAGGAGGCGACCAAGGTGATGTGAAAATGGTGATGAAACAGTGCCCTCTTGGTCGGGATTGTGAGTTCGCCGGAAAACTTCTTGGAACGAAAAAAAACGAGAGCGAGAGTTTGAGAGAGTAACAAATGATTTGAGAAAACGATTTGTGGTTTCAAAGTAATGATCACCGAGCGTAACTGGTGAGGAGTTAAGTCAGAAATCAAGTCGAGGCGGTTACGGTTCCGGCGATCAATCGGGTTCATACGTTACCCAGATTCTTCAATTTCAAGTTTGATAGTTTGGCAAAATTAGTCCCTACAATATTACACATCAAGGGCCAAGTTTGGATAATTACAGAATGGGTCCCTGAATGTTTGTGTAACCAAAATAACTTTTAGAAGATGACAGAAATAGCCCCTTAGGTTTATAAAGGAATAACAAGACTAACGGAGGGTAATGGAAAATGTAAACGATGGCCAAACGAGTGTATGCATCTCAACACGCCATATCGTGTAATGTTTATAAGAAGTATTAACTTTAAACAACCACATAAAATCATAGATTTCAATCTCTAATTATCCGTTTAAGTTCACATAAAATCATAGTTATAAATCCATAACTATATTTTTTTTAAGTTCGTATAAAATTATAGAAACGTTCGTGCGATTACGCGACACATCGTCACATAAAATCATTAAACGACGTGCGTATATATATACATATATACCCCGTGAAAATAATAAATATAATTGCCACATAAAATGACAAAACATTTTCGTTAAAATCATAAAATACAATTTATATAAAATTATAAATTATATCCATTCAAGTTGGTCAACCGACGTCTAGACTCATGTGCAATGCTCGTGTAACTATTCTAGTTAACAGAAGTAACGGACGTTATTGAAATATAACACAAGTTATTAACGGGTTTAACGTGGGAAATTGCCGGTTGTCACATAAGTAATCTAGGTGTATAGTGTATAGCAGCGGGAAATTGAAATTTTGGGGAAAAAATTAGGGGGGGGGGGGAATATAAAAACGACACTTTTTAGATGACGCGCATCCTATAAGTGTACTCCGTGTTTTTTTTTTAAATTTTGACAGGAATTTTATGACGCCCAAAAATATGCGTCGTGTAGTCTTAGGATTTTACAATTCTTGACAGTTTTTTTTTATGACACTCGTTTTTGTGTGTCATTAAAAACTGCGTGTCATCGTTTGCGCGTCAAGAAAGACCCTATTTCTAGTAGTGAAACTGCTGTTTCGGAACCCCTTAAACAAGGTTCCTACGCATCAACTCGTTCATCTTGCGGTAATGGATGTGACCCATGCGACGATGCCATAGAATGGAATCTCTCTCTGAAGCTTTCGATAAGAAACATTGACCCACAACAGTTGCTTTGGCTGAATTCATGTTGAGCATATACAAATTCGAAAAACGAGGTGCTCGCATCACAACAAATTCATCTGGAATCTTGTAATCAGGCTTCATATCACACATTCACTCCCCGTGAAAGCAGTTGTGTATTGCTTGTCATAGATCTGGGAGACGCTAAGAAGATTGTACTCCAATATTCTTTGACATACTCAACTTTCTCGAATGTGACTGCACCGTTCGACAATTTACCGATGTCGTTGACTTGACCTCCCTTTTTCCAGCAAATGTAACTTTACCTCCATCGAAGTACTTCACATCATGCAACAAAGAGATATCACCAGTCATGTGCCGAGAAGCTCAGCTATCAACAACCCAAATGTTGTTCATGAGTTGTCACGAAGATCTCTGCATAAATTAAAACAGAAGATTAGTTTCGGGACGTACCCAAGCTAGAAGCTTTGGGTCGACCGTCATCTTCCACAAGATCATCACCAGCCATGGAAGAACCCTTGGGTTTCCATGCATCAATTGAAGAGCCTTTGGATCCAGAAGTAGAGTTTTCAAGAATTGATTTGACTTTTCCAGACTCATTTTCTGATTTCTTTCCAGTTTTATGTTTTTGAAATTCAGATGACTCATCATAAAAATGAACTCTACCCTTATAATCCACAAATCTGACATTCTTTTTGGAAACAGGTGTTTCAGTGTGATATCCTTCAGATATTTCATCAGATTTTTCTGCATCAGACTTGTCAGATTTGGGCTTCTTCAATGGACAAGTCCGATATGTATGACCACGATTTTTGCATCTAAAACATTTTCGTTTATCAATCACAGCTTTTTCAATCGTGTCACCATCCACATCGGACTCAACAACAGGTTTTTGTTTTTTGTCTTGGGTTTCAAACCCTTTCGGTTAGACACACGATGATTTCCAGAATCATCATTACATCCAGACTCATAACCTGTTACCCTCTTCTGGAACATCGCCATGGTACATAAATTGACTTCTAACATGTGGATTTCTAGAATAAAATGATCCTCATAATTCTGATATCTGTCTCTCCTCCCACCAAATCTTGGACCAAGATCATTTTGACAACCATGATCAACCCACTTTGGACCCATTCCAAAAATAGGTTGATTTGGTCCACCACCAAACTCATCATAAAAACCCTCATCATTGTAAAATTGTGACCTTTTGACATAAGGACTTGGTTTTCTGAAATTTGATTGCATTTGTTTGTGAAAGACTCTTGGTGGTGATTGAAAAGTTGATTTAATTGGTTTCTTGTTCACAGATTTTTTAATAGACTTTTGCATCCTGTTAACCAACCAAGATTCAGAATCAGAGTCAAGTGTGTCCATTACTTTGATACTATCATTCCCCTTCTTAAAGGGCACACTCCTCACCTTAGGATCATATTCAGGATCATACTTTCCCGAAAAGATTTTATCTATTAAATTGCGATTGACCATATCCAAAGGAAAATCTTTATCGCTATAGATCTTATCAGAACCTTTTAAGCGATAGGTCACCCAATTTTCAGATGTGTTAAATTTGGTTTTCGGAGTGGAATTTCCAGCCTTGGCCTTTTCAGGTTTTGAAACCTTAGAGGTTGAACCTTGTTCAAAAGATTTTATTTTGGCTGGAGGCACAAACCCAACTCCACCATGTTTAACCTTTTTACCTGCGACAGACTTGCTTCTAGCAATCCGTTTCTGTTCAAACTCACTCAGTTTCGTCAGCTCAGATTTAATGGTCGAAAAATCATGTTTTAAAATCAAATTTTGATAATCTGGCTTAGAAACATTTGAACAAGTGGGTTTGGAACATTCAGCTTCCGTTTCAGATACAAGATCATCAATTTTATCAAGGTCTGAGACATCATAAAATAATTCATCAACCGTCGAATCCAAGATAGATTTTCTAGTTGAATTTTTATCAAACTTCGAATTAATTGATTGACGATTACTCTGCTTGTCATGAGAAGAAACTTCCACTTTGTCCTCAGATGAAGGACCATTGGTTATAAAGACAGGAAGGGAAACTTGGCTCAGTTTACCATAATTATTTTCCTTTTCAGACTTGTAAAGAAAGTTGGTAAATGATGATGAAACTTGAACAAAATCAATCTTTTGTTTTAGTTCAAAAATCTCAATTTTTAGATCTGCAACAAGTTTTTGACTATCAGCCAAGTCCTTTTGTGCGGACACAAGCTGTTCAGATTGGTCTGAAAAATCAAATTTTTGTAAACGTAACTGCTCATGAACCGACAACAACTCCTTAGTAGTTCCTTCCCATATTTCCTTATAGATATTCTTATCAGCTCTTGCTACCGATAAAAGATCATTTAGTTTTGTCTTTTCATCTAAGAGCGTACTCTTAGCGGTAGTAAATTCATCACAAGATTTGCACATCGGAGGATAAGAAACTACCTTAGAAGTATCGGCCCTAAGAGCAACCGATTCTGTGATGTTGTTTCTTTTTAACGTACCAACCTCCTGCTTCAGACCTTTGTTTTCATCAGTCAATTTCTGCATTTCTTTTTTGTAGTGCAATCATCTTGTCAGCAATCTCCACAGCCTTTTGCTGAGCCCTCTCATATTGTTGCTTTAATGGAAGACTCTTTTGATATAAGTTCTCAAAATCATTGGCTATGTCAAGTGCTTCAGCTTTCGCGGCTTCACATTCACGGATCAGTGCTTCCTTCTCCTCAGTTAGAACTTGAACTTGCTTCTCCAACAAGAGAACATCATCTGATTCAACTTGGTCAGACAAGCTTGCCATGAATGCAATTTTTTCTTTAGGAAACGATTGATGATCATTCTTTGAATCCGATACACTTGCTTCATCATTGACTCTAACATTAACTCCATCAATTGCTTCACCATGAATTTCATCTCCATCTTGAGTGGATTCCTCATGGTGTCTTCATCCTGCACATGTGTCACAATCAATGCAGATGAATCAGCAAATTGATTACCCTAGTTACAAGTTTTGTCTTCTTGAGACACTAGGGCTTTTATTGTTTCAGAATTAGGTTTAGAGTTTGAAGAACTCCCTGAGTTTGATGCATTGTTGATTCCAGAAACAGTAGACTTAGGAGTAAACTTTTGGTATTCTTGCTTCTTAGGTTGAGAGCATTCCCGAGCGAAGTGTCCGAAATTTGAACAATTATAACACCTCACATTTGACTTGTTAAAACCAGTTCTCCCTCCAGAATTCAGGTCTTTTCTACCAGTTTTCTTCATAAATGTCTTCACCCTTCTTGCAAGCATGGCAAACTGTCAGTTAATATCCATCAGCTCCAAGTCATCCGGATCAACCTGATCATAATCCTCCTCAGTCAGTTCTACATTACTTACCTTCTCAGTTATAACCCCATAATACGATGATACCAACGCAGATACAAGAGCCATATAGTCTTCCGTCGTTGTAACCGACATGGCCATCTTGCTAGTATTCATCAGGTTACTTGCTGGAATCGAGACGTTACACCCTCCAGAACTATAATTGTATTCATAACTATTCGCACCCATTCTATTTCCTGAGTTAGACACATTTCACAGGTAAATTTCCAGCTACGAAGGCCGTTGCTGGTGTAGAACTTGTCACTTTACCCAATTTACCCGAAACTGTTGCCGCGTTTAAACCATAGTACACATCAGGATTCTGGACTTCTGCAGGTGTTGTATTCACATTTTTCATCTCTAAGTCTCTTGCTTGCAGCTTACCCAACAATTTCACAAATGTCAAAGCTGGATAATCTTTATCAGTCATAATCATTAACACATATGATTCCCACTTTGATGGCAAACCCTCAAGTAATTTTTCCTTAAGTTTCTCATCATCCTTCTTGATATGCACATTATCCATCTCAGATAACAAATGGCAATACCTTGAAATTAATTCAGGAACGCCTTCACCATCAAAATGTTTGAAATTATCAAACTCCTTGTTCAGAACTTTCTTTTTACTCTTCTTGTATTAGTCGTTACCTTCACACCGTTCTTTCAATGTCGTCCACAATTCATCAGAATATTTACAACTCTTAAACTGGTGTAGCAACTCCTTAGGAAGTGCTTGAGTTAAAAGACCATATGCTTTTTGTTCACTTGTGTAATCAGTCTTTTGATCAACATCCAGGTTTCTTTGCATTATAGGCACATTGTTTACTCCAACAAGATACACGTATGGTGCATCCAAAGAAATCCATAAGTCCAGATCGGTCGTTCCAATATAAGCTTCGAACCTTTTCTTCCAATTTGCATAATCTTCAAACTTGATAAGTTTGGGAACTTTCTGGGTAGTCCCAATTTCATTGTCGTAGTTCAATAAATTCTGCATTTGAGACTGAATCGCAGCAAACGCTTGATAATCCGACATCTTGAAAAATTTCAAGTTTCTGATTGGTCCGAAAGTGCTCCGAACTTGTATAGTAACTCCGAACGTGCTCCGAACTCAACAACACAGTCCGAACTTCCTCCGAACTCTCAGGTTTCCTTGAAACACAGTCAAACCTTCGAACTCTCACCGATATACCTCTGAACCCTTACCGATATACCTCTGAACTCTCACCGAAGTAGAAATCTCACTGAACTCCCTCCGAGTGAGCTCCGAACTCTCAACGAACGTGAAAGATGACCGAACTTCACTCCGAACTTCGGGATCGGAGCAGTTACACCGAACTAAAGGTTCGGCCGAACGAGAACATTTTGGAAATTTTGAATCTCACAGAAAAACTCAACCTTTCGAGCTCTGAACAATCAATCGAACGAAAATGGACAGAAACAAGGAATTTGAACGTAAATCATGATGTTTTTGACGCAGTTTTTCATAAAAATGTAACTAGGAATCACCACTTATAGAAATCCAGCTCGTTGCCACCTGATGTATCAACAATTTTATAAAAACTTGCCATGTATTAGGAAGTAAACAAGTGCTTGGATTTTATAAAAATGTAACTAGGAATCACCACTTATAGAAATCTTGATATTTCATAAAAAAATTACAAAGGTGGTGAAGCTTTATAAAAAGTGATGGGCTATTTTTATTAAAATAAACCAAGTGTTGGGTTTGTGACATGGGCCGAAAACATCAAAGGAAAGGGATATGGGTCAGTTTTGGTTGGGCGAAGGGGAGGGAAACTGGCTGGGCCTCTTGGGCCACGGTTCAGGCAAGTGGGTTGGTTTGGATCCTTGGGGTAATGAGTTGGGTCACCGCGTTGAGTTGCGGGCTCGTGTGAAGTGTTTTGGGCCTATTAGGCCGAACTGGGCCTGAACGGGTTACCAGTTTTAGTTTTGACTATCAGTTAGCGAGACGAATTCCGTTTGGCTAAGTCTTGACTACGAAATATTTCGGTATGTTTTTAGTACATAAAAATGAATATTTTTTGCGTCGGTTATTTTTGTTTTTCTAAAAGTTGATACATGATACATTTCTCGTACGAGTGATAGTTAACGATGATTGTTTCATTTGTTCGCGTCAATTTTTAAGCTCGATCATCATGATTATTTAAAACCAAGTTGTTTTAAATATATAATCGCTTAGCATTTCGTTGTGTCGTTGAAATAAATCCGCGATACCTGTTTTTGAGAAAATATTAAATGTACATTTTTATATTTATTTTCTTATTATTAAAGTTCCATAAACATTATATGAAAACTCTTGCGTTTTACGGGTATGTGTGTTTTTGGTACAAACACGGGAATTATTTACGTCATCGTTTATCAAGTCAGAATTGGTAATTAACAGTTAAACAGATCAGATAATGAATGTAATTAATTAACTAAAAGTCAAAGCAAGGAGGTTTGACCTTGATTTTTGGACGAGGTGTCACATTCTCCCTCGGTTAGAGGAATTTCGTCCCGAAATTCAGTTCTGATCACTGGTAGATGCAACGTTTCTAAAAAGACGGGGATACCTCTAACCCATGTGGTCCTCGCATTCCCAAGTGTACTCTGGACCTCGTCGAGAGTTCCATCGCACCTTGACAATGGGAATGCGGATATGCTTCAACTTCTTCATTTCTCAGTCAAGTATCTTGACAGGTTCCTCAACAAAGGGTAGGGTCTCTTCGACTTGAATTTCATCAAGTGGGATGACAAGCGTTTCATCGGATAGACATTTCTTAAGGTTACTAATGTGGAAGACATCATGTACGCTACTCAGCTCTGCGGGTAGGCGTAGTCGGTAAGCTACTGGTCCGATTGTTTCAGTGAACTCAAAGGGACCGATGTAACAAGGGTTGAGCTTTCCTCGTTTACCGAATCTAATGACACATTTCCAAGGTGACACTTCTAACATGTCGCGATCACCCTTTTCAAAGGATAAGGGTTTGCGACGATTGTCGTCGTAGCTCTTTTGCCTATCTCGGGCAGCTTTCAAATGATTCCTGACCTGAAATACCTTTTCAGTCGTTTCAACTATTAGTTCGGGACCATTCAACTGACTGTCACCAATCTCTATCCAGCAAAGTGGGGATCTGCACTTTCTTCCATAAGGTGCCTTGAACGGTGCCGCTTGAATACTGGTGTGATAATTGTTATTATAGGAGAATTTGGCTAGTGGTATATGTTTATCCCAATTGGGTCCAAAATCAATCACACACGCTATTAGCATATCCTCAAGTGTTTGAATCGTTCTCTCACTTTGGCCATCTATTTGTGGATG
Organism: Deinandra increscens subsp. villosa; assembly: GCA_039602395.1. NCBI lineage: Eukaryota > Viridiplantae > Streptophyta > Magnoliopsida > Asterales > Asteraceae > Deinandra > Deinandra increscens. The sequence goes on from JBCNJP010000008.1 coordinate 18,503,033, forward strand.
GTAGGCAGTACTCATGTCGAGGCGAGTACCCAAAGATTTCTAGAGAGATTTCCAAAAGTTGGCGGTGAAACGGCTATCGCAGTTGGATATGACTAGTGGGGTACCCGCGCGTTGCGACGGGCGACAGTTTATAGAGTCTTATTTGTCTTATGCTCGTGTGTTCGACGGTCAAAATTTACATGATATTAGTTTTTGTTAGCATGATGCGGCGTGACGACAATATAATGTGGTACATGCGCGTTCAGTGACTCTGACAATTTAGCAATGCAGCGGGGGCACAATCGACCATTGCGCTATTTATTTTTTTGTTTGTTTATCAATTCTCTCATGATAATTGTATTGAATGCCTGTTAGCTTTCTCTCACTCGTAGCATCGGTGTAGTGTTTATCCTCACATAAGAGGGGTTGACTTGGGTAACATGATACATATACGGTGACATGACTATAAACTTGTAAACTTCGTATTAAAAAACTCGAAAAACAAAGCGTCTTGAAAATCATCATAACTGTTATCTTTTATTAAATTGTGATAATCGTGTTTCGTAGAATATTAAGTCTCATTTCAAGAGTCCCATAACAATTAATTTGAGCTATTGAGAAAATTAAATAAAAACAATACAATTGTATTTCATAGAATATTAAGTCTCATTTAAGAGTCTGGTAACAATTAATTTGAGTTATCGTGAAAATTAATAAAACAATACAAATATGAGTCCGGTAACATAATCTGCTAAAGACTCTTTGCATTAGAAAAGTGTGTACTTGATAACTTGATCAACTAATTATGATTCTTTTCTAGTCCCTTTATAATTTTTTTTCGCACAAAGGAAGTGACATTAACAATCTTAGATCAGCCCCAACTAATTATGATTCAAGTATTTATGCAAAGACTATTGAGAAAATTGAAAGATTATACTGTAAGCTTATACAACATTTTCCTAATAAACATGAAGTTGAAATATATGCCACTTTAGAGATCGGCACAATTTACTTTTTCCCTATACTACAAGTTGTAATATTTTGTGGTCTTCAATAATCCGAGTACTACAGACAACACAACAAGATTGGGCATAGAATCAAAACAAATTCAAACAGTGTATTACTTATATAGCATTCACTCCATTCTCTGGGGTTAAAATAACGCAATTTAACAACACACTCTTCAATAGCAGATCAACTGAACACAAGCCAAAAGCACTGAATGAATATACAAGTGAATCCATCAAAGGGGAAATCTGGTGACCAACAAACCTCGGTCCACAACATGTAGCCAGCGATGAAACCCTCAAATTACTTCTCGGAAGTGCCGCTAGTGATTCTGTGACATAAAACTTCAAACACATTTAGTCTTGTTTGATCATTTAAACACATTTTAGACATAAAACTTCATAATACTATAAATAGTATTATAAAAGATGGTCCTCATGCAACAATATATGAAGAAATGAAAAAATAGGACGCCAAGCATATCAAAGAAAAACCATATTAACCCATACGTGTTTGACCCGTCATTAAACCGACCAATCTGCTTATTCCAACCAACTTCATGTGATTATTGTTTCACTGTAAAACTCAAAATGACATTTAGGGCCTTTAATCGTCCGAACTTGCAAGCAATAAGTAAATTCAAATGATACTTTCCATACAATACCCGAAGATATGAAGCCATATAAAAGTTCTAAAAAGATGTACTAAGGATGAGAATGGCTCCACAATATCTCTATAGGTAAAGTATTTATTCACAATACGTCTAACTTTAGTAGTTTGTTTAGTCTCATATTGGCTGCAAATATTACCAATTAGAAACATAGAACATCTAAAACGAAAGTGCTATCATCACTCTGAAATAGAGCGACACAGATTATAAACAAAAAATGTAGTGAATGGAGAGCTTAGTTGCAGCATCCTCAATTTTTTGGTTGGAGAACTTTAATCTGAACAATTACAACTTATCATTGAAAATATGCCCAAAAAGAAAAATAACTACCATACAAAACAAATCAACATAGGTCTTGATCAGATCAGAATCACTTTCTTGAGGGCTACTATCGTCAAAACTCTATTTTCTTTGCAATAGTGGCAGCATGCCCTTTTTTTCACAGCAGGCGCATGCTTCTTTGGTTGTTTATTCAGTACCAAACTTGATCAAACATTACCGAACTTGATCCAATCGATGTTCTACAAACAGACCATGGATACATATCTGCATACCAGTAACATAGAACATCTTTCAACCTGCAAAAAGATCTAAATATATGGATCAAATGAGAGAATTAACCAAAATAACAGTCTATATTACAACAACTCCACAGATTCTTTATGCATTGATATACAATTCAAGGGTAAATAATTTTTACAATTTGCTCAACCTGTTCATTTACCTTATATTTATTCCATCCATATGGCTCGATTCAGTGATTCCAAAACATGTAATTGTTCTTTACCACATACCAGTCTACTGGGTAGAAGAAAATATAGTACTCTGTCAGGATTTTTTATATCTGCATCATCTTCTTCTCAAGTTCAGACCTATAATAACTTCACACATGCACAGCTTTTTCTCATCAGACCTGTAATAACTTCACACATGCCCATAGAGAGTAGTAAGAAGATACTGCCTGTTAAGCTAAAAGCTAGCTTACCTTTTCACCGGAAGCTACAAGGAGGAGGGCATTGCCCGTTGCGGGAAGCAGGTTAAAGGTCTAGAATTCATCTCTTTTTGAATCAACAAAACATACAACAATTAGCAACATAAAAAACAAATGTTAACATACAATATACATATATGCATACTTAAGGGGCAAAACAGTCAGCAATTTAGCAAATTGTCTAGAGCTATTTCCATAGTGTAACCAATCATGGCTCCCACTATAAGCGTCGTTAGTAAGAAGGAACACGATTGGTAAAAATAGACATGAAAAGAAAATGTGCGGAAGCAAAACAATTGTATCCGAGCCCACACACTAAACAACATTATCCTAAACTTGGAGTATAGAGCTATACCATAGGTGGGCTGGCCGAGTTCATGTAGTCTTCAAAGACTTTAAGCCCACAATCAATGTCTCTAGAATTTAGGTAAAACCTAAATGTATATGATCGAAAACAAACAAGCAATTCATCCGTGAATCATATAAACATGACCCAAAAAGATCAAAGAAAAATACGTTTAGAATGGGTGTTCAACATCAAAGAAAAGTGACCAAAAATTGAAACAACTATGCATGTTCTTACCAAAAAATATAAAGTCAAACAAATGTTTAAATTTGGATCTTCTGATATACCAAATGAGTTAGCTCCCAGAGTGTCGCATGCATCTGAGTGTATCAAAATTACGATTTGGATTGGTAGACTGCTGCATCAAGACTGTATAAATCTGATGTTCATCAGATACGCTCCACCAATCTAATATCAAAAGTGGCAATTCATCACTTTACCAGTAACTTGTGAAACATCAATTACAATATAATACATATAGACATATTACCTTAAAGAACGTATTGAATCTTAAAAAAATTATTTGATA
>JBCNJP010000008.1:18507055-18617759 GCA_039602395.1 Deinandra increscens subsp. villosa
TAAAATGTGTAACCGAACCCGGTTACTAACCGAAACCCATTAGAATTTTCTTGAGTGGTAACCGGTTATAGCCCTAACCGGTTAGGTTAGTAACCGGTTTCGGTTGGAAAAAATGGTAACTGGTGGTAACCGGTTAGAAACCGGTTATAGAAACCGGTTAGGCCGGTTAGAATTCAGGAAAAAAAAAACTCAACTTATTTGCTTACTGTTTTGCTGTTGTGATTTTTTTTTAAAACGTAAAAAACAACAAAAATTTAAAACTTTCACATTTTATTCATTGGGATAACATAAGAAGCACACCAAACTTGAAAAACATAAAAAAAAAGAGTTTTTAAACTCATTACATCGAATTCGGAAAAACTTGAAAACAAACTAAATTAAATTTATTCTTCGATTTTTTTCTTCTGGTTTCCTTCTCTCATAGTCATTTAACTTTAACCGTCGTTTAAAGAGCACGAGCTTGATGAACCGGACCTCAAGTAGTAGTCCCAATCGGCTTCATCATCGGTCATTCCCGGGGTTAATCCACCCGCAACCTCCTCCTCGTACAATTGGCCTTCGTATTCCATCTCTCCTTCAACTCCTTCAAGTGTAGCAATGTTTTGAATCCTCTCCACCGCATCCAACTAATCTTTCAAGCAAATCGACATCTCCACCGATGCCGGAGTTAGCCTTGTCCTCCTCACCGATATGACCCTACCACTACTAGAAAAGGCCGACTCCGAAGCTACCGTGGAAGCTTGGACGGTTAGTAAATCTCGGGCCATGATGGAAAGCACAGAAAAATCTTTTTCCTTTCCTTTCCACCAAACCAACAAATCAAACTCTTTGAAACCATCCATCCCAATCCCCGCTAGAAAATCGGTCCCAATATACCTTCCGAGTTCACTACTCGGAGTGTTACCCCTTGCCTTTTTAGCATTGTTGGTTGAAAACATGTTGAAAAGGTTAACGTAACCATCCGAGCTACTACTTGCACCCACACTCGCTTGATGTTTCCTCATAGACTCATGTATGGTTGATGTTTTACCATACTTAGCAACATATGTATCATACAAGTTTGTGAGATCTTTGTTAAATTTCTTTTTTAGGTGTTCACCAATGAGCTCGTTTTCGCTATGCAAATCCAAAGCATAACAAATATTTTCAATTAAAGCTTCGGTATTACTGGCATTGATGCAAGGGTGTAAGGGTGAGGCACAAGTAATAACCACCGGCATAATTTCAAAATATTTGATAAATTTTTCTTTCATCGGTTTAACCATTTCGCAAAAAGGTGCCGGCTTATACGAAAACTCATTCAAGGTTTAGCACATCAAATAAACTTGGTTTAAAACCAATGGACTAGTTGGGTAAGAAACCCTCGACAACTTTGTGGTTGCTTCTTTAAAAACATGTAACAACTTTGTTAATTCTTCAATAAGAGCCCAACTATTTAGAGAAAACTCAACAAGTTTAGAGTGCTTGAACAAAGATCATTGTGGAATGAATGCAAACTATCTTTTTGTTGTATAGCTTTTTCAAACATGGTGCAAGTCGAATTCCATCTTGTAGGTACGTCCCAATTCGGACCTAAACAAATGGCATTCGCTTGTTTGCAATATTTTCTATAGGCACTATGCCTACTTGGTTTGCTAAAGATATCCGACAACATTTTTCTAAGGTTTTGAATGATTGGGTCGATAATCGTCAAACCATCTTGCACACACAAGTTGATTATGTGTGCAACACAACGACTATGAAAAAAAACTTCCTTCACAAACGGGTTTATATTTGAGTTGTAGTTGTTGGATAGCACGCGTGTTATTGGACGCGTTATCAAAAGAAATAGAGAACAATTTTTCTTGTAAACCATAAACTCGAATAACTTTGTCAATTTTTTTAAAAATATTTGACCCGGTGTGAGGAAATTCAAGTTGCTGAAAAGCGATTGTTCGTTTCATCATGGTCCAAGTTTCAGGCATTACCCAATGAGCGGTCACACAACTAAAAGATTCGGGTGAACCATGAGGAGTTGACCAACAATCGTTCGTTAAATTGACACGTGTTTCCAAAGTTGAAAAACCTTAATTTGGCTTTCGCCGTTTTCCACATTTTTAGGTAATAACGTCTAAGTGTAGTACGACTTACCTTAGTGTAACGCGGTTGAAGATGTTTTTGAATGAGGTTAGTCAAATGATCATTGTCGAAATGGTTGAAAGGCAAACTTTGTTGAATAACAAAACTTACCATTACATTCCGAGTTGCCTCAACATCGTATGCAAAGACTCCTCCTTCATTAGACATCATTGCTTGATTCCCACTTTGTCTTGCTTGGAGAACCTTACAATGGGGAAAGTCGACATGTAGCCTTAAGTTCGAGTTCGCTTCGGTTCCGATTAGCTTACCACAATATTTGCACCGAGCTTTCTTGCCATCCGCTTTCATTACGCACATATCAAAATGTTGCCAAATATTTGGGTTTCGGGAGGTTGGAATAACTTCAAGAATGGTGGTTTCGGGTGTGTCGGTGTTGGTGTTAACGGTAGCGCTTGATGATGCCATTTCAAGCGTTTTTTGAGAGATTGAGAGATTAAAGAGAGTTGAGAAATGTGTGTGGATCAACCAAAAGATAACCCATGTATTTATACCACTTTAAGGGTGGTAAGGTTGCAAAAAAAAACAAAAAAACGGTCAAATTCGACCCCCAAAGGTCACATTAACGGTAATATTACCGTTTTTACGCACAGGTCCTCTAACCGGTTTTTCTAACTGGTTCCTCTATCCGGTTACCTAACCAGGTACACTGCTAAAAATCTCTAACCGGTCCCTAACCGCCGGGTTGGTTATAACCGGTCCGGTTATGTCCCTAACCGGTTATATCACTAACCAGTTCCGGTTATTACTTCCTAACCAGTTGCCTAACCGGTTTTTTTTTGGTCACGTCTAGATTGGGGCATCGTAAAGTTTCTACTTCAATAACTGGAAAGCGGTTTCAGTTTTAGCATCCCATATGGATCTTATCCTTCTGAGTCAGGGCAGTCAGGGGCTGAGCTATCTTTGAGAAGTTCTCAATGAATCAGCAATAATAGCCAGCGAGACCTAGGAATTGTCGAATCTCAATTAGAGACGTGGGAGTACTCCAATCCTTGATTGCTTCAATCTTAGCTGGATCAACGTGAATACCTCGATCGTTGATCACGTGACCCAAAAAAAATACTTCGCGAATCCAAAAGTCGCATTTGGAAAATTTTGCGTAAAGCACTTCCTTCTTTAGCAATTCCAGGATAAGCCTCAAATACTCTTCGTGTTCTTCCTTAGTCACGAGTAGATAAGGATATCGTCGATGAACACGATAACAAATTTATCCAAGTATGGTTTGCACACGCAGTTCATTAAGTCCATGGACACGGCCGGTGTGTTAGTCAAATGAAATGGCATAACGAGGAACACGTAATGGCCATAGCGTGTTCTAAACGATGTCTTCGAGACATCTTCATCTCTAACTCTGAGTTGATGGTATCCTGACCTCAGATCGATATTTGAGTAGAAACTTGATCCTGGAAGTTGATCGAATAGGTCGTCAATCCTCGGGAGCGGGTAGCGGTTCTTCACGGTTAACTTGTTCAATTCTCTATAGTCGATACACATCCAGAACGTTCCAACTTTCTTCTTAACAAATAACACGGGAGCACCCCATGGGGAGTGGCTTGGACGGATAAATCCTTTATCGAGTAACTCTTGTAGTTGGCTAGATAACTCTTGCATTTCAAACGGCGGCAGACGGTATGGGGATCTGGCAACGAGGGTGGCTCCAGGTGTTAAGTCGATGTGAAACTCTACTTATTGTTCTAGGGGTAAACCTGGCAAGTCTTCGGGAAAGACTTCCAGGTATTCGCAGACAATAGGAACATCTTCGATACGTTTCCCCTTAGGTTTCTTCTCAGTAACATGAGCTAGAATAGCATGGCATCCTTTGCGAAGGAATTATCGTGCCTTCATACAGGATATGAGGTTTAGCTTGGCTCCACTCTTTTTGTCTTGCACGTTAAGAGTGTTGCCATTTGCAAGTGGCACTCTACCCATTTTTTCATGAAAAACAATTTCCGCATGGTTTTTTGCTAACCAATCCATTCCAATAATTACATCGAAACTTACTAAATCGACGGGCATTAAATAGATGCTCAATGGATGATCGGAAAGTTCTAATGAACAACCTTGGTAGATTTTTCCAGTTTCTATCAAATCTCCATTTTCTAATTCTACTGTAAACTTAGCGTCTAAGGCAACATGTGCGATTTCAAATAATTATCTAAAATCGGTAGACGAAAAGCTTTTATTGGCACTAGTATCAAATAAAACAGAAGCATAATGGTTATTTAGTATAAACGTACCCGTCACCGTGTTGGGGTCACGGCGGGCGTCTCCGGTGTTGATCACAAAGGCTCTTTCTCTAGCCTGATTAGCATCCGGGTTCTTCACCTTCGGGCAGTCCTTCTTGTAATGTCCAATCATCCCGCAACCGTAATAAGTGCGATTTGAGCAACCGCTTGCTACATGTCCTTTAACCTTGCAGATGTTACAGTACACATTACCACAGTCGAGGGTCTGGTGTAGGTTGCATTTGTTGCACAGGGGTGCATTGCCGGTGTAACGGTCTTTCGGAGGGATTGGACAGGGGCAGTAGTGCCATAGACCTTTCATTGGTCCGGATTCCTTAGCAGGGGCCTTCTAGAGCTCTCCTCACTCTGGTTTTTCCAAAATCCTCATTTTTGTTTGTGGTCAGATTTCCTATTTATTGCCAAAGTTTACACCTTGACGATTGGCTTGGTAAATAAGGTTGTGTACCAGGCGCACAGCATTCTCAAATGTCTGAGCGAGGAAAGGAAAATCCCTTGAATGTACGATGCAACTCCCCAGATGTACCGTTCAATCTTCTTCTACGGTGGAGTAACCATAATCAGATAAATGTGAGAAAGTTCACGAAATCTCTTTGTGTAGCCAGCAACATCGGCCATTTATGGATAGATTCCAAAATTCAGCTTTAAGTTTCTGTAGTTCCTCCCTAGGACAATACTCATCACGAGGCATTTGTTTGAGTTCATCCCATGTCATGGAATAGGACAAGTCAGTTCCAATGGAATTGGCATGCAAGTTCCACCAGGTTAGTACATTGTAAGTGAACGTGCAAGTGGAAAATTTGACCATGTACTGCTTGGGGTAGTTGTTTATGCGAAGACTGGCTCCAATTTCTCAAACCAGAGAATTAAACCAACAACGCCTTCAAAACCCTTAAAATTGGTGGTTTGCAATTCCTAAAGTCCTTATATGAACATTCATGAGGGCCTGTAGTGTTAGTCCAAAATGTTGAATACAATTCGGTGAAATTATAGACTAATGTTTTCTAACATTGGTTAATTCGTCTTACCGCATGCCCCATTGTCAGTGTAACGTTGGGTTTCTGTTAGAACACAGTGTAAATGTAACACAAAACAGTCAAGTATTAGAAGAAAAGATAAGATATATCCTTAAAAGAGAAAGGATATGAAAGTCTGTATGAATTACAGATTTCTGCATGATTTATGTATTCATACAGACTCTACTCCGGAAATTCCAAAGTAGTTCTGTACAGACTAAATTCTACAAAAATCATCATTTCTGTAGAAGGATTCTAATGGGAAGCATCAATAGTCTTCAAAGAAGAGTCCTGAAGGAGTTCGGGACTATCAGAAGATAAAGATTACGAGAAAAACAAAGTCTCCCTTTGTGTGAAGAACAAAGCAAAATGAATGCCAACTTGGCATTAATCATGAAAGCAGTTAAAAGCAGTTGAAAAAGACGTAAATTGAATATCTTCAATTTATCTCTATATACTCTGACACACTCCAAAATCAACCATCCTCAACCACCTTATCCAAATGCAACTTGCTACATCTTCCTATAAATAGCAAGCTGACTTCACCAAACAAAGCAAGACATTAAGCATACAATTCAATGTCTTCTCAAAGAAATTACAACATCACTCCACAGAAAAGTTATTTCTGTTGATATATAGTTATACTATAAACTCATGTAAACTATTCTTTACATTTGAGACATACAGAATAACCCTTTTATGAATTATTGTTTTTCAATTTGATTTACTTTCCGCAACTTGTTTATCTTGTTTAAATCAAATTGTGCTAACATTGTTAAAGAGCCCTCACGGACCCAACAATAGGTATCAGAGCAAATTGAATAATCAATAGTCAAAGTTCCTACTCTTTAACATCTTTTCTTTAGCACTCCCTCAAAAATGTCTTCAAGCTGGAACAATGGAAAATCACTTGGCTCATTGGCAAAACCCCCTATGCTTGCTAGGGAGGAATATTCACAGTGAAAAATCAGAATTACCAACTTCCTAAAAGAAGTTGATAGTTCCTTGTTGGAATGCATAGCCAAGGGACCCCATTGACCCACAGTTGACATTCCTGAGATAAAAGAAACTGAAACCTTAGCTGGTGTGCCCGTTCGCACCATTCCTAAAGAAAGGAAATGGTGGAGTGAAGAAAACAAGACCAAAGAAATAAATGAGGACAGAGCCAAGACAGTCCTCATCATGGCTCTTCCTCATGAAATATTCTATCAAGTTGACTGCAAAACCTCAGCCAAATTCATATGGGATGCCCTTGAGAAACTCTTTGATGGGGGGATCAAATGAAAATAAATAAAAGAACTAAAGCACTAAACGAATATGAATCTTTCAAGTCACTCCCAAGTGAGTCACTTTTAAACACCTACAATCGTTTTCCCACAATAATCAACACTCTAAAAAAGTTCAATGTTTTTAAAGCCAATGAGGAAACAAACATTAAATTTATCAAAAGTCTCCCTCATGAATGGAGAAGTCTAACCATGACTCTTCAATCAACTTTGGACTTAGAAGAAAAAAGCTTAAATGATCTCTTTTGTATTCTAGACTCTCAAGAATCTGGCATACTGGACATTTCAAAATCCAAACTGGATCCACTGGCTCTTTACTCTGAAAAGAGGAAAAGACATCAAACAAGAATTAAACCACTCAAAATGGAAAGAATTAAGTGACTCAGAAATTGAACATTCTGAGAGTGAAATAGAAAATGAGTCATTTGAAAAATCACTGGCACTATTGACCAAACAATTTGGTAGATTAAAAAAAATCCTTCCTGGTCAACTAGAAATAGTTTTTCCAAAAATGAAGAAAGCAAGAAACAGTCATCTGAATACAACAAACCTGAAATTGACAAGAATGTAATAAAGTGCTTCAGATGTGGAACAATGGGCCACTATGCTTCAAAATGCAAGAACAAAAGACTCAAAGATGTTGCATACTACAAAAAGAAGTATGAACGGGCCATTCAGAAAGAAAAGGCATTAATGGCTGAAGTTGAGAACTAGGACTCTGAGTCATCATCAGATGAAGAATGTCACTCCAACAAATGTCTTATGACAAACGATGAATCTCTCTCAACTGATCTCTCTGAAATCTCACATGGAAAACAAGTAAGCTCATCTCACACTGATCTAATCTTTCAATTCAATAACATGTCAATCAACTACAAAGTTCTTCAAGAAAACTCTGAAAGAAACAAACTCTTAAATGAAAACAAGTTTAAAACTTTTGAAGAAGAAATTAACTCTCACCTATCTGAACTTCCTCAACTAAAAGGGGATAGAGAAAAAGAATTGTTGAGATTAAGACAACTACAAACACAAAACTTGAGCAATAAAGCCAAAATTGATCACTATGAGACTGAACGTGCAACCTTATATCAAAGGTTGCACATGGAAACAAAGAAAATAAACAGTCTCATAAATGCCCATGATCAACTTGAAATATGACAAACACACCAAGAAATCATGGGCAAGGGATTCGGTATGTTCAAGGGACAAAAAACTCCAAGACTGTCTTTGTAAAAAGCAGCAGTCAAAATGAATCACAACTAGACATCTACGACAAAAGTAAAAATCCAGTCTCTGAAACTTCATATAACACTCAGTCCAAACTTGATGACTCAAACAAAAGCAAATTTGAGTCAACCAGCTCCTCAAGTCGAAATCTTGAAAGTTTTGGAGAAAGTACCATCTACAAGCACTGCATGTGTAATGAAATGGTAAACTGATTGGAAAACACTACAACATTAAAAATATACTCAGCAAAATGTAACACCTCTTTGAGTATATCCTCCAATTCTGTAAAAATAAAAAGTAAAGAAACCACTGAAACAACAAACAAAAAATCCAAAAACAAATGGGTTCCAAAAACCAAATAAATTTTGTTTGCTTGAACAGGTATCCTTCGAAATTTCTGAAGAATATCTGTATCAACCAAGAGACTTCCAACCATGCACATATCTAAGGGGAGCCTTCTTTTTCATTTTATGTTATTATTTATCTTTCAATAAATGATCTTAAAAGACACTCGTCACTTTCAAAATCTCTATTTAAAAAGTTGACTTTCTCTTCCTGATAAGAAATGATGCCCATCAAATCACATACTTAAATGACAATAGGCATATCGGGAAACAAATCTTTGTGAGTTAAAGCATACAAAAGAGGTAATAATAACTCTAAAAATAGGAGAATGATGAAAATAAGAGTTAATTCCCTCTCACAAACCAACCCAACTACCTACATCAGAGGTCTAAGCAGCCGACAAAACCTAAAAGTCTTACTGCCAAATATCCAGACTTCTGAACTCTTCCCGATTACAAATAGATGGATATCACTCTCAACTCACCAAAGTACACATCCAAACAAATTCAATCTTCATTCAAATATTCATCAGTAAATGGATTTTCAAGCTCTGTTAGACAGACAAGCCTTCCAAATTCCACTTCACCAAACTCACAACCTCTGTCTTCATACCTCCAACCATCAGCCAACCTTTACCAGAATGATGAGATTCTTGAAAACTTGTGCTATTGGGTTTGCACTTACCTAAAACACTCCCCTCAGATACGAATTTCTAAGGGAATTCTGGGTCAATGCAAGATCAGAACCTAACCTACCTGGAATCCCAATAAGAACTCGAGTGAATCACCTCACCTTTGAAATCACTGAAGACTCCATTCGCTCTGCTCTCAGTCTGAATGACAAAAATGGATCCATTCACTTCAACAGGGCTCAAGTCACTGAAACCTTCATTGACATTGTGTATGATGGAAAAATTTTCGAAGAAAAGGCCAACAAATTCCACCTTCCCCTCATCTAGCAATTCTTCTTCTCTCAAATTCAACTCTGCTTCTCTTCCCGGGTCAATAATCATCATCTTGCTGACCATGACACTCTAATGGTCATGCATGCTCTAATTCACGGACTGGATATGAACTTCTCTCACTATCATCTGCAGAACATAAAAAACAACTGCTATCTCCCTGTAGAAGAGAGAGTTATTCTATATCCTCGTTTTGTGACAACAATGATTTGCCAGGCCAAGCAATGGGAAGCAATTCCCTGCAAATATCCTACCCAACTTGTACCTTCTTAAAGGTATCTTGGTCTTCACATCACTAGACATCCAAATGAGATAATATAGGAAGAAGATGAAGGCCTGAGACCCATCTCTCATAACAACATTCCTCTCCAACTTGAAGCCAGAGCACACCCTCCAAAACCCACCAGAATTATCCTACCTTGTACCTGTAGAACTACATGCACTCACTTAAACTTAATGTTTAAATAAGTTCTGTACTAGGTATCCTGTTATAAAATTGTTGGAAAATTTGTTGAAACTGGATCTTTTTGGATTGCTATAAGAAAAGCTCAAGATTGTGTGAAGTTAAATCATCACTACTTGTAATTATGTGTTTCTTCTGTTCTTTACTAAGAAACTGGTCATACATAACAACTCTGGAAATTCCAAAGTAGTTCTGTACAGAAGCTAGAATGCTAGAATGAAACAAAAAGAGGAAATGAAAAATCTTTGACGTACTTTCACACACACACACACACACACAAAAGGGGGGAGAAGGGATGAAAAAGAACCACTGAAAAGTTTCTTGAGAAGAAAAAGGGAAGAAAAATACTGTGGTTATCGGAAGGAAAACACACTTGATCCCACCCTGAAAATTGGGATCAAAATAATTCTTCATCAAGAAATCCCAACCAACAATGAACACGTCAAAAGTTCCCAATAAATAGAAATAGTAACTTTTTCAGTTACGAGGAAAATCAATGATCCAACGAACATCCGTTTCACTACCCAGTCAATCCAATCGGTGAAAAAGAGCCGTTAAAACCCTAGAATCTCTCTCAGGCCATAAAATCCTGACTCATTCTCAAAATCAAACACCGTTCCTAAAATCACAATCCTCACCAAGCAAAGCATTTCTTCGAACAATCAAAATGGCTTCATTTTCTCCAATCTCGCTGTTCAGAACATTCAACATAGAGCAAAACAATATGCGAGCAAATCTAAACCCACCAGCTTACTCAAACAATGTACATATCATCATAGAAGCATTAAGGTACTCGCCTCTCATTATGCTCTCACTGAAGATGAAGAAATCACCAAAGAGACTCTTATGAATGTCTGGTCAACAATAAGAGTGAAAACTGAAAATGTGACTAAAAAGGTATGGATTAAAGAACTCATTGAAAACGAAGATCAATCCACAACAACTCTACAATTTTCAGAAGAATATTTCAGACAAGTTACTGACCTCAAAGCACCAGAAGACCCTGCTCAACCCCCAACTAAAACAGAAATTCTCAAAACCATTATTTCCTTGAACAAAGGAACAAGCTTTACCATAATCTCAGGAATAAGCACCAATCAGCTAGAGAGAAAGTGGAAACTGATGATGCACACACTCATCTACAGCCTAACTGCTAAAGTCGATTCATCAGATCAAGCTAGTGAATCAATGTACTCAATGATGGTCGCTCTAATCCTGAATATAAGAATAGATTATGGAGCTATGCTGTGGAGGAATCTAGTAAAAAGAATTGAAGATAAACATAAGGAAAAGAAAGAAACTACTCACATTCCATTTATAAGGTTTCTTTCTCTACACATCTTTAAAAAGTGTCAGGAAGGATCATTAGCTATGACAGGAGCTAAGCATAGGTCAACCACTCTGAAAATTTTGAAAAAGTTTGAATCAGGTACAACACACTCTATATCCTCTGTACCTATTTCATTAATTTTAAATATACCAGATGGTTCCCCAGTATTGATAAAATACAAAGAAGGAATAGAACCACAAAAACAGAACTCATCTGAAACTGAACAACCAACCCCAAAACATAGCCCACAAACATCCCACTTCTCTGAATCAGTCAATCTAAACAGAAATCCATGTGACTCTCCCACATCCAATTCCACCACCTCAGCCTATAAAGACTTCAACTTTAGCCCACCAAACACACCTCCTCAGATCCACATTCCTGAAATAGCCACCAAGTCCAGCCTGTTTGATGACTCTGAGAGTATTTAGCAAGCACCAACAAGTGGAGACTCAATGAGTCAAGGAAGCTTGGAAAGAATCCACAGGATTGGTTCCCTAAGGATTCGACATATGAGCATTCTGAAAAGAATAATCAAACAACACATGAGTCTGAGTCATCCAGGATAAAGACAATGAATGTGGAAGACCTAGGAACATCAGATACTTCTGGTCTTCTAGGCACCAACAAAATTATCAATAAAGAATCTGTTAGTAAAACTGTTGGACATGTGTTGTCCACTGGTATGTTAGAAGGAGAAAGATCATCTGTTGATCCAACTCCAAGCTTACCCAGTATCCTACTCAAATCCGATCTCTTAGAATTCTCTCAAACAATCAAAGAGAAAATATTAAATTTCAAAAGGGATCAGAAAATTGATCTTCATGAACTAGGAAAACTCAAGTGCTCAAACTCAGAAAAACTCGTGAAGGTTGAAAGAAACACAGCTCAGAACACCATTTAACTAAACACTCTAGCATATGACCTGAAAACCTGGAAAGAAGAACTAAGTGAAGAGGCCAACAAGATTTCAGAAGACATCAACAAAAGTCTTCAAAAGCTGCAATCTGTGGACACAAGTGATGATGAACACATCATTAAAAATTTCTCTGCAGAATTAATAAACAAGAAAAAGACTCTTGAAGATATGGGCAGAAATCAAGCAAAGAAGGCACAAGAAGAAATAAAAATCAGTCAGAAGCAAACTGACAAGAAATCAACTGACTTCAGAAAATTTAGAGATCAAACACTCTTTTCAAGAAGATCAGTTGAGAGAAATAGAAAGAAAATGGAAACAAAAGGTAAAAGGAGCAGATGAGAAAGGAAAGCTAATCACAATCTCTGTTCATCCTCCAATGAAGAAGACACAACTTCAAGACAATGATCCAAGTGAAGAAGAAGATGAAACAAATCAACTCAAGAGAAAGAACTCAAAGAAATACAAACCTTCATATCAAGCTTATGAAGGCACGCCTCCTCCTCCACCTCCTTCTTCCCCTAAGCCACCAACAAAGACTGCCCAGAAAACAAATGCTTCTCAACCCCTCTCCACTAGAACAACAAAGAAAACCCCAACTAAACAGACTCAAATACAATCATCCTCATTAGCTGGATCTTTCATATCTGGATCAGCCTTTGAAGATGATTACACTGAAAAGCAGAATATGCAAAAAGTCATCTGGGAAGAAGTCAGAGAACTGCAAGAGAAACTACTCAAAACAGAAGAGGACAGACCCACAATGAGCACCCTATCAAGAAAAGCTTTTGACAAGAGCACCGGAATATCAGTTAAGGAAGATCCAAACTACACAATGCCTATGATTACTGAGTTCATAAAGATCAAGGCGCAACCTATCACAAAACAGCTATGGGTAGATCACTTCAACTGTTACAAAGTAAAGACAAATGATGAAAGCATCAAGGAATTCACTAATAAAGATCTACATCAATTTAACCCAATACAATTGGTGTCATTTATAAGGTACTTCTCAAGTCAACCCTCAAAAACAAAAAGGGTAAGCACTTCATTATACCAAGGAATTGAAGCTGGTAAAAGGATGTTCAGAAGACAAGCACAGGTGTATGTCGAATTAGCAAATCCCTCTACTGTTTTTAACAAAGCCAAATGAGACTATCCCTCCTGAAGTCTCATGGAGAGGATCCGGTACAACATTTCTAGCCCAATCTCTGGTATATGCTTCAGAGATCTCTCTAAAGAAAGAAGGTTCTTAGGCTAAAAGAAAAACAGAAGTATACAAATCTAGCCTTAGAATTCTTCCTATTCATTCTAGAGAAATGCAAGACTAACAACAACAGCACAAGGAAGTCATCAAAGTAGAAATTGATACCCTATAAAAGAAAGAACTATCTTCAAAACCCTACTAGAAGAATGTACTACAGAGTACAACATTGAAATTAACTCACTGGTAGGGAAAAAATCAGAAAAGACTTGTAAACTTTAAATTATGATAGACAAGACTTCTTTCATATTCCGTAAAAGGATCAACAAATATGATATATGCATATTTTACTTTCTCTTTTTGTGTATTTTCTTCAAATACTTAGGGGGAGATTGTTAGAACACAATGTAAATGTAACACAAAACAGTCAAGTATTAGAAGAAAAAATAAGATATATCCTTAAAAGAGAAAGGATATGAAAGTCTGTATGAATTACAGATTTCTGCATGATTTATGTATTCATACAGAACTACTCCGGAAATTCCGAAGTAGTTCTGTACAGACTAAATTCTACAGAAATCCTCATTTCTGTAGAAGGATTTTAATGGGAAGCATCAATAGTCTTCAAAGAAGACTCTTGAAGGAGTTCACTACAAGAAAAGTGGCCATCAGGGACTAAATTATCAGTCTCTGATAATCTGTAATCAGTTCCTAATTGTGATTAGGGACTGAATTTTGCCAGTCACCGTCAGTGGCAGATGCGTAGTCCTAGATAATGTGGTTAGTGACTGAAAATCAGTCCCCGTTTTGTGGCATCAACAAAGACTCACAGTCAGTCCCCTATGCATAATAATTCAGTCTTTAATCTTGGTCCCGTGGGTACGTAATTTTAGTCCTTAAATCTATTTTTAGTGACTGATAATCAGTATGTCAGTCAGTCCCCGTCGTGTGCCATCAACAGAGACTCACATTCAGTCCCCTATACATAAAAATTCAGTCTTCAATCCTGGTCCCGGGGGTACGTCATTTCTGTCCTTAAATCTATTTTTAGTGACTGATAATCAGTCCTAGTTCTTGTGTTGATTTAGTCCCTAGGATTATTTTTAGGGACTAAAATTCATTCCCGTAAACATGTTTACGTTGTCCCTATTAGTCTGTTTTAGAGACTGACTTGCTATATTGAATCAGTTCCCAATAATATATATTGAAGACTGACAATTAGTCCCTATTATGCAATATCAAATACTGATATTTAGTTGCAATATGGTTAGTTAAAGTCTTTAATTCAGTCTCCAAAAGTAGAGATGACTAGTTTTTAGTCTCTAATACGGTTTATAAAATCAACTGTACGTACAATTAGGTACTGAAAAATAGTCTACGATACAATTAAATTTAGTCTTAAGCATGCAATCCAAATTTATAGCAAATATTTTTAGGGACTAAAAAACAATAACTAATATTGATCAAAAGTCTACAATTGTTGTATATAACATAAAGTAACAAACGAACAACGATTCATAAGTCTCAAATTGTACTAGATAAAAATAAGAAACGATGAAAGTAAAGAACTAAGTAGAGTTTCCAACATCCATTTCATCTTCAACCGAATCACTTGGAACTCCATCAGAACCAGCAGAACTAGAACCCACATGTGGGTTTGTGATGTCGAAATCTGGATATTTGCTTTTCAAGAATTTCTTTAATAGTGAATTTTCCGTTTCAAGTACCTTAACCTTCTTTCTTACATCTTCATCATCCTCGGTAGAATTATCCTTGGATGATTCAGCCAACAATTTCAACAACTTATCCTTCTTCTTCAAAACTGGACCGACTCCAAACTCCCATGCCGATTTAAGTGTTTTTTCCTTACCACAAACACTTTTAATTGCTTGTTTCTCAATCTCATGTTGAATAGCCGTAGTACAGATGGTTCCTTCTTTATTCAATCGAGCCATGTCCGTCTCTTTTTTTTTAAGAATATTTTCCTAATATAATATAAGAGAACAATAATTAAAAGCAATAACAACCCAAAATATTTAACTTAATAAAATAAAAAGAAGTTTAACAATAAGATGCTTACATAGTCAATACGTGATTGATCGTTCAACCACCCTTGCTTATTGGCCTTATAATGCAACCGATAGTACATTTCTAATGGACTTGGCGGCATTTCAGTCTCGGGATTTGTCTATCAACATAAACAATATCATTAAAACTAATATAAAACAATAACAAAGTAAAGACTTATTGGTACGTTTTGTGTGTTGATTAAACATTAAAACTAATATAACACAAACATATGTATATTCTGAATAGGAAACCTTATCTGAGCTCTATCTATAACCTGGTCTACAATTATACATGGGTGGGGATGTGTCCACTTTTCATAAGTAACAAACACTAATAAACTGCAGTAAGCTAGAACTATAACACAATAATCAAACAAATAAACTACAGTAAGCTAGAATTTTAACACAATAATCAAACAACAGATTACTAAAATACTAACAGAGTGATCCTATATCACATCAGGTTACAAACAGATCACATTTTAAAACCATAACAGCATATCAAAATTATAGTCATCATAGCAGGTTATCACAACAAAAGCAACAAGCAGCCTAAAATACAAACGATAAGAAATCTATAACAACAACCTATGATCTATTTAGATATTGAATTATGATGGCAGCCTAACAAATAACCAAAAGTATACAATTTAGATTATGAATTATGAAAACCACTTGAATCAGGAATTCCTTGCACCATTATGTCAACATCAATGGATTGCGCTAGTTAGGGTGAGGGATTCTTGTTTCTGCTGATTATGGTGTGCAGGGCAAAGGGATGTTATTCTGGAGTCCTACACCACATTTCATCTATATCAGCAGTGAGCAAGGGTGATAGTGAAGGTTCGGGTGCTTGGTTAGGGAGATGGACGCTTAAGGGCCAAATGTTAAGAATTATTGCTAGCTGCCAACATTACATCATTTAATCACAGGTCAAAAGGGTTCAACCTAATGTTTGGGAGTTGTGTGTTTCACAAGAATAACCATCAAGTAAGCAGCTGGTCCAGATCAGTTAATTAGTCAACATTACACTTCCTAATCACATAAACATTCATGGTATTTCATGAAATTAGAAGTAATATGTAGATGGGGGTTAATAGGTGATCCACAATTAAGGCTGCAAGTAGCCTGATATGACTAAGTTGAATTTGTGTTGCTACAAAGAAATCAACAACTTCTATGCACATTTGAAGACATGTTCTCCTATATGACAAGTAGTAACTAATAAGTACATAAATTAATGCATTTTCATTATTGATCATATAATTTTACAATCACATTAATTGTTACTTGATTATTTAATGTGTGAAACAAGTGTTACAGGAAATGTATTTATCAGGAGGAAGCTGATGGATCCTATGAGTGGTATGGAATAAATTCCAGCAAATTCTATCTATATAGTTAGTGCTTTTAATGAAAGTGTGTTTTTTGTAATGCACGATCTGCAAGAAAAACCGATGAAGCTGAGGGATGATCGCATTCACATGTGTAGGCACTACATGCTTTAATCACATTTAACCACATCCTATATATACATCACCTTCGTTCCTTTAATCAATGTTAAACCGACTTCCTAAAGGTAAAAGTGTCATCCCTATTTTGATGGTACCCTACTCGGGACTTAAATAGATGACGTGAGAATTTCACATTTGGATATGCACAGCAGGTTTTAAGGCTGGCCTCTCTAAAGTATAAAGTATAATGGATATGCACAGCAGGTTTTAAGGCTGGCCTCTCTAAAGTATAAAGTATAAAGTGATAATTTATAAATATTAAAAAATAAGTTTCTTTACCTGCAATGCATAGGATTACCGTACTTATTTATTAGGTTCTGTTAGTTTATTTTACACAAGTGTAAGTGTGTTTGGCTGATAAAAGCCAAAAGGGAAGGAAATGGAAATCACCCATTCTATTAGACTGTTATTATGACGATTTACTTTATTTTTATATAACAATACATCATAAGATTTAAAGTTTCACCATAGGAGAATAGTATCATGTATGTATAAAGTATAGACTTCAGATGACTTTCAACCCGTTTCACCCTACATGTTTCAGATAATATCATAAAACACAGCCCAAATTGACACATGCACAAGCAAATGTGTTAAATTGCTACCTCTACACAAAAATCAATACGAAAGATAACTGATGATGCTGATGTTACTAGGTTTATTAATCTCAGTATGCATGCTACTGTCTATAATGTTGCTGCTGGGAGTGCTATTTATGGTAAGAAAAGTGTGGGCAAAGCTGTCTTTAATGTTACTGCTGGAAATGATATTCAGACAAGAAAGATGATTTTCAGGCAGCTCTTAACCTCTGAGTGTTTACTAGTTATTCTCCTGGGCTGGTTTGGGTTAAGAGGGTTGATATTAGTTTGTAGGAGCTGGTTTGGGGTGACTTATGGTTTACAACAGTGGATATCGGGAATGGGGCTGTTGGTTTTTTATAAAAGATGTAGGTTGGCATATGCACGCTTTGGAATAACCTTACTGTCTCACATTCTAAGACACTGGTTTGCTAAATGGGTCTCTATAGTTGGGATAAAGTACATTATTGCTATCCTATTACGTTTTAAAACTCAGATTGGAAGCCATGGTTTTGCTGCTGTATATGCAGTCACTACATCAACAACAATAACATAAAACTGTAAAGCTTACTAGTTGGAAGACATGATTAGCTATAGACCGGGATCCCCCTCTGCTTGCATTAATTAGCTTTCCTCTATTCATTTCCATTTGCTCACTGTATTTCTAAAAGAATGAACGTTGACATACATATTAGAAGCAAGAAAAATTAAAGAAATAAATCACGAATAGTTGTGATTTGTACAAAATAAGACTCGGTTACTCACCTGTGTTTTTTCCTTCTCCCAGTAGTCGCAGAGATGATTCCAATCTTCTACACTCCTACAATCCGATTTCATCATCGATCTTGCCTTTTGAGGATCCGTTCTTCCTTCATTCTTCTTCCAGTAAGCACTGAAAACACCTCTGGTTCGTTTCCATTGGGTATGTAGTTGATTATCAACATATTCCATAAAAACAACATCTTCCCGCAACAATGTGAATTTTTCCTGCATTTAATAGATATGTTGAGAAGTGAAATGGAAATTAAAGTGATAATAGCTTCTCAATAATTCTAAGAAATAAATAGTACTTACTTCTAATTTCTCATGCAACTTTTTCTTAACATCTTGAGACATCAAATCCCATTTATGAAAATCCATCGGACAATAGCTCCGAATGACGATTCCACACTCGGTAGCAAATTGTGTTGCTGTGGTCCCGACAAAGCGCTTGGTACCTTTATCCATTGTCAAATTAATTTTGTTACCCTTGCTCAAGATAATTTTCTTATTTAAACTGGGACCGCGTCCTTTTCGTGCACCAATATTTTCCACTGATGATTGCGCTACCGGGTCTCCTACATTATGAGCGGCTTCTTCTACATGATCATCTGCACGAGAAGTAGCAGGTTGTTCTGTAAAAGAACCTGGTTAGAAATCCTGCAAAGGTAAGTCCCCAAGACAGTGATGTTTAATGTAAGGATCATTATATCTTTTTGTACAATATATACTCTGTTTACATTTTCTCCTCTCCAAAATTTGGAGAAATTATGAGGATGAAAATCTTTATTTACAAATCATAGACGAACTACAGCTAACAAAAAATTAAGATCTTAAATCCTAAATTCATAGCTAACTAAGTGGAACTCTTGACAAGGAATTATTTCTTTACCATAAACTAGAAGAACTGCTATTTAAGAAAAGGTTGTCCATCTGTACTTGAATAGGCCATATATCAAACAGTTGGTGCAGCTTAACCAATTACACGTCTTTAATATTCTTATATATTTGCATCATCTTAACAAAACGTTATATATCAAAGATTTCTGGATACACATCTCTTTGTATATTCGTATTTGCTTCTATGTGACCTGATCCGACCCGACTCGTTTAGTAGACCGACACCACACATCCACAAACGACTGAATAGATTAAAATCAACAAACAGAAGAACTTCAGGTTAAATCAAAGGAGAGTAGCAAAAAAATCTAATTTGAATGGCAAAAATGTGGATGGTAATTCGGGGACAAAGGCTGATGCTAAATCTGGTTGTGGCGGATTTAAGAAAGGTTTTTGGCAGAAAAAGAATGGTGGATCCTCAAAATCTGGTGATGCTAAAGTCAGGGAGTGTAAGGGTGCTATTTACTAGTGATGGTTTTGCTAGTAAATAGGTTGGCAAAGTTGCCGAAGTGAAGGCTAAGAGTGGAACACATCATGTCTTCAGTGGATATAAACAAACAGTTCACCATTTCTAGCAAAGTAGCAGATGCATGACATCAACATTCTTCTATTCTTCTACAGGGGATTTAAACTATAATTTCTTTATTTTGTACCCCTCTAACATGAACCTACAAAAAATGTTGGAAACATTCCTATATATGTCCTCTAGGATCATTTCCTAGCTAGTAATGAACAGAGTAACGTAAATTAGTTCTTAGTTATTAATACATCACATAAAGACCCTATTGACTAATTATTTGATATGTTATACACAAATTAAAGACATCCAAAGGGAAGAGCAGAACACATCTTGTCTTCAGTGGATATAATTAAACAAACAGTTCACCATTTCTAGCAGTGTACATAAATAAGAAAGGAGGTTCACCAGTAACATGAATCTACAAACATGTGCATATGCTTGACCTCAACATTCCTAGCATAAAAATAACTAATTAAGCATGCTCCCCCAGTCATTTAAGAAGGTAAATAACTAATTTAGCATAAAATGAATGGGTTGAAAAGAATGGAGAGGATATCTGCAATATATACCCCTTCCTAATCAATCTGTATGAAACGAAATTTTATCGATCTGTAACTGTAACTGTACACAAATACAGGGATCCCAAGTTAAACGTGTATCAATAATAAACAAAAGAAACAATTTTATGAAAACAGATTGTAATTAATGAAACGGAATAACTTGACAATTACCGTTTTCTGGACTGATTGGTCTCCCAAATCACATCCCACTTCTGAAGAATCGCTAGCGCTGTCTGTTGAAGCTATTCGTTGTTGAAGCTCCATGGAAGATGTGAATGATATGGGTGAGAAAGAAGACCTAGTTATTCGCTGGAGGTTTTTAATTGGAAATTTTCTAATAAAGTGAGAGGGAAAAGTATCTGATGAATCGATAATAAGTAAATTTAGTTCGAAATTTTGGGTGTAGTTTGAACTAATGGTGGGAAATTCAAATTTTTTGGTGAAAAATTTTAATTAAAAGGGGGGGAATTGTTCAAACTGATAATAAAACCTAAAATTAATATAAACAATATGTATATTAAACATAATTAAACCTAAAATTAAACATAAACATAATTAATTAATTAATTAAATGTCTCCACGTGGCTCTTCCAGCATGTTCTTCTTGAAGATGAAATTCATAATTGTGATTCTTTAAGCAAATCTGGATGACGATCGGAGTTAAAAGGCCTAATTAACAAAATTATGTTTTAATAAATATTAACTTTATTATTTTCTTTTAGATATAATAAACAAGATTTTAATAACACGTGCCTTGTGGTCGTGATAACGCAACTACAAAAAACGGATACATTACTAAAACACAACTCAAAAATGAAAATGATAAATTACTATGCAATTTAGAAAAAAAATACCAAAAGACCGCCATGTTGTGAACTTCTCATGTATAATAATTTTGTTTCCACAAATATTAAACGACGTCCAATTAGGATGGTGAGGAGCAATTAGGAGCAATTAGGACCAACTAGACTCAATGAGGACTAAATACTGACAATTAGCGTCATTTAAGATACTTTAGTGAAGACCAGTTAATTATGGTCAATTAATATGGTCAATGAATACAAATTAGGACCAGTTCAATGAGAAGGTCGATTATGCTCATAGGACCGATAAGGACGGAGCATGAAGGAAGTGACTAATGAGGATTGATAATCAAGTATGACCAATTAGGACTAATTGGGGCCAATTAGTTAAAATGAGGACCAATGATACCAATAAGGGTAAATCAGGGTTAGTGATGGTCGATTAAGACCAATTAGGTTCAATTAGGGTCATTGAGGACCAATTAGGACCAATGATGGTCGAATATGCTCGATTAGGACCAATAAGGATGAATTATGACTTATTAGGGCCAGTTAGGACCGATGAGGGCCAATTAGACAGAATAAGTACCAATATGGGTCAATTCGGGTTAATGAGGAGCAATTTGCATAAAATGGACCAATAAGAACCAATTAGTGTCGGTTAACCTCAATAAGGACCTACTAGACTTATCGTTTACCATTTACTTTGTAGTATAACAAATTTGAGTCAATTAGGCCCAATTGACCCCAATTGATTATAATTGGTCCTAAATGAGCCTAATTGACCGTAAGTGATCTTCATTGAACCTAACCGAGCCGAATAGACTATAATTGACCTTCATTAGCCCTAATTCATCCTAACTGAGTGTTCACTGGCCCTCATTGGTACTCAATTGTCATAAATGACCATGGTTGACCTTAATTCAGTCTATTGGTCCTCATTGAGCGTAATTTGGCCCTCAATCGGCCTAATAGATCCTAATTGGTCATATTTGGTCCTTATAAGGCGTCGACATTGAGCAAAATTGACCCTCGTTTATTATTTATAACTGGTCTTCATCAGTGACCCTAATTGATCCTCATTGACCCAAATTGACCCCAATTTACCCTAATTGGGCCTCGTGGATTCGTTGGTCCTAATTGGTCCTACTTTATCTTCATTTGTCCTCATCGGTCTTAATCGACCCTAATTGATGTGGATTCAATTAAAATAAATTAATAATATTTTGAGTAAATTACGGCTTTCGTCCCTGTGGTATGCACGTTTTTCACCTATAGTCCTTAAACTTCATTTATTACGGCTTTGGTCCCTAACCTTTTCCAGCTCGTTACGGCTTTGGTCCCTGAGGCTAATGGTCGTTAAAAATTTTTGTTAACTTTTATATAATGACAATTCTACCCTTGAATTTAAAATAAAAAAACAAAAGAATATATAGATTTACGATTTTACCCTCATCTTCATTACCCTCATTCATCTTCATTTGTTCAGTCAACGTCCCCTTCGTTCACCGGCGACCCTACACCATCCGGCGACTTCACCGGCGACCTAGCAACCTTCCAGCTCCGACAAACTTCTCTCCATCTCCTCTCTTTGATTTTCAGTCACGTGCAACAAATAAGGGCAGCCACAGTTGCGATTCACCTTGGGGTAGCGGCTCGCAAAGGTGAGCTCAGTTTCAAGCTCTAACCATCTCTTCCTTTTCTGTTCTCAAATCGAAAACCCTAGGGTAGGTTTTGGTTGCGATGGGTCGAGAAAGAGGACGACAACGCTGCTGATCTGGTTATTCCGGCGACGGGAGAACAAATATGGCGGAGCATCCATCTGTAGATCCTTTTGCCATCACCTTTCTCCGCTCACACCGTCTGTAAATCCTACAATTTCGATTATATAGTCGGAGAATAACAAATCTGGCGGAGCATCCGTCATCCGGAGCGGTTTTCGCCGCTCAATCTCGTTGTCATTGTAAAATTTGTTCCCTACTGAGAACTCTTTGGAGGCAAGAATTAAACCACCGCCGGTCAACTCCCTTAGAGCTTTCATCGTCAGCCCCCTTAGATTACAATTAAAATATTTAGATTGCAATGAAATTGATGAAATTGAACCCATCTCTGAATCCTTCATCATCTCTTTCTATGCCCGTCGGATTCAAATTTCTTCCCTAATTTCACCATTTCTTAATCCCGTTTAACGCTTAGGTTCGAACGAGGATAAATTCAAGCTTAACGGAGGCTACCCGTGACTAACGGAAATGGGGGTTGCCGGAATGGGTGAGACGACGTCAGGCTCGACGCAGGAGAAGGAGACTAAAATGGAACGGGTGAGGCCTGAGGGTGACTAACTGGAATGGGGTTGTGGTGACTGGTGATGGTCCCACCTTTCTTTTTATTTAAATTTGTTTTTTCTTTTAATTTTTCATTTATTTTTAAATAAAAGGGTATTAAGGTCTTTTTACACCGATTTAACAGAAATTTTTAACGACCGTTAGCCTCAGGGACCTAAGATGTAACGAGCCTAAAAAGGTTAGGGACCAAAGCCGTAATAAACAAAGTTTAAGGACTATAGGTGAAAAACGTGCAAACCACAGGGACGAAAGCCGTAATTTACTCATTATAATTGATGTGGATTCAATTAATGTAATGAAACTTCAAATCTTTTAAAATTTCCAAACTTAAATAACTTCAACTAAATGGGCAAACTCCAATAACTTCCCCTGTTTCAACTCTTAGGGTTCATTGTGATCCAGAAGAACTGCCGTTAGTGTAAAACTGCATTTTCGAAAAAACAGTTACCCTCTATTTTCTCTCGAGGTTTCTAATTGGCGATTTAAACCTAAACCTTACTCTCTAATTTCTACCAAATGGCACCCAAATTGAATCGAAAGGCTGCATCAAAGGCTACTCAACTGTTCTTCGCCGAACACAATGTTGTAGCGTACTTCGAGAAGTCTGATAAGTCAAAGCTATTCGATGAAATGAACGATTTCCTCGAGAAATCCAACACTCATTTTGCTTTAACTGTGAATCCTGTAATATGCAAGCAGAGAATTGCTGAATTTTGGGACTCAGCCAAAAAATCTGTTGATAGCAACGGGGTTGGTAAAATTGACTCTAGAGTCAATGGGAATGAGATTAGTTTGACTGAAGAAATGATCCGGAAGCACATGAAATTCAATGATGCAGGAGGTGATCCTGATTACAAGTCTGAATTGTACTATAAGACGTATGAAGCAATTGGGTATGGGGGTGACTTAACTTGTGGGACCATCAAAAAGGGACAACTACCCTATGTTTGGCGATATCTTGCTCATACCATTCTCCACTGCCTGTCTCATAAGAAAACGGCATGGGATGAACTTGCTGCACCTCAATCATCCGCTTTTCATGGATTGGTAAATGGGCTCAACTTTAACTTTTCAAAAATGATATTTGATGGAATGATGGAAAATCTAAAACCTAACAGGATCTTTTACATGTACCCCAGATTCATCCAACACATTCTCAATTGTGAATTTCCAAATCTACAAATCTCTGATCAACATCTTGAACTAAAATCTTTTACAAGTAAAACATTTTCTAACATGCAAGTGAACAAAACTGTTTTCCTTGGTAAAGACACATCACACCCTATTCCTAAGGCCAGGACTGCTCCTAAGCAAACTGCTCCTGGTGACAACATTGTTACACCAATAAGTGTTGAGCCCACACCAGACTGACCATCCTCTTCCACTAATATACAAATTCCCACCATTCCCACCAAAAGGAAGAGGATGTCCACATCAAAAACCACACCCAAAAATACCACACGGACTCCACAATCACCCAGAAGGAAGAGGACTAGGTCTCCTTTACATAGACCCTCCACAGGACTACCTCAGAATGAGGGTGGTATATCACCTAGGCCACGTGAAGTAGATTCCCCTACCCTTGTTGCATGGAATATACTGCTGGACTTGGTTCAATCACCCAACCGACATTCTGGTGATAAGGTGACTTGCAGTAGTGATGAAGCAAGTCAGGTGGAAAGGGCTGACACTACTCATGAAATCCCACTAGACCCTGAGGACAGTGCCAACATCATTAAGACCAAATCCACGGCAACTGTTTCTGTCAGGGAACCTATTCAGGAACCTTTGATTGACAACAGGAATCCCAGGTGCCAAGAAACCATGGGTGCTGAGCATGAATTGACGGTTCGATGTACAAAACTTGAAAATGAATTGGCAGCTCTCCGTGCAATTGTGAGAGCTCAAGGAGAAGAAATTGAACGGTTGAAGGCAGGACAATCTGTGAAAGCCACTGATAGGTAAGGTTGTCAACCATGCATACGTTGAAATGAAATTCACATGCAAAACTAGATTTAATTCAAAATAGGATATTGCACAGGGTGTCTTCCTCAGATGTTGATGAAGTTGAACAAGTTGATCCGGTTGAACAACTTCCTCCGGAGGAAGAAGGCCATGTTGATCAGGTTGAACTAGTTGATCCGGTTAAACAACTTCATCCGGAGGAAGAAGGCCATGTTGATCAGGTTGAACTAGTTGATCCGGTTGAACAACTTCATCCGGAGGAAGAAGGCCATGTTGATCAGGTTGAACTAGTTGATCCGGTTGAACAACTTCATCCGGAGGAAGAAGGCCATGTTGATCAGGTTGAACTAGTTGATCCGGTTGAACAACTTCATCCGGAGGAAGAAGGCCATGTTGATCAGGTTGAACTAGTTGATCCGGTTGAACAACTTCATCAGGTGCAAGTGACTAATGATAATCAGATTATCACAAGCGTGATGAGTGATCTGCAAACCACAAATGTGGATATAGCTCCTGAAGCTCTATCTTTCCTGAGAAAAATGATGATTAGGAATACTCATAACTGCACTTGGTTTAGGAGTGCTCCATCTCTGCCCACCATTCCTCTTTTAAAGCCTAGTGCTCCATCTCTGCCCATCATTCCTGTTTTAAAGCCAATCACTGCCGAGGAAATTCCTGAGCAAGTTATCTCGAAAGCCAGTCCCAATGCTGCAACTTCACTTCATGAGTCTCCAAAACCTGCTGATGAAGATTCTCTTGATGAGAGAAGTATCTCTGGTTTCACTGACATGGAGGATGATGATAATCTGAGCACAGGAGGTCAGAGAGAAGACATGGACCATGTTACAAAGGCTCTGTTGGATTAGTATGAAAAGGAGAATGCTGAGATACGAAAGAAGTTCCAAGAACAAAAGGAAATTGCAGAGTTTGAAGAACAGAAACGACTACTCATAGAAGAAGGTATTTATGAGTATGTCATCAACAATGCAGACCTAATGTTCTTCATCAATGCAGCAAGGAGAAGATCTGATCTGTACATAAAAGAAAGAATTGCCAAAGCCGAAGAGAAAGGTCTTTCAGACAGAGTTGAGATGTACAGAAAGCTCTTATGTAATGAGTATAGGATGATTCGGATGAAGAGAAATGAAGATAACAAAATTTTCCTATGTCAGTTCAGTGTGATGCTCAGAAGCAAGGAATGCTTTACTGATGCATGGGTTGATGAAATGAACGGTGATGACTTGATCAGATGGATGTACATGATCCTAGTCATCAGAGCTGATCAAGCTAATGAGATGAATGTAAAGAGATTTGTTGATAGCTCTTTAGAACAGGAAATCTTGGCGAGAGAAGCAAGGTACTAGATTCAAACTCGACCTGAGGAGGATGACTTGCTGATTCATAAATGGTACTTCAAGGAAATCTTGGCGAGGGACCCAAAAATAATCAACTCTTGCAAATTGCCAAGGCTGAGAAACGACTATGATGCTATCAGGAAGAGCCAAATTGAAAAGGAAAGAGTTACTGGTGTGAAAAGGCCAACAGGTATGCATGCTCTGTTTGACTCCTTACATCCTGAAGGTCTCAGCTACCTCAAAGAAAAGAAGAGTAAAGCTCCTGTGCAAACTACTCAGCAAAAAAAGCCGCCAAGGATCAACATTATCAAGGAAATGTTTGACACTGTCACTGATCCTCATCTCTCATCATCTCAACCCTCCACCACAGCCTCACAACCGACTGCTCCCTCATTACCAGGTGCATTTTCTGGTCTGAATAGAACTCT
This sequence comes from Deinandra increscens subsp. villosa, assembly GCA_039602395.1. Lineage (NCBI taxonomy): Eukaryota > Viridiplantae > Streptophyta > Magnoliopsida > Asterales > Asteraceae > Deinandra > Deinandra increscens. The sequence goes on from JBCNJP010000008.1 coordinate 18,533,976, forward strand.
AGCCTCACAGCAACCCAGAAGAAACCCTGCTGCTAGAACTAGTAGACCAGAAAAAAATCCTAAACCTGTAAAATTAAAGCCTATTCCACCAAAGTTTAGAGCAGATAACTTCACACCCATTGTACCACATCCTCACCTAAACAAACCCCGAAAACCCTCATCTCCACCCAAGTCACCAGAAAAACCACCCACCAAGAGAATGAAGTCAGTGGCTAGGAAGGGAAAAGGAAAAGTGATCAATGAGGAGGATGAATACAGTGTAAGGATCAAGCTAGTCCCTCACGTGATACCAAACTATCAAACACCGTGCGGAATCCAGTGTGTGATAGTGATTCGAGTAATTAAAATAATGAAAAACAACTAACAATGCTTTAAGATTAAACGTTACCGAAAGAGGAGCACAAACACAATGAAAACCGTATTCTAGAGGCTTTAGAATACGCAAAACACCGTTTGATTAATTCGAAAATCAACAACCCTAAACATGATGAAAGACTAACTATTTATAGGCTAAGGTTTGAGTGGAGAACAAGTCTCCTCAAACCCTAAAGGATTCGGCTCTCACTCAAGCTCAACCGATGCTTATAAGCCCATCAACAAAACCAAAAGTGTTAGCCCAACCCATTACATTTAGCCCAAAAACAAATAACTAACTAATGCAAAAGCCTTAATAAAATCTAGGTCTTTACAATCTTCCCCTAGGCTTTAGCATTAGTTGCTTCCAATCACATCTTGAAATGTCTGGAATGATTCACCGTAAGAGGTGAATACCAGAGCTTTTCTTCAATTATACGAGCTACTCCCTTGGTGTAGACTTTAGCCAGCTCCTCCTCCTCTGCTGTATGAGCAATCTGATGCTTGCTAAGCACCCGAATATCAATCTCCTAAAATCTTAAAAGATCATGCACCTCCATCACTGTGATGGTGTTCAATTCACACATTATCTTTGCAGTCCAGAATAGCTACAATAAGCCCAAGATTTAAAGTCAGAGAGGCAACCCTCAGGATGCTTCATTGGCAGTGGGATTTGCTTGGTCTTATTAGTAGGTGGATATCTCTTGTGGCAATAAATCTTCTTGTCAAGATCCCAGACTCCCCTGAAGTGCTTCATTTTTGAATGTTGATGTGGAAAGTCTGTAAACACCTTGAATCCACTCTTCACTGCTTTATCTAACTTCTTCCAGAAATGATCAGCATACTAATTGTTGGATGGATTAAAGAATGGTGCATTGTGCAGAGAAATTAGATCCACATTGGTCCAAGAGTAGAATTGGGTCCAGTCTTTATAGTACTCTAGAGGATTGGCACCCGCTCTTCTGACCGCATACATGTGCTTCTCATCATCATACATCCAACTTTTCACAGGTTGAGTAATTCCCCGTTTATCATGAAAATGTTTACCCAGCTGGATGAGATACCGTTCAGGAGGATAGGCAAATGTAGATGCTTCCCATAAATGATCTCTGGTAGCAGCAGGAGTAGTCATGAAGTCTACTTCTCTAGCATCTATCTCTGGCTCTTCTTCTTCAGGTGGATTATTATCAGTAGGAGCCCCAGAACTGTCTCCTTTACCTTTTCCACCACCTGATCCTCCTTGTGAATCTTGATCTTTTCTTCTTGAACCCTTCTTGGAGCTACTTGGCTTTTTCCCTCTCAGTTCAGCAACTTTTTTCTGCAATTCTCCAATTAAGATAGTGAAATCATCATTCACTTTCTTCTGATTTTTCAATGCAGCTTCATGCTCTTTCTGTGTGTCAACAAGTTGTGAAATCACTTCTGATTGATGTACAGTGGTAGCTGTCAATTTCTTAATTTCAGCTTTTCTGTTCTTTCTCCAATCTGTACTCTGGGGTTTCAATTGCCTTTCCCTTGTCAGCTTGGGAAGGCCCAGATGAAGACTGTCCTTGAGAAGAGGACTGTCCTGAGGGAATTCTGGGAGGTAGATTGGCTCTTGGCTCTCTTCTTCTTCTCACTGGGTTGGTTGGACCACTTGTAAAGGCATCTTTCATCAATTGGGCTGCATGAACAGCCTGTGAAGTCAAATCTTCATTCAGGAAGGTACTAAGGGGAGGTTCCTCAGTAGCCTTCTGTTTCTTTGACACATGAACTTCAGGCTCTTCCATTTCTTCATCAACAGGCACATCATCAAGGTAGCTACCATAGTCCAGTTGCTCTTCATCTTCTTCAAATCTAAGTGCATCAATCCTGATATCATCAGTAGGCAACTCATCAGCCCAAGAGTTACTCTCATCAGGAATGTCAGTTACTATCCTCTGTGTTGGAGGGGCTGAGTGTTCTTCCTCCACAAATGCATTGACTGGAGGTGGGACTTCTGAAAAATTTCCAAATTTATCTCCAAACACATATCCCGGCTCATCAATCTTCTTCTTGGGGTTTATCAGAGAAAATACATCTGGACCCATGGGTTTCAGATCCAGAATTTCACCATGCTTTCTTAGCTGAGGATATCTTGAATCCAAGATCAGTTGAATGAATCTTGGGACGGCAGCAAACTTCTCATCTTCTCTGACTATAACATTTTTGACATCTTCAAACACTGCCCTTGACCAGTTAAATCTCCATCCTCTGATCAAAGCAACCAAAGCATGAGTATGCAATCTATTCAGCTGGTCACTTGAGCTCTTCTTGGCAATCAAGCATTTCTGCAAGTAATGAATGAGCATCTTCCAATACGGTGGGACTGAGTTCTTTCAAGTTGGTGGAGTGTTCAGAAGATATCCCATCTGCCTGAGACATATCAGAACTTGGTCATCCTTGAATTCAGTAGGATCTTTAGCTTTATCCACAAACCTCAGTGCTTGCCTGAACACCTCTTCAGTCAGTACAATATTCTGACCTTGAATCTTCGCATGGATTGCTTTACCATCTTCAGACACAGCAGCAGTCTTCCAGAACTCGAGCACTATTTCTTTGTATACTGATACATGTGCTGTTAAGGCATACTTCAAACAGCATCGGTTCAAGCCATCAATCAGAGATTAATAGTTTGCCTTGTGAATAGACGGAAGCTCACCAAGATATGCCACTTGATTGTGGCCTTTTGCAAACTCTATGACACTGCAATCATAAACACCAGACACAAACCAACCACAACAAACATTGCAACACAGTTAGTCTCAATTAATTCCTCACAAAACTCCCAAACACACATTTTCTTAAAAATTGGGCAGCATAACTGCTTAAAAATGGGAGTTTACCAAGTTTTGGGGTTGACCGAAAACCTGGTCGAAAACCCATATGGGTGATTGAAAACCCCAGATTTTCGGTGTAACTGGACCAGTCCGATCGAAAACATATATGAGCCTGACCGAAATCCGTGGGAACCGATCGAAAACCTATTTCATTGATCGAAAATCCAGGCAAATGATCGAAAACCATATATATACCAAAGGAAAACCTTGGTTATGACCGAAAACTGAGGTTAATGATCGAAAACCAGAATGGTTCGATCAAAAACCTTGATCCTCAGTCCAACACCTAGATTTTCCCTAGTATTTCGATCGAAAACCCCTAGATCATCTCCGAAAAGCCTTTTGGCGTAACCGAAACCAATCAAGAGGTGTCCAATCATCGATCACTGGTATGCAGGCATCGAAAGGTAAGAATACCATCCGAAAACCCCCTATACCCTGATCGAAAACCCCCTTTTTTGACACTTTTCAACCTGTAAATTCTTCAAACATCAATCAAACTCAGAAAAACTATGTAAACAACCTTAGTCGCACCCTTTAGGGCCTATTCCAAGCATTCCCGAATCCTAAAACTCAAAAGAAATTGACGTACCTTGTGACCAACTTAGGTCGTTTAATGACATGTTTGATTCGAGGACCCATCGATACAATGCACACGAAATCAACACTTGGAACGGCCTTAGGATGAAAATCCGAGCAGAGAAGTGGTCTCCGATCGAACCGAGATGGCCGGAATCGTCGGAAACAGGAGCGACAGCGGCGGCAAGGGCGGAGATGGCGGAGGTGGTTTCCGGTGACCGATGGGGCTGAAAACACCGGGGGTGGGTCGGATTTTCACGAGGATCACGGTGGTGGTGTCGGATTGCCGCGACGGTGGCCGGAAGGGTGGTAACCGGAGGTGGCGGTGGTTAGGGTTATTTTTTTCTTGGCCGGCGGGTTTTGGGGGAGAGAAGAGAGAGAAAGGGATTTTAAAACAAAACTTTCTTTTATCCTCTTTTATTTTTAAAACTTTCAAATTTTCAAAACTTTCAATTTTAACCCCTCAAAGTTTATTAAATGTTTCAAGTTAAACCCCAAAACATAACCTTATTTGATGTTATCCCTTTTCGGTTGACATCAACCTTTTCGGTTAAGACATTTTTCAAGCTTCCCCTAAGATTATGCCCGAAAGACTTAAACCCAACACCTCAGAGATAAGTAAATTAAGTAAACAATTCATACTCAAAGAAATAGCAGAATTAAAACATAACTAATTAAACTAAAAATACTACTTATTTACTCCTGGCTTTAAGTAATAGGTGTGTTAGGGATCAAACCAGACTGTCTGAGGCTGAGGAACCCTTTTCAGCTTCAGCTACTCCACATGCTCTGGTGATTGCTGGTATAGTTGTCCATTTTAAACCCATGCCGCTTTCTCTTACTCGAGCAGACTGTCACTTTATTATCTTTTGGGTTCAATTATTTATGAGTACCATTAAATCCACACACATACATCCTAGGTATATTTTGTACGTTTCATCAAGTTTATCAGGTTTCCCATGACATTTTTCACGACACCTTTCCTAAGCCTAACACCATGCTCCAGACTGGATTGAGAAAAGAAAGAATAGATCACGGGGATTTTTTGGGGATAATATACAGTGTCAACTGAATGTTTTGAAACATTTTTAATAACGCTCTCATCAGTGACAGGGCTTTCAGGGTTTTGGACACTTGAGGGTCTCTTTTGATTTGTGCGCTTTGGCATCTTTTTGGTTTTAATATATTATACAATGTGATCTAATAGGTACGTGAATCAGGGAGGCTCCAGGTCTCAGCTATCGCCGAACAGAGGAGGCCTGACTCATATACAACATCCCCAGGTCATTGCTCACGCAAAGCGGAGGGGATGGGATTTTTGAGCATAGCATCAGAACCCAGTACTCGGGCGCGTGTCTTAGGACCCCTAACAAACAGTCAAATGAAAACAATACTAACCTAAGTGCGTGCTTTCTATCAGGCATCATACGTTATCTTCAAGTGTAGTGACTAGACATACCTTTTTATCAATTGCAGCTGAGCCTACCGAGCACATCAACCAAGAGACGCTGCTTTTCGCATCCACCTTACACGTGTCAGCCACCAAACGCCTGGAAGTTTATTTCATTTCCCAACCAGATCAAACAAAGCCAGAAACACATGAAAAAATTTAAAAGCACATATTATTTGGGGGACATCATATGATGCTCATTTTCCTTCCCCTTGCTTTTTAATTTTCTCATTCCAACGTACTGAAATTGACACTATTTTTGTATTTTAATTTTTTATTTTTTATTTTTTTTTATTTTATTTTTAAATAATAATTAACAATGTACAAGATGTTGAGATGTCAGATTTACTCTTCAAAGGCAATCATACGAAGGCCTTTTAAGCACATTTCAAAGTTAGCTCTGGGAAGGGGTTTGGTAAACATGTCTGCCACATTCTCGTCCGACGAAACCTGTTCCAAGTGTATCAATCTGCGATCATGGCAATCCCGAATAAAATGAATTTTGATGTCGATATGTTTTGTTTTAGAAAACTGGACAGGGTTTTTGACAATTTGTAAAGCAGCAGTATTATCACAATAAATAGTAGTGTCAAAGAAATTCAAACCATAGTCATGCAACTGATGTTGTAACCAAACCACCTGTGAGCAACAGGCAGATGCCGCAACATACTCAGCCTCAGCTGTGCTTGTAGACACAGTGTGCTGCTTCTTACTTTGCCATGACACCAATCTGTCACCTAAAAATTGTGCACCTGCTGAAGTGGATTTCCTGTCAAGTTCACATCCTCCATAATCACTGTCAGAGAAAGCATATAATTTAAAACCTGAAACTTTAAGATACCAATGTCCAAGCCGAGGCCTGCCCTTTAGATACCTAAAGATTCGTTTAACAGCAGAAAGATGTGAGAGTTTAGGGTTAGCCTGGTAGCGTGCACATTGGCACACTGCAAACATTATATCGGGACGACTTGCTGTGAGGTACATCAAAGACCCGATCATCAAGCGATAATTATGTTCATTGACCGATTGCCCTTCTGGATCTTTGGTAAGGAGTGGACGAGCTGCCATTGGAGTGTCTGCTGGTTTGGACTCATTTATCTGGTATTTTTCCAAAATTTCAGTCACGTACTTTGCTTGATGTACGAGAATGCCGGAGTCACTCTGCTTTACTTGCAATGCCAAGAAGAATTCCATCTCGCCCATTTGACTCATCTCAAACTTAGTTCTCATCACCTGCTCAAAATCTTTACACAAATCTTCATTCGTGGACCCGAAGATGATGTCGTCCACGTATACTTGCACCATGATTATGTCACTGCCAACCTCTTTTCTGAATAACATTTGATCAATAATCCCTCTGATGTACCCGTGTGCTAGGAGGTGACCAGTCAGAGTTTTGTACCAGGACCTTGGTGCCTGATGTAGTCCGTACAATGCTCTGTCTAACTTGTACACATGGTAGGGATGTTCTTCGTCGATGAACCCTGGAGGTTGATGAACATAAACTTCTTCATCCATGTCAGCATAAAGGAATGCTGTCTTGACATCTAACTGGTATACTATAAAGTTCATGTATGAGGCATATGCCAAGAACACTCGAATTGCCTCCAACCTGGCAACTGGAGCATACACCTCATCATAATCTATTCCCTCGATCTGCTTATGCCCTTGAACCACCAGTCGAGCCTTGTTTCTGACAATCACCCCATTGTCATCTTTCTTATTTTTGTACAGCCACCGTGTTGTGATGACCTTCTTATCGACTGGCTTCTCCACTAATCTCCACACTTGAAGCTTGGAGAATTGATTTAATTCCTCGTGCATTGCTTCAACCCAGCTTGGATCTTGCAGAGCCATTGTAATATTAGATGGTTCGATTTGAGAAATGAAACAGGAATACATGCAATGGTTAATGTTTCCTGATGTACTCCTGGTTACTACTCTGGATGCAAGAGGTCCAATGATATTCTCCAGCGGATGATACTTGTGAATTCTTGTCTCTGCTGTTGCTGGAACTGGGATTTCTATGGGAAGCTCTGTTAGCACTGGTTCTTCACCATCACTCTGATTTGCTACATGTTCTTGTTCAGCTTCTATTGCTACAGGGTCTGGTTCACTTGAATTCAATTCAGAATGCTTAGTTGGTTGTTCTGTTTGCTGAGTAGCTTGAACTGGTTCATCTCTTGGTGCTTCTTCAGCAACCACTGGTATAGGGGTTATGGTTACTGAAGGTCCTGCAACAGCATCTTCAGAGAGTTCCTCTGCAAGTACTGGATCCAGCCTGAATGGTATGAAAAATTGGTTATAGTCAAAGGCTTGTGCTGGACCAGTTCCTCCATCTGATGGATTTTCTTCAAGCCAATCTACATTGTTTGACTCCATCACCATTGCAGTTCTCTTATTGTATACCCTGTATGCTGAACTAGCAGAATATCCTACAAAATAACATTCATCTGATTTAGCAGCAAATTTAGGCACGTCAGAGTTAATTAAAACGGTACAAGGACATCCAAAAGCCCTAAGGTGCCCTATTTTAGGCTTGTCGTGAAAAACAATCTCATAGGGAGTCTTCTGATGCCGTTTGTTGATGAGAACCCTGTTTTGTACATAACAGGCTGTGTTGATAGCTTCGGCCCAAAACATTGTGGGAAGCTTTGAATCACACAGCATCGTACGTGCAACTTCTATGAGTGTCCGATTACGTCGTTCTGCGACACCGTTCTGCTGTGGAGTATATGGTGCACTGTACTGATGCTCAATTCCCTTCGTCTTGCAGAATTCATCTAACACCTGATTCTTGAATTTTGTGCCATTGTCACTTCGAATAGTTTTGACTCTCAGATTCAGCTTGTTCTCGATCACATTAATAAATGCTTTCAAGATCTCTGGTACTTCACTTTTCCTGGCTAAGAAAAACACCCAGGTGAAACGAGAAAAATCATCAGTTATAACAAGACAAAATGCACAACGGTTTAGGCTTAACATACTGACTGGACAAAATAGGTCCATGTGAAGCAATTCGAGCACAGAGGAAATTCTGGAGAAGAGTTTGGTCTTGTGGGGTCGTTTGTGTTGCTTCCCCTTAGCACATGCCATACATTTGTCTTTAACTACAAACTCTCTGATTGGGAGATCTTTGACAAGTCCTCCTCTTGCAAGTCTGTTCAAGTTCTTCAAGTTTGTATGGCCCAAACGACGATGCCACAAGTGGGCTTGATCTTCAGCAGTCTTTGAGAGCAGGCATGCCATCTCACGTGTTGGTGGTTTTGACATGTTCAACACATATGAGTCACCGTGGCGGGGTGTGCGTATTAATACCCAATCATCTGGAATGAAATACCCAGGTTTAAGAATTAAGCATTCTTTGTTGTTGAAATACACTGGGTATTCTTTGTCACAAATTTGTGACACACTGAGCAAGTTGTGATTCAACTCTGGAACATAATTGACATTATGGAATGTCAGGTAGCCGTTCTTGACTGTGCCTCTTTGACAAATGTTTCCTCCTTTTCCTCCCGCAAACGACACATGACCACCATTATAGTTTTCTAGTTCCTGTAGGATGGATATGTCGCCTGTCATATGCCTGGAACAACCACTGTCAACATACCATAGGTTATTAATAGGCCTCCTTGGCTGTTCCTGCATACATAGAAGGATTAGTTGGATTTGGGAACCCAGACTTGAGTGTGACTGGGTGATTTGGGATTGTTCAATTTGGGTTTACTTCTGTCCTCCTCACATTTGGGAACCTGTTTTCGTTTTTGTGGAATTTGGTAAACATTTGATTTATTCGGTTTGGCATTTTTTGCTTCATCAAAATTCTTTGAGTGTTTATTGTACACTCCTTTGGGTTTATACCCTTGGTTTACCGATTTTTTCACATTCCACTTTTCAGAGTCCTGAAACTTTTCTATATGAACAGATTCATCATTTTTGACTGATTTTTTGAAAAGTTGATTCTCTTTGTTAGCATAAAAATCAGTTTTGTGAGTAGAGGGTGACTTGGTTTTTGGACTGCTTCTGTGTCCCTTTTGTTGTGAAGGGACAGGTTTTTGGTCACTGGGTTTTGATGGTGCAGTCTGTTGTTTGGTACCCTGTGCCTTTGGTCTAAAAGGTTGTCTGTGTAGCACCTTCTGTTTTGAGGGTGCCGTTACTTTGTTTGGTTTTGTTGCCATAGGTCTAGATTGCACACGATTCTGTGCCATCTGTTTTGAAGGCACGGATTGTTTGGTCTTTGTCGGTGCCTTTGGGATTGAGGACACCTTCTGTTTTGGATTCACCTTTTGAGGAACAGGTGACTTGCTTGTGCCACCATATGATTGCCCTGACTTATTTTTTAGATATTCTTTAGGGTAAAAGGGTTCATATGGCCTATGTAGACAGTTCCTAGCCACGTGTCCGGGATTTCCGCACACATGACATGACTGTTTCTTAGGATAGGCGGGAGTCTGTTCTTGTTTATAAATTCTTCTTGTTGAAGTCCAGGAAGGTTTATCATTTTTACGTATCCAGACAACTTTGCCGTTAGGCCTAGTGGTCAGTACATACTCCCGCTCTATTGGCACCTTTTGATCATATACCGAGTTTACCTCAGGATATGGTATCAAATTAGGTGGTTTCTCCACAGGTACCTGCTTCACATTCACATTATCATGCACATCAGAACACACAGAAGCATTGGATGAATTATCAGACACATTAGCAAAAGTTGGTTCAGGACGAGCAACCTGTGGTCCTTTACCCTTCCTCAAAATCCTAACCCTTCTCAAGGGTTTTGACTCAGTTTTATCACCACTACCAAAACTAAAATTACTGTTCAATGAAATCTTATCAAAACAATCAGATTCTGCAAAACCAAGTTTAGGACTCATGACAGAAAAACCACAATTATTCCAATCAAAGTTTTCAAACGACTCTTGACTCTTTAAACTTGAAGTTTCAGCTTTTTCACTGCCATTATTCTTACCTAAATCTGCACAAGGAGTAGAAGAGTTAGTATCTGAGTTAGCAGAAGGGTATGAGATCTTAATTGGGCACTCAGCTAATTTTCTATCAATTTCTTTCAAAGCATCTCTAATTCCTACTTTCATCTCAGGATCAGGGATCAACTTGTGCATAGGAGGCGAGGGAACAGTGTGAAGGGGCGAAGCATCTTTAGATTCAGGTACATCATCATGAGTTACCCCATAACCCAGACCCCCATTGTTTTTTATGTACTTTATTCTAGTGTCTGAGTTATAAAATTTGAGGCTTGCATCCATCATTTTCTTATTAGTCAAATTAGTTTTCTCTAAGGTTTGGCTAGTGGAAGTAAGTTGGGTTCTAAGGCTCTCAAGTTCTTTGGTTTGTTCCTCAACCTTTTCATTAGCAACTCTCAGATATGTTTGAGAGTCACTAAGTTTTCTTTCTAGGTTAGAAATATCAAGTTTGGCGGCCTCATATTTCTCTTTCCAGGTTTTTGCTTTATCTTTAAAATTATTCAATTCTAGATGAGTTCGTGAATGATAGAGTGTTTCACTCTGAAGTTTAGATTTAAAGTCTTTCATACAATTATAAATATCAACACAGTGAGAGTTTGAACAACTACTTACCTCTTTTGTATTAGCTCCTGACCCTGGAGTGATGTTGACCATGAATGCATGATGCTCCATCTTCATTGCTTCCTTTTCTGCCTCTTCCTCTGCAAGCTGTGCAATGTAGGCATGACTCAGACTGAGATCTTCAATCTGAGTAGACCAGTCATATCCACCTGGTGTGCTCTGAACAACTAATGCCTTATCATCTGCAGTGGTGTCCCTTTTCTGTTTCTGCTTATCATCAGTCTTTGTATCCCTTTCAGCCTTTGGTTTGGGACACTCCCTAGCATAATGCCCATACTCGCTGCAATTGTAGCACCTCAAATTTGATTTGTTGAATGTGAGCTTGACTCCTTTGCCATCATTCCAATCTTGGATTCCCTTTCTAGCCATGTATTGCTTAGCCCTCAAAGCACCCATACCCATTTGATAAGAGATGTCCATCTTTTCTATATCATCCGGGTGCACTTGATTCACATCTTCGTGAGTTAAATCGTCTGGGAGTAGTGAACCAGCAACAAGTGCTTGATAGCAGCTCATTATCCCAACTCCTAAAGCAAAACTGGAGTCTTTAATCAAGGAGTTCGTGTCCAGTGAAATCACATTAGCCCCAGTAGATGAAGTGGCTCCACCAGCAGCTTGAGAAATGAAAGCCAGTGGGCTTGAATGAGCATCGGTAGTTTGAGCCGTTGATGCACCTGGCTGAGAAATGAATGCTTGATTTACTTTGCTTTGAGCAGCTCCAATTCCCAACTTTCTTGCCCTTTTGACCTTTTTCTCTTCATATGCCCTAATAGTTGCCATGAGGGAACTAAGGGTTGAGGTGTTCAGATCATGAATCCCTTCTATGACTTCATTGGTGCTATCCCAGATTGGTGGGAGAGAGTGAATCAGTTTCTTATTTACTTCCTTCTTAGTGTAGGTTACATCAGCTTCTTTCATTGCAGTTACAATCTTCACAAATCTTTGAAGCTGTGTTTCAATGTTCTCCCCATGTATGTAGTTGAAATCATTAAATTGTTCCCTTAGGTTTTCTTTTCTCGACTCTTTCATTTCAGTGTTTCCTTCATAGGCTTCAACAAGTGAATCCCATAAAGTCTTTGCAGATTTGAATTCTTTAAAGGCTTCAGCAACCTCTGGGGATAAAGCCATAGTGAGGGCAGCAAGGGCCTTTCTGTCTCTTTCCACTTTATCCCAATCTCCGTCTAACCATTGATCTTTTGTCTTTGGTATAGCTGGTTGATTAGCGGTAGGTTCAGTCATTGGAATAAAGTCTCCGGCTTCAATAGAACGCATGATCTTTTGGATCATGGTAGTTAGCATAGTTAACGAACCTATACTTCCAACTCATAAAGTCCTTTCCCGAGGTTAAACGGGGTGGACGAGTAGAAGTTCCAATTTGAGTGTCCATTTCCAAGGTAGCAGATGAAAGAGAAGACATATCGAAAGCCATAGCAGGATTTCGATCAAGGAGGCTGGGTTTTCGATCAGGAGAAAACAGGGTTTTCGATCAGGTGGATCGAAACGGAAACTGAAAACAGGGTCGAAAACCTGTAGACAACAGGTATTCGATCAGTCACGAGGTTTTCAGTCAAGACTGAAATTGAAGACCAACCGAAAACCACAGGAATCAACCGAATGGAGTTTTCGATCAGGCAGAATACCCAACCGAAAAGCAACCGGTGACTCGAAAACGAGTGTTTTCGATAAGACCGTGGGTCGAAAAGGTAATGACTCGAAACCTGGGCCCGAAAACCCGAAGAATGAATCGAAAACCTACTCGAAAGCCACAGAATGGATCGAAAACCAGGTACTTTGAACGCTGACTGAAGAATCAGTCAACGAGCACCCTTTTTTCTCGGTAGAAAACCAGTAAGTTGGGCTGAAAAGGGTCAAGAAACCCTAGAAAACCTCCTGAAACAGCACGAAAACCCTCTGTAATGCTCGAAAACCTTCTGAGAATCAGAAGGCAGCCGTCGAACACTTGTACACCTGCAAAACACGAAAGAAAATCTTTCGAAAACCACGAAAAACACAGAAAAACAGTCCGTTAGTCAATGACAACTCGAATCTAGTATCACGAGAGCCGCGAAACACGTGTTTCTTGGCTCTGATACCAATTGTAAGGATCAAGCTAGTCCCTCACGTGATACCAAACTATCAAACACCGTGCAGAATCCAGTGTGTGATAGTGATTCGAGTAATTAAAATAATGAAAAACAACTAACAATGCTTCAAGATTAAACGTTACCGAAAGAGGAGCACAAACACAATGAAAACCGTATTCTAGAGGCTTTAGAATACGCAAAACACCGTTTGATTAATTCGAAAATCAACAACCCTAAACATGATGAAAGACTAACTATTTATAGGCTAAGGTTTGAGTGGAGAACAAGTCTCCTCAAACCCTAAAGGATTCGGCTCTCACTCAAGCTCAACCGATCCCTATAAGCCCATCAACAAAACCAAAAGTGTTAGCCCAACCCATTACATTTAGCCCAAAAACAAATAACTAACTAATGCAAAAGCCTTAATAAAATCTAGGTCTTTACATACAGAGATGTCCCTGCTGAAAGGAGAAGAATCATCTCCTGGAGGTATGATGATGAAGCGAAAGTATACCTGTTCACAACCAGTTCATGTGAGGTACTAAAGTTTATAGCTGAAGAAGCTATGTACAACCTCACTGACCATGAGTTGGGTGATGTTAGACAGTCACGTGGTGATATGAAGGGTGCGTGTTCACAAGAGGAATCCTTAATGCTGAGGATAAGGATGTATTTGGATGAGTTATACGGGGAAGTAGACGAAGCCACACAACGCAGCATTGACAATCCTGTTTCGACACTTGAAGTTGATAAGGATGGAAATTTGGTAGTCTATAGAGCTGATGGGTCATTCACAACGCATAGTACAGTTCCAGATCCAGAATGGAGCCAGGATGACAAAGACCGAATCCATTTAATAATGACAAGTAACAGGCTTCATCAGGTTTTTATTAAGAGAAAAAGGGTGACCAACTGGGAGTATAAGAAAGAAACAAACATGTATCACATTTTCACCAGTGAAGGTGAGACAATTAGAAGCTTACAGGATGCTCTAAATGGGCTTTCTGAAGATGAGATACGAGATATTGTCAGGATTGGTGATACTGAGAGCAGAATAATGACACGGACCATTCATGAAAGTCTCCTATGTAACAAGGCCAAATTTCGGTTACAAGCTATTGAAGAGGAGAACAAGATGGGAACCGGATGAACTTGGCTGGAAGAAGAGTTGATCCCTGTATTTGTGTACAATTGCATAAGTTGTTCTAGTTTGTATGTTAACATGATAGTTGTTACAGTTTTATTCATACACTTTTCATCTATAATTAATAACATACACATTTTCAATGAATCATAGCAGACCTCCATTTCACTCATAATTAACTGTGATCTTACATGAAGGATATATTCATATGTTATGTTAGTGTAGTAAATGTTGGCATTTTGATATGGTGGGATGAGATGATATATAAACAGGATAAATTTTACTTCTTAAGTAAATTGGAAGAAGAGAAAACCAGATGAACTACAATTCTTCAGGAAGAAGAGTTCATGAGGATTGAGAGAAGATGAACTAGAGTTCTTAAGGATGAACCGGATAAACTAGAGTTCTAAAGTTCTTCAGGATGGTTAACCAGTTTTCTTGTATTATAAATACATACACATTTTCAATGAATCATAGCAGACTCCATTTTACTCATAACTGTGATCTTACATGAAGTATATATTCATATGTTATGTTAGTATATGTTGGCATTTTGATATGATTGGATGAGATGATTTATAAACAGGATAAATTTTACTTCTAAATTGGATAAAATCACATCAGTTAACTGTAAAATCTACTTGCAACAATTAAATTTAGAATAAAATCAACTTAAATGATTGAGATAAAATCAAACTAATAATTAATGGTGTTAACCAAAACAAAACATGAGGAAGAGCTTACAAAAACTTTCATATATATATATATATATATATATATATATTGATTAAATTATACAAAGATTTTCATCAGATCCTATACAAAAATCTATCTAACTAGTTAAGACCTAGCATCCGACATATAGTCTTCATCATCCAAGAAGTTGCTGCTGCTGCTGTCATCAGGAAACAACTTTTGACCAGGCGGCAATCTCGGTCCCAACTCGGAGGTTCTGTAGGTGGAATCCCTGTTCCGGATTAATAACACATCCAACTCTCTCTCCCCCTCTGGTCCCTGGAGATGAAGTTTCATATCCCTTACAACTTCGGGAGTGATGAAATCAGCGTACTCAAGCCCGTATTTGATGGACAGAGGTGGGATCCTCTAGTAAATGAGGAAATACCCAATCGATGTGTGGTTTAGGTATTGCATCATTTGATCCAGATCATGACAATCAAATGTGCGAATGTCGACATAGTCGACATAATCTACCTTTCCCTTCCACACATCCTGGCCGGCGGCATTCCGGTGGAAATCGCCACAGTGATGGACCTTTAGGGTGAACCTCCGACCACCTGTAAAAAACCCAAATGCAGAGTAGAGAGTAAGTAACTAAAAAACATAAAACCCTAAAAATAAAAACGTACAGCCATTGTTGAGTGAAAATACACTTACGGGGAGTCTTGCCGTAGTAGGGTGCTGGTTCATTAACACCCCTAATCTTCCATTGTTTACCAAAGGCAGCCATTGATCGATCGAAGTTTTTTTTCTTGTTGATCAGGAAATACGTTCGTACAGAAGATTTTGGTGGTGAAAAAGTGGAAATTTAAAGGCAGACAGGGCACGCTACCAGCTATGGTGGGAAGAAGTGGAAAGGTCAGGCCAAGATAACCGTGTATATTTATTACCTTTACCACACAAATCCTGTTTTTACCGTGTCTATTTATTACCTTTAGCAACGCAAATTTTGTTTATCAATTATTTCTTATGTGATGGGAGTAATTAAATAAGTTCTGGTTAAAATATAACCAATTAACACTTCTGTCTCAATGGTTCTTCTTAATCTTGTAGTGGATGACAGGATTTATAAACTGGCTAGATTTTAATTCTTCAATAAATTGGAAAAAGAACAAAACCGTATGAACTAACAAGAACAGAACCGTATGAAGGTTCAAGCCTTGTTTGCTACAATTTATAATTTTTGATTGTGTAATAGTGGATGACAGGATTTATAAACTGGCTAGATTTTAATTCTTCAATAAATTGGAACAAGAACAAAACCGTATGAACTAACAAGAACAGAACCATATGAACTATAATTCCTCAGGAAGAATAGGAAGAATAGAACCGGATGAACTAGAGTTCTTCAGGATCAAGAGTAATTATTCAGTAATAGAACAGGATGAACTACAGTTCTTCAGGATGAACCGGATAAACTAGAGTTCTTCAGGATGAACTATATATACTATAGTTGTTATTTCTGTTCGTAGTCTATTGGATATTCCCATGTATTTAAACCCATTATCTAGTGAATTAAAATCATTCTGGTTGAATACAATTCTCTATACACTAATATTTAGTCACACAACCTAATATATATATATATATATATATATATGTAGAAGACTATAACCTTAGGGAGAAGATTTCATGCGGATTGAGAGAAGATGAACAGAAACGGATGAAAATACATTATATTAAATTAAAAATCAATTCATTACATAAAAGGGAAAAGAAGCGACTGAAGACAAATCCCTCTTTGCTTTCTCACAATTACATACACATAATCCAAAGGGGGTATGATTCCATTAATACATTGATCTATAAAATTACAACTTTAGAACTACTAACTTAAAGGGAAAAGAAGCGGCTGAAGACAAATCCCTCTTTGCTTCTCACATGGTGCTCTAGAGAGATTGTCTGAGAATCATCATATAACAGCTACTTGCTGCTTTCTCACATGCACTTGCTATTGATCAACTGAAAATGGTGAAGAAGTGGCTGGAAGAAATCAGGTTCATGGGGCCAGAAGCGAGAGAAGCACCTGGACAATACAGGTGCTGCAAACCACAACATGTGTCGGCCCTTTCCGCTGACTTTACAAAATTATATAATAACTTAAAATCTGCTCCCAGGAGTTATGAAGCCGAAACCCTTGGTGTCGTTGAACCACTTCACGGTACCTGATTTCCTACCGCCTTCGTCCGCCATTTTCGTTTCCAGATTGTCTGGGGCTGAGTGATTGGTAACACCCAATGTTGCAACTAAAGTTAGATCTATTATTAATAACAATAATAAATCATAATTTCTCAAGCACATTATAAATTAATCAAGGAATGAGTAAAAGAAAGAAAGGAGGGTAGTGAGATCAACTACCTTGTTCAAGTTTAGGGTTGCAACAAACAGGGCATGCAAACCTCATATGGGCCCTTACTGCTGATTGTTATAAAATTATATAATAACTTAAAATCTCCATGGTTTCCACAATAACTTAAAATCTGCTCCCAGGAGATACAGAGCGCAATCTTTCCCTGCATAAGAAAAAATTACCAAATCTGAGACGAAAATTTCAATCGAACTTCAGTGGTGAAGATGATAACTTACCGTTTTCCACATACGGATGACACCAATTCCACATTTTTTTCCGCGCGATGATGGACGAAAAACAGAGAGAGAGAGATTGGGAGAAAAGGGGCATGGTGGAGATGATGATGAAAACTGATACAGAGATATAAGTAAATGAAATAATCATGATTACAAGCGCCGTCGACTGTTTGTCTTCTTTTAGCCACCTAAATTAATATACCGTGACCATTTGTCATAATTTGTCACGCAACCAATGTTTAATATGAGTGGCCATATCACAAGATAATAAAAAATGATAAACATATAAACACAAATCTTCTCTTTTTCGCCACGCGTTTAAAATTACCGTGACCATAAAATAGATTTTTGTCACTCACAACCTACCATTTAGTCACGGTCAATATATGTGGCCATAGGTAATAGATTTTTGTCACTCACAACCTACCGTGACCATTAGTCATCTAATATTTAGTCACACAACCTAATGACAGTGGCCATATGTACTAGCTTTTAGCCACATAACTAAGTAAAAAGCGTGGCCATTGCTTACATTTAGCCACACATAATATATACTTAATAGTTTTGTTTTCTTTTAATTTACTAAGTAATAAAATCTACTCTTTCGTCACATAACATTATTTAAGCGTGGCCATACATTCCTTTTTGGTCACACGAATAAAGAATCATAAAAATTCCGTCGCCGTTTGGTGCATTTCGCCACTCTTTTTTAAGTGTGACAAATAAGTGCCACATGTTTTTGTAAAACAGTGGCTAAAGCCACTGCAACTGATTGTTGTTGTCACATAAACAAAAAAATATATGTCTAAAAGGGTCCAAAGGCTATATATTTGGCCACGGGTACAAAATATATGTGGCTAAAACGAGAATTTCTTACCTTTGGCCACGTTTTTTACAAAATAGTGGCTATGCAATATCAAAAAAACCGTGGCCAAAGCCACTTTTTGACGTAGTGGTTACGTAAGTTACACGAAGTGTTTCTATATTTTTATAGGAATTTAAAATGTATAGTTATTGAGTTATAATTATGATTTTATGCGATATGTATATAGGTTGTACTTTTATAAAACTTCGCTCATTAAATATGTTTTGATGTACGCTCGAATAATCATCGCTAAGTTACTCTTCGTTGGACCTTGGTAGTGTTCATTGGCAGTTTCTAAACCTTGAGGGACCTACTCGGTAATTTCTAAAACTTGTTTTATTAAATAAAACTTTGAGGGACCTGAGTGTCATTACCTAAAACTCCCTTCCCTATTTCATAAATTCGGAGGGGCCATTCTTGTCATAAGGGTAAACTTGAAATTGAATACCGGTTAATACACGTACATCGATCTCAATTCCCATAACCGACTGATTTCTTTAAACACCCCATCAAATCTCCGAAGGTTACACCCGCAGTTCCAAACGATCGGTCACTCCAAATTAATCAATATGAGATTGTAAAACTCATTTGAACCCTACACAATCATTCTCTCGAACTCTCTCCATTTTCTCTCGTTTTTTTTTCTTTTCCGGCGAACTCGAAGATTCCGGCCACTCTTGCACCGTTTCACCACCATTGTGGTCGCCTCCCTCTGCCAAGCAACCCCGTGGCAATGATTCTGGGAACGGGGCACTGTCGGGTGGTACGGGTCGAGACTTTCGGATTCGTTTCGGTGTCAAAAACGTGTCAAGAATCATCTCCGCTTCGAGGTAACAATTTATCCTTGTTAATCGCACGTTTTTTTGGAGATTAATTCTGGTTTCGCGATTTTCCGGTGACCGGAATAAAACTCCGGCCACTGGACTTGTGGGAAAGAAGATGGGGTCGCGATGGGTTATAGATATATATTTTCTGTGCGTGACTTTAAACAAGAGGAATACCAAGTGCAATGGTGAGGCAGCGTGTCTGTGACCAAGGGGTCGCGGGTTCTAATCCCACCCACTGCACTTTCTTTTTCTGTTTTTCTTGGTGCCAAGTTTCCTAACAACTCTGTAGCATAAAACGATTGCTGGTCGAAAATAAAACAAAAAGGAATGCTGGCCAAGTGGTCAGTTTCGCGGTGAAGCATGTGGGAGCTCTCGGGTTCGATCCCTGGCAGCTACATAATCTTTTTATTTCATATTTTTGATGATTTTGGACCTTGGAATGATAAAGACTTATAAAATGTAAAAAAAAAATTTAAAAACTCTAAACTAACTAAATGGACAGGTAAAATCCATAAGGGTGTCGCTTTTAATTTAAAACATAAACACTTGAAATTTTGTCACCATATATATATATATATATATATATATATATATATATATATATATATATAGACTCGTTGGGACGTTTTTATACTTTTGACCATACATATATATTTATACACATGAACACATATATGCTTACCCGATCATCTCTACATTTATTATTTGGAATAACAAACGCACATTGATTTTTTTCTAAATCTTTGTGTCCTTGATTAATTGTCATTTTGACTACTTTCAAACAAACGATTTTTTTTTTGTCACGTTTTGAAATTGTCACCTGCGTCAAATCTGGAATTATTTGATATTATCACCGTCGTCTAGGCTATGTTACTCATGTGTGGACACACACTTACGATGTAAAATCGATAGGTGCTCGGTAGTTACACAAGACTCGGAGTCTTACTAAATTGTAGCAGCGCACCCTAAGGTGAGTTACACAACCTCTTACGTCGCGTCCGGGTTTGGACGATAACACACACAAACACGTTACACCCGGGTTAGGGTGATAACACAATAACTTTTGATGTATGATTACAGTGGAAATCCAGTATATATCACATGTTCACGTAAAATGCTTTATCTTTCAAGTCCTTACTTATTGAACCGTTAATAGCATATAGCGAGGGGATATTAGGTAGTACTACTGGGGTCTGACAAACCCCACTCAGCGGGCACGAGATGCACCACCTGACTGGCGGTCGGACTGAGGACAATGTCAGCCTAACTTACCGTGATCGAGTAGACACGGGGAATGAAAACCACGTAAGGATTATGGTCAGCTTCGGTTGTGAACGTTTTAGCGACATGAACTTAGGCTCGCTACCTACGATATGGATTGTACTTGTAATATACATACTTACGTACGAAATAAAGACTGTTGTATTCGTACTGCATAATTATACTAGATATACTTATGTGCTTATGTGAACTCACCAACATTAGTTGACACTTGCTCTTATGCATGCTTTGCAGGACGCTAGGAGTATCGGATTTTTGGGCACATACATTGGTTAAAACCACTATTTTTGGGAACTTGCTTTTAAAACCTTTTCAACTTGAACTATTTACTTATCGGGCGCTTGTTTGCGTAACATAACTTTTATGTGCTTCCGCTAAACTTTAACTCTGGTTTTGATATTTCCCGGTTGGAAATATATTTACATTTTGAAATCTTAACTTATGTTTGATGTAACTAATGACTCGGGTCCTGGTCTGGTTTACACCCCACACGGTAAAACTCCGTTAGTGGAAATTGGGGGTGTGACAGATTGGTATCAGAGCCCTTGGTTGCAGAGAACTAGAATTTTCAAAATTCTAAACTGTAACTATTTTCGAACATTAGTTACAAAAATTCCCAAAAATATTTTCTTTTCGCGTGCCAAAAATCGATTACTCACATTAGGTTGTTTTTCTTTTGTTTGTGTCTGTCTGTGTTCTGACAGTATGGCACCGCACGACAACACGAGGGGTAAGGAAAAAAAAATTGCCAACGAACAGTCATCATCCTCCAACCAAAAGGCCGCGAGCCTGAGCATCCTGGGTACACAATAATGGACTTCCTTCGGGATCAGCACCTACGCACTGATAGGTGTGCACCAGACGATTGTAGCTGGCTGAATCCGATGACGTATCGGTTGCTTGATAGGTATCATGTGCCGAACAAGGTCAACCTACCCTTTGATTTGTAGAGGGTCATTGCGGGACTGATAGCAGCTTATGACGACACACTTGGAAAACTCGAGCACAATTCCATCAGCAATCGCACCCGCGATAGGGAACTCGAGCGAGTGCAGGATGAACAGAAGGAGAGAGATACCTACCACTACCTTCTGTCTCAGGGGGTAATGGGTATCCATAACAGGGTCACTAAGCTTGAGTAGCGACCCAATCCAGCAGATTTGGAGCATGGACTGCATTAAGCACAACATCATATTACTGCACTCCAACATTGTAATGCAGCACTCTAACATTCCAACACGGCACTTACGGCACAGGTCATCGCCCTCCAAGCTCAAATGGCAGCCCTGCAGGTTCAAGGTGCTCCTGTTCAAGAAGAAGAGGATGAACCCTTCGAAGAAGAACCTTTTAAGGAGGAGCCTCAAGAGGACATGGAGGAAATTGAAGCTGAAGCAAGTGAAGAAGGATGTGTTTAAAGCTGAAAAAGTTCAACCTGAGCGATTCTACAAGCTCAAAGGTTTTGATCAGCTTTTCTCTGATAAAGAATTTCCTCTTCATTGTGTTGATGCTCGGAAGATTGCTGCAGTATTTGTGAAAGCTCATATTTCTTCTGAAAGTTCTCAATCTCGAAGCCCTACATCCAAATGGGTACATGATCACAGGCATCAGGTATATGATTCTCATTCTGATCATGTTCGAGATATTCATGTTTGTTTTTCGCAGGTGCATCAAAGATGGGACAAAACGAACCGAATCTGTTATATTTGCCGTCACCCAGGGCATATGGCAAAGGATTGTTCATCACCTGCTGATTCACCCCAAGGGTTTCATAAGAACCCAGTTTTTGGTAAACCTGCCCCAACAAAGTTCTTCGATGAACAAGGCAGAGTTTTTGATGACGTTGAACCTACATTCTTTTATAAACAAAAACATTTTTTTGCAATGTTTTCAAAGATTCAAAGTGTAGGTTCATCATCATAGTCACCTGTGATTGTTTTATCAAAAACTGAATTACCAAAACAACAACAATGGAAACCTAAGGTGGTTTCTAAGCAAAACAAGGACACTAGTCGACCAGAGGCGATTCGCTTCGGGTCATTTTTGGACTAATTAGTTTGACCAGTGTGCAGGTACTTCTAGAAGACCTATCGATGATTGCAAAGTTGTTGATGGAGGAGTATTCTGCTTAATTTAAATTTCATGATAAATCTTTCTAACCTGCAAATTTTCTGAATTCTAAATTTGCAAACTATCCGTGTTGATTGATCATTTTTCTTTGCTTACAAATTTTCTCAAAAAGCCAAAAATAGAGTCTTGTTTTTGTGTAAAATGAAAACCCAAAAATAGAGTTTTCATTTTAAGGGGGAGAAATTGTAAGTAAGGGGGAGTAATTGAGAAATATGGGGAGAAGATGAATACATGCCAAATATATAATGAAGGAAAGTGAATACATGCAAAAATTTAAAAATTGTGAAAATTTGATCATTGGGAAATGATGATACATTGGCTTACGTATCTGACTCATGGATAGAGTAGATGAAAGAGCCATAAGATCATTGTGTGATATGCTTGGTAGGCTCGGCAAATCAGAAAGTATTCAGATGTGATATACACTAAATATTAGTGCTTGACCATGTGGATAACATCTTGATGCATATTTCATGACACAAAAAGAAAAATAAGTGTGAAATTCAAAATGAAAAGTCACTGTGTATACATGTGTTTATTTTGCAAAGATTTAAACTTGTTTGATTTTCTTTATTTTGTTAAACGATCAGACTTTCTCTGCATATCGAAAGATCGACCTGATCGTTGTTCATTTGACGTTCTGCTTAATTTTCTTTGGTATTTCGTATATCTCTTCGGACTTTTTCTGCGTGTACGGGGGTACCGACCTGATTGTTGTTGAGTTATACAATTTCAACTTGTTTTATTTTCTTATTTTGTTAAATCCGAGGCCTTATCTGCGTATCGGAAGATCGACTTTAAGGTAGACGATTTAACGTTCTTATTTCTTTTTGCATGGAATACAGTTGACGATATCATGAATATATTATGCGTTGTGAAAAATCACAAGTGCTGTCACACAAAAGGAAAAAGAAAGAAAAACTGAAAATGTCTGATTATGTCTGATAGTGTGGGATACACTGGTAAAAGCAAATCTAATCAATATCTTAACATATCCAGATGTTATGAGTATGATTCTGTCTGAGTTTAAGTTGGACAAATTATATCAGCAATCAGCATGACTTATGTGCTTCGATCAATTGAAATTGAAGTGTAGTTCAGTGCGTTATGATCAATATGATCCCATATAGTGATCTTTCTCATACCAAAAATAGTGTATGATTTTGTATTGCAATTTTATTTCTTTTCAGAAAAGAACAAAAAGATTTTCGGTGTGGTTTAGCATAAACTTTGAAAAATCAAAAAGATTTTTGTTTCTGCTTTATTTTCGATCTAATCAACACGTGATACAAATCAATTTTCAAAATCATATCTTGGAGTCTCAAAGAGACGTTTTGCACCAAGATTATTTAAATGTTTGAGCAGGTTGCTATGTGCAAGATATCACAACTTCAAGTCTTCTGAAGATGTTGATGAAAGACCAGAGATACACTAAAACGTCATCAAGTATTCAAGATCAAGCTACGATCGAGTTGAGGAGGAGTTTGTTTGAAGATTCATTTCATTGAACGAACAGATTCTACACTTGAGGGGGAGCTTGATTGAAGATACAAAGTTAATGATGTTAAAGAGATACTGCACACGACGAGGGGGAGTTTGTTGATACCTAATATGTGCGTCGTGTGAAGTATCAAGCAATATGCAAGATCAAGTCAAATTAGGTCTAGCCGAACTTGGTCCGAACCTGGAGTTCGGACTGGCCGAACCTGGGGTTCGGACAGAGATCGGCCAGCTGGGTATAAATAGTCGTTTGATCTTTGTAATATAGAGTTCTGAGCGTGTGAGATTTCTGCTAAGTGTGTGTTTCTGAGAGTGTTCTCTGTGTCTGTGTTTCTGAGTGTTTACTGATTGTAATTGTTCGTTGTGATCAATAAAACAATAATTACGTTTTGATGTTCGAATAGCTAGATCGAGTAGACGATCCGATGCTCACGCATTTTCAGAGATGCATTATGGTTGGATTCTAAATTTTGTAATGGATATTACATCTTTATTTTTCCAATGTGTTTCTAAAAATTATGTCATGTGATGGATGGATGCATGAATAATTGTTTAGTACTTAATGAAATTAATATTGGATATATTAATCATTTGATTGTATGCGTGCTAACGTATAAAATGGAATTAATAATGGGTATATTAATCATTGAAATGTCTTTCATGGCAAACAGAATTATGGCTGAAAACCTCACCGCAGCACAAATCCAAAATCTGATTAACCAAGGAGTTGCAGCAGCTCTAGCAGCGGCCCAAAATCAGCCAAACAACAACGGTGGTAAGTAAAAGAGACGAAAAATTGACAACATTTTTTTTTCTCTCACTCTCAAAAATTATTCTCTAAAATAATTTTATGAAACAATCCAGGACTAGCTTAGTGTACCTTCAAAACTAACATGGATTGTAAGCCGCTCATGTTCAAGGGTGATGAAGGAGCCGTGGGTCTCTTCGATGGCTCGAGAAATCAGAAAAGGTATTCTTAATGTGCAACTGCCTAGTTGCGAGCTGGGTCAATTTCGCAACCGCTATACTCGAGGGAGCTGCCCTTACTTGGTGGAACGCACAAATCCAAATGCTAGGGCTCAACGCAGTGAATGCTATGACATGGCATGAATTTAAGGATTCGATGATGGAGGAGCATTGCCCTCGCGACCAGGTCAAAAGGTTGGAAGGTGAGGTTGAGGATTACACCGCTCGCTACCATGAGTACGCGGTGTTGTGTCCTACGATGGTTGATGCTGACTTCAAAAGGATTGAAAGGTACGTGGATGGGTTAGTGAAATTTCTTGAGCGTGTGGATCTTCTACTTAGTCGTAATGAAATCAATGTAAACGATTAAAACACAAAGAGTAAATACAAATGACTTGTATTAACCACAGAGATCACCACAAAGTACACAGAGAATATATGACTCAGAAGCTTACTCAATTCTATACAAGACGACCTATTTATACAAGCTGAAACACGATCGGCCGAACCTTAAGTTCGGAGCTGTCCGAACTCCAGGTTCGCTGGGAGTTCGGACCTCAGCAGTCTTGTGCGAATCGTCTTGTATTCGATACTTCACATGACGATCAAGACTATGTATCAACAAACTCCCCCTCGGCATGTGCAGTATCATCTCCTCTATTTAAACTTGTATCTTGTATCTTCAATCAAACTCTTCCTCGATCTTGACGATGAGTTCAATCTTGAATACTTGATACTGCATCGTGTGTAATCTATTTATCAACAATCTTCAGAAGACTTGAAGTTGTGATGTTCTCTTCCTACTTAGAAACCTGCCAACATAAATAATCTTGGTGCAAAATGTCTCTTCGAGACTCCAAGATATTTTGATTTTGGAAATTGATTTTGTATTTCGTGTTGATCAATCGAAAACAAATAAGAAACAAAATCTTTTTGGCTTTTAGAAATTTTATATCAAAACACACCTAAAATCTTTTTGGTATTTTCTGATAAGAAAAGTAAAGGCATTACAGAATTAGGCACTATTTTTGTCTTTTGTGAGAAAGATCACAACTTGGGATCATATTGGTCATAAAATGCTGAACTACATTTCAATTTCAATTATTGAAACACATAAACCATGCCGAGTGCAGAAATAATTTGTCCAACTTTAAACTCTGGCACAATCATACTCATAACATCTGGATATGTTAAGGTATTGATTAAGTTTGCATTAACCAGTGTACCCCACACTATCAGACATACTCAGATATGCTTTTGCTTATCACATTTTGTGATCTCATTTGTGATTTTAATCATATAATGATTGTAACCATGATATATCAATGTGTCATCAAAAGAAATAACGTTAAATCGTCTACCTTAAGGTCGATCTTTCGATACGCAGATAAGGCCTCGGATTTAACAAAAAAAAAATAAGTTGAAGTTGTATAACTCAACAACAATCAGGTCGGTACTCCCGTACACGCAAAGAAAGTCCGATGAGTTATATGTAACACCAAAGAAAATAAATCAGAACGTCAAACGAACAACAATCAGGTCGATCTTTCGATACGCAGAGAAAGTCTGATCGTTTGACAAAATAAAGAAAATCAAACAAGTATAAGTCTTTGCAAAATGAACACATGTATACACAGTGACTTTTCATTTTATTTTTCACATATCCTTTTCTTGATATATCATGAGATATGCATCAAGATGTTGTCCACTAGGTCAAGCATCAGATTTAGTGTATATCACATTTGTATACTTTCTGATTTGCCGAGCCTACCTTGCACATCGATCAAATGGTCTTATGGCTTTTTCACTTACTTTATCCATGTGTCAGACACTATCAGCCAATGTACCATCATTTCCCAAACATGTCGGATACAATTTCTCATTTTTCAATGTTTTTGGCTTTTTGCAGTTTTCATGTTTTTGTCTTTTTCAAATTTCTCCCCCTAAAAATGACAAGTCTATTTATAAATTTTCATTTTTACTACTTGAAAAAAAAACACACACTATTTTTGTATTTTTGCAAAAACAAACTCCCCCTCAAGAGGAGACGAAGTGAAAAACAAAATTGATCAACCAACACGAATACCAGTAGTTTAGCCTTTTGAAAACGCAAATTGATTTTGAAAGTCAAGTTAATTAGAACAGATATTTCACAATCAGCAATTAGGCAATCACCGAAAGGTCATCCCGAAACACCTGTTTGACGCCAAATAAAACATTAGTCGCTTTGGGATCGACCCGAATCAACAGCGTCGGGTCGCCCGGTGTCTTCCACAAAGTCCTTGTTGGCCTTAGAAACAACTTTTGGTTTCCAAATTTGTAAAAGTTTTAAATTTTGATCAAAACCGGAATCATATTCAACTGACGTACTCGATTTAGACCAAGACGATTTACGAGTTGATTTAATCTTTGGGAACCATGATTCATCAAAAATTTGACCTTTGTTATCCACATACTTGGCAGTGTTGTGGATATATGCAGTCGTCGGACATGCAGCAGCGAGATGTCCCGGTTGACGACATACATAACAAAGCCGTTCTCTAAAATTGTTCAAAAATTGTTTTGATTTTTGAAAATCGGATGAATGTTTAGAATGAAAGTTATCAAAGAAACCATCAGAAGAATCATACCTAGGAGAGAGACTCCTTGAAGATGAAGATCTTCCAGAAGAATAAGAAAATTCCTTCTAAGATGGTGATTTCTTTGCAACTTTTGCTTTAGGAACCTTTCCAGCCTTCACTGATTTCTTAGCTTGAACCGGTGCTTCTTGCACTTCGTAACCCAAACCTTTATGTTTGAATCCTTGAGTCTTTGAAGAACTGGACGAAGAACCCGAAACAACTCTTGACTTAGCGTCACTAGTGAATTTATCTTTGATATTTTTCAGCTTGTTCTTCTCAATCAACTCTTTTTCTTCTTCGGTTGCAGATGAAGAACTTGAAGCAACCTTATCAAAAACCTTTTCATTTTCCAGAAGCATAGACTTTGAAACAAATTTTGGAGCGTTACCCAAAGACTTCTCCTTCTTCTTAGATTTAGAATTGTTCTTCTTGGGTGGAGTGGCAAATTTTGAGTAATCATGTCCTTTAGCCTTAGGATCAAGCGGATCAGAAGTAACCTCAATTAAATCCACTGGTTGAGGAACCGAATGAACATCCTCTTTTTGAGAACTTTCTGAACTCTGATCCTATTTGTATAAGAAATTTAGCAATGTCGGAGACAAATTGCAATTCTTCACTTGTCTTTTTAGCTCTAAAATTTCCAATTTCAAATCATTGATCTGTTGTTGACCCTCAAACACCTCCTTTTGTGACTTGATGAACTTTGCATTGAGATCATCATATTCATAAGTTTGTAACTTTCTGATCTCACAATCTGCAAACAATTCTCGAAGAACACTTTCTCTCTTCCGCTTATAGATCTCAACATCCTTAGTTAATACTTCATTCTTGTCTCGGTACAGAACATTCTCATCTTGAAGCATAGATATTTTATTTTGAAGCTTTTCAACAGTAACAGCAGTTGTAGCAATAAGAGTAGTAGCTTCCTCATATTTCTGCTGAACTGGATAACTTTTCTCAAACAAATTCTCAAAATCTTGAGCTGCATCTAAAGCTTCAGCTTTAGCCTTCGCACACTCTTCAGCCAATTGAGCCTTTTCTTTCAAAACATCATCATGAACATGAACTAATTCATAATACTTCTTTTGAAAATCTTCCACCTCTTTCTTGAGCACCACAATTTCTTCAGTTGATAGTTGACATCTTTGTTCAAAACCTGCAACCTGCTGAAGCAATCTTTTACAATTAAGACATTCAAACTCGTCAACTTTTGAACTTGTAGAGACTTTAGGTAATTCTTCTTGAACCAAAGATACACTTGAAGAAGAATCAGACTCAGTTAAAAAGTTGTCATCATCAGCATGTTGAACAGTTAAGGCAATTGAGAATGGAGTATGATTCTTTTTAGCTGCTGAATCTGCATTCCAAGAAAATTCATTTGAATGCACAAATGTATCAGTCCAATCATGAGCAAGCGTAGCAGATTTCTGCTCAACCTTTTCAGCTTTATTTGATGGATGAAAAATTAAATGTGCATGTTGACCAGTCTTCAATTTACTTTCCGTAGAACTTGGACATTCTCGAGCAAAGTGCCCATAAACTGAACACTTATAACATTTCACCTTAGACTTGTCCAAACCAATCTTCCCTTCCTGATTCAGTCTCTTCTTACCAGTTCTATTGAAAAATTTCTTTTTTCTACGAACCAACATAGCATATTGCCAATTTAGATCCATTTCCTCTAAATGATCATAATCAATTTGATCGTAATCTTCATTTGCTAACTCAGCATTCTCACAGAACCAGTGATAACACCAAAGTATGAAGATACCAATGCAGACATCAACGCATTATAATCATCGACAGTTTGAACAGACAATGCACTTTGAGTCGAAGAACTTGGAATTGACACAGTACAACCAGCAGAAGAATAACTTGGAATTTCAGATTTACCTGCTAAAAATGCTGTAGGAGGAGCAGAACTAAGAATATTAGACTTCCCAACATTCATTGTAGAATCATTTTCACCATGATACACCGCAGGATTCTGAATTTGTGTAGGAAGTGATTTATTCACCATTAACTCCATATCTCGAGCCTGAATTCTTTGAACCAAATCATTGAAAGATAATCCTGAAAAATCCTTATCGTGAGTAATCATCATCACATAATTCTCCCATATTTCAGGCAAAGCTTCCAAGATCTTTTCTTTCATATCAGCTTCTTCTTTAATAAGATTTACCAAACACATTTCACTCATCAGATGAGCGAATCTTGCAATCAAATTGGGAATCGTTTCATTTTGATAATGCTTAAAACTATCAAACTCTTTCTTCAAAACCTTTTGTCGACTTTTCTTGTATTGATCATTTCCTTCACATCGTTTTACCAACGCATCCCATAGACTTTTTGATGTGTAGTTACCAGCAAATTGATGAAGTAACTATTTAGGAAAAGCCATCGTTAAAGTACCATACGCCTTTTTCTCAGCTTGATAAGCTTTCTTTTGTTCAGATGACATTTTTCTTTGAAGAATAGATTCACCAGTTTCATCTTTAGGGTAAACATATTGCTCAGTGAAAGATAACCACATATCAATGTCATTTGTATCGACAAACGCTTCAAACCGTTTTTCCCAACTATGATAATCTTCCAATTTTAGCAATTTGGGAACTTTCTGACTTGTTCCGATTTTATTATCATAATCCATCATTGTTTGCATCGTAGCTTGAACCGAATTATGAATAGCCGCGAACGCTTGAAAATCAGACATTTTGAAAAACTGGTTACTGTTCACTCCGAACCTCGACCGAACCTCCTCCGAACTATCTCCAAACTTAGTCCTCGTTGAACTCTCACCGAACTTGACCTTTGGAGAAAAGAATAAACTCAACACCGAACTAGCTCCGAATGAGGACCGAACTCCCACCGAACTTGCTCCGAATTCTCACCGAAAAAAAGAAAAGTGACCGATCTCCGTCCGAACTTGGAGTTCGGAGCGGTTACACCGAACGTGTCCGAACCTCAAACGAGACAGATTTCATTCAACATCATTTTCTCGATTTTCAATGTTTTTGACTGGAATTTTCGACAGTAATTCAAGCAAACTTGATAGAAACAACTCAGGAATGAATTTTTTGATTAAAAGCACACTCGAAACAGTCAAACAAACTAAAAAATGATTGACATTTTCGCAAAAACGTGAATTTGAACTCAAAACTCCGAGAAACACTGATTTCCGACTAGTAGAGCAAACCAAATGCTCTGATACGACTTGAAATTGCTTGAGCGTGTGGATCTTCTACTTAGTCGTAATGAAATCAATGTAAACGATTAAAACACAAAGAGTAAATACAAATGACTTGTATTAACCACAGAGATCACCACAAAGTACACAGAGAATATATGACTCAGAAGCTTACTCAATTCTATACAAGACGACCTATTTATATAAGCTGAAACACGATCGGCCGAACCTCAAGTTCGGCCACAAGTTCAGAGCTGTCCGAACTCCAGGTTTGCTGGGAGTTCAAACCTCAGCAGTCATGTGCGAATCGTTTTGTATTCGATACTTCACATGACGATCAGGACTATGTATCAACAGTTAGCTCCACAGATCAAGGGGATGGTTACTGCCTCAAACCCTGCAAATGTGCAGAATGCTATCAGGTTGGCCTATAAGCTGATTGACCAGGCCATAGAGCAAGGAACTTTGCCACCCAGGAAGGTCCCAAAACTGTCCTATATGGGAAAAGAAAGAGAGAAGACGACTCTAGTAACAACAACAATGGTGGGAACAACAATGGAAGGTCCTCCAACTCTCACAATCAAAGCAATAGGTACAACAACTCCAGGGGTGACTATAACAATGGTAACACCAGCAGTGGGGGCGGTAACCAGAACCGCCAAGGTGGTAGTAATCAAAATCACAATGGGTACAAGGGACGAGCACCCTTCTGCAATCGATGCAACCAACACCACAACGGGACATGCAAGAAACTCACATGTGAGCGTGTGGTAAAGGGAGCCATGAAGCTAAGAACTGTTGGGGTAAACTACAAAACCATCCCAATCAGAATCAGAACCACAACCACAAGCAGAATAATGAAGGCCCTAGGGGGTGTTATGAATGTGGAAAGCCAGGGAACTTGAAGAAGGATTGCCCGCAGCTCCGGAGGAATAATAATAACAATGCTGGCAATAACAACAATCACCGTAACAACAATAACAATGGTGGTGATGGTGGTAGGAATGGTGGAGATGGCGCCAAAGGGCGAGCTTTCGTTATGGGTTCAGGTGAAGCAAGAAATGATGCCAACGTCATTACCGGTAAGTTCTTCTTAAACAACTACTTTGCAAATGTCTTATTTGATATGGGTGACGAGAAAAGTTTTATCTCGACTAAGTTCTGTAAGTTGATTAAGGCTGCCCAAACTCCATTATAAGCTAGGTATATGGTCGAATTAGCAAATGGTAAGCTTCTTCACACCACTCACATAGTTGAAGACTGCACATTAGAACTATCTGGTCATAAACTAAGCATAGAACTTATGCCTTTTACCATCGGTAGTTTCGACGTGATGGTGGGTATGGATTGGCTATCCAAACATCAGGGGGAAATTTTCTGTCAGGAAAAAGTCATATGAATACCCGTAGCTGGAGGAGAAGTACTCTCGATTCAGGGCGAAAAGGGAGGTGCTGTCTCCGGAATCATATCTTATCTTAAAGCGCAGAAGTGTCTTCGGAAAGGACATGTGGCAATCCTGGCCACCGTTACGGACCAAACCAAGGTGGAGAAAAAGATTGAAGACTTCCCGGTCATACGCGATTACCCGGAGGTATTTCCTGAGGAATTACGTGGCCTTCCTCCACATCGGCAAGTAGAATTTGGGATTGACCTCGCTCCGGGAGCAGCTCCGATCGCGCGTGCACCATATCGTATAGCAGTGAACGAATTGAATGAGCTATCCACACAACTGCAGGAACTGTTAGATAAGGGTTTCTTTAGACCTAGCTCGTCACCATGGGGAGCACCGGTATTGTTCGTAAAAAAGAAGGATGGCACCTTTAGAATGTGTATTGATTACCGCGAACTCAACAAAGTCACTATCAAGAATCGATACCCTCTTCCACGAATAGATGAACTTTTTGACCAGCTTCAAGGATCCAGTTACTATTCCAAGATTGATCTACGGTCTGGCTACCACCAACTTCGAGTCTGTGAGGAGGATATAGAAAAGACAGCGTTCAGAACACGATACGGTCATTATGAATTCTTGGTCATGCCTTTTGGACTGACAAATGCACCAGCTGTGTTCATTGATCTCATGAACCGTGTGTGCAAGCCATACCTGGATAAATTTGTCATAGTGTTTATTGACGACATCCTCATTTACTCCAAAACAAAAGAAGAACACGAGGAACATCTACGGTTAATCTTAGAATTGTTAAAGAAAGTTCAACTCTACGCAAAATTCTCTAAGTGCGATTTCTGGATCCGAGAGATTCAATTTTTGGGTCACATCGTCAACGAGAAAGGTATCCACGTTGACCCAGCCAAGGTTAAGGCAATTAAAAGTTGGTCTACCCCTAGAGCGCCTACGGAAATCTGCCATTTCCTAGGTTTAGCGGGTTACTACCGTCGTTTTATAAAGGGATTTTCTCAGTTAGCTCAACCATTGACCACTCTTACGCACAAAGGGGTTCAGTACAGATGGGGTGATAAGGAAGAGGCAACCTTCCAAACTTTGAAAGAGAAACTTTGTACTGCACCTATATTATCTCTACCTGATGGGATTGATGACTTTGAGGTCTATTTTGACGCGTTAATCTAGGGACTCGGATGTGTTTTAATGCAAAGAGGTAAAGTCATTGCATACGGGTCAAGGCAACTAAAGTCCCATGAGAAGAATTACACAACTCACGACCTAGATTTGGGCGCTGTTGTATTTGCCTTGAAATTTTGGAGGCACTATTTATATGGCACTAAGTGTACGATATTCACTGATCACAAGAGCCTCCAACACATATTTGAACAGAAGGAACTCAACACGAGGCAACGAAGGTGGGTCGAATTGCTAAACGATTATGATCTAGCAATAAAGTACAATCCAGGCAAGGCCAACGTGCTGGCCGATGCCTTGAGTAGAAAGGAACATGTCAAACCAAGAAGGGTTCGAGCTCTCCAATTAACGATCCATACGGGGTTACCGGATAGACTCCGGGATGCTCAGAAAGAGGCCCTAAAGGAGGATGATTTCGGGTCAGAATCATTACGTGACGTTGATGGAACTTTAGAAGTTAAGTCTGATGGACTTCGTTATTATAATGATCGTATATGGGTACCTTTCCATGGAAATCTTAGAGAACTGGTGATGGACGAGGCTCATAAGTCCCGTTATTCGATCCATCCAGGTTCAGAAAAAATGTATCAAGACCTAAAGGGGTTATATTGGTGGCCCAATATGAAAGCTGACATCGCTAGATATGTCAGCAAGTGCTTGACGTGTGCGAAGGTCAAAACGAAACATCGAAATCCAGCGGGATTACTGCAACAACCTAAAATTCCTGAATGGAAATGGGAAGAAATCTCGATGGATTTCATCACGGGATTGCCTCGTTCTTCTGGTGGTAACGATATGATTTGGGTTATCGTTGACCGGTTAACAAAATCCGCCCATTTCCTAGCTATCAAGGAAAGTGACAAAACAGAGAAACTTGCAAAGATATGTTGGGATTTACAGTGAGATCCGGGTTACCGATTTTAATTTTTATTAAAATCGATTTAATAATTAAATTAATTCTAAATTAATTTGGCAGCGGAAACGAATTAAAACGCGGACGCAACTGTAACAGGATCAATCACCGACACGACAAACACAATAATATATTTATTTAAAATAAAAAATAAATAATCAAATTAAATATCTAACGGATTAGATATACCTTTGTGGGATCCGAGCAGCCGCTCGAGACACCCGGATTCAACGGGCTCGCGCTAGGACGAACTGTGACGTCTGACTCGAACCTTCGAGTCAAATCGTCAACGGCGGCATCAGCGGCGGCGGCGGTGGTAGTGATACCACCGGTGGTGGTGACAAAACTTTCTCCATCGGAATGGTGACCGGAACGGTCCCCACGATGATCGCGTCACCGGTGACCGGAGGTGACACGGTGGCGGTGGCCGGCGGGTACAAGGGCACAGGCCACGACGACGGAACCGGACGCGGTGGCCTCGGCTGCGCAGGCAACGCGAGGACCACCGATCGGTGGTCGCGCTGTGGCTCGGAGGAAGCGGCGGCGGCAGCTTGAGCCGCGGCGGCGGCTCGGGCTTCGGCTTCGGCTCGGGCTGCGACGGCTTCACTTTCGAGTCGAGCACGAATACTGGCAAGACGGGGATCCATCGGAGATCACAAGGAGGCTGCGGTGGAGGTGGTGGCGGCGGTCGGAGGAGCGGCGGCGGTGGGAGCCGTCTTAGGCTTCGGATCGGCGCAGAGAGAGGGAGAGGAGATTAGTGTTTGTGACTTGTGTTGCAATCCACCTCCCTCCCTCTTTCTTTTAATATAAATTCGTGGACCGGGGCCTGACGGACT
This sequence comes from Deinandra increscens subsp. villosa, assembly GCA_039602395.1. Taxonomy (NCBI): domain Eukaryota; kingdom Viridiplantae; phylum Streptophyta; class Magnoliopsida; order Asterales; family Asteraceae; genus Deinandra; species Deinandra increscens. The sequence goes on from JBCNJP010000008.1 coordinate 18,569,091, forward strand.
GGGCCCGGTCGCGATTCCCATTTAATCCACCAACCAATCAGTCTGTTAATCCGGTAACAATTGATCGGTCCGTCTTTTATTTAGCGAGTAAATTTGAACCGATAAATTTGTCGTTTTAATTAAATAAATAATTAATATTTATTTAATTCACCATTTAGTTCTTTTAATACTAATTAACAATTAATTAGATTTAATAGTCCATTGACCCTGGTGTAACTCTTGCGGGTCAATATCGGCCGGGTTCGTTAATTCGTCGGGTCAGGACACTCTATTTCCAACAGTCTCCCACTTAGAATGAACGCGACAGTTTAACGAGCGCAGTCAGAGGCACTCTAGCTATGCATGGCTACACCAACTAATATTGACACTTTAAGTCGTCAGCCAAAGTATATCTGATTGACCATCAAGCAGATTCATGACTTGTGCATTCATTGTCATATGTTCCTTTCTGTATAAGACATTGATGAATTATGAGACATGGACTCTCATATTTTATACATCGATTTTCGTTCTCGATACAATTCGAAGTGATCCAAGAAACACACAGTAAGTTTGGGTGAGGCCTCACACTTATCACTTAGAACCAACGAGGGCGCCTTTATGTCTAACTGTTGCCGAAGCAAGAGTACAGAATCCTTTGTTGAGGCATACAGCTCCCACTAAACCTCAGAGCCATCCCCAAAAATAACCGTTATGGCTGGCATACGCGACAAAGTTAGGCTATAATCAAAGAATGTTCTTTAGTAGAAGGGAGTTCGAATATGCATCTCAGGTCTAAGGATACATTAGAGCATGCATTAATCAAGCAAGAAAGACTTCCATGTTTGCGTTGCATGATGCGAGTTACGTCCAACGTCATTCACCAATGAGGTCCGTGAGTTTGAACATTAAACAACTTTAAGGCTCAAATAGTCAGAATAGTCTTAATTTAGGATAGCTCCGACTAACTAATCGACTATGGACATTTAGGACAAGAACTTATTGTCCATGGATTAAACGTATAAATATTGAACACAGTTATGTAATTCATTATTGCATAAATCAGATGGAATAAGAATAATACAGATAACTGTTGGTGTTCACACATCCAAATACCGAATCAAAACATGTCTTTAGCTAACCTAAGCCCTATCGCTTCTCTGTGGCGTATATGAGTCTCCTGAGTCATAGGCTTAGTAAAGGGATCAGCTAAGTTTTGATCTGTGTGTACTTTGCTTATTTTGATTTCATTTATGTTGACTACTTCTCTTATGTAGTGGAATTTCCTCAGAACGTGCTTGGCCTTCTTATGAGACCCTTGCTCTTTGGCTTGAGCTATAGCGCCTGTGTTATCGCACAGCATATCGATGGGCTGCCTGATACTTGGCATAGCATCGAGATCGGATATGAACTTCTTCATCCACACGGCTTCTTTAGTAGCTTCTGAGGCGGCTATGTATTCGGATTCAGTAGTAGAATCAGCTACTACTGGCTGTTTTGAGCTTCTCCAAGAAACAGCCCCTCCGTTAAGAGTTAATACGAATCCCGACTGTGAGCGAGAGTCATCTCGGTCAGTCTGAAAACTAGCGTCAGTGTAACATCTTACAGTGAGCTCTTCATCAACACCTCCGTATACGAGAAACATATCAGTGGTGTTTCTCAAGTATTTTAGTATGTTCTTTACAGCCGTCCAGTGAGCTAGTCCTGGCGTCTGTTGGTACCGACTTGTCACGCTCAATGCATACGAGACATCCGGTCGTGTGCAGAGCATGGCATACATGATAGATCCAATAGCAGAGGAAAATGGGTCGATGCCATTTGGCTTATCTCGCGCTCCGTTTTAGGTTCTTGAGATTTGTCCAAGATTGTTCTCTTAGTCATGGGAACGGTTCCCTACTTGGAATTGCTCATGTTAAACCGAGCTATGATCTTATCAACGTATGTGTTTTGACTGAGTCCCAAAAGGCGCTTAGACCGATCTCTGTGAATTTTAATTCCCAGAATGTAAGCGGCTTCTCCAAGGTCTTTCATAGAGAAACAAGATGAAAGCCATTTCTTAACATCGTTAAGCATGTGTATGTTGTTTCCTATGATCAGTATATCGTCCACGTACAGTACGAGAAACGATACAGCGCTCCCAGTTGCCTTTTTGTAAACACAAGGCTCATATTTATTTTAATCAAAACCAAAATCTTTGACCTTTTGATCAAAACGAAGATTCCAGCTTCGAGATGCTTGCTTGAGTCCATAAATGGACTTGCTTAGTTTGCAAACCTTGTTTGGATTCTCTGGATCGACAAAACCATCAGGCTGAACCATGTAGACATCCTCTTCGAGTTGTCCGTTCAGGAAGGCGGTTTTAACGTCCATTTGCCATATCTCATAGTCATGGTATGCGGCTATGGCAAGGAGAATCCTGATCGATTTGATCATGACAACGGGCGAAAAATCTCATCATAGTCAATCCCATGGGTTTGAGTAAAACCTTTCGCTACAAGCCGTGCCTTGTAGGTTTGCACATTTCCATGCATGTCAGTTTTTCTTTTAAAGATCCACTTGCTCCCTACTGCCCGTGTGCCAGGGGGTAGCTCAATCAAGTCCCACACGTGATTGTCACGCATGGATTGCATCTCAACGTTCATGGCTTCAAGCCATTTATCAGATTCCGGATCTGACATAACAGCTTTGTAGTTAATAGGTTCATCGTTAGAATCGGCTATTAATAGAACGTCGAAGGCCTCATGATATCCAAGGTATCTATGAGGTTCATATCGTGTTCTTTCACTCCTACGAACGCTTGTGCTTGTGTTTGGGTCTGATGGTGCGACAACAACTTGTCGGTTAGACACAGCGACCGTCTCAGGGTTAGGTGTATCTCGAATTTCTTCAAGATCCACTGGATCACTATTTGTTCCTCGAGCATGAAATTCTTTCTCAAGGAATTTACCTTTCCTTTTGATGGAAATTGTGTTTGCATCTGGATGGTAAAAATAATATCCGGTATTACAATAGTATCCAACAAAAGTTACCTTTTCGCCTCGGGGATCGAGCTTATTGTCAGATTCACTGATGACATAAGCATCACATCCCCATACCCTGAGGTATGATAATTTAGGAAGAGAACCATGCCATATCTCATATGGGGTCATCCCTACTTTCTTGGTCGGTGCCAGATTTATTAGGCGAGCAGCGGTTAAGATGGCATATCCCCAAAAGGAATGTGGCAAGGTTGTCCTGCACATCATCGATCGAACCATGTTAAGCAGAGTTCGATTCCTCCTTTCACTAACGCCATTTAACTGGGGTGTGCCAGGTGGAGTAGGTTGTGAAACGATTCCACATTCCTTCAGATGATTCAGGAATTCAGCGCTTAGGTATTCACCGCCTCTATCGGATCGAAGTATTTTAATAGTTCGAGTAATCTGATTTTGTACTTCGTTTTGAAACTCTTTGAACTTTTCAAAAGTTTCATGTTTGTGTTTCATCAGATAGACGTAGGCATATCTGCTGTAGTCATCGATGAAAGTCACGAAGTACCGTTCACGATTTCTCGTCTCGGTTCGAAAGGGTCCACACACGTCGGTGTGAATAATGCCTAACAAGCCTTGGGCCCGTTCACCTGCGTGGGTGAAGGGTGACTTGGTTAATTTACCAGATAAGCATGACTCGCACTCATCAAAGGAATCTGCATCTTGGGATTCGAGAATGCCAGCAGTTTGCAACTTCTTAATGCGGGCCTTGCTTATGTGACCAAGTCTATGGTGCCATAACGAGGATTCGTTACTGTCAGCTTTGTTTCTTTTAGAAACATGATAGATCTGGTCGTTTGTTTGAACATCTATCTCATATATTCCATGTCGAGGTTTAGCCTCGAAATAAAAGATATTATTAAGGTAAGCAGAAATCACATTTCCATTAAATTTATACCAAAATCCTTGTTCAAACAATGAGGAGACAAAAATAATGTTTCTGGATAAACCAGGTGCATATAAACAGTTAATCAAATTAACTACAAGGCCAGAAGAGCATGAAAAAGAGTAAGTGCCAGCAGCAAGTACTGGGACCCTCTTCCCGTCACCAACGATGAGGTCCATGCAACCTCGTTCTGTCTTCTTCCACTTCTCAGTTTCCTGCAAAACATTAACAATGTGATAACCACATCCAGTATCAAATACCCATGAATTGGAAGAAACAGTGAAAAGTTCAATAACATTTATTGACATACCTGATGAGCAACCCTTATTGGGGTTCTTGGTCATCTTCAGCTTTGCAAGATAAACGGGACAGTTGTGACGCCAGTGTCCCATTTTGTTGCACTCATAGCACAGGCGCTCCTCGGGAGGCTGCACCTGTGGTTTCTTGCCTTTGCCTTCTTTAACCTTCTTGGTTTTGGAGATCTTCGTATTAGCAACTCTGAGCACGTCCGGCGTGGTCCTGATCTTCACGTTGGGTATCAACGGAATAACCTCCTTGATCGACTGAGCCGAAAAATTAATCGCAAGAATACGATAATGTTCAGGCAAAGATCTGAGTACTACATCAAGAGCCATCCCGTCAGAGATGGAGTAGCCAAGGTCGATCAGCCTGTCGCGATACGCTTTCATCAGCATGACATGATCGTATGGAGAGGAGTCGTTAGCCATAGAGCAGTTCACGAATTGTGAAAGTGCATCGGCTCGCTCAGTCCTCTGACTTAACTCAAATAAATCCTTGAGTTTACGAATGATGTCATAAGCAGACATCCCCATGAAATTGTACTGATAATCCTGAGTCATGCTAGATAACATCAGGTCAGTGACGTCCTTATCATCGTCAGTGTGCTTTTGGAGCTCAGATCACAAGTTCTCATTTAACAAGTAAGATGGAATACTCGCGATAGGTCGGTCAATGACATAGAGTTTCCCGAAGAGCCTTAAAAGATTCCTCAGGGTGGTCTGCCATGCGAGAAAACTAGTCTCAGTGAAGGGGTCGAGTTTTACCATTGAACTTAATGGAGGTGAGTTTTCTTTAGCCTTCTGAAATAAGCAAAGTAAATTAAATCAGTATTTTCGATGTTTATATTTCTTTAAAAATAAGTTGGTAAGGTTTATTTTTTAAGAAACCGAGAATTCGTTTAGATGACATTACTTGAGACCGCCAATTGAGCCTCAGGAGCAAAGCCGTGTAAACAAACTGACAACGATTTTCAATTGTGAGACTCAAGTCACAACTCTCGGTATGAGGCCGCTATATACATACTATTGTATTTTGCGATAGGTTTAGCCTCATCCGTGCCCACTTTAGCAATATACATCTGTGGCGCGGTGTTGAAATACTCCAACACCACGAACATATACATTTAAAGCGATAGTAATCCTAAATGGTCGATGTGATGACACGGTGTTGAAATACTCCAATGTCCTCACCTTAGAAGGTACCCTCGGCACCAAGTGCGGTGTTGAAATACTCCAACACTGATGCTCCGGTCAATATGTTCCAAGTTCGACTTGATATAGGATGGCACGAACTATCAGTTTTAAGAATTACCATATAGGGATATTAATTACTTTTACTATTTAATTACCATTAGACACGAACGATAAAACCCTATCACCACTCGGGATTAGTAAATTAATTTAACCTAATTAAAATTACTAAGTTGTCGCAAATGGCATATTGTGTGTTAAACGGCATGAGGTCTTGATCTCGCTCGAGCCATACAAGTGAGATCATAAGGGACAAATTAAATTAATAGAATGGTGAACGATCGAGATGGCAACTCTGTACGATCTTGAATCCAGTTCAGCTCCCACTTGCTTTGACATCCCTCTTGCGCGTGTCCAGTCTTCGACTTTTGGTTACATACAAATTTACAATTACTAAAACTACTTCTAGTAATCTAGCTCTAAATTTGTACAACTTTGAAACCCTAAAACCGGGTCCAAAAAACCAAAATTCAAAACCAACCAATTGGGCCAACAACTTGGGCCAAACAGAGAATGACAAATCACGCCAAATACATATACACACATGTATACAAAATACAGGGGGTCGGCCGTAACACACAATAAATAATTACTTAGAATTAAAATAAATCATTAAATTAATTCTAATTCGCAATTTGGATTTAAGTCGAAATTGCGAACTACCGGTTACGAAAAGACCGGTTATGGTTTGCACGCGGTGATAATGGCTCTGATACCACTGTTGGGATTTACAGTGGGATCCGGGTTACCGATTTTAATTTTTATTAAAACCGATTTAATAATTAAATTAATTCTAAATTAATTTGGCAGCGGAAACGAATTAAAACGCGGACGCAACTGTAACAGGATCAATCACCGACACGACAAACACTTAAATATATTTATTTAAAATAAATAAATAAATAATCAAATTAAATATCTAACGGATTAGATATACCTTGGCGGGATCCGAGCAACCGCTCGAGACACACGGATTCAACGGGCTCGCGCTAGGACGAACAGTGACGTCTGACTCGAACCTTCGAGACAAATCGTCAACGGCGGCATCAGCGGCGGCGGCCATGGGCGGCGGCGGTGGTAGTGGCGGCGGCGGTGGTAGGTATACCACCGGTAGTGGTGACAAAACTTTCTCCGTCGGAATGGTGACCGAAACGGTCCCCACGATGATCGCGTCACCGGTGACCGGAGGTGACACGGTGGCGGTGGCTGGTGGGTACAAGGGCGCGGGCCACGACGACGGAACCGGATGCGGTGGCCTCGGCTGCGCCGGCAGCGCGAGGACCACCGGTCGGTGATCGCGCGGCGGCGCGAAGGAAGCGGCGGCGGCGGCTTGATCCGCGGCGACGGCTCGGGCTGCGGCTTCGGCTCGGGCTTCAGCTTCGGCTCGGGCTGCAACGGCTTCCCTTTCGAGTCGGGCGTAAATACTGGCAAGACGGGGATCCATCGGAGATCACAAGGAGGCTGCGGTGGAGGTGGTGGCGATGGTCGGATGAGCGGCGGCGGCGGGAGCCGGCTTCGGCTTCGGATCGGCGCAGAGAGAGGGAGAGGAGATTAGGGTTTGTGACTTGTGTTGCAATCCACCTCCTCCCTCTTTCTTTTAATATAAAATCGCGGACCAGGGCCTGACGGACTGGGCCCGGTCGCGATTCCCATTTAATCCACCAACCGATCAGTCTGTTAATCCGGTAACAACTGATCGGTCCGTCTTTTATTTAGCGAGTAATTTTGAACCGATAAATTTTGTCGTTTTAATTAAATAAATAAATAATATTAATTTAATTCACCATTTAGTTCGTTTAATACTAATTAATAATTAATTAGATTTAATAGTCCGTTGACCCGGGTGTAACTCTTACGGGTCAATATCGGTTGGGTTTGTTAATTCGTCGGGTCAGGAGACTCTATTTCCAACAAGATATACCTCAAGGATATTGTCAAGCTTCACGGAGTGCCTTTATCTATTATCTCTGACCGAGACCCTAGATTTACTTCAAATTTTTTGGGATCCTTACAAGCGGCAATGGGCACTCGCTAAGATATGAGTACCGCATAACATCCTCAAACAGATGGACAGACTGAACATACCATCCAAACTCTCGAGGATATCCTTCGAGCATGCGTACTTGACTTCGGGAAAAATTGGGAAATGCATTTACCACTTGTAGAATTCTCCTATAACAACAACTACCATACATGTATTGGAGCCGCTCCATTTGAGGCTCTTTACGGACGAAGATGCAGATCGCCGGTCTGTTGGGCCGAGGTTAGTGAGAGCCAACTCACTGGACCTGAACTAGTGCACGAGACCACTGACAGAATAGTGCAAATCAGAAACCGCATGAAAGCGGCAAGAGATAGACAAAAGAGTTATGCAGATAAACGCTGAAGGCCGTTAGAATTTGAAGTCAGCGACAAAGTACTACTAAAAGTCTCGCCTTGGAAAGGCGTCGTATGCTTTGGCAAGCGCGGGAAGTTGAATCCCCGCTATGTAGGACCATTCAAGATCACCGAAACTATTGATCCGGTGGCTTACCGTTTAAATTTACCTCCTGAATTGGATGGAGTACACAACGTGTTCATGTTTCGAAGTTGAGGAAGTGTTTAGCTGATGACACTCTTATAGTTCCATTAGAAGAGCTACAAATCGATGAACAACTGCGATTTATCGAACAACCCGTGGAAATCATGGGACGTGAGGAGAAAACACTAAAACGAAGTAAAATTCTCATCGTCAAAGTGAGATGGCAATCTAAGCGTGGACCGGAGTTCACGTGGGAACAAGAGGATCAAATGAGAAATAAATATCCTCACCTATTTGATCAAGCGTCAACATCTAATTAAGGTATGAGTTAAATTTTGGGAGAAAATTTCCTTAACAAGGGGATGATGTAGCAACCCTAAAATTTTTCTTATCCTTCCACAGAAACTGCAGCAACTTAAGGCAATTTTCGGGACGAAAATTCCTTAACAAGGGGATGATGTGACAACCGGTAATTTCCCAGGTTAACCCCGTTAATAACTTGTGTTATATTTCGATAACGTCCGTTACCACAGTTAACTAGAATAGTTACACGAACATTGCACATGAAATCGTTTTGTCATTTTATGTGACAATTATATCTATGATTTTATATGGTATATAAGTATATATATGCACATCATGTTTTATGATTTTATGTGACGATGCGTTACGTAAATTACACGAAGCGATTCTATATTTTTATATGAATCCAAAATGTATAGTTATTGAGTTATAACTATGATTTTATGCGATATGTATATAGGTTATACTTTTATAAAACTTCGTTCATTAAATATGTTTTGATGTACGCTCGAATAATCATCGCCAAGTTACTCTTCGTTGGACCTTGTTAGTGTTCATTGGAAGTTTCTAAACCTTGAGGGACCTACCCGGTAATTTCTAAAACTTGTTTTATTAAATAAAACTTTGAGGGACCTAAGTGTCATTACCTAAAACTCCCTTCCCTATTTCATAAATTCGGAGGGGCCATTCTTGTCATAAGGGTAAACTTGAAATTGAATACCGGTTAATACACGTACATCGACCTCAATTCCTGTAACCGACCGATTTCTTTAAACCCCTCATCAAATCTCCAAGGGTTACACCCGCAGTTTCAAACGATCGGTCACTCCAAATTAATCAATATGAGATTGTAAAACTCATTTGAACCCTACACAATCATTCTCTCGAACTCTCACCATTTTCTCTCGTTTTTTTCTTTTCAGGCGAACTCGGAGATTCCGGCCAATCTTGCACCATTTCACCACCATTCTCACACCATTGTGGCGCCTCCCTCTGCCAAGCAACCCCGTGGCAACGATTCTGGGAACGGAGCACTGTCGGGTGGTACGGGTAGAGACTTTCAGATTCGTTTCGGTGTCAAAAACGTGTCAAGAATCATCCCCGCTTCGAGGTAACAATTTATCGTTGTTAATCGCACGTTTTTTTTTTGGAGATTAATTCTGGTTTCGCGATTTTCCGGTGACCGGAATAAAACTCCGGCCACCGGAGTTGTAGGGAAGAAGATGGGGTCGCGATGGGTTCTAGATATATGTTTTTTGTACGTGACTTTAAACAAAAGGAATACCCAGCGCAATGGTGAGGCAGCGTGTCTGTGACCAAGGGGACGCGGGTTCTAATCCCACCCACTACACTTTCTTTTTATGTTTTTCTTGGTGCCAAGTTTCCTGACAACTCTGTAGCATAAAACGATTCCTAGTCGAAAATTAAACAAAGAGGAATGCTGGCCAAGCGGCCAGTTTCGCGGTGAAGCATGTGGGAGCTCTCGGGTTCGATCCCGGGCGGCTACATAATCTTTTTTTTCATGTTTTTGATGATTTTGGACCTTGGAATGATAAAGACTTGTATAAAATGTAAAAAAAAAAATTTAAAAACTCTAAACTAATTAAATGGATAGGTAAAATCCATAAGGGTGTCGCTTTTAATTTAAAACATAAACACTTGAAATTTTGTCACCATATATATAAATATATATAGACTCGTTGGGACGTTTTTATACTTTTGGCCATACATATATATTTATACACATGAACACATATATGCTTACCCGATCATCTCTACATTTATTATTTGGTATAACAAACGCACATTGATTTTTTTGTAAATCTTTGTGTCCTTGATTTTTTTGTAAATCTTTGTGTCTAGGCTATGTTACTTATGTGCGGACATACACTTACGTATGTAAAATCGATAGGTGCTCGGTAGTTACGCAAGACTCGGAGTCTTACTAAATTATAGCAGCGCACCCTAAGGTGAGTTACATAACCTCTTACATTACGTCTGGGTTTGGACGATAACACACACAAACACGTTACACCCGGGTTAGGGTGATAACACAATAACTTTTGATGTATGATTACAAAAGAAATCCAGTATATATCACATGTTCATGTAAAGTGCTTTATCTTTCAAGTCCTTACTTATCGAACCGTTAATAGCATATAGCGAGGGGATATTGGGTAGTACTACTGGGGTCTGACAAACCCCACTCAGCGGGCACGAGATGCACCACCCGACTGGCGGTCGGACTAAGGACAATGTCAGCCTAACTTACCGTGATCGAGTAGACACGGGGATGGCAAACCACGTAAGGATTATTCCTACAACTAATTGGTCAGCTTCGGTTGCGAACGTTTTAGTGACATGAACTTAGGCTCGCTACCTACGATAGGGATTGTACTTGTAATATACATACTTACGTACGAATAAGACTGTTATATTCGTACTGCATAATTATACTAGATATACTTATGTGCTTATGTGAACTCACCAACATTAGTTGACACTTGCTCTTATGCATGCTTTGCGGGATGCTAGGAGTATCGGATTTTTGGGCACGTACGTTGGTTAAAACCACTATTTTTGGGAACTTGCTTTTAAAACCTTTTCAACTTGAACTATTTATTTATCGGGCGCTTGTTTGCGTAACATAACTTTTATGTGATTCTGTTAAACTTTAACTCTGGTTTTGATATTTCCCTGTTGGAAATAAATTTACATTTTGAACCCTTAACTTATGTTTGATGTAACTAATGACTCGGGTCCTGGTCCGGTTTACACCCCACACGGTGAACTCCGTTAGTGGAAATTGGGGGTGTGACAAATGTGTTTTGTCCTTGAGTGATGAACAGGATTGGATGTGATTGCAATTGCACGTTTTAAATCATAGAGGATTGGTATTTTAGATAGATTTATCTCATAGTCTTTGAGTTAGGTTTGCATCCATATCACTTGGCGGCAACAGCTAGCAGCAGCAACATATTCAGCTTCCGCAGTTGAAGTTGAGACACAGTTTTGTTTCTTGGATGTCTAGTATACTAACTTTCCTCCTAGCATTTGATAGCTTTCTGATGTGCTTTTTCTGTCTAGTATGCATCCTGCATGATCAGCATCTGAGTAGGCTGTTAGTGAAAAACCAGTTTCTTTAGGATACCAAAGACCTAGGTCAGCTGACCCCTTTAAATATCTGAAGACTCTTTTAACAGCTGGTAGGTGAGACTCCTTAGGTTTACATTGATATCTGGCAAGAAAGCATGTGGAGAACATAATGTCAGACCTACTTGCTGTGACATACAGAAGTGATGCTATCATTCCTCTATATGTATGTTCATCACAGATTTGCCATCCTTATCAGCATCAATTTTGATATTTGTAGCCATGGGTGTTTTGTAAGGAGAAGAATTTGAAAGGGAGTACTTAGAAAGGAGATTTTTGATGTATTTTGCTTGATTTATAAAAGTTCCTTCTAGAGTTTGTTTAACTTGGATACCCATGAAATAGTTTAGTTCTCCCATCATGCTCATTTCAAAATTGGTTGTCATGAGTTCCTGGAACTCTTTACAGAAGGATGGACATTGGTTAGCAGAAGCAGCCTGGTTTGGACACTTTTGTTCTAATTGCCAATGATTAAATCAATGGTATGGTCTTTTGTCCATTTTGTTGCTGGAGGAAGAGTGGCTAGTTCTTCTCTTCCAAGCATCAAGTCTGTTATGTCAAGGTTTTGACGCTCCCCCTCAAATGATGGACAAGCAGTTGAGGTGGAGGTCTCATTTACAGAATTACTCCGGAGCTCCGGAGTTAAATTCTGTATTGGTTTTGTAGTTGTATTTATTTGAGGTGAAGAAAGAGAACCTAAGGTATCTTTATCACTTTTGTTTTTTGATGAAATATTTTCACTTTGATTCATAGTTTCTTTGTTATATTCAGAATCATTGTTGTGATTTTCTGTGTCGTTGTCTTTTAGACATGAAGAGTTTTTGGTGAACATGGGAAGGTCACTTTCTTCATCAAAGATTTCTTCAAAAAGTTTGTTAAAAAAAATTCAGGGATAGTCATCCCAGAGATGCAAACTTTTTCATGTTTGTCATTTTTCTTTAGAGGTGATATATCGTTATGCATAGCCATCTTATTATCACTGGAAGACACATTTATACTTTCCCTTACCACTTAAGTTTTTAGTATAAAAACTCGGTGTGCTCTTGACTTGAGTGAGTATCCAATGAGGATTCCTTTATCAGCCTTTTTATCGAATTTTCCAAGGTACTCTTGATCATTTAGTATGTAGCACCTGCATCCAAAAACATGAAGAAATTTTAAGTTTAGTATTTTCTTATTAACTGCTTGGTAAGGAGTTTGATTGATCCTTTTGTTGATGATTGATCTATTTTAAGTGAAGCATGTAGTTGCGATTGCTTCAGCCCAGAAATAGATGGCATCTTCAATTAGAGACCTGTTTCTCCTTTCTACTACTCCATTTTTCTGTGGAGTCATTGGTGCAAAGAACTCATGAGAGATAACTTTACCAACTAGATATATATCTAGTTTTGTGTTTTGAACTCAGTTTCATTGTCAGATCTTATCCTTGTAACTTTTAAGTGCATAAGTTTTGTATTTTTCTTATAAAGTTAATGATAAGATCTGTAGTTTTGATTTTTTATTTTAAGAATTCGACCCTTGTGTATCTAGAGAAGTCATTCACCATAACCAAGATATACTTCTTTTCACCAAGATTCTATATGCTTATGGGTCCACAAAGATACATGTGGATTAGTTCAAGTGGTTGACTTCCAGATATTTCTTGAAGATTTATGTGAGAGACCTTTTTCATTTTTCCATTTGACAGGCTTCACAGATTTCATCGGATTTTGAGGATATGGTGGGAAGACCCTTTACCATCTTTTTGTTTGCTAGCTCAGCAATTGTTCTGAGGTTTAGATGGGATAGTCTTCTGTGCCAAAGCTCGGACTCTTTGTTGGAAGATTTTGACATTAGACAGAATTACTCATTTGAAATCAGATTTTTAAAGTTTACAAAATACAGACTCTGGTTTATTCTTTTTCCAGTTAAGTAGACTTTATTTTCATTTAGTCCTACAAGCTCACAGTTGTTAGAGTAAAGAGTAAGTTTGAATCCTTTATCACACAGTTGACCACAGCTTAACATATTGTACTTTAGTCCTTGTACGTGTGATACATTTTCAATGGTGACTTCACCATTAGTAATAGTTCCATAACCAATGGTTTTGTATTTTACACCGTCACCAAAAGTGATGGATCTACACTTTCTCTTTACATAGTTGCTTAAGAGATTTATTTCCCCAGTCATGTGGGTAGAGCATCCTGAATCACAGTACCAGAGTTTTTTGTACATGATGCTCTTGACCCTTAGTTTGAGACTCTGGGTTGTGGTGAGTTTTCTTTTCTGTGATGAGACATAAAAGTGGTTGAAGATGTTCTTCTTTATGCCTTTTGATTTTAGAAAATTCGATAGCAGGACAATGGGTATTGGCTATGCCCAGCAGGGAATTATCAAGTTCTTTTAGGAAGTTGGTAATGGATGTTTTCCTCTGTGGGTGCTTTTCCCTGGCTAGCCAGGAGGAAGATTTTGCCAAAGACTCAATAGTTAGCCCATTGTTCCAGCAAATAGACATTTCAATAAGGAAAAATAAACGTTAAATAGCAAGATCCTTGAACATTGGTTATTCAATCTGCTCTGATACCAATTGTTGGGTCCCGTTAGGGGCTCTTTAACAATATTGGCACAATTTGATTTAAACAAGATGAACAAGTTGCGGAAAGTAAATTAAATTGGAAGATAGAAATTCATAAAAAGGGTTTTTTTGTATAACTCAAATGTAAATAATGGTTTACACGAGTTTATAGTATAACAATATATCAACAGAAAGAACTTTTCTATGGGAGTAAGTTGTAATTGCTTTGAGAAGCTTGTGAATTGTGTGCTTGTTGTCTTACTTTCTTTGGTAAAGTCTGCTTGCTATTTATAGGAAGTAGTGGCAAGTTGCAAGCGAATAATGTGGTTGAGGACGGCTGAATTTGGAGTGTGTCAGAGTATAGAGATAAATTGAGGATATTCAATTTATCTCTTTTCAACTGTCTTCAACTACTTTCGTGTTAAATGCCAAGTTGGTATTCACTTTTACTTGTTCTTCACACAAAGGCAGAATTGTTCTTCTCGTAAACTTTATCTTATGATAGTCCAGAACTCCTTTAGGACTCTTCTTTGAAGACTAGTAATGCTTCCCATTAACATATTGCTAATCTAGAAAAGATATGGAGAAAAGAGTCAAAGAAAAATCCAAAGGCAAGAAGTCAGAATTTGTGCCCTACGTCAGATTTCTAGCACAAATGATCAAAGATAAAGTGAGAAACGAGGAAAATGAAGAAATCCATACAACTGAAATGTATCACATCAAACGTATCTACAGACCAGGTACACATATAGAATTCTGCAATTTTCCAAGGGATATGACAGTTAAGATAGAATACAACAACCAAGTCCTTCAGAAATATCTCATCAAAGCCAACAAATACAAATCTAACCCTGATCAGTCACCTACTTCAACCAACACCACAACATCATCATCAGAAGAAATGGCTCACCACAACCCTTCCTCTCCTCCATACACCAGATCAAGAAACTTCACCAAGTCCCCCACATATACCACATGAGCCAACATTTTCAGCCCAACACTCTCCAGAAAACCAAAACTCTCCAAATCAAACCAAAAGCCAGCATTCATCACCACAAACATCCCTTTAAGAATCCTTTGTCCAATTTCAAGCCCAAACAACCAACTCACCCAACCTTGACATTCCTATCATAGCCACACATCACAAAATGTTCTCTGACTCAGTCAGTGAAGATGATGTAACAACAAGTGGGGACTCTAGAAGTCAAGGAAACTTTAAAACAAGCAACATTGATGTGTTCAGTGTCAGCTCACAAGAGACATCCTCACAAAGACAAACAACACATCTGTCTCAGGATTCTCAAAAAACACAGGAGGTAAATCCAAATTTGGACCAACCAATGAATGTGAAAGACCTGTACACACTCAGCATAGCTGAGTTAACAGGCACTGGCAAATTTCTCAAGGAGAAATCAACCAGTCCAACAGAGAGACATGTGTTGTCCTCTGGTATATTACCCCCTGAAGCTGCATCAAAATATGAGTTCGAGAACTTTTCCAAATCTCTCTCTGATCTGCACAATGACTTCATGAATGAGCAAAAACAACAAAGTGCAGAACTACATCAGAATTTCCGAAGTAGTTCTGTACAAATAGAAGAATTGTCAAGACAGACAGAAAGCAACAATCAAAAAATAGCTGAACTACAAGAAGAGTTGAAAGTGATGAAGAAAAACAACAGGCAACAATTCAATCAGATTTCTGACTAGCTGCGAGCCTTACAAGAAAAGGAGTGGCAACTAAAGGAGGAAAACAAGAATCACTTCAAAATCAGATCAAGGAACTGAATAAGATGGCTCAAAAGGCACTACAATTCTATGAAGCCAAAGGAGAAGAGTTGCTGAATAAGATCAAAGGAGAATTCAGCCTTTTACACAAGGAAATAAAAGAAGAAAGCTCAAATCTAATAAAGTTAAATTCCGCTCAGATGCTCCTAGAGAAAAGAATGAAGAATCTTCCACGCAAGTAACAGGAGCCAACCCACTTAAGAAGTCCTCAGAAAAGGAGACCACAGCTCCCCCGGTCATCAATGTTGATGACTCTCCTCCCAGCTCAAAGCGAAAGACAAATCCTGATGAAATCAAATCCTCTCCCAAAAGAAAGAAACATGATCAATGCAAGCCCAGTCTAACTTCTGATCACTCGATGCCACCACCACAACCAAGACCACCTACATAGAAATCCAGTCGGCCAGTGGTTCCACCCTCATCAGGTACTTCCATCAAAACTCATGCTGCAGGAACCTCAAAACCCACCAAGGAATCTGAAAAAGGCAAGGAGAAAACCACAAATCCAGGGGGAGACCTCAATGCTCCTGGGATTTCAATAGCTTCTCAGTCTTTGTTTAAAGATAACTACGGAAAAGAAAAAAGGATTAAGGAGGAACTATGGCATGGAAAGAGAAGATGTGAAGACATATTCCTCCAAGAAACCGAACAACCTCCTCAAATGAGCTCAATGAGCAAAAAGATCTTTAAGGAGAAAATCAACAACGTGCCATTTGAAAGAAACTGGATACACTCAGATGCCATTATCCTAGAGCTTGATGAAGTCAAAGAAAGACAACAAAAGGGAAATCCTTTCACTCACTACTTCAACTCCTACAGGATCACTACCATTGCAAACAGTCATGAACCTTATACATTCACTGATGCAGATCTTGATCAACTTAGTGAAATGCACACCGTGTCCCTCATCAAAAGCTGTATAGCAAATGGTTCAATAAGTCTCAAGAACAGTAGAGCAATACATCGACTGAGAGAATCAGGAAAGAAGATATACAACAGGTTTGCTCTGGTTGACTATGAACTGGCCATACACACAAATCTGAAGAAACTTGCCATTCACACTGCGAATGAAGAGCTTGCCTCTGAATTAATGTGGACATGATCCAAAGTAATTCCAAGCACTGGAGAAATAGGAATCTGCTTCAGAAATCATAATACACAGAAGAGGTTCTTCAGAATCAACCAGTGTCATGCTTACTCCGATACATCTCTAAGATTCATCTCATTTCTACTAAATGAAAATAGAGAGACTGAGCCTGAGACTGTAAGAAGAAGGGAACCTATGATCAAAACAATAGAAGATCTAAAGCAACACAAAATGCTACCAAAGGAACTACACAAAGCCTGCTGGAGTCCTCTTCCCAAGAAACTATGAGTAAAAGAAGACTCTTTAACCGGATTTCTTTCCTAAAAATTGTATTCACAGCTCCATGCATCCTGTTGATCTCTCAAAAATTTACATTTTAATGTTACATTCTCTTTTTGTTTATTTTCTTCAAATACTTAGGGGGATATTGTTAGAGCACAATGTAATTGTAACACACAACAGTCAAGTATTAGAAGACAAGATAAGATACATCCTTAGAAGAGGAATGATACGAAAGTCTGTATGAATTACAGATTTCTGCATGATTTCTGTATTCATATAGAACTACTCCGGAAATTCGAAAGTAGTTATGTACAGACCAAATTCTACAGAAATCCTCATTTCTGTAGAAAAATTCTAATGGGAAGCATCCGTAGTCTTCAAAGAAGAGTCCTGAAGGAGTTCTGGACTATCAGAAGATAAAGATTATGAGAAGAACAAATTCTACCTTTGTGTGAAGAACAAGCAAAATGAATGCCAACTTGGCATTAATCGTGAAGGCAGTTGAAGACAGTATAAAAAGAGATAAATTGAATATCTTCATTTTATCTCTATATACTCTGACACACTCCAACATCAACCGTCTTCAACCACCTTATCCAAATACAACTTGCTACATCTTCCTATAAATAGCAAGCTGACTTCCCCAAACAAAGCAAGACATAAAGCATACAATTCAATATCTTCTCAAAGCAATTACAACATCACTCCCATAGAAAAGTTATTTCTGTTGATACATAGTCATACTATAAACTCGTGTAAACCATTATTTACTTTGAGATATACAGAATAACCCTTTTATGAATTACTGTCTTCCAATATGATTTACTTTCCGTGTAGAGTCTAGAATTTTATAAGGCTTTTGCATTAGAAGTTATGTTGGGCTAGTTTGTATGTAAATGGGTTTAATTGAATTAGTGGGTTTATGGGCTTGTAGATGGGACGATTTTGGGCCCTAGTTATCGAAAATTGTAGCTTGTTTATTAAGCATAACCAACCCTATATAAGGATATATTAGTTGGTAAATTAGGGTTGGTTGCTCCATTGGTGTTTTTGCGATTTTGGTGATATCGAAATTCTCTGAGAGAATTTCGATCAAGTGTGTAAGCAATCGGTGATCAATACAAGTGTTCTTTCTTCAATTCAATCGGTTTCTGTTTGTTATTTATTAATTACAATACTTTTCGATTAGTGCTTTTCATTGTTTCTTAAATCAACTAGCTAAAACCGGATTCCGCACGGCTTCACTAGTCTCAGATATCGCGTGAGGGTTTAATTGATCCTTACAATTGGTATCAGAGCCAAGAAACGCAAGTTTCGAGGCTCTCGCGATATCCGATTCAAGTTTTTGTCAACTAACCGTTTGAGTTTTGTGGTGATTTTCGCAGTAGAAAGATTCGGAAGATTGTTTTTTGTAGGTTTTGGACTGAACAGAAGCGATCGTGACCATCAGTCCCTGTTTTAGAGACTTTTCGACCCAGCCAAGCACTTTTCGATCAGCCGGGCTGATCGAAAACCCTTTTCTGCCACCCCTTTTTGATCGAGAAAGCCCCCTTGAGGCTTTTCGATCAGGCCATTCCAGTCGAAAAGTCCCCTCTTGTGACTTTTCGACCAGCAGTTTCAATCGAGAAGTCCCTCTCTGAGACTTCTCGACCAGCATCCTCGATCGAAAAGTCCCTCAGAGACTTTTCGATCCGTTTCATCTCAATCGAGAAGTCCACTCGTGACTTCTCGATCCGCCTTCTTGATCGAAAAGTCCCCTGTGACTTTTCGATCCACTGTTCTCATCGATCGAAAAGTCCCCTCAGTGACTTTTCGATCCATACCTCACTTTTCGATCGCCCGAAACTTTTCGACCAGCAACTTTCCGATCGTCGATGAAGCCATTTTCGACCGGAAACCCCTATTCGATTCATTTTTTTTAAATCTCTGCTGCAATTGCCTTTGACATGTCTACCTTGTCGAGTGCCACTCTGGAAATGGACGTCAAAATCTGAACAAATGCCAGACCACCCCGTCTGTTGTCTGGCAAGGATTTCATGAGCTGGAAGTATCGTATTGTGAACTACATCAACTACCATGATGCTAAGATCATGCGTTCGGTCGAGGTGGGAGACTTTGTCCCATCAACTGCAGGGGCACAGGGTCAGCCACCTACACCTAAATTAAATGAATCAAGCTTTCATCTCTCAGCCAGCTATCACGCCAAACAACCAACCATCTACTCCAATGGAATTCATAGCTCAAGCCACTGGGTCGAGTACATCTGGAACATCAAATGTTGTCTCACTAGATGTTAATGCTTTAACTAAAGATCCCGGCTTTGCTCTTGGGGTAGGGATTATGAGTTGCTATCAGGCACTCGTAGCAGGCTCACTTCTTCCCACGGATCTATCTCCTGATGATGTGAATCAAGTAAACCCTGACGACCTGGAGCACATGGATATATCTTACCAGATGGGAATGTCAGCCCTGAGAGCTAGGCAGTTCATGGCAAAGACAGGACAGAAGGATTGGAATGGTGGCAAAGGAATAAAGCTTAGCTTCAATAAAGCAAATCTGAGGTGCTACAATTGCAACGAGTATGGGCATTATGCAAGGGAATGCACCAAACCAAGGGTTGATAGAGCAAGCAAGACTGACAATAGAGGTGAAGGCATGAAGAAGGAGACTGGAAAGAATGACAAGGCACTGGTGGTTCAGCATACGCCAGGATATGACTTGACACCTCAGGTGGAAGACTTATGTCTGACGCTCGATCATGTTGCCCTGTTAGCTGAAGGAGAAGTTCAAAAAGAAGCTGCTGAAGTATTCCATCACGCATTCATGGCAGACATAACTCCTGGCCACTCAACCAGCAGCACTGAGGTATGTTTTGTAAATTCTTCAATGAATCTCAAGACTGGCAACGTAAATTCTTCAATGAAACATTAAATCGTGAACTTTCTGATAAAGACTTGAGAGAATACAAAGGTAGGACTAAATCATTAAGTGAGAAACTAGAAGCTGCCAAAGTCGACATAAAAAATCTTCAAAGGGATTTGAGCGACAAAACCACATATCTTAAAATTGCTAATGAAGAGATTGTCACATTAAAATCTGAACTTGAACAACTTAAAGGTAAATTAGAAACATCACAAACCAAAGTTGAGCGCAATGGTAAAATTGTGTCTGAAATGTTGAAGGCTAGTTCTCTTTTTTATAACACAGATGCCCGAATGCGACATCTAAAAGCCAACTCTGGTTTGGGTCTCGGTACTGAGGTAAAAGATGAAAAATCCACTCATACAGTACCGATGCCCTTGATGCATGAAATGATCTCAGATTATGAGTGTTCTAAGACCTCCTTAGAAGCTAAGGCTGAGATAGAAAAGAAACTGGCCGCCTGTTCCATTAAAATTTCTGCTCCTGTTTCTAACCTTACTAATACTTTTACTTCTTGTGCAGATAAAGGTAATAATGAAGCAGGGGTAGTAAATTGCAAGGAGTCCACTAAGAGTCCCATGAAGTCTGAAGTTGATTTTTGTTTTAAAAATTGTGATTTTGAGAAACCTGAAACTTCTGTTAAGTTTGAGTCAAAAACTCCAGAGTCTGATGTGTGTGATAAACTTTCTGAATGTGGTGTGTTTAATGTTGGTAAATGTGATTTAAAACCTGAAGGAATCACACAATCAATCAAACATAGGGATGATGATAGGTGGAATGTCCCAAAAGTTGTGAATTTGTCCTTCAAGCCTACTGGAGTGTACAAAAAACACTCCATGTCTTTTCAAGAGGTTCAAAGTTCTAAAATAAACAAAAATAATCGACAGTGGCTTGGCAAGGAAAATCACTCCCGAGATGTCAACATAAAAGACATCCTCAGTCCAAACAAGGACAGACCAGTCTCACCCAGACCAATTAAGGCCTGGGTACCAAAATCTAACTGATCTTCTTTGTATGCAGGAACAGCCAAGGAGGACTGTCAGCAACCTATGGTACGTTGACAGTGGTTGTTCCAGGCATATGACGGGCGACATAACTCTTCTGCGAGATCTGGAAAAATTTGATGGAGGATATGTGTCGTTCCCCGGAGGAGTTGGAGGATATATCAGTCAGAAAGGCGCAGTACGCAACGGTTGTCTCAGCTTCCACGATGTCAATTATGTGGAGCAGTTAAAACACAGTTTGTTATGTGTTTCACAGATATGTGATCGAGAGTATCTAGTTCTTTTCAACAATAAAGAGTGTCTCATTCTTAAACCTGGATACTCCATCCCCGATGATTGGGTGTTAATGAGAACACCCAGATATGGTAACTCCTATGTGCTGAACATGTAGAAACCCCCCACATCTGAGGTGGCCTGTCTCCTTTCTAAAACAGCTGAGAACCACGCTCAGCTGTGGCACCGAAGATTGGGGCACATGAATCTGAAGAACCTGAATCGACTTGCCAGAGGAGGGCTTGTTAAAGATCTCCCAATCAAAGAATTTGTTCTTAAGGAGAAATGTGAGGCTTGTGCTAAGGGGAAGCAGCACAAACGGCCACATAAACCGAAGGTCTTCAACAGAATCTCGTCACCACTGGAGTTGCTTCACATGGACCTATTCGGTCCCGTCAGTATGTTAAGCCTTAACCGATGTGCATTTTGTTTAGTCATTACTGACGATTTTTCCCGTTTCACTTGGGTGTTTTTCTTGTCCAAGAAAAATGATGTTGCAGGTATACTGATCGCTTTCATCAAGCTCATCGAAAATAAATTAAAGCTGCAAGTGAAGGCCATCAGGAGTGATAATGGGACGGAGTTTAAGAACCAAACAATTGACAATTTTTGTGCCGACAAGGGCATTGAGCATCAATTCAGTGCTCCCTACACCCCCAGCAGAATGGCGTCGCAGAATGAAGGAACGGGACCCTGATTGAAGCTGCTCGCACTATGTTGTGTGACTCAAAGCTACCAACCATGTTTTGGGCAGAAGCAGTTAACACTGCATGTTATGTCCAGAATCGGGTGCTCATCAATAAGCGGCAGCAGAAAACCCCATATGAGCTGCTTTTCAATGATAAGCCCAGAATTGGACACCTTCGAGCTTTTGGGTGTCTATGTACCGTTTTAGTAAATAATGATGTTCCTAAATTTGCTGCTAAGGCTGATGAATGTTATTTTGTAGGTTACTCTGCCAGCTCCGCTTACAGGGTCTTCAACAAAACAATCGGCATCGTGATGGAGTCTACCAATGTGGATTGGCTAGAAGAAAATCCGTCTGATGGTGGAGTGGGTCCTCCTCAAGCTTTCGATTATAATCAATTCTTCTGTCTTTTGGGTTTGGAACCTGTCATAGCTGAAGAACTTTATGAAGATACAGTTTCGAGACCTTCATTATCACACTCCATCACCAAGGCTCCAGTCAGTGCTCCTGAAACAGATACCACACCTGTACAGGAGACTCCTGACCCTGTGGATAATCAAACACAGGAAACTGATGCGAAAGTCGACCCCGCCTCAGACACTCCTCAAACACAGGGAGCTGATGCAGAAGATGCAGCTGAAACAAACGATGAACCTGACCATTCAAATTTACCTCCTGAAATTCCCGTTCAGGCCTTTGCGGAGACCAGAATTCATAAATACCACCCCTTGGACAACATCATTGGTCCATTAGCATCCGGGGTGGTAACAAGAAGCCAGTCAGGAGACATCAATCACTGTATGTACTCCTGTTTTATCTCACAGATTGAGCACCCCAACATTACTATGGCCTTGACAGATCCTAGTCGGGTGGAGGCCATGCATGAAGAGCTAAATCAATTCTCCCGGCTACAAGTTTGGCGGTTAGTAGAAAGGCCCGCTGACAAAAAGGTCATCACTACTCGGTGGCTTTACAAGAATAAAAAGGATGACAACGGCATCATTGTCAGAAACAAGGCCAGGTTGGTGGTTCAAGGCCACAAACAAATTCAAGGAGTGGATTATGATGAAGTGTATGCACCGGTTGCCCGATTAGAGGCAATAAGAGTCTTCTTAGCCTATGCATCCTACATGAACTTCACGGTCTACCAGTTGGACGTGAAAACAACCTTTTTATATGCTGAAATGGATGAAGAGGTTTATGTCACTCAACCACGTGGCTTCATTGATGAGGAACACCCGTATCATGTGTTCAAGCTAGACAAGGCCTTGTATGGCTTGCATCAGGCCCCTCGGTCTTGGTACAAGACTCTGACTGATCATCTTCTAGCACACGGGTACACAGGAGGCATAGTGGATCAGACACTTTTCAGGAAGGAGGTTGGGAATGACATAATCATGGTGCAAGTATATGTTGATGACATCATCTTCGGTTCTACCAATGAAGACTTGTGTAAAGATTTTGAGAAGGTAATGCGCACAAAGTTTGAGATGAGTCAGATGGGTGAGATGGAGTTTTTCCTCGCCCTACAGGTAAAGCAAAGTGACAGTGGGATACTTATCCATCAGGCCAAATATGTTACGGAAATTTTGGAAAAGTACAAGATGATGGATGCAAAGCCTGTCTCCACACCTATGGCGGCAAGACCAGCACTTACCAGGGATCCAGACGGCCAACCGGTGAGCGAGCACATGTACCGGTCAATGATTGGGTCTCTGATGTACTTAACCGCCAGCCGTCCAGATATCATGCTCGTTGTGTGCCAATGTGCACGCTATCAGGCTAATCCTAAACTTTCTCATCTCTCTGCTGTGAAACGTATTTTCAAATATTTGAAGGGCCGGCCTCGTCTAGGCCTCTGGTACCCTAAAGAGTCAGGATTTAACTTGTATGCTTTCTCTGACAG
The DNA here is from genome assembly GCA_039602395.1 of Deinandra increscens subsp. villosa. Taxonomy (NCBI): domain Eukaryota; kingdom Viridiplantae; phylum Streptophyta; class Magnoliopsida; order Asterales; family Asteraceae; genus Deinandra; species Deinandra increscens. Next base: position 18,593,015 of record JBCNJP010000008.1, read on the forward strand.
TGATTACGGTGGCAATGAGCTTGACAGGAAATCCACATCTGCGGCAGCTCAATTTTTAGGTGACAGGCTGGTATCCTGGCAGAGCAAGAAGCAGCACACGGTGTCCCAGTCGACAGCCGAAGCAGAATATGTGGCTGCATCTGCTTGCTGCTCACAAGTGGTCTGGTTGCAGCATCAGCTGGGAGATTACGGTTTGAATTTCTTTGATACTCCCATTTTTTGTGATAATAATGCTGCATTGCAAATTGTGAAAAATCCCGTGCAGCACTCCAAAACCAAACACATAGATATCAAAACGCACTTCATTCGGGATTGCTATGACCGCAAGCTCATTCATTTAGAACGGGTGGCATCGGAGGACAATGTGGCGGACATGTTCACCAAACCCCTTCCAAGTGCAAATTTTGAAATGTGTCTCAAAGGCCTTCGAATGATAGCCTTTGATGAGTAGTCTGGCAATTTTTGTGTTTTCATTTAGTTATTATTATTAAAAAAAATTGAAAAAATTCAAAAAAATTGAAAAAAAATTCAAAAAAAAAAATACAAAAATAGTGTCTTTTTGGTAATTTAAAAAATCTAAAAGCAAGGGGAAGATATAAGATATGCTTTTCCTCTAAAGTGTGTGCTTTTAAATTTTTTACTGGTTTTGGTTGACCAGGAAGGGAAGTGATATAAATTTCTAGGTGTTTGCTGACTGACACGTGTAAAGTGGAAGTGAAAAGCAGTGATTCATGGTCGATATGCTTGGTAGGCTCTGCTGACAATCAATCAAAAGGTATGTTTTATCACAACACTTGAAAATAACGTATGATGCTTGAAAGGGAGCACACACTTAGGTTAGTACAATCTCTATTTGACTGTGCATCAGGTATCCTGAGACACACGCCCGGTTCTGAGTGTTAATGTCATGCTCAAAAATCCCATTCCCTCTGCTTCGCGTAAGCAATGACCTGGGAATGTTGTACGTGAGTCAGGACTCCTTTGTTCTACGAAAGCAGAGACCTGGAACCACCCTGATCCACGTACGTTTTAGATCACATTGTATATATATGATAAACCAAAAAGATGCCAATGTGCACAATCAAAAGAGACCCTCAAGCGTCCAAAACCCTCAGCCTTTGTCACTGATGAGAACATTATTAAAAATGTTTCAAAAATTTAGCTGACTTTGTATATTATCCAACAAAACCCCCGTGATCTATTCTTTTCTTTTCTCAACCCAGTCTGGAGCATGATGTTGGACTTAAGGAAAGGTGTCGTGAAAAATGTTGTACAGAAACCAGGTGTGCTTGATAGAGTGTACAAATTATACCTAGGACTTATGTGTGTGACCTGGATAGATTGTCATAATTAAATAAACCTTAAAATATAAATTATGTGATGAAACTGCTTGAGTAAGCAAAAGCGGCATGAGTTTAAAGATGGACCAAAATACCGGCAATCGCCTGAACACGCGAAGTAACTGAAGCTGAAAAGGGTTCCTCAGTCACAGATTATCTGGTATGATCCCTTATAACGCCTTCTCAATCAAAACTCAGTCAGTTAAGAATTTTATTTTGTTGATTTTTAATTTTATTTTATTTTATCTTAACGTTTTGTTTTTGTTTCGTCTTATTTTTTATTTTAAAGTTGCCAGATAATAAAACTCTCGGGCTTAAGTTCAGGGGAAGTTTTCTGTATTTAACGGGGTTTGAGTTAAAATGTTTGGTGATGATGTTAACAAAAGAGCTTGTTTGTTTAAAATTGTGGGTGGAAAATAAATCACACTTACAAGATGAGGGGGCCAAAGTGAAACATTTTTAAAAAAAAATTGAAACAAAAAGGGGAGAGCCGGCCCTCACCCGTCCTCTCCCCCTCTTTCTCTCTTAAAACCCTAGACACCGCCCCCACCTTCGCCGATCTCCACCACCACCCACTGCCATCACCATCAACACCCACCACAGCACTGCCACCACCGTGCGACCCCATCACCACCTTCCCCGCCGAAACTCACCACCGGACACCACCCAATCACCTTCGCCGCCGCCGCCACTGTTGATCTCAATCCACTCGCCTCCGCCACAGTCGCGGTCATCCGACACCTCCTCTCTGGTCGGAATCCACCTCTGAACCCGCTCCGGTGCTTATCTTTGTGCAATGGCGCCTCGTTTGAAGCGTGTTGCCCGACCCCCTAAAGACCGACTTGAGTATGTCTTTCGATTTGTGATTTCTGTGTCGGGATTGGAAGGGATTATGGTTTGGGTACCTGTTTTGCTTGAAATCGTGTTCAAAACACGAATATATGGTCTGTTTAATTGAGTTGCAGGTTGAACATCGAAGAAGAAAGGACTTTTCGATCGATTCAGGGGCTTTTTGATCAGCCCCTGACACTTTTCGATCGCTAATCACCGATGAGTTGGGGCGTCTCGATCGAGAACCAAGCTTTTCGATCGGAGCTTGGACTTCTCGATCGAGATTTAAGCTTTTCGATCCAAATCCAGCACTTTTCAATCGCTCGTCATCGGTGATCTGATTTTTCGATCGAGGAACTAGGCGTTTCCGATCAGAGCCTGGACTTCTCGATCGAGACCTACACTTTTCGACCAGGGTTCTCGGTAATCAAGTGATCTTCCGATCGGACGGATGCTTTCCGATCGAAAAGCCTGCTTTTCGATCGGAAAGGTACCAGATGATGTTTTCAATGGGTTTTCAATTAATTTTAAGCCGTTATGCTTTCCGTTTTTCGAGAAATCCGTAAAACTAATGAACTCTTGTTTGTTTTGGATGTTTATCTGTGTTTGTGAGTGCAGGGACTTAGAGTTTATCAAAGACCACAACACGGTGGCGTACTTGCTGGATCCACCTGCGAAATATCGTGAGAAGTACCAATCGATGATAGCAGGGTTGAAGAAGTGTTGTCTACACTATGCACTTACAGCAAACCTGGTTATCTGCAAACGTATGCAGCAAGAATTCTGGAAGACTGCATACGTCTCTGATGATGGAAAAAAGATATTAGCCAAGATACAAGCAACTGAAGTGGTATTGACTGAGGAAAATTTCAGACAAGCCCTCAGACTTAAAGATGTTGCTGCAGATCCAATCACTCTGGATAAAGAAATGGTCTCTCAATGTCTGAAGGAAATGGGTTACCACACAGTATCTCCTCCTACTACGAAGGCTCTCCTTCCACCATATTGGAGAATGCTGGGTCATTACCTGCAAAAGTGTGTGATTGCAAAGAAGAGCTCGACTGATCAACTGAACAAGTGCACACCCATGCTATGGTGTCGCTAGTTAAAGGAGTTCGTTTCAACTGGTCCAGGTTGATATTTGATGATGTGAAGGCGGTGGTAACTAGAGATAAAAAGTTTGCAGCCGTTCCAAGGTTTATCCAGTTAGCTCTGGATTCCAGATATCCAGTGTTAAGGAAGACCAATGACACTCATGATACAAAGCCTATGGGCATTGTGGTTTTCCTGATGATTAACCCAAAGAAGAAATTGACTGATAAGGTACCGTTTGGTGACAAGTTTGGTGAGTTTGCAGAGATAGTAAGAGAGGAGGTTCCTGTACAAAGAAATGCAGTAATTGAAGAAGAACATAATGTACCTGCCTCCAGGAAGCCTGTTCATGAACTCGCAGATAGTTCAGATTGGGAAGATTTTGATTTGGAAGACGTGTAGATTGGTGCACTAAATTTTGAAGGTGAAGATAGTATAAATTACGACACGTATCTTGATGACATCACTCTTGAGGAAGTTGAGACTGAAACTACTGAGACACCACTGATTAGAAAACGGAAAGCCACAGAGGATCCTCCCCTCAGTGCTTCTGTTACTGAAGAAATGACTGAGACTGAACCGATTGCTACACAACACCATAGAGAAGGCCCAAGTGACCCTGGGAGAAGAAGATTAGATTCTCATGTGCCACCAGTCACAAGTTCAAGTGCTGGTCAATCATCTTCTCAACCCACAACCCAAGAAAAGGGGAAAGCAGTAGAAACCCCTGGATACAGACTGGAAAAGGAACTTAGAGAAGAAATAAAAGCTCTGAAAGTCCAGAATGTAGTCCAAAGTGAGGTAATTGAAGACCTAATTTGTGACATCCGAGAATTCCAAGGTTAACTTCCGTTAGAAAATTCCGTTAGTTACGTTATAAGTGTTAACTTAGTAACTAATGCTTAACTAGGCCGAATACGTCCACGTCCATTGGTTGATCACCGAACCCGCCCATATGTGTTATGTGCTCATTTATTGATGTCATTATGTGCAATGTGATTTAAGCGCATGATTTAATATGATGAACAGCATGACAATTTGTGAATCGTGTTTATCTTGCTTAGAATGTGAAATTGACCACTTTTGAGTAACCAGCGAAACTACCGGGCGAAACTATAATGTCGCCCGGCAGCTTGTTGGCTCACTTGCGATCAGAGCCAGTTTCGCCTGGCTAGCGAAACTGCCAGCGAAACTAGGCCCTGATATATAATAACATAAAGCCCTAGTTGCCTCATTTTGTTGCACCATTCTCTCTAAAACACACACACACACCTCTGGAAATCTGGTCAGTCGAGATTCACACCGAGCCATCGAGATCTCAGCCCCGAACCATCATCCATCAAGCTTGGAGATCGAATCGTGAGTCCCAAAAACCACCATTTTTATGTTTTCTATATGTTTCTTCATAAAGCATGCCTAGACCTCTGTGATATGGTTAGATCTTCTGATATGTTGCTTAGGATTGCTAGAACTACCATAAAGTTGATAACTTTACATGTGAAATCCATCAATGACAAAGATTTATGCTATTTTAGCCATTTTAGGGTTTTATATGTATTTTGGGGTGATCGGATGACAAAATGCATGTTTAAGGTGTTAAAGCTTGCTGATTTATGTTGGTAAATGCCTATGTATGCTAAACAATGAATTGCATGTGAGAATGGAAGCTGTTAGGTCAATTTTTAGGCTGATCCGTATGTTTTTCGCGACCAGCGAAACTGTGGTGTTCTCTGGGCGAAACTGTCCAGCGAAACTGTCCAGCGAAACTATGTATATCTCCTTCCAGCGACACTATGCAGCGAAACTGTAGTGTCGCTGGGTAAACCGACCAGACCAGCTCGAGCGAATCTACCGAGCGAAATTCCCTGAACGAAAGTTCAAACCAGTTTCGGGCGAAACTAGGCTAGCGAAACTGTGCCAACAGTTTCGAGCGAAACTAGTCTAGCGAAACTGTGTCATCGGGCATTGCCTAGCGAAAGTGCTGCCCGTGTACACAGCGAAACTGCCTAGCGAAACTAGGCTAGCGAAACTGTGACCAGAACCTAAACTTATACCATTTGCTTGAATGTTATGCCATGACTTACATGATTATGCCATGAAGATACATGCTTTGATTCCTGATATGTATGAACCCTTGTTTATGATCAACCATTGGTGTCGTGTGTTTGTATGTCGAGTCATAGTTCCAACGTGCTATGTTATGGGCCATAGTGACGTTAAGTAAAGATTAGACACAAAACTAATACTTAAGACCTAAACGTGTTCATAGGTCTTCATTAAGCAAACTTGGATATTATTAGCAAGTGTAGCAGTGCAACCAAAGGTGAGTGTCACTAACCCGATTACCGTGAACCCGTTTGGGTCACACCGAATAACTAAACGTAAAACAATGCTGACAACTCGAGAGTGCTAGGCACCTCCCTGATGAATTTGGAAACCTGGAGTGCTCGGCACCCACTTGAAAGAACTTGAAGTGCTTTATGGGAAGCACTTGCGAATTACCAAAACAACGATTTCTAAAACGAAACCAAAAGCACTTTTGAGATTCATGAGAATCCAGTAAACCGTTTTAATATGGCTAGTGTAGGTTAAAGTCTAAACCACATGATATCACATGATTTCTAAGGATGCCTTGAAAACTTAAAAGTCCTCAACTAAATTGTACCATTAATTGTAAAGCGAGGGGATGTTGGGTAGATCTACTGGGGTTTGACAAACTCCGCCCCGTGGCACGGGGAGTGCACGGAGGTACAATATCAGCCTATTTGACCGTGATCCCGAGAGGACACGGGGGAGGCAAAACCGCGATGACGTAGGTCCGCAGTACTAGATGGCTCGGCCACTACAATAAATTATAGTCAGCTTTGGTGCAAACTTCCTTAGTGCATGGAACAACGGATTAGCTACCCGCGATATCGGTTGAGCACTTTAACTATACAAAACTAGTACATACCCGATGACGTAGGTCACGGACAATTCCTTTATAAACTAAGACATAACATTTTGCATTGTTTTTCCGCAAACGAATACTATGTAAGTATACCTTGATACAAATTATGATTATGAGACCGGGCCAATGCATGACAAGCCCACTGTGAACTCACCAACCGTTAGGTTGACACTTGCGTGGTTTAAACTTTTGCAGATCGCTAAGGAGTATCCGCTGGAGGTTGGCATGGCACGAGAAGATATTTATTTCTGTTTAAACTAAACTTGGGAATTTTAAAACAATGTTTATGTAAAGCACGTGGTTAGTGCTAAGACAATATTTTATTCCGCTGCGTTGTAATTGAGACTTTACTTTATAACTGATTTTGAACTAACTCTGATTCATTTAGTATTTGTAACTAGTGGTTGTGAATCCTGGTCTAGCCGCACCCCTTAACGGTATAAACTCCGTTAGTGGTTATTTGGGGGTGTCACATAATTGATGTTCAGAAAATTCACAACACTGAGTTGGAGAATCAGAAGAAGATAAACCGAGAGTTTACAAGACAATTCAGAGATCTTCACAAGCTGATCAAGCGGCTTAACTCATATAGATCAAGCAAGTCCAACCCTGGTCAAGGTGATAAGGGAGATCCAGGTAACACAGAAGGAAGTTCAGGTGCAGGTGATTCCTCACAATCACCAGCATTTGACTTTGAAGCTGATATCCCTGAGGAAACTCAGACAGTATTACCCGAAGCCTCCACTGAAGATAAAGATACTCAGGATAAAGATTATATGACAGTACCAGCTTCTGAGTTTGACGGAGGTTGGGAGGCTCAGACATTTGCCTATCCTCCTGAAAGGTATCTAATCCAGTTGGGAGAGCATTATCATGATAAGCAAGGGGTTAATGCAGATATTAAAGCCTGGATGTTTGATGGAGAGAAGAATATGTTCGTAGTAAGAAGAAAGGGCCAGTATCCATTGGAATACTACAAGAGTTGGACCCAGTTTTACTCCTGGATGAATGTAGATCTCACAATGCTGTACCAGGCACCATTCTCAAATCCATCAAACAATGAGCAAGCAAAGTATTTCTACAAGAAGCTGGAAAATGCTATGCGAAGCAAGTTCAAGAGATTTGAAGAGTTTCCGCACAAGAAATCGTATGTGAAGAAGTACAGGGGTGTTTTCAAATGGGATAGAAAGAAGAGTATCCTAGGAAGGGAGAGTGTACCAGCAAAGAAGTTCACAAATGTTCTGTATCCACCAACAGAAAAGACAAAGACAATACCTCTGCCCATGAGACATACGGAAGATTGCTTGCATGATTATCAAACCTGGGCTTATAGTGATTATTCTGGTGAAGCCAAAATTCTCTCCAAATCAAAGACAATCAATGTCATGGAAGTTCATGATTTGATGAGGTTTCACAAGAAGGATATAATGGTACTAGCAAAGCATCAGATTGAGAGTAATCAAGACACTGAAGAATATGCAAAGTGTTATACTCGGGCTGTAGCTGAGATTGTTGCAAAAGAACTGTGGTATGATCCAGTGACGGTGAATCTGTCGAAGAAGTTCAGGATGTGAAGACTGTCTAATGCTAAAGCCTAGGGAAAGATTGTAGAGTCTAGAATTTTATAAGGCTTTTGCATTAGAAGTTATGTTGGGCTAGTTTGTATGTAAATGGGTTTAATTGAATTAGTGGGTTTATGGGCTTGTAGATGGGACGACTTTGGGCCCTAGTTATCGAAAATTGTAGCTTGTTTATCAAGCATAACCAACCCTATATAAGGATAGCTTAGTTAGTAAATTAGGGTTGGTTGCTCCATTGGTGTTTTTGCGATTTTGGTGATATCGAAATTCTCAGAGAGAATTTCGATCAAGTGTGTAAGCAATCGGTGATCAATACAAGTGTTCTTTCTTCAATTCAATCGGTTTGTGTTGGTTATTTATTAATTACAATACTTTTCGATTAGTGCTTTTCATTGTTTCTTGAATCAACTAGCTAAATCCGGATTCCGCACGGTTTCACTAGTCTCAGATATCGCGTGAGGGTTTAATTGATCCTTACATTCCGCAACTTGTTTATCTTGTTTAAATCAAATTGTGCCAACATTATTAAAGAGCCCTTCTCGGGACCCAAAAATATTGCTAAAGTTAGAAGAACTCAAGAAACATTTAAAGACACAACTATTCAGCATTTATCAATTTTGGAGCATTACAAGCAATTATCAGAAAGTTGTATTCAAAATGACCAACAAAAAGTACAACTTCAAAATGAAAATTAAGAACTCATGACAAAAATTGTCAAGTTACTTACCGAGAATGAAAAGTTGTTAAAGGTAGTTGAGGAACATAAACTCAAAGCTAAAGAAGTTTGTGAAGATTTTGATGCTTTGTTTGAGAAATCCAAAACAAAGCTTGATGTTCTCAATCAAACTTGTGATGAGCTTGATGCAAAAGCAAAGAGTAATGAAAATGATAACACAATTCTAGATGAAGCTAAAGCCGAGTTGGTTCGACAAAATAAGTTGTTGAATAGAAACGTTGACATTTACAAAGAGAAATGGGAAAAGGTTACATAAGAAGTGTATAGTGCACATGATGATGTGTGAAGAGAAAAATCCTTGTCAAACAGAGATTCAGAGCAGTTGATTGATTCAGAAAAAGCATTGGGTGAAGCACAGAAGAAGATATCAGATTTAAATGTTGAGATTTTAGATCTTAATCGGCAATTGCATAATCTAAAGAATTGACATTCTTTTGTAAGTTATTTGTGTCAAGATGAGAATCTCAAGAAAGTTTTTGGAGGAGAAGAGTACAATCAAATTCTGCATCCAGTTATTCAAACCGATCCTCTTGCTGATGTTAAAACTTCTGATGCAATGCAAGATTATTCTGAATTTGCTACTGAGAGATCTAACAAGAAGAAATCAAAGTCATCTAACAAGAAAATGGAAAATAAGACAAATGGTGATCATACATCTGTCAAATTTGTGTCTGGTGGAGGTGTATTAGATGATGAAGCAATTTGTGTTTAAAATGGTTGAGAAAGATGAGAAGAGGTTGAAAAAGTTGCTGCTGAATTGGTAGAAAGCTAACAATATAAAGGGTATTAAAGCTTAATTTACTCAAGTTTCTTAAGCTGCAAATTCTGGTTCTGAAGTCAAATTATCAAAGCTACCAGGTTACAAACGTTTAGGTTTGGGCAGTGAGAATTAGAAATTTAAAAAGAAAAAAAAGAATAATATATTAATAAAGTTCCAAAAGAAAAGAAGGATACCAATCTTGATCAAATTTATCATTTGGCTCAGGTTCTAGTATCTACAATGGATAAAAGATTCAGCTTGTTTTATCTTCTTATTTTATTAAATTCGAGGCCTTAACTGCGTATCGAAAGATCGATCTTAAGGTAGACGATTTAACGTTCTTATATCTTTTTACATGGAACACAGTTGACTATACCATGAATACAATCACTATGTGTTAAATCACAAGTGAAATCACAAAGTGTGATATAAAAGCATATCTGAGTATGTCTGATAGTGTGGGGCACACTAATCAAAGCAAAGTAATCAATAACTTAACATATCTAGATGTTATGAGTATGATTTTGCCTGAGTTTAGAATGGACAAATTATACCAGCAATCGACATGACTTGTGTGCTGAAGTAATTGAAATTTAAGTGTAATATGATCGCAAGTTGTGATATTTCTCGCAAAAGACAAAAATAGTGTTTAATTCTGTATTGTATTTATGGTTCATCTCTAAAAAGAATTCAAAAAGATTGTAAGTGTGTTTTAGAATAAATATAGAAAAATTAAAAAGATTTTCCGTGTGTTTTGATATAAAGTTTCAAAAAGCCAAAAAAATTTTGTTTCTTATTTGTTTTCGACCGATCGATACAAGATAAAATATCATGATTTCAAATCTATATCTTAGATTCACAAAGAGAAGTTTTGCGTCAAGATTAAATTAATTTTTGATAAGTCAAAAAGGAAAAACCGCACTTTTGTCTTCTAAAGTTGTAGGTTCTGTGTGACAAGACTCAAGCATGGTGAAAGGGGAAGATTGAAGTATCTTTCACAAGTGGATCTTGAAGTTCAAAGATTGTTCAAATTCTGATCTAGCCATGCAAACTCTATTGCTGATAAGAAATTTCAAGTTAAAGATCGGATGCAAGAATGCTAAAGATTGAAGACTAGATATTTAGTTAGTATAGATACACTTCATGTTAAGGGGGAGTTTGTTAGAGCATAATCTTATGCTACAAAGTGTCTCATGTATTGTATCTAAGCTAGAGCATGTTAGTGAGTCTTTTTGTCAACTAACCAATGGTTAGCTAGGCAGCGAACCATAGGTTAGCCAGATGGTTGGCAGCGAACCAATGGTTCGTTGGTTGGTTGGTTGGTTAGTTGAACACTATAAATAGTTTGACTTGATTAGAATAGATAATTTTTCTGGTCATTTCATCATTCTTAACTGTGTGTATTATGAGTGTGTGTCTCTCTCTAGATCTCGTGTACTCGTCTTAGTGAAATCAATAAAGCAAATCTTTATTTACATTCGTGTTCATCGTATTTGATCATATCAATAAGTAGTAAGATCCGTTCCCGCTCTTTTACTCCCACAGGCTAATTGATACATAATGAAGTGGTCTCTTAGTTAGGATCATAATCCTTTAAAAGTTGTTACATTTCTAGTAGTAACAAGCTCATAGAGTGCATAGAACCCATGTAGGTTCAAAAGGTGAAATTAACAAATGAATTAGGCTTATCTTGTATGACACCAATGGGTGGTGGGTATAATAACCCAAGAGTTTAGATAGGTTAATAGCTCTATAGAAATGGGTGGATTAACGGGTCAAACGGGTTGGGTTGAACCCGTTAATGCTAAACATGAAGCTGAATGTGGCTAAGGTATGTTAAAGTGCATGAATAGATGTCATAAAAGTGTTTTTGGATGCCAAGGTGATAGAAAACAGACGCCAAATGGTTTATAAAAACCTGGTAGAAAATAGGGGAAGGATGCTAAAGTTTGGCTAAGTACGGGACTGGCCGAAATTGGCCAGATCCCTAGTAATTCGGCTCCAAGCATATCGCTTGGAGCAAGAGTCGCTGGAAGCGATACACATGGAGCTCCAAGCGTTTGCTTGGAGTAGGGTTTTCCTTAAGTGATATGATTGGGGCTAAAAGTTAAGAATTTTGACTTATGTTCTGTTGTAACTATTATTTATGCATTGTGTGCGATAGAAACTCACTATTGAAAGTGAGTAAATTGCAGGTAAGGGGAGTGCTCGAACGGATGCTCACCAAGCGCATTAAAGACCGATCACTCTAAGACGAAGCTCCTAAACATATTTTGATTATCCAATCGATGTGAATGTTATTAAGCAAGTTTAATGATGCCAAACTTATTAAATAATGCATCTTGTAAATGCCAAACATGGTTTATTTTGTACAAAATTTTATGGGACGAATTTTATGAAGAAAATTGTTATGTTTTGGCATCAAATTGTATACGGGTGTTATAAAATGTTCAGATAATTGTGTCATATTGTGTAAAAAATGTTCAGAACATTGTGTCATATTGTGTTAAAATGTTCAGATCATTGTGTCATATTGTTTCAAAAATTGAAACAATAGTTTTTTTTCCATTTTATATACAGCAACACTATATATAATTTTGACATGAAGACATAATGACACAATGATATGAAGATTTTGACACAATGATATGAACATTTTGTGTCAAAAATCGAAAGGGGTATTTTTTATTTAATTTTATATATATCAACACTATACGCGTTTTAAAGATAAAAACACTCGTTTTTATGATGTAATTTAAAAAAAAAATAATGTTGTATGTGAAAGTTATGAATGTTTATAAAAATGGGGGAACTTAATTAAAAGTCAACAAAGATTGCAAAGACCAAATTGTCCCTCCTTCCTTTTTATTGGATCAAGATCCAATGGCTGAGATTCCTTCTTATCCTTCTTGCCCAAACCAAACTTTTTCATTTGAACCTCTCTCATATATATTATACCTCGTAAGTAATTGGCCTCGTGTTACGACGGTGTTATTTAAAATGATAAAAATTAAAATTTCTAACACCTCTCATTTCTAAATAAACTAAAGTTATACGATAACCTCTAAAGCCTAAAGCCTAGACCCTACATCCTAAAATCAAAATCCTACAAAAAAAAGTTAGTGAAAATTAAACATAGAAAATTGCAAAAGAAACACATCTCACAACCCTTAAAAAGAAAAAGGAAAAAAATTAAAAATTAAAAATAAATAAAAGCTAAAAGAGGCAGAGAATGCTCGAATGTAACACCCGTATACAATTTAGTGTCAAACTTTAACGTTTAATGTTATAAAACCGGTCCCAGAATTTTTTTGCTAAAGATACATAGTTTGACAACCATAAACCCAACACTTGGGATTACATTTACAAAATATACCAATGTTGAGTTTGACATTCTAAAGTAGTCATTGACTTAATATATAAGTTCCTTCCACCAAAATACATGACGGGTAGTTCGTGCTTGATGTGATCGGCTCCACGTAGTTTTGATGAGTATCCCCCGATAGGCCTTCCCTTTTACCTGCAATTCACTCACTTTCAATAGTGAGTTTCTATTGCATAAACATGTATAAACATCATTAACAATGATAAATAACAAATAAATTCAGAAAAAGGTTCCTAGGCGTATCGCCTAGATCTTCATTATTTCCAAGCGATACACCTGGACTTTTAGGCGTATCGCCTCCCAAGTGTCTTGCTCCAAGCGATACGCTTGGAGCCATCTTTCCAGGGCTTTGGCCGATTTTGCCCAGTTTTATACTTAGAATATTTTGACAGTTTTTCACAAATTTTGGCAACTTCATCCAGGTTCTTAGGGGACTTCTCCCAGCCATTCCAGGCTTTCAAAACATCATTCTAAACATGTTTATGAGGAAAAATACATACCTTTGTCATGGTTATGATACAATAACCATCCCCGGGTTCCCCCGACCTGTTTGACCCATTAAGGGAATTTCCTTGTGGCAACCCAGAAAGTTATGATCCAAATTTGATCCACAACATATATTTTGCAACTAGTTTCACATATGCAAGTAGTTAACATAACATGATTATATGCACACACCTTGATTGGTTTTTACACATCTATTATGGGTCAAGTTCTTTGCAATACTATATTATTTGTGATTTTAGACCCAAGTCATATGATTACATTCTTCATTAATTTACTTGCCATTGGATTGCATAACCATTGTAGTTAATGTCCAAATGACCCATTTAATTCATTTGACCCGTTAAGACGGGTTCTTGCCTTTGGTAATTCCCAACGGCTCATTTGACCGCTTTTACGCAATGGGGATCTATGGTTCTCCAACCATTTATGATCCTTCTTTCTTTGTTACATAGCATGGATTCTATAAACCCATTTCTGCTCATTGTAACTTATTATTCTTCTGTTGATTCATCCGAATCTTTCTTATGGTCAAATCTAGTCGTTTGGGAACCCCTTAGCATTGGGGCTTCATGGTTCCTTGAACCATTCGTCACCCTTTTATTAAAACACATGGTTCGTTTTATAAGTATGAACTACATGTTTTCAAATCTAATACTTGTAACAATAACGATGTTACCCGAAAAAATAGCAACTTCACATATGTGGCTCCTTAGAGCCATTTAACCTACTTGACCCAATAGCTTGGGCTTCAGCTAGTCATAAAACCACTAGGCAACATTTTTGCATTCTAGTATGGTTTTTATGGACCGTTTATGTATTTCAACCCAATATTTAAACACACACTTTACCCTGACAATTCAAGGTTTCTATTTAACTTTCTGGTAATCTACTTATTCTTATGAGGGTACCTTAATTGGTACTTAACCATTCATTTCATGGTAGGAACATATATCATAGCATATTAGCTAACTTATAGGGTGTAAGTAATACTTACCTCGATTCGTCCTAAAGTCCTTTACCACTTCATCCGGTTGACCCATTTGATTCCAAGCTTAAAACCTAGCTTTTTCAATGGTCAACATTTAACTCTTTAGTATTCCCTTTCATGACAAATCCAGCCATTTAGGTACTAACAATTTCCATTATGCATATTCATCATATTTTATGTTCCAATTGAAACCAACACTTTGACTTATAAAGTCCAACCAACAATTTACATACGAACACATATAATTGCATTAATCACATATCATATAGGTCATATAATATGCCAATTTAACTTTCATGCATGTATAGAGCAAGTATAATCACAACTTCAATCTTAATTGATTTTAGAAGGTAATATTTGTGTGTAGACTTTTCCAGCTATGCTGCTGTAATTGGCCATTGTGACCATCTTACTATTTTTTCCAGCATTCCATGTTTAAAGATGGAATGTAGTATACTGAAAGAGCTTTCCAGGCATATATGGCACATCCTCTAACGATTTTTCTATGATTTTATACGATTTTTCTAAAAACAGGACAGCAACCATAATTTTTCCTAAACAGCATGCTGGAAAATTGAGTGACCATATTAACAGGTCAGTTTGACCCATTATACATCGGATTCAGTTTCCGGTGTTCAAATATCAAACGTAGTATTCAAAACAAGATTTTCAATCATGTATCATACATCCTAAATGGACATACAAGTCATCTTATACGACACTTACAAAACAGCCACACGACTAGATTTTTATCTTTTTCATGGTTTCATACAATTCCATTTAACACATTTTTTCAAGCATGGGTTTTCAAAATTCATACCCATTCTTCTTTCATTCTCTCTAATAGTGTATCAACCCCACACTTATTCATTGATTCAAGCATTTTATCTAAGTTAGGCATTTCATCAAACACTTAGTGTGCATTAACATTCATATGCCTTTCTCGCGTTATCTCGATAATCGCTCGGATTTGGCACACGTGCCATCCTCGACTTGTTTTGAATTCCACGATCCTTCGTTTTTGTCGTTTACGTTAGACTTATAGTTTATAGAACACACACTTATACTCATATGCTCGTTAGGTGATTGATTGCTTGCACAAGACTCGTTCTTGCTACTTGAATTAACTGTTTATCTGGAAACTTTGCTGAGCAACCTAAGGTGAGTTTCACAGCCCCATTTTACTTATTTTAATCCTGTTGGGGGAGATTAACATGCAAACACTTGAACTGTTAGATATATACCCATTACATATGAGCTATTACCCAATTCATGCAACTTACTAGGTTTTGCCAATTACCTCTGTTGACACACATCATATGACATACATTCATCACATAATTTCAGCAATTAAAGTTATATTATCTAACTTCTCAACCCTTAAATCATACGACCTAACTTTGGGGTTTTTCATGCTTAATTTCACTAGCTTCTCAAGATTAAAGTCTTAAGCAAGCATACCAAGCATTAACAACAATGTTTACATCAAAATCGCAGCTTCTAATAGCCAAATTCATCTTAGAAATTCGGAACTTAGCATGCAAGTAAATTAAGATTACTTACACAACAACCTCCAAGAGTTTCACCATGTTTGAAGCTTCCAATTTCTTGCTTAACCCACCAAAATCGCACCTTGAACCCTTTTGTTGCAAAATTTCGATTTTGGAGATGAAAGGGGGAGAGTTCATGTTATTTTTTTCAGCCCCAAATCTGATTTCCAGATTTCATAAGTGAACTTTTAAGAATTGACACTCCTAGTCCCTCTAGTTTGGCCCTTTAATAATTATTAATATTACACTTACACATTATTTACATCCTAACCGTGTTTAGGATTTGGGACGAAATATTGCATTTTCCTCAATTTATCAAAACATTACATCTTATGGTTTTCGGGATATTATTAGGTTCTAAATTGGGTACTAGCATAGTAAACCCCAATGTCCTCCTAATATCATCAATTAGTTGACACCTCGGTTAATTTAGGACATCCCAAAATTGGGATGTTACATCGAACCCCAGTTCCAAGGGTAGTGGTAAAAAGCAAAAATCAAATGGTCTAATTAAACACTTGAACAAGTTGCTGAATAGCAATATATAACAGTGTAGGACTCGAACCCCTTTTTAAAGTAGGGACCCACAAAGGAAAAAAGGAACTAAAAACATATGAATCACGCAAAGAAAGAATCGAACCGACAACCTGTTGCTCGAGTGACATAAATTTCAAGACTAACCCATTGGGCAAGAGTGTAAGTTGTTATGCATTCGCTAATTAATTAAACTATATAATATGAAAACACTTCTAATGGCAATTTAGTAAGTTAGAAGAGTTATCTAGTTTCTGGAAAATAAAAACCGCTTGCGAGGATCGAACCGGGTGATCCAGGTGAGAAGGGAGCGTTCGAACCAGCTCACTTGGCTAGTCAAATGTGTTCTACACTTGAATCAAATTTAAAACATAGATCTATTTTTATGGCAATCTTGTAAATAAGTGGAGAAGTTGTTGAATGTATTATGTAGAAATGTAAATGAAAAATCAAATATAAAGGCGATTATTCATACGAGCGTACGAAGCTAGTTTTGAGAAATACGTACTTTATTAATTTATTACATAGAGTAGTGTTTATGTCATTATTAAGTTTTTTCCAGACTTCTTGCGTTTTTTATGCTTCGTCATTATTCTCGATCCGTTCCTGATTATGTTATGATTTAAGTCACCAAATATTGGTAATATGTGTAAAACCGAGATACGATCTTACTACTGCGTGTATCAATCAATCATAGTAAACACAGATGTAAATAAGAGATTTCGTATTGAATCACTTGGAGATACAATGAAAGCTCTCTAGTTTCTCTCTCTAGCACACATACACAGAAAGTGTAGAATGACTCAGAGTGTTAACATTCATTCTAACACAAACCTATTTATAGTTAGTGACTAAACAGGCTGCGTACCAGATGGTACGTGCGTACCATTTGGTCCGGCGGACCATTTGGTCCGGTGCCAATGATATTGTCACTAAAACTCATACTAAGACACGCTCACATAGATACAATACACAAGACACATCATAGCATAGGTATATGCTCTAACAAACTCCCCCTTAACGTGTAGTGTATCTATAATCTAACAAAACTTCAGCCTTCAATCTTCAACATCGCTGCATCCGATCTTCAACTTGAAATCCAGTCAGAGATAGAGCTTGCATGGCTGGATCACTCTTGAATCATCTTTGATCTTCAAGATCCACTTGTGAAAGATATAACAAACTCCACTTTTACCATGCTTGAGTCTTGACACACATAACCTGCAATTTCAGAAGACAGAAACGCGGTTTCCTTTTTCTTTTGAAAATTAATTTAATCTTGGCGCAAAACTTCTCTTTGAGAATCCAAGATAGGTTTTTGAAATTTGATTTCGTATCACATGTCGATCGGTCGAAAACAAATAAGAAATAAAATCTTTTTGGCTTTTTAAAACTTTATATCAAAACACACCGAAAATCTTATTGGACTTTTCAGATATGAAACATAAATGCAATACAGAATCAGACACTATTTTTGTCTTTTGCGAGAAAGATCACAACTTGGGATCATATTAAACCTAATATGCTGAACTACATTTCAATTTCAATTACTCCAGCACACAAGTCATGTCGATTACTGGTATAATTTGTCCATCTTAAACTCAGGCACAATCATACTCATAACATCTGGATATGTTATTGTATTGATTTGATTTGCCATGACCAGTGTACCCCACACTATCAGACATACGCAGATATGTATTTTCTTTTATATTTCACTTTGTGTTCATTTGTGATTTAATCACATAATGATTGTATTTATGATTTAGTCAACTGTGTTCCATGCAAAAAGAAATAAGAACGTTAAATCGTCTACCTTAAGGTCGATCTTTCGATACGCAGATAAGGCCTCGGATTTAACAAAATAAGAAAATTAAAACAAGTTGAAATTGTATAACCCAACAACAATCAGGTCGGTACTCCCGTACACGCAGAGAAAGTCCGATGAGTTATACGAAACACCAAAGAAAATAAAGCAGAACGTCAAACGAACAACGATCAGGTCGATCTTTCGATACGCAGAGAAAGTCCGATCGTTTGACAAAATAAAGAAAATCAAACAAGTTTGAATCTTTGCAAAATGAACACATGTATACACAGTAACTTCTCATTTTCTTTTTCACATATCTTTTTCTTGATATATTATGAGATACGCATCAAGATGTTGTCCACTTGGTCAAGCATTAGTATTTAATGTGTTTATCCCATCTGAATACTTTCTGATTGAATGCCGAGCCTACCAAGCACATCGAACAATGATCTTATGGCTTTTTCATCTAATTTATCCACGAGTCAGACACGTAAGCCAATGTACCATCATTTCCCAATTATGTCGGATACAATTTCTCATTTTTCAATGTTTTTGGATTTTCTGTTTTTCTCCCCCTTAAAATGAAAACTCTATTTTTGGATTTTCATTTTAACACAAACAAAAACACTATTTTTGGTATGTGCAGTTTTCTCCCCCTAAACTACATACGAAATGTAAAAGAAAGAAAATTGACCTTTCGACATGGACACCTTGCAGTTTTAGCTTTCAGAAAAATTTCAATTTTGAAATTGATATCACATGTAATTTAACTTAAATCAGCAGAATACTCCTCCATCAGCAACTTTTCAATCACCGATAGGTCTTCTAAAAGTACCTGCACACTGGTCAAACACATCAGTTTATAAATGACCCGAAGCGAATTGCTTCTGGTCGCCCAGTGTCCTGGTTTCCTTTCGAAACCACCTTAGGTTTCCAGTTTTGTTGTTTTGGTAAATCAGTATTTGATGAACTAGTCACTGTTGATTGTGACGAACAACCTACATATGGAACATTTTGAAAACGAGGAATAAATCTTCCTTGAGTTTTGAAAAATGTAGGTTGTGAATATTCATCAAATACTCTACCATATTCATCAATGAATCGTTGTTTGGCAGCTTTGCCAACATGTGGAACCTTTCCTTTTCTTGAACTAGAAGCAGCAGAAACCGGACAATCTTGTGCCATATGCCCCTTTTGTCGGCAATTATAACACAAGCGATTGTTTACATTTCGCCTTTTGGGAATCTGCAAAGCTTCACAAACATCAACATCTCCAAAATGATCATAAAAAGAATCGAATACCTGATATCGATGATCATGAACCCATTTTGAAGTCGGGCTTTTTGGAGCAGAATTTGATCCTCCAAAAGAATATGTAGCACCCTGTGGCTTCTTGCTCTTCAGATCAACATTCTTGACAAAAACTTCGGCAATTTTCTGAGCATCCACACAATGGAGTGGGAATTCGTTATTAGAAAATATTTGTTCCAAACCCTTGAGTTTGTAAAACCTCTCGGGTTGAACCTTGTCAGCTTTAAAAACATCTTTCTTGACTTGTTTCAGGTTGCCTTGCTTCAGATTTTGTTGTTTTGAACCTTGAGACCCATCAACTTTAACATTCTTGGTCTTGTAACCCAACCCAACATGTTTACCCGAAATCTTTTCATCAGAACCAGAAGATTTATGTCCGTTCTTTGCAAGACGCGAAAACTCAGCTTTCACTGCTTTAACATTCTTTTGGTCATAGAAAATCCTTTCATCAATAGCAGTCTTCTCAGTGGAACTTGCCGATTTCTCTTCTTCAGTAGACGTAGAAACAGACACAACCGTTTCATCTTTCTGATCTTTCTGTGACTTCACAACCTTTCCCCCATCAGATTTCTTATCAACAAATTCAGAATAATCACCAGTTTCTTCCTTTTCCTTCAGATCATTAACACCTTCTTTGAGACTATCTGGTGGTGAAACTGTTTTGGTAAACAATTTCTCAAAATTTCCATCTTTGGCCAAGAAACTTGTAAAAGATGTAGAATTTGTAACATTGTTCAAAAGACGTTTTGAATCAATGACTTCAATCTTTAGTTCAGAAATTTGTTGTTGAGCCTTAGCCAATTCTGTTTCCGTAGCAATCAACTTCTTAGCCACTTTATGAGTTTCATACTTTTGCAACCTCAACTCATCTAATCCAGCCCACAATTCCTTCGTCAGCTTATCTTCATTTCTTTTCTAGAATATCCAAATTTGAAGTTTGCAACTTATTTACTCTTGCCAGTTCTCGCTCCTCATCTAACAACTTCTCCATATCAAGCTGATATGCTTCAATTTTAGCAACCGAGTCATCAGAAGCCTTGGTAAGTAAATCAAGTTTAATCTTGGACTTTTCAAACAAATTATTAAAATCATTGGCAGCATGCTCAGCTTCTGCCTTCCATTTCGCAACTTCAATGACTAAGTCATCCTTTTCTTCAGATAACTTTGTAACTTTCTGTTCAAACTCCTGTTTAACACTTTGAAATTTTGATTCTTTCTCAACAAACTCTGCTTGAAAATCTGAAAACTTTGCTTTTTGAGAAGAAAATTCTTGAATTAGATCTTCTAACTTTTAGTGTTCATTTTCCAATTCTTCTATCCTTCTTTTATTTTCCTGAATCAACAACCCATTTTCCTTTATCAATCCTTCTATCTTCTTGTCTTTCTTAGAACAGAACTCACAAACCGATTCATAGCCACTATTTCCAGAACCACTTATTTCAGATTCAGAATCAGAATCAGTTAATTCTTCTTCAACATCATTATGAACAATTTGAGCAATCATTGCAGATGCGGGAATCCACGTAGACTCATCATCGGAATCGGGAGTACAATAAGTACCTTTATCCGAAATAATAGCAGTTAAAGCAAGGGGTGGAGAATCATCAGAAGTTCGTCCCCAGTCATATTGTTTATCAACTTGAGAAACTAAAGCTGTTGGAGACTTGGATGAAGAGGCATTTGATTTTGAACATTCACGAGCAAAATGTCCGAAATTAGAACATTTGAAGCATTTTGCTTTGGATTTATCTATTCCAACCTTGCCATCTGGATTTAAACTTTGAAAACCTGTCTTCTTTTTGAATCTTTTAACTCTTTGAGCTAACATTGCCAATTGCCAATTGATATCCATTTGCTCAAGATTATCAGGATCAATCTGATCAAAATCTTCTTCTATCAGATTAGATGTTGTCAAACCACCATTCAACAATCCATAATATGAAGATAACAAGGCTGAAATTAATGCCAAGTGCTCATCTGGTGTTTTTGCTGAATATGAAGTGGGACTTGAATGATTTGGAACAGTGAAGTTACATCCTCTTGATGAATTTCCAGAATTTCCTGAACCATGACCAGCAACAAAAGCTGTTTGAGGTGGATTTGATGAGTCAACACCAAATGATTTAGAATTTGCATCGATACTTGCAGAATTTTGACCATGGTACAATTCAGGATTTTGGAATTGAGCAGTTGACTTGTTTGAGGTCATCATTTCCATCTCTCTAGCATGAAGCTTTCCGGTTAAATCATGAAATGATAATGCAGAATATTCTTTATCATGAGTAAGTAATAATACATAGTTTTCCCACTTTTCCGGTAATGCTTCCATCAATTTCTCTTTCAATTCCTCCTCGGTCTTTTCAATTTTAACCACTTTCATCTCACTAATCAGATGTGAAAACCTTGAAACAAGAGCAAAAATGTTTTCTTTTTCATAGTGTTGAAAATTTTCAAATTCCATGTTTAACACTTTTCGTCTACTCTTCTTATATTGGTCATTGCCTTCACATCGAGCAGATAAAGCATCCCATAACTGTTTAGATTTCTTGCAAGTACTGAATTGATGCAACAGCTCAGTAGGTAAAGCCATGGTAAGATAACCATAAACTTTTTGTTCAAGCTCATAACTTTTTCTTTCATCCTTATCAAAATCTTGAATTTCTTTATACTCACCATCTGCAGTTGGACGTACATACAACTTTTGAATTGGAATCCATAAATCAATATCGTTTGTGCTGATGTATGCAGAAAAACGTTGCTTCCAATTTTGATAATCTTTCAACTTTAACAGCTTAGGAACTTTCTGACTTGTTCCTATTTCATTATAAAATTGAGCATAGCTTGTACCGTGCTTTGCATAGCCGCAAACGCTTGAAAATCGGACATTTTTCACCGAAAATAATACTTCAAAAACTTCGAACTCAAAAACGGAGGTCTTCCAAGCGGATTTTGGGGGTCAAAACTGGACGGTACTGGCCATTAGGCCGGTACAAGTCTAGATCTCGTCGAGACGAACGTTTTGGCTGGTATTAGCTCCCGTAACTCTTTACGATTCTCAAGTTACGTCAGTTTTAGTGAAGGTCACTTTTCTGCCAGCGGACCAAACCAAATTCAGCGGACCAAATTTGCACTTCAACGGACCAGTTCCAGATCAATTTAACTAGCGGACCAGATTTGTACCTGCGGACCACTTCCGGATCAAATTCACCAGCGGACCAGATGCGGACCAGATATCCTCAGCGGATCAAATTTGGTACGGCGGACCAAATGGTACGGCGTAACTGCCAGCGGACCAGAAAGTAACCGCCACGGACCAAATTTTGAAGATTGCCTGGGCGGACCAGTTGCGGACCAAGTGTTCTTCGAGCGGACCAGACGAGTTTCACGCGGATTTCGATGGATTTTTCGAACTTTTGACGTTTTGAGCTAGAAAATGAATCAGTAAGGTGCGAAATCACTCCAGAAACATTCAGAAATCATTTTTTATCACAGAAACACTCGGAATTGGAAGAATTTGATGAAAATGTGAAGAAACTCAAACTTTCTCTCTCTAAAAATCCAAAAATTGATCAAAAACACAGCAGTAGAGCAACCAAATGCTCTGATACCACTTGTAAAACCGAGATACGATCTTACTACTGCGTGTATCAATCAATCATAGTAAACACGGATGTAAATAAGAGATTTCGTATCGAATCACTTGGAGATACAATGAAAGCTCTCTAGTTTCTCTCTCTAGCACACACACACAGAAAGTGTAGAATGACTCAGAGTGTTAACATTCATTCTAACACAAACCTATTTATAGTTAGTGACTAAACAGGCTGCGTACCAAATGGTACGGGCGTACCATTTGGTCCGGCGGACCATTTGGTCCGGTGCCAATGATATTGTCACTAAAACTCATACTAAGACACGCTCACATAGATACAATACACGAGACACATCATAGCATAGGTATATGCTCTAACAATATGGTAGTATGTTGTTTTTATGTGAATGTACATGTGCTTATGGATAGATGCATGATTATATATGATTATGACATAAGAGTTGCGTGTTTAAGAAAACCATTTGTGTTATTTTAAAACAAAGCTTGTGTGATTACAAGACACACTCACGTTTTTTATATGTTCTTAACAGGGTTGCAAAATGATAAGTCAGATTTATGTGTTAAAATATATTGTTTTTGCTTGAATTTGTTTTTGTTTTTAAGTAAATATGTTTGTGTTTGATAAATGAATACGTAATTATTGTTAATGTTTTTGATTTAGTAGTCAATTAAGTTGATGAAACTTCTGTTTGCGTATTAAGAGATGCATTTGCGTTATTATGTAAGAAAACTTATGTAAATTTTCTAATGTACTAGCGTTATTATGGAACTTTACAAGTTTGTTAACTTGTTTCTGGTATTGAGTCATGTGAAAGTGAAGATATAGAAAAAGTGATTACATGGAGAATCCGAAAGGATTTTTAAAACTTTTTTATTTTAATTATTTCTTTGGACTTGTTACCTTTTTCGTTTAAATTGTAACAGCTCAAGCCAACCGTGCCAAGATATTTCCGCTTTGCCCCCTATGGATTGCCCATCCTGGAACTCACGGTTTTGTTTTCACCCGATGAGTTCTTGCTTAGGTAAAACACGTCTTGGTAGAGAAGGTTTCAAGCCTCCTTTTAAGGAAAACTCCGTTCTCCTCGTCAACCAATGTGGGACTTACATCTCCATCCCCTTAGGAGATGTAAGTCCCACATTGGAGATAGGGCTTAACAGAACATAAGTCAAAAAACTTCGTTCTCCTCTCTCCCAAAGGTCGGGTAGGGCTTGTCAGGCCCAGTAGATCTACCTTATAATTCGACGTTATAAATTATTCATGGTTCACCTCAATGGAAGGACTTTCAGCAAACATTTCATCTATGGTTTATAAATTTTTTGTATAAATCATCAAGTTTAAGTTGTAAAACCAAGTTACCGTATGTCTTTTCCCCTGAAAGCGTAAACAGTTAGAAAGTGGGGTATGAACTCACCTTAGGGTGTAAATTTAGTATTTCCAAACAACCATCCGAAGAAAGCAGTGAATCTCCTTAGACTTCACCTATGACACGTAACCGTGTGAGTGTTGACTGCGTTGACCGATTATCCTGACAACACGCGAACAATAGACAAGTGGACTTGATTATACATTGATGATCCAATTTAGGTTTTCTTTATTTATCCTAACATGAATATCACATATAATATGTCATATTACAACAAATATAAATGCGTCACAATTTATTACGTTGTTATCCTAAGTATACGATGTACCATTGATTGGGCAACCGTACAAGGCCTTGTCATTCCCACTGAGGTAGGAGACTTAGGACTTGTACA